>BSBM01000779.1:10247500-10987500 GCA_027924585.1 Larix kaempferi | reverse complement strand
TTGGGTGTTTCATGATAGAGTTTAGGGTTGATGATAATTAGAGGTTATAAGGGTTAGGGGTTAATTTTTATTTGACTATACACTTTAGAGGTTAGGATTACGTGGTTAGGGTTATAGGGGTTAAGGGATATATTCCATTATGTGTTAGTATTTAGGAGTTTTAGGGGTTATACTAGTTTAGGATTATAGTGGGCCAAGAGTTATGATGGTTAGTTGCACTAGGGACTAGGGATTGCGGTAGATATGGGGGTCATGGATTTATGGTTAAAAGGATGAATATTTATATGTACATGAGGATAATGTGAGTTAGTGATTTTGTGTAATAATATATCTCCTAACCCTTGTGGGGAATGAGAGAAGAGAAGGGTGAGGGAGGGAGGAGGGATTGGGTAGAGTGGAAGAGAGGGGGGGATTGGAAGAGAAATGGGGGTGGGGTTATAGAGGGGCTGGGGGGGGGGGGGTTAGGGAGAGAGATAAAAATAAAAGTGTAAACTAACACATGTGCGCAATAACGTGTGCTTTCATCCAACAAAGCGTGTATACCATTGCACGTGAGTGACTCCAACAATGCATGCATGCATTTGTGTGCACAGGTGTCTGAATTCAATTTTATTTTGGCGCCCTTCTAGGTTTGGTATTAGCTTCGGATTGCCAAACCTTGAGGCTCAGTCTGATTTATTGCAAAACACAACAATTTCTATAACTTCATGTTTTTCATGCCTAGTTCCGCATATGCTCCACTTGTGCACTACTGATGAAATTGCACACACTTGTCGAGATTTGTGTGTAGATTCTCACTATATATTTTTGGAATGGATTTGTTATTTTTTTCTATTTTTAATTCATTTTTAACTGCACTCATGTCAAATTTGTAACAAACATAGGTCATTTATTTGGCCTATAACTTTTGATTGGCTTACCTATTTCGAGAACGGAAAAGAACCCGCATAAGAGTACAAGAATACATACAAGCTAAAAAAATGGTTGATTGATTAAGTTCAGACCATGATATGGTGGACCAACACTCAACCATGTCGTTTTAAGGCTTCACTGACTTTCGCAATTTAAAAAAAATAAAAATAAAAAAAATTAAATTTTGGAAAAATAGTTACGCACAATATTTTTCTGTTTCCTACGCCTCTACATATTTTATTCCTCATAAATTGACAATTTACATAACAAACTGGTGGACCAAGAAAAACATGTGCATTATGTCTTAGAGAAAAAGAAACATCCCAATCTTAAAATAATGACATTTTGGGGTGGTTATACCACTTTTCCATAAATAAAAGTTATATATTCCGGAAGGTGATATGTTTTTCTACGTCTCATCTTTGTACAACTAATTTGAAATTTTTTTGTAAGTACCTTTAATAATTCATTTTAATGATAATATTTTTGTTTTTCCAGCATGTCATTGCAACTAACGTGTCATAATTGGGTATCATTACCTTGCACCATCCCGTAAGCCTTGAGATTGATTTTTACTTTGAAAAATATACTAATGGTGCCAAATATCCCCCACAATGGCCCAAAACATACCAATGGTGCCGAAGACCTAATTAATGACCAAATAACACTTAGAGAGGTTCTATGTGGTGTTTCAAGGCCTTGTTCATTTCCATTTACTCACAAAAGATTTGTTTTGGCCATAAGGCCCCTTTTTCCCTATAATAACCATGGTATAAACCTCAAAACCCATTTTTATTATGAAAGAAACATTATTTATGCCAAGATTCCCCATAGAGGCCCAATTCATACTAAAGGCGCTCAAACACCCCCCAAGGAAGGCCAAAGATCCTTTATAGAGTATATGTGTGGTGATTCAAGGGCATGCCCATGGACATTAAACTTGAAAGTAATTTTTTGGGGGCTAGCACCCTACTTCTACTCATCTTGATACAATTGATGGCCTAATATTCATTCTTATTGTGAAAAAATATATTTATGGCACCCATTGCCCATATTCCTAGATGGATGCCTTGTTCATGATAATAGACCATGAGAAATATTTTTTTAGGGCATTCGACCCGTGTTTTACTCCCCTATCAATGGTTGTGGTCCTATTACACATTCTAATTACGTAAAACGTACTAATGGTTCCCATAATCTTTGTCATATTCCTTTTCCATGGCCATTGAGCATAAAATATTTTTCAGGGCATGAGGTCCTTGTTTTACTCCCGTATTCATGGTGAAAGTACAAGTTCCATATGTGTCACAATAAAAATCTTGGTTCTTTTGAATAGATTTTAACAACCCATTATTGATTTCAATAGGTTTCGCATAAACTATGTTACACAGAAAATTTCTAATTGATGTTTCAAGTCACATCAATGATTCATAATTAGAATTTGTAGCTATGGAGATGGTTAGTATTGCATTTTATACAAATTAATTATCAACTATGACATGTGTGTGTTAAATATAAGTCCAAAAATGATGAAAGGTTACTCAAAATTAATTTTAACCAAGAACTTATTTGATTATGAAATGAGATTATACAACAATTAAATATAAAAGATAAATAATTTTTAAATTATATTTAATATATTTAAACAATTTTTTAAAGATGAGATGCATTATTATTATATGAAAAAAAATTAAGAAAAAAGCTTAATTAAAGGTAAATATGTGAAGATATAATGAACTCAAACAATGTAGGCAAAGAAAGAAGCGGGGGCTCTCATGTTTCTAAAATCTTGTGTTAGATGTCTTAATGACCCAAGTACATTAACAATTTAAAGGTTTACATTTGGGTCATATGCTTCTAAAATCTTGTGAAATCTTGTGTTAGATGTCTTAGTGACCCAAGTCCATTATCAATTTAAAATATTTAAATATAGTAATTAAGTATTAGGGTCATATGCTTATTATTTTTTAGTAATAATGTATTGACAATGGCAATTTGGTTAAATATAAAATTCATAATAATAATTATATACTATTTAAAGAGGGAGAACATGTTTTTTTATATCTTTTAAAATTTAAAAATTTATTTAAAAACCATATAAACCTACCTAGAATCAATAAAGAAAACCTTGAACAGTGAGGCTTTCAATATGGTGATTAAATATACAAAGCAAGTTCTAAAATAATGCCTCCTTTACTTAGAAATCCATTAAGTGTTTTTTAATATAATACAACACAATCGATTTTTAAATTAATACATCGAGTAACGCATAGGATCCTTACACATTTCTAATACATGCATGTTCTTATGATTGTGGGTTTCTTCTTTAATGTCATGGCAATCTTAAATTACATTTCTACTTCGAAATTTTTAAAATGGTTGATTTTTTAAAGTAAGATGATTTAGAATGGTCGATTTTTTAAAGCAAGATCAACTAAATATGAAATTTATTTAGTCGTCATGTATTTGGTGTATCATTTTTCAAGGTCAAAATCACATGGATTTCTCATGCCAAATTGTTAAAGTATTTTTTATTAACTTGCACACAGAGAGGCAAGGAGGAGCAGAGCACAAAGGCTCGCTCTCATACACAAAGGAATGGTCAAACCAATTTAATTAACTATTGAAATGAGATTACAATATATAGGTGTAGATAGTCACAACAAACCAAACCATAGATCCATAAAGTGTGGATCTCAAACCTCTAGATATTGAATATAGAAAGTACACATCAACCCAATCCCAATCAACCTGCCTATCATTTCTACATTATTCCAACATACCCCCTTAATGTAGAAATGGGTTTTCTACAACACCTAATTTCTACCTAAAAATCTCAAAGTGAATCCTGCCAATAGGTTTTGTAAATATATCAGTGACATTATCACTTGTGTTACAATACAGAAGTTTAATTTCCTTAGCTTCATTCTCTTCTCTAACAAAGTGATGTTGCAGCTCAATGTGTTTTGTCCTTGCATGATAAACTGGGTTGTGTGCCAGCTTGACTGCACTTTGAGTGTCACAATGCACTTTTGTGGGTTCTCTTTGCTTTTCTCCAACATCTTCAAGAATCCTCATCAACCATACAAATTCACATGTAGCACTGGACATAGCTTTATATTCATCTTCTGTGGATGATAGAGAAACAATTGGTTGTTTCTTGCTGCTCCATGATACGACCCCAGATCCAATGTTGAATGCATATCCTGTAGTAGACCTTCTCTCATCAATGTTTCTTCCCAATCAGAGTCAGAAAATCCTGCCAATTGAACATCAAACTTATCAATATATAAAAGACCAAAGTTCGTTGTCCCTTTCAGATATCTAAGGACCTTCTTTGCAGCCTTCCAATGGCTTTCATTTGGTTTAGCCATGAATTGACTAAGAATACTGACTGCATATGATATATCTGGCCTTGTAGTAGTGAGATAATTCATACTTCCCACCAATTGTCGATACAAAGTACCATCTGCATCTTTTGTTCCATCTTGACTGCATAGCTTTACATTCCGTTCTAAAGGAATTACTGATACTTTGCAATCACTCATATTGAATTTGTTCAATATTTCCTTCACATACTTACTTTGAGTGATCATAGTCTTACCAAATTCTTTCCAAACTTCAAGTCCTAAACAATAGTGAAGTTCACCAAGGTCTTTCATTTCAAATTCCTGTGACAAATGATTTTTGATTTCTGCAATCAACTTACATGCATTTACTGTAATAACGAGATCATTGACATATAAAGATATTAGGCAAACATTTCCTTCCTTATCTTTCTTCACATAAATATTAGGATCACTTTGGCTTTTCACAAAACCTTTCTGATTAAAGAAGGTATCAATCTTTATATACCATGACTAAGGGGCCTGTTTCAATCCATAGATAGCTTTCTTTAACTTACATACAAGATGCTCTTGTCCTTTCTGCACAAATCCTTCAGGCTAGACTAAGTACAACTCTTATTTAAGTTCACCATTTAAGAAAGCAGATTTTACATCTAATTGATGGATATTCCAATTATGAACTGTAGCTAATGCAACCAAAATTCTAATGGTGTTTAATTTTGCTACTGGTGCAAAAGTTTCCTCAAAGTCAATTCCCTCCCGTTGAGTATAACCTTTTGCTACTAGTCTTGCTTTAAATATTTCTATGCTGCCACCTGATTTAAGCTTATATTTAAACAACCATTTACAGCCTATGGGTGTCTTACCCTTTGGTAACTCAGCTAATTCCCAAGTCCGATTTTTCATAATTGAGTTATATTCTTCATTCATTGCTTCAACCCATTCTACTGTATCTTTGGCTTGTTTGTAATTCATTGGTTCACTGATATTCATTAAATGAGACATTAGAGCATAATCATTGTACCTTGGAGGAAGACGAGTTTGTCTTGTTGACCTTCTTAGCATTAGATTACCTGAATAGGTTCCATCCATAATTCTTCTCCTTTCTACTGTATCTTCTTCTGAACTTGTTGAAGTACTCATGCTTATGATGCTACTTTCACTGCTACTTCTATTATTATGCTCATGTTTCTTCTCTTGTGGCTCCTCCACTTCCTATTCCTGAACTATTGAGTGTAACTTGACATAATCATCATTGTTAGCCAGACTATGCCATTGTTCTGATTTGTTACTTGTATTTGTATGTTCATGGAACACTACATATCTGCTAGCAATTAATTTATGAGTGCTAGGATGAAACAACTTATAAGCTTTGTGATCATGCCAATACCCAACAAAGACACATTCAAGTGATTTAGCATCTAGTTTCCTTCTATCATCTTTTGGTATGTGTGCAAAAGATTTACAACCAAAGATTCGTAGATGCTTAACTTCAGGTTTATATCCATAAAGAACCTCAAATGGTGTTTGCAGGTCTAATTTCTTTGTTGGACTTCTATTTTTCAAATATACAACTGTATTAACAGCTTCAACCCAAAATCCATTCGAAATTTTCTTACCCTGGAGCATACTGTGAGCACATTCAACTAGTGTCCTGTTCTTTCGCTCAGCTACCCCGTTTTGTTGAGGGGTGTGTGATACTGTAAATTGTTGCTGGATTCCATTCTCCTTACAGTATTTCTTGAAGGCTCCAAACACATATTCACCTCCACTTTCAGATTTGAGAATTTTAATACATTTTCCTGTCTGCTTTTCAATCATCATTTTGAACTCCTTGAAATATTCGAAGACATCTCCTTTCTTTCTTATAAAATAAACCCATGTGTATCTAGATTTATCATCAATAAATGTTAGAAAATATGATGCACTTCCTAAAGATTTAGTTTGCATAGGTCCACATACATTTGTATGTATTAATTCAAGCATATCAGTTTGTCTCTTCTCTTGATGTATTGGGAATGCATCTCGGTGTTTTTTTCCAAGTGCACAAGCACTACATTCTAAATGCACATTATTTATTACAGGTAGTCCTTCAATCATAGATTTATTCTAAAGCAGTATAAGATCATGATGATTAATGTGGTCATACCTTTGATGCCATAGTTCCTTTGTGGTGATGATAGTGGATGCTAGTGCTAGATGACTGTCTTTGCACACATCCAGCTTATATAGTCCTCCACATCTTGAACCTGTAGCAAAAATCTTGTAGTGGTCTCGTATGTCTTTGATATGACACTGGTACTTGCCAAATTCTACCTTTAGGTCATAATCGGCTATGGTTGAAACAGAGATAAGGTTCTTTTTAATACCAGGCACATACATAACATTATGTATCTGTTTCAATTCATCATTAGATAATTTCACCTTTACTATTCCATAACCTTGAACCTTGAGTGACCTATTATCACCTAAATAGATGTGAGTGTCATTAAGCTTTTCATTGTATTCATCGAACCATTCTCTCCTACAAGACATATGTACAGATGCACCTGAATCTATGAACCATGCATTCTTATCATCTGTCTCAGCAGACAGAGCATCCTTAGAAATAAATAATCTCATATTTCTAAATTCATCAATTTCTGGAGTGTCTGTGTTTGCAAAATTCCCATTGTGATTTGCATTGTGACTTCCATTGTAGTAATGATTTATATTGAAATGACTATCTACATTATTTCTAAAATCATCAGTCTGAGCCATACCTTTCTGTTTTGAGTAAAATTTTCCTCTGTCTCCATTCCACAATTTGCCTCTATCTCGGTTCCATGAGTTGCCTCTGTCTCCATTCCAGGGTTTGCCTCTATCTCCATTCCATGAGCTACCTCTGTCTCCATTCCATGGTCTGCCCCATGGTTTGCCTATGTGCATATATCAACCTCTTGCCATTAGTGCAAGATCTGAACCCTGAGCATCAAGTTCAAAATTCTTCATCCTTTCTTCTTGTTCTTGAAGAATACCTGTGAGTTCTAGAAAGTTTGGGGGTTTTTCTCTCACTGCAAGTTCTGAAATAAACACTTTGTAATATGGCAGTAAACCTTTCAGGGCTATAGTTACTTGATCAGTACTATTTAATGCTTCACCTATGGTTGCCAAGTTATCACTCAAATCTTTGATGCGAGAAATAAACTTACTTACCACTTCATTTGATTCCATCTTGATTGAAAACAGTTTGGTCTTCAAAAACAAGATCCGATTTGCATCAGTTATTTCATATAGAATTTTGAGCATATCCCATGTCTTTTTAGACGTGTCACAGTTTCTAATGTGAGGATTGATCTTGTCTTTCACAGACGTTCACAGAGTCACCTTGGCTTTGGATTCCCTTTTGTTCCAATCTGGAAGGAGTGCTGGATCTGCGGGCTTCAGCTTAGTGCCATTCACAATCGTCTAGCCACCGAATAATTCAAGAACAGTCTACAACTTGAATTTCCAGTTGACATAGTTCTCTCCATTCAATTTGGAGGCCTCATTAATGTATGTATCAGCCAACTGTTGTTGATCGACGACAGCCATTGCACCTAGTCTTAGGGAGAGAATGCACGACTAATCAAATAAAAAAAATTCAAGTACCTTTACAGTAGCCATAGAATGTAGTATCGCCCTCAACTGGCCAGCACCCACGTGGCAGTTTCGAGCAAGGAGAAATGCGTAAGTCCACTACTGAACTACCACGCCCTCACAGTGTCTCGGCTCGCGGTAGTGCAGTGGTCCCGCGCCCTGTACAAGAGTACCGCGCCCTAGCAGTCTATCACCTCTCGGTACTATAGGGGTACCGTGCCCTGGTATGCTTGCGGCTTCAACAGCTTCACAATTTGACTGCAATGGCAAATCTACAACAGTTCAACATGCACGCAACAATGATTTGTTTGTGAAAGCCTGGATCCACAGTTTGCTCAACAATGATGGCCCTCTATCACTGAAATGAATGCGATTATGCTCTTGTACAGTGTAGATGTATCAATGAAATAATCACACAGGCGGCTGTGATCTCACACTTTAGCGGTGATGACTCTCTCCTCTAGACAATGGCTCTCTCCAATACACAGGGGATAGCGCCTTCTACACTGGAAAAATCCACATAGGGGTTTCCAACAACATTCATCTGAAGTGACGATCCTTCTAACATGCTATATCCAATGGGTGCTCAGGGATAGCAAGCAAAAGTTCCTCTCTCCAAGGTCTTAGCCTCTCACCAAGCTCTTCAATGCAGACAAAAAATGACTCCTTCAAATAATAGCACCACTCTTCTCCTTACGGGAAACTCACACGCTGCAATCTCACCTTTGACAATTTTTATGGGTTACACAGTAGCGACTCCTTCCAGTGACAAGCAATGATATCAGGCAGCTGCGACTCTGTCTGACAGCGGATCATGAATAGCAGAGTGTGTTCTCAATCTCACGGTCTCTCTCCTTGCACACACACATGAGGAGAAACATTCAACTCATACAGTTAGCCACAATGGCTTTCACAGCCCCCCAAAAAAATATCACAGCAATAGCTGGCTCCCACAGCAGACCGCAATGGGTTCTTCACACCAACAGGCCACTATGGGCTCTGATACCATATTAACTTGCACACAGAGAGGTAAGTAGGAGCATAGCACAAAGGCTCGCTCTCATACACAAAGGAATGGTCAAACCAATTCAATTAACTATTGAAATGAGATTACAATATATAGGTGTAGATAGTTACAACAAACCAAACCATAGATCCATAAAGTGTGGATCTCAAACCTCTAGATACTGAATATAGAAAGTACACATCAACCCAATCCCAATCAACTTGCCTATCATTTCTATATTATTCCAACATTTTTAGAAACTACATTGTAAAAGTGGTAGAGAATGGCAGCTAAAACAATCCAATGCATTGAATAGTGTATTATCTTACAAGCGAAAACTTATGTTATAAAAATAAAAAAAATCTATAAAATAATGAGATCCATTTATCTTAAAATCAGATGCGTATTATTTACTTGAAAATATTAATATAAATTGAATTTTGCAAGTCCAATTTTTTTTGTAAAACATGTAATTTAATATTTATTTTATTTTTAATGAAATTGTATGGTATGAAAAAATATTTAAAATGTAATCATAAAATATTTAAAAGAGAAAATAGACTTAAACCTACTTTAAACAAACATAAACAAATTAAAAAAATTAATATTAAGTAAAAGAATTTTAATTTTAAATAAAATATAAATAAAAGCATAATCACTCGGCGAAACCATAGATAAACTATCAAAAACATATAAGTCTTTTTTCTCAAAAAAACTAATAAATTTTATTTACGATAAACAAATTTTCATTCTGTATGATAGTTAATCTTCTAGATACAAATCAGAACATTCCCATAAACAGCGTTAAGTTGGTCAAAAGAGTGGCTATCCATTACATTCCAAAGAGAAGTATATCCACGCCTAGTTAAATTCATCTTAAAAATCAGGAGCCTCTGCCATGTAACGTGACAGTCCCTCTGACCTCAATCGAGGGTTGACACTCCAAAAGAAAAGCACAAGAAACTCAGCCGTGAAGTTCTGGCCTGCTGAGTTTTACTCTTCAACACAAAAGAACAATGGGCCCTTTGAAGGGGAAAAATATGGGGGTGGCAACCTGCGCAGTAAAACAGTACTTTCTTTTCTTTCTTTGTCCTAGGATTTGTTCTCCACTTCCAACAAATACTTCGCTTTAAATATTTTTGTGAATACTTTTCTTCACAAATTATGTGCAAAGGTTAACTGCGTATTTCTACCTTTTATTGCATGCTGATTAGCTGACTCTACAGGGTGATTAGCTGCGCATTTTGACTTGAAATTCTTAACCTCACAAAATACTTTGCAGAATACTTAATTTTACATGAGCTTCTCACTTTATACAAATTACTTTTGAAAGTCTTCTTTTAACTTTACATTTTACGAAGGTTAACTGCGCACAAGTTACCTTCACATTCCTATTTAGCTCAGCACAACCCAAACTTAAACAAACTTTGTCTAAATGTATTTCATGCTAAAACATAAGAACCAAAACATATGATAAAGTTACTACCTAGTTAAACTAGGGCTTTTACCACCGTGAAATATTTTGTAATCTTGATTTAATTTACAGATGTAAACAACATTTACGCAGAGATGAGTTTTACTTCAAACTTTCACTTCTTACAGAGCTTGGGCTCTTCATACATTTCATGGGTCTTCACTTCTTCTCTTCTTCTCTTCACTCTTACATTTCTTGTCTCTCATCTCTAACCTAATCTTCTGTGAAAGATTTTCATTTATAAAGTTTTATTATCGCCGACTCAAGATCGCTTCACATTAAAGACTAATAAATTTCTACCTAAAAAGTTATGAGCCAGGTAATACAAAACACGGCTACTTAAATACTAACTTGCAGATTTGACATTGCAGACACAGAGTGACCCATATGTCACATACACAATCATCTCATTACTTACAATATTCCAACACCCTCCAAATATAGCTAACGGTTCAAAAAGAAAGGCAATAAAAGATGCTTCTCAGCCGAGAAACTTTACTGGGCCTGCAGAGATTACAGAATTCACGGCTCAAGCCTTTAAACCGGTGCCCTCTAAAAACCCAAAGACCTCTGCCAGTTAGTGTGAGTCCCAAACTTTTGCATATTCCACTGACCAAGGTTTAGGTCCAATCCGAGATTGGATTGAGCGTCAGCTATTATGTATATGTTTTGCAGATTTTATGAAAAATGATTTGGAGGGAAAACATAACTCAATCTTGTTGGGTAAACATATCTCAACAATGTTGGTAAACGTAACTGTTTAATTCTTCGTTGTTAAGTATGACTTAATTTATAACAAAGTACATGTTTAACAAGATACTCCAATTAGCAATTAGTAGTGTCTAATAGTATCATATCTCATTCTAAATAATAATCGCTTTAATACATTATCGAAATTTAACTTTTTAGGTTTTTTTAAGTTTAAAAAAAAATGCTATGTAGAAAGATTGACCATGGCAGAGATTTTAGCGACAGTCTTGTTAAATTGCTGAGGCCAATTATATTGTTCCTAATACTTTTAGGAAATTACAATTGATATATTGTAGTACTCATACTTAAAATCACGGAATCTACCACGCCAACTCATGTTTATGAGATTAAGCCTTGAAAGATATTGGAGTTGAATATAATTAATATGATAAAAGATATAAAAATACAAACTGGTAGTGGTCAAATGGATTGGAGCCTTTGATCCCATTTTTAATTGCCCTGTGCTATTCTTAGATGGAGTGGCTCAAGATGGTACTTGTGTTGTGGGGGAGCAATTTTTATAAATGAATCTCATTATTTCTCACTTAAGATGAATTGTGGAAAGGGTTCAAATATGAATAGCATAACTCATTGTTGTGTGGTGTGTCTTAAAAGTGGAAAAATTATTTGGTATTGATGACTTGAATATTTTTGGCCATTCCAGAGTTACAATCAAATGGGCGTAGGGTGTCTATGATCTTAAAGTATTATTGCTCATACATTGGTGCCAAAGGATCAAAGCAGCTATCAAAATTTTTCAGGAAAATATCTTTTGAGCATATTTATAGGCAACATAATCTTCTGGCTGATAAATTGTCAAAGCAAGCACTCTCTGGTGACTTTGGTAAGCTGTTTTGGGAGGAAACACTAAACTCTCAGATTCTGAATCATGGAGATATGAATTTTTATGAGTAACTTTGTAGCTGTTTATTAGAATGAACTGTATGTCACTTGAAATTTATGAATTTTTTTTATGTTTTCAGAGATTTGGCTGACTTCCTTCATGATGATCAACAAATATTTTTTGTAAAGTTATAGCTTGAAGGATTATAGGCAGCGATGTTTATATAAAGTCTTTTGAACATAAGAATACTATCATGTACTTTTTGATTCGGTTGAATAACATTGATACGATACGATTTATTTTGGATGGAAAAAAAAGTAATCCCATTTCTGAAGTGAGTAATACCTGAGACGTTTGAAAGCCACTTCTCAATTCTGGAACCCTTTTCCTGACATCTTCTGAGATCCAAGTCACATGGTTTCGTTTTTGGATTGTAGTCCTTTGCTAATTATCGTCATGTATTTAACGAAGGTATTTAAGTTCACAAAAGACGATCCTCCTGGGAGGACTGCCTTCATTGCCGACTCCCTGAGCCTGAGAAGGTTGTCTCTCATTTTCTTTCCTTCCGGTGTTCTCATAATTTTCCTGAGAACATCCTTTACCTCTTCTTTCATGACAACCTTGTAGTCCTCCAGATCCACACCTTCAAAATCCAAGCCGATCCTCCACACGTCCTTGGAGAATCTGTAGTTGAGAAACTGATCAGCAAAATATGGGAATCCCACTACAGGAACTCCCATGCTCATGCTCTCCAAGGTAGAGTTCTATCCGCTGTGTGTGAGGAACAATCCCACTGACACATGGGCAAGGATTTTCGACTGTGGCGCCCACTTCACAAACAATTCTCGATCCTTTGTCCGGGCTTCAAAGCCGTCAGGTAAAACCGCAGCCCGGCCTTCTGCGATATCCAACCGAAGAACCCACACGAATCGTTGTCCAATACCCTCTAGCCCTAGTGCTAGCTATTCCAGCTGTTGTTCAGATTTGACAGCGATGCTACCAAATGAAACATATATAACTGATGACGGATGTTGTATATCCAGCCATTTCAAGCGGCTCTCCTCCTCCTCCCATAGACTGTAGCTCGAATCCCTTCCGTGTAATAAATTGGGAAGAAAAAGCGGTCCTATGGCCAGAGCAGGACAACCATTCAAAGAGAGTGTTGTTATTCCGTCCCTCCCTTCGAGGTCCTCAAACGTGTTGACTAGTTCGTAGTCCCCTTTACTTTGCATCTGTGATTCATAGAGAAAGACATTGAAAGCAATGTCGGATGGATCCTGAGTGTGATAGTAGGATAACAGATAGCTTGCCTTCAATGGTGGTATGTTGCCGGGAAGACAAGTGATGAGGTTTTCTGGATTTTTTGCTTCCCTTACTGAAAAAGTTACAAGCACTAGTTATTATCTTTTCATTGTAAAAGAAAATAAATAAACGAAAGAATCCATAATATATAGGAACATTGTTAAATATATATATATATATATGAATGAGCCTCTACTATGTAAGTAGGTTCGGGAGATGTATCATAACTGTAACTTAAAAAAAAATTGAAAAATAAGAAGAATTGCTTAATCAAAATTTTAGTAATTATAGTTATAAATATTTATATCTTAGAACTTGGGGTTTAACTACCTTTTATTATTTTAGATTGGAGGATGGGACAAGTTTACTGTTTACATACTTCTTTTCTTAACCATAGCTTAACTGAAGTCTATTTAAATCTTAATCAATATGCATTTGAGCATAACAAGATATGACAACCATGAAATGAATACCCATTATACATTTGTTACACTTAATTTAATCTTGTTGATCCACTCAAAGAAGTCCAAAATCTCAGATAATATCTAAACACCCATGAGTGTAATGGCCACCGTTGCCTATAATATATTTCCCTCAAAGTTCAAAAAACATTTTGGATATAGATAGAAATTGGAGTGACATACCATTTACTGGAAGAAAGAAGGAAGTTGGCGTAGCATTGAAAAACAGAGGAAGCAGCACATAGAGGCCAGAAGATAACCCTCGGCACCTTCATATTGCTTGCAACTTCCTCCATGCAAGACATGAAGGTGTCTGTAACGATGAATGTGATGGGTGGAAACGATGGTGATTTCTCAACAATAGTGCGAAGGAGGTCCTCCAACACAGGGCCTAACTTTTGCAAGGAAAGAAGTAACTCGCCCGGGTTGGAGGTACGGCCATGGTCGAGCGGTAAACCATTCGGAATAGACAAAAACTGAATCCTCCATTCTTGTTGCTCCAACTCGGGATCGTCATATTTAACTTCTTTTGAAGCTTCCATCGTGCGTTTTTGTATCCAGTCAGTATTGACGAAAGTGACAAAACATCCTCTAATAACCAACAGCTAGGCCAAATTCAAGAGAGGATTAATATGACCCTGTGCAGGAATTGGTACAATCAGTGCATGCAAAGCATGCTTCCTCTCTTGATTGATGATATCCATATCAATTAATATTGCTGGTTTTAATGGTTTCTCTTCCCTGAATCAACTACCATAGTTTACTGTTATGGATTTGAGCAGCGAATCATGCACCTTCTTCCACAACAGATTCTAGCGATTAAGCTCATTTCTTATAATTGTACTAGCAACAACCACATTTTTAAATGTGATTGATATTCTCTAATAAGCCTATATCAACAATGACCACACATTTAAAAGTGGTTGATATTCACCGATCGAGGAATATCAACCACATTTAAAAATGTGGTTGTTGCTAGTGGATAGCCGATACAAGCAAGAAATACTAAAATAAAAATAAACTAAAATAAATTAAATTAAATTAAATTAAAGTAATTAAATAAAAAAGAATTAAAGAAAAGCAAAGTATATCAACCATGACAACACATTTAAATTAAATTAAATAAAAATATTAAAACATATAAAAAATTAAATTAAATAAAACATATTAAAATTAAAATTAAAATGAAGTTAAATGAAGTTAAATTAAATGAAATTAAATTAAGTTAATTAATTAAATTATGATGAGTGCTATGTTTGATTTAATAATAATAATATTATTTAATCTTATTTATTAATTTTATAATAATTATTGTTTTTATAATCATCATTATTATGAAATAATGATTTTAATTAATATTAGTAAATAAGATATCTTAATATTAATAAAAAAAATATTTTTATATTCCATTTATTTTTATTGCAAATATTCAAAAAAAAAATATTGATTAATAATATTATATTTTAATATTGATTAATATATATTATTATATTAATAAATATTATTTAATAAAATAAATAAATAAATGAGTGAATAAATTATAATTAAATAAAAAATAGTAAATAAAATAGATTAATATTAATAATTATGAGTTATGATTATTATTTAGTATTAATATTTATTATTCTTCATCAATATATATTAATTTATTAATTAATAATATTTAATAAAAAATAGATAAATAAAAGCATAAAAAGGTTGAAATTAAATAATGAAGAAATAAATGAAAATATATATATATATATATATATATATATATATATATAAAAGTAAATAAAATATTTATTATTCTTCATCCATATATATTAATTTATTAACCAATAATATTTAATAAAATAGATAGATAAATAAAAGCATAAAAATGTTGAAATTAAATAATGAAGATATAAATCAAATTAAAATTAAAATAAATAAATATAAGTAAATAAATGAAATAAATATATAAATATTTCTTTTTGATTTTGTAGTTAACTATGTTAATCGTGACCGAATATCGTAAACTTGAATTTGACAATGTTGGTTAACCATGGTCGACATAGGTTGTAAAGTTATGAGTTGACTTCAATCCAAGAGTGACTTCACACCAAGGTTGACTTCAATCCCTAGTTGACTTCAATCCAAGGTTTCCTTCAGTCCAATGTTTACATCACTCTAGGGTTAACTTCAAGGATGACTTCAATCCAATGTTGACTAATAGGTTGACTTCATTCTAAGGTTTCCTTCATGCCAAGGTCGACTTCAATCCATGCTTGACTTCACTCCAACATCGATTTCAGCTAAGGTTCACTACAATCCATTAACAATATTAAGATTAATGACTTCAATCAATGGTTGACTTTAATATATAGCTGACTTCAATCCATGGTTGACTTTAATCCATGGTTGAATTTGAACCACAATTGACTTTAATCCAAGGTTGAATTTGAAACATGGATGACTTCAATCCATTGTTGACTTTAATCAAATGTTGACTTTGAACCATTGTTGACTTTTAAGCAAGGTTGACTTCAAACCATAGTTGACTTTGAGGAAATGTGGACTTCAATTTATAGTTGACTTTTAAGAAAGGTTGAATTCAATCTAAGATTGACTTCAATCCAAGGTTGACTTCAATCCATGTTGAATTCAATCCATAGTTGACTTCAATCCACAGTTGACTATTAAGCAAGGTTGGCTTCAATCCATAGTTGACTTCAATCCAAGGTTGAATTCAATCTATAGCTCACTTCAAGCAATAGATGACTTTTAAGTAAGTTTCACTTCACTACAAGGTTTACTTTAGTCCATGGTCGACTTGAATCCAAGGTTGCCTTCAATTAACCATTAACATCTATCCATTGTTTACTTCAATCCATAGTTGACTTCAATATAATCACGACTTCAATCCATAGTTAACTTTTAGGCATGGTTGACTTCAATCCAAGGTTGACTTTAGTTAACCATGCTTTACTTTGGTTGACCATGGTTAACGTTTTGATCAACCATAGTTGACTTCTCGTTGACCATGGTTGACATTGGTTCCCTAAAGTTAAATTTAGTTGAGCTTTGCTCAGTTTTGATTAACAATGGTTGACTTGAATCCATAGTTGAATTCAGTCCATGGTTAATCTGAGTCCATAGTTGACTTTTAAGAAAGGTCTTTTTGGTTAAACATGGTTCACCATGGGTGGCTATGGTTAACTATAGTTGAATTTTATTGACCATGGTTGACTTTGGATGACCACGGTTAACCATGGATAAATTTGGCTAGCCATGGTTGAGTATGGTTGACTTTGGTTGACCATGATTCACCATGGCAGAAAGGTTGACTTTGACTTCAATCTAATGTTGACTTCAGTCCATGGTTGACTTCAATCAAAGGGTTCCTTCAATTTAAGGTTTCCTTCAATCCATGGTTAACTTCAATCCACTGTTGACTTCAATCCATGGTTGAATTCATTCTAATGTTGACTTCAATCAAATGTTTAACATGGTACACCATGTTTGACTTTGATTGAACATGGGTGGACATGGTTGACCATGGGCAAGTATGGTTGATTATAGTTGACTTTGGTTGGTCGTGGTTGACTTTGGATGAACATGGTTTACCATGGGTAATGGTGGTTGACCATGGTTGACTATGGTCAACCATGGTTGACTCAGGTTGACCATGGGTGACTTTAGTTGACCATGGTTAGTGACGGTTGATTATGGTTGAAAATGGTCGACAATGTTTGACCATAGTTGATTATCGTTCACCCACGTTGACTTCAGTTTACTATGGTTGAACACGCTTGACTTTGGTTGTCCAAAGTTTAACATGGTTAACGTTTGATGACTATGGATTAATATGTTTGACCATGGTTGATGATGGTTGACCATATTTGAATATGGTTGACGTTGTTTAACTATGGTTGACTTTAGTTGAACATAGTTGTCCATGGTTAACCATGATTGACTTTGGTTGACTAAGGTTGACAATGGTTAACTTTGGTTGACCACACATGACTTTGGTTGACCATGGTATACTTTGGTTTACTATGGTTGAATTTTGTTGACCATGGTTGATTTTTTGGTTGACTTTTGCTTAACCATGGTTGACATTAGTTGACCATGGTTGACATTGGTTGGATTTTGGTTAATCATGGTTGCATTTGGTTTAAATTACTTTAGTTTTGGTTGACAATGGTTGACCATGATTAACCATGGTTGAACATGCTTGACTTTTGGTTGACCATGGTTGAATTCAATTGACCATAGAAACCCATGGTTGACTTTGGTTGATCATAGCTTAATTTGGTTGACCATGGTTGAATTTAGTTGACCATGCTTTTCTTTGGTTGAGGTCTTGATCAACCATATTTGACTTCTGGTTGACCATGGTTGACCTTGGATTCCTAAGGTTAACTTTGGTTGAGCTTCCCTGACTTTTGATTAACAATGGTTGACTTGAATCCATAGGTGACTTTAGTCCATGGTTAATTTTAGTCCATAGTTGACTTTTAAGAAAGGTTGAGTTTAATACATAGTTGACTTTAAAGCACACTTGACTTTGACCCATGATTGACTTCAATCAATAGTTGACTTTATAATAATAATAATAATAGTATTATTATTTGTAGGGTTGACTTCGAGCAAGGTTAACCTTGAGTAAAATACATGGTTGACCACTATTTGGATATGGTT
Organism: Larix kaempferi; assembly: GCA_027924585.1. Classification (NCBI taxonomy): domain Eukaryota; kingdom Viridiplantae; phylum Streptophyta; class Pinopsida; order Pinales; family Pinaceae; genus Larix; species Larix kaempferi. The sequence goes on along the minus strand of BSBM01000779.1, from coordinate 10,969,121 downwards.
GACTTGAAGTTGTAGTTGCCTTTTAAGCAAGGTTGAATTTGAACCATGGTTGTCCATTGTATAAGCATTGTTGGCAGTAAGCTAAGTTTGACTTTAATGTTAATGTTAATTTCTAATGGCATCCTTAATTTCTAATGTGTTTCTAATTTTTAATGTTATTTAATTTTATTAATAATTTTATAAACATTAAATTTATGTTTAGAAATCATTAATAAACATTAAAAAATAGTAAGGCAAAGGAAAAAATATTAATGTTTAATAATGTTATTTAATGTTTATTATTGTTTAATAATGTTATTTAATAATGTGTAATAATGTTATTTAATTTCTTTCTAATTTCTAATGACATCTTTAATTTCAAATGTCTTTCTAATCTCCTTTGGAGTTTTAATGGCATCTTTAATAATATTAATAATGTTATTTAATGTTTAATGTCTTTCTAATTTCTAATAGCATCTTAATGTTTTGTAATGTTTACTAATGGTTGATCAATGTTTATCGATGTGTTACAATATTTTATAATGTTTTCTAATGTCTTTTGGTTTATTTGTGAATCATCTAGAAGGTATTCTTGAAGAAGGTCACAATGAGATGATTTCTTGATTAGAATATAGGTGGAGTAATTGATTACTTGACAAATAGATTGAATGGAGGCTAAAAGTTGATCCCTTTGAATGGGGTTGAGCCCTTTGTTATTGTATTTTTTTAGCCCATATCTTATAAACCACATCTTGTGACAATAAGAGGGATTTCACCACTAAATAGAAATTATATTATTAAAAGGACATAAATAAATAAGTCATATCATAAAAATAAATTATAATACTTATATTACTAAAAGGACAACATATCGAGTAAAAATATATACCATTTTTCCTTTTTTTTTTTTCAACTTAAATGCACTCTCTAACAACAATATAATACTAAACTCATTCTACAAAAATAAAACTTTAAACTTAATTATCCAACTCTACATTTAATTATCCAATTATGGTAACATCTCATTCATTCTATATAATACCATATCTACTCCATAGCCACAAATCCAAAGCTTACAATACAAATATAATAAACTTTGTGCTTAAAGTATGTATAATAAATACAAAATATAGTTTATAAGTTTCTACCAAATAATACACTTTGAACTTAAGTTGTGTAATGAATATAAGAAATAATACCATAGCCACAAATCCAAAACAATAATAGAATTTGTATAAAGAATATAAGCATCGGCTTGTGAGGTTTTATAAAAAATAATACACAATACCAATATTTGATTTCATTGAAGTTATAGTAATTTAGAAAGGTTCTTCTTCAAGCTTTTTAAATTTAAAGAAATTATAGAGAAATGGATACACCAAATATATTATTAAAAAGATAAAAATAAATAAAACATATCACATAAATAAATTATAATATTTATATTACTTAAAAAAATTAAATTATATTATTAAAATAGACATATCACAAAAATAATATATAATATTTATATTAAAAAAGGCATATGTAAAACATAAACAAAATTTTCCATAATTATATAAACTATTTTGCTTATTCTTTCTTATGCTGAATACATTTTTAATAAAATTATATATAAATAAATATTTTCAGAAACATGAATACATTTTTAATAAAATTATATATATAAATAAACATAAGATTATATATAAATAAATACTTATACATAAACATGTAATTGTTCAATTATAATATTATTTCATTTATTTTATAACATTTTATAACACTAACAGTATTGCAAAAATACAACTTTACCCTGAATTATATAAACTCTCACTCATTCTCTAATACCATATATGTAATCCATAACCACAAATCCCAAACTTATTCCAGACTTGTCGCAAACTTATTCTAGACTTGATGGATAATGAACACAAGAAATAGTTTGTAAAAATACACTTTTATCTATGTATAATGATTATAAATGACTGTACTTTATTTATATATACACTTCGTATTTAATTGTTATATAATGAATGATTTGTGAGAGTTAATTTTTTTTAAAGAAAAATCACAGCAACAAAATTAAATCAATCATTTATTTCCCCGGCAAGAGATACGTTGGATCACTAACTTTCACAAACAGAATGTGTTTTGGTTAATATGTTATTTAAAAATCATTTTAATCCGAGTCCTCATTAACTAATTATCAAACTATCAGAGCTGAAAGCTGAAACACATAATGCGGACAAATCTACTCGTGGAGTTTTCCCACTGAAAAGAATGAAATCCTTCAAGACATAAAACATAAATTCGAGTACAAGGCACTATGAAGCACCATCATTTTTATGCATGTCGTGTCTTTTGGAACTTCATGTCGTGTCTTTAACTAATATTTCTCAATGGATTTCCCACTAATACTGTTTCCAAAGGTCTTGGCCAAGAGAAAATATATGAAGAGATTACCATTTGTGCCTGTTCACAGGCTATAATGTAGATTGCTGACTCTTGCATTGCATTCGATTGCTACAGATCAAATTAAGAAACAAAGAATGGAGATAAGGGAGGATGCACCATCAATACCACGAAGCATTTTCCAGTGGCAATGTAAATGACACGAATGCACAACAGAATTCTAGTTTAGTAGTCTCTGAATTTATTTCAATCCATCCAAGCATACCAATGGCACATGATATAACAGCTCTCAAGTGACAAGTGCAGGAGGATATTTTCACTCTTGTTTTAATTTAAGTCTGCATTGAAGGTACCTCCCTGTAGCCAGTCATCACCAGCGATAAAATTAACCACTGAAATTTTGAGCATCAGAAATGTTCATGGTGTGATACCCAGGCCATTGAACTCGCTCTGTAGTTCCTGCCCCAGGTCCCGAGTTCATATATTCACCATAATACAGCGTAGTCAAAGCAAAGTTCCCTGACCAGTCTAGCCAACCTGCAGGATCGACCACATCATCTATATATGAATCGATATAAACTGTGCGAGAGTACTTTTTCCACGGCCTTCCCAAGAATGTTTGAAACGAGCTCTTCACCGGAGCGAGATCAGATGCAGCAGAGACGGTGCACTGTTGAAAAGAGATTCCAGTGTTTTGATTTGGATCGTCTCTTCCTTGAACCGTGAAACAATTCTTTTGATTATCCATTGGTTTTGTCGCCTTGAGATTACAGTTTTGAAACACAGCTGCCTCGTTGCCGAAAATAAAATCAACTGTGCCGTAAATGTCGCATTCCTTGTGGAATTGTAGAAGGGAATGATTGATTCATAGGTGCCTCAAGGTCTGCAGTAGTCTAGGGGCACTACATACACCTCTACTTACTTAGAACTTCATCCCGAAGTTCAGAAGAAATGTGGAAAGCTATGACGCATCTCAATTGTGTCCTTCCCAGTCGTAGAGATATGATTGTATTTGTCCTACTGCACTTTGACTTGATCAATCAAGGATAATCATTAAGCAAGATGTAATCAATCAATTATCCTACTCCACACATATAATTTTAATTCCTTAATTCATTTATCAATTATTGTCATCAATCACATCTTCAGGTTTTTCTTAATCATTTAAGACATAACAAGGCTCAAGAGACCACTATATCGAAGTTGTTCAGCTGGGTCTCTTGACAGGTGCCCTTAAGGTCCACAGTCATTCTAGGGGTATTACATCCATTCTCTCCTCACCTTTTCCCAAGTTATTGTGGAACTAATTAGAACCACATGGATCTTTGTGAATCCAAATTCAAGAAACTCCTTCAAAGTTCCTTCACCTTTGAATCTTTTGATATGCTTGTATGTCTAGGTGAGCTTTTGTTGAGCCTTTACTCTCTTTTCAAGGAAGTTCTAAACTAGATCATGAGAAACCCCCATAAAATCCTCCATAAAAAATGATTTTGGATCCCAATAGATTCCTTCATCCATGATGTCAAACTGTTCTTCTTGAAACCAACCATTTAGCAGCTTATTGCAAATTTTCCTTTGGGATACTTTGCTACTAAATGAATTTCCCAATAAAATAAATATTCCCTTGAAGAAAGAAGAACATCTACTACTACATTATTGTATTCATGATCAAAATTATAAACTTGAACTTCACTTACCAATTTTGGTTTCCAATGATTAAGATCCTTTGGTGTCATGAAGTGCATGCAACAATTGTGATCAACCTTGACCAAACATTCACTCCACAATGAGTATTGTCTAGACTTAGCCATTACATGCATGATGGTGATGATGGATATCTCAAAGATGGTATGATGTGCTCCATTTGGCTGCAAGCTTCTACTTTCGAAAGCAATGGGATGCTTGGAAGATGAGGTCATGTTGGGTGGTGTACCCATCTTCAACTTGACCTTGTCCATCACTCCTTTATTGGGTGGTCTACCCGGTGGAAGGTATTCAAGAACCTTCTCATGATTTTGTAGTGAATTATCAAGGTATTCAAGATGACGTGAGAATTCCATACTTGTGCTTCGAGGGGTATTCTTTTAGCATCCCACTCATAGTCTCCATGCTTCACAATGGAACTCATGCTATGAGTTATCACCACATTAAATATGTAATTTTCTATCCAAGGAATGAATGGATGGGTATGGAAGGCATCATATTGTAGCGCCCATGGATGTATTTGTTTATGTTCACAAAACATGACATTATCAAATGCATCAATAAATCCATCACTAATGCAAAAGAGACTCTCACCAGTGTGTGCAAGTCTTGCACACCATTGGGTCTCCATTTCGGTAATGTATCTATCCACCCAATCCATGGATGAATAGGATTCTTTCCTTGCTGATCCAAATGTAATATGATCATCCACCTTCTCCAAATTTGATTTTTCTTCACATAAAGGCATGCCATGGTCCTCTTGTAGTGGAATAATTGCTTGGCCAACATCTTCCAAGACATTTCGTTCCTCAATCTCCTACAAGTTTGAATGTTCCTTGTGTATAATCCACTCATGAGGATATTTTCTCAAATCATGACTTTCACCAACCATATAAATTTGATTTGCAATGGGGTTGGAGGAAGAATGTGATCTTCCCAATTCCATACGAAGTTGCTCCAAGTTCGTGGCCTTGTCTTCTGCGATTTTGAGAGCTATATCTCTGTCCATTAAAAGCTGCAAGTAATATGATTTCATTCTTACCATTTCTTCTTATACGATGCACAATTATTTGCTAGATACTCTTTCAACCAAGCCTCTATGAATCTCCTCCAATTGGGTCCTCGTCACAAGCTCTTCAACAACCTTATGTGCACCATCAATTCTTGCGAATACCTACAACACCTTCTCTTCTAAGACTAACATTTGAAACTCAAAATCATGCAATGACAACTTCTCAACATTGTGTATGCTTCCATATGTGGTCTCATACAACTCATGAGAGTCATTCCAACTCCCATCCATCGATTTGGTCCTCTCACCAAAATGATCTTCGACACCAACATTTTGAATCTTAACATTGGGAAATTACTCCATGCAAAGCTTCTCAATGAAAGTGGTTGCGATATCATGATGATACAAAGGACTTTGACTGATGCAAAAAATAGAATTATATTCATACCTTTTGTCATGTTCCCCGGCATCCCTAGTGGCCTTCAGAGGCCTTGGGAGACCCTCTGGTAATTTTGTTTTCTCTAATTTATTCCATTTTCGCAGACAACCACTGGCCCTCCATCCGCAATTGGAAATTCAATCCAATACGCAATATGTAGTCAGATTCAGAAATCGGATTGCCAATTATCCTTCCGCGAAAATCCCTTTTCTGACTTCCACAATTCGCAATTCCGCAATCCGCATTGCGAAATTCGGAATGGTGAAATCCCAATTCATAGCTCTGAAATTATCCCATTCCTTCAATATGCAATCTGCATCCCGCATTGCGGATGCTGAAATGTAGAAGTCCAAATCTCCATTCTGGGAAAATTTACCTCCCGCAATCTGTAATCCGCATTCCACATTGCGGATTTGAAAATCAAATACAGTATTCTTATGGAATTTGTCCTTCCGACATCCGCAATCTGCAATCCACATTGTGGATGTGGAAATGTCCTAGCAGATGCGGAAAGGCCAAGACCATAGGCCCCTCTTCCAACAAGCTTTTATGGAAAACTTCTGAGGGTCATAACTCCCTCATCCAGAGTCCAAACTGGACAAGGTTAGTACCATTGGAAATCTATTGGAGAGATCTATCCAATGGTGCAATCCCCATCCCATATGAGCACTCAAACCTTTCCCTTTTTCCAACTAAAAATATGGCCATAATATCCCCTATGTTCCTTTTCCTTTCTACCATAGGCTCTGCTCCACTTCTGCTAAGTATTCCCTCCTTCATCTGATCCACAAGGGTTCCTGTTATTCTCCAAGTCTAGGCTGGAATGTCCTACACATTTTCCATACTTATCCCAATTCCTCAATGGACAATTCAAAATTAATATCAAGGGGTTTGCTAATAGGCATAAGCATGCTCCATGAACACAAGGAATGAAATCCGATTCAAACAAAGAGAATGGCATACATGCACATATCCTCTCCTAGGCAGAGTGAGGAAAGCATGTAGGGTTTAGTTATATTCTTCAAACATGATCACATCTAAGTACCAATCTAAGGATAGAATGTAAGGTTCAAGACACATGTAATTAGCACACACAACAGTAGAGGTTAGCCATATTAATACCAACATCTTTGAAGGGGCATTTCTTTCAAACCATTCCTCACTACCTAGACTTTTATCTGATCCAAATGTTAACAAGGACTCTCATAGAGTTTCTAGTGCCAAGGTGTGGGCTCGAAGATGGTTGAAATCATTCAAAGTAAAAGATGGTATGTAGTATTATGTTTTGGGACATGATGTGAACCCTGACCGGGTTGAGATCTTAGCTCCTTGTTCCCTGGCAGGCACATTGGAGTACATCATAATGAATAGGTAAGAAATTATACAATGGATGACTAAACATTGGTATCCAGTGATTACCTATTGTTCTAAGCTAAGTATCTTGCCAAATGGTTGTCTTGTTTTTAGGTTTTTGGAAGAGGAACAAGTGAAGATAATTCTATATTGTTTTTGGACTACTGGGATTTAATCTTTAGTATTAAGTAAATGGAATTCTAGCTTCAATCCACTGTGCGAAAAGATTGTGAAGCGACATCTGTGGATGCCAGTGCCAGGGTTTCCTCTCCAACTTTGAACTAGGAATGTATTTATGGGGCTTGCTAAGAAACTGGGAAGGTTCATATCTTTGAATGAGCAAATGCTACACCAAGAAGATAAGAGAATGGCATTCATATATGTTGAATTCAATGCACCTATGGGGTACTAGATAAAGTGGAAATTTTATGGTGGGAGAAATTTTTTGGTAGTGCTTGGATTATGCAAAAATTCCTTTCAAATGCCATATATGTAGAGAAACAGGTCATCTCAAAAGCAACTGCCCGAGAACTGCTTCTAGGTTTCTGGATGATGATTTTTCTGATAACTATGGTTTGAACTCAAAGGATATTGATACATCTCTAGACTTGGATTTAGATGGTATGCTTCTAATGGTTTATTTGCAAGGGGAGCTAATCCCTCCATCTTCTCAGAAGCTTTCCTCTGTTCCCATTGAAAAAGGTGATTCGAGATCTCCCTCTCCGAATTTTTATTAAGGTCTTAATTCCGTAGAATTAAATTATATAAAATGTGTAGAAAAATAATATGCAAGAAATTTTGGTGTTGGGGTTTCAAGTTCAAGATATAAAATTGACCCACTTTCTTTTATAGAGGAACTAGGGTTAATCCTAAGTAATTTTCGGATTCAAACTATCGACTCTCTCTCTCCTTCTATTTCCAATGGAAATAATAATGTGATGAATGAAGATTTCTTTCCTGGAGGGGGAAATAATTTGAAGCAACGTGATTTATCTTATTTCCTGGGTGATTACTCTATGACCATCAGTCCTTCACAAATTCCTAAGGGTATTGTGGATTTTATTGGGGTTCCTTCTGATTCTGTTAATGCTAGGGTTCCATAATCCAGGATGGGAACTTCTATGAATCCTTTCTCTTCTACCCATAATCCATCTAATAAATCTACTTGGAACAACAACATTAACCCTAAGACCCCATTACAAATATTCTCGAAATCCCCTTTTGATAAGTTCAATGTGATCCCTGTCAACTCAATTCTGCATCAAAATATGACCACACGTTCTAGGAATAACAAAAAGAAGGGAATTTCAAAAATAGATTCTATATATAGTACCAAATGCGATTAGATCCCTCTTTCCTCTAGGATGAAGGAAGCTTCAGGTCACTCAACTTCTAAAGACAAATTCTAATTCTTAGGCTCTTAGAGAGTATATGGGCGCACAAGTGGGTCCTTAATTCTTATTATCTATTTCAACATTTGAGTTCTTGGGGGTTCCTCTAAGATTTGAGCCCTCAAGCGACTATTTGAGAAGACTAAACCAAATATTCTACTTTTACAAGAAACCATGTCCCTTGTTATGAGGGATTGTGAGATCACACTAAAATGTTTTCCTAGATGGGAAGCCTCAGCTATTGATGTTGATGGCCACTTGGTGGGTTTCTTTTCTTTATGGAATCCCTTAACTGTAGATTTAAAAACCTTCCATACTTTTACAGGTATATTGATGGAAGGTAGGGTAAAGGGCCTGAACTAGGAAATGCGAATCCTAAATTGTTATGCAGCATATGAGGACCGTAAAAAATTTCGAACAATGTTGAGGTTAGTGGGTTATTTAATGACTCCAGGATTACCCTTGTTGGAGATTTGAATTTCACATTGAATGCATCATATATTTGGGGAGGAAGTTTTTGACTTGACCCTATTTTTGACTACTTGAATCAATTTTTTCTCAGATTTAAATTGATGGATGTGGCTCCGTAAAAACATTTTCCTACCTGGAGAAATGGGAGGGGAGTTCATGAAGCTACATGTAAAAGGATTTTTTTTTTATGATGAGATAACCTTTAGCTGGTTCTTGCAATAGATATAGGTCCTAGGTTATCAACTCCTCTATATGAGATCATTCACCTATATGTATGAAATTAGATGGAGAACCTGTAGAACACAAATTTGCCTTCAAATTTAATCATGTATGGCTTAAGGACAATAAATTTTGTTCAATGGTTAGGAGATTTTGAAATAGATTTGTGAATGAAGCGGAGAATGATCGTATCTTCAGACTCACCAAAAAGATTAAAAGCTTACAAAAACTAGTGATTCAGTTGGTGAAGGAAAAGAAACAAACTAAGGCTCTTACTCTCTATGGCATTGAGCAAAAATTGCAAGATTTATATGTGGAAAATATGTTTGGGTCACTTAATTTGGAGGAGAAGAAGGAATTTTCAGAATTGGAGAATATTAAAGCCAATATTTTGAAGGTGGAAGAAGACTCATGGAGACTTAAGAGTCGAGCTCTATGGGTCTCTAAGGGGGACACAAATATATATATTTTTTCATAGTTTTTAAAATTACCATAGGAATCATAACAATATTTGGGACATAAGAGATGATAAGGGTGACTGGGTTATCTCTCAAGCTGATCTAGAGAATGCTGCTAGGTCTTATTTTTCTAATCTCTTTCAAGATCCTAGTTGGGATGATATTGTGTCACAACTTAGAGTGATAAAAAATTTCTGCACTTTTTTTATGAATCTAATGTTCAACAAATTGATAGTGAGGTTACATTGCAGGAAATTGAAGATGTTCTAAGACAATGTACCAAGGACAAAAGACCTGTACCTTATGGTTGGTAGGCTAAATTCTTCATTGGGTTCTTCGATATGTTAGGTGGAGATATTTTGGAGGTTGTGGAACAATCCAGGACTCAAAGATATGTTTCTGGAGCTTTAAATTTCACTTTTCTAACTCTCATTCCAAAAAGGGACAAGCCAATAAATTTTGCAGACTTTAGACCCATCTCCTTATGCAACCTTATTTAAAAGATCATCTCCAAAATAATATCTAATAGGATCAAGCCTAAACTAGAGGAGGTGATACCCAAGGAACAATTTGGATTTTTGACCAACCATCAAATTATTGATGCCATTCGTGTCACTCAGAAATGTCTCCACTCATTCAAGTCTAACAATTTGGAATTCCTTATCGTCAAAATGGACTTGGTAAAGGCATATTTTAAGGTGAATTGGTCATTTTTAAGACTAGTACTTCTTCTTCAGATTGGACGACCATTATCTTCCATAGAGTGGATCATGACATGCATTAACTCTGCTTGTTTTGTTGTTTTAGTCAATTGCTCTCCCATGAACTTCTTTCAATATTTTAGGGGGCTTAGGAAAGGATGCCATCTTTCCCTGTTACTGTTTCTGCTTGTCATCAAGGGGCTTTGTTGAATGATTGTTGCTACCACAAGTGAAGGAAACTATTAGATATTAAAAATTTTGCTACTCAATATATTATACATTTAATTTTCATATATGGTGTGGTAACTTTTGGTAAAGGTTATATGGAAGAACCCTTACAAGAAATAAGTAATCGGAGCAACATGTATTTAATATTAGGTGGAGCACTTAACTTAGTTAGATCGGTGTTGATTGTGTAATACCCTTTGATGAGACCCCTGAACTGATCATATGTATGGTGTAAATATTGATATGCAAATGCCTGTATGGAAGAACACATGTATATTTTGTTATTATTAATAATAAAAATTATAACTGGCTGCAGCTGAGGCAGAATGTTGAAAATATCGAGGACTTGTGTATTCACCAGAGTTGGAAAGGGTGTTAAAAGGCCTTAGGTGGGGAAACCCTTGCTATGACCATTTCGTAATCCTGATTTCCTTAAAATGCCCAAAGTTTTGGCTAAGTCATAAATTCCATGACTTAAGACTTAGGTTTAAATATTAATTATGAATGTGTGGGATTAAGGGAAGTGTTTATGTGTTTTAATTAAAAGAGAGAAACACGGGTCTCTTGGAGATACCATGTGGCTTAAACTTGTCATGCATTTAACTTATGCATGGAAAAAGGTAAACGGATGAAGAAAAGTGGGGAAGTTTTTGGAGAGTCTGGGCAGAGCTACTAGTGCACAAGCACATGAGGAAAAACATAATCATGAGAAAAGGAGACTCTGGCCATTGAACCTGCTTAAATTATCCTAAACCTTTGATTGTTTAAGGTTGATTTTTACTATTGTTTTGTGGTCAAGGAAATGGTGAATTGTACATAAACTGTTCTAGTGGATTTCCTATGCATTGGTTAAGCAGTGATAGTTTTCACTGTGGTGTGATTAGAATGAAACTAAAATGGGAAGTGTATGGTTTGGCATGGAATTGGATTAAGACTGTATTTCCTAGATTCCTGAAAGTTTTTTTGAACCTCTAAAAACTGTGAGGAATTACCCATGATAATCCTGTGATGGAATGATAGCAGGTGGAAGGAATGATTTTTCGATGAATTCACAAGTCACAGCTCGTGGGCGGTGTTCTGCTGAGAGATTAATGAGCAGAACTACCTACGGTTGGGTGGAGTGTGGCTTCCACAAATCCAGTTTCCTGTCTTAATCCTTTTTGCAGATACGTTTATTTCCTATAAATTATGTTTAAATGTCTGAAAGGTTAGTTAATTATTTACCGATTAAATATTTGCATGATTTACTTGTTAAGTTTCTTGAGTTTGGATACAAGATAGGAATTTATATTTTATTTGGTTTGAATCATGGGCATGAAATAAGTGCAAGTTTAATAATGTGTTATTGCTAATTTCGTTTCCTATAGAAATTGTTTCTTTATGGGTTTAAAAATGCAATGTTTAATGAAACTATGTCGAAGAGCTAAATGTTTGGAAAATTAGAAGAATGAATAAATAAACTTGAATTTTATTCATTTCTATTATTTTCCATTAATTTAAACTTTTATGGCAACAAAATAATTTTATTACTCAGACCTCATGACAATGTTAAATATGCAATTCGATAAGGGTTATCGTCGTGAAGGAAATAGTTCATTAAATAATAAGTGAAGTGGTCGGTAAGATTGGCAGACTAAATTTGAAATTATAAATATGGGTTCGACCAATTTGTCTAATAGGTAAATTTAAAACCATAAGTTGAATTGATTCATTAAAACCAAAGTTGTTTTGGGTTAAATAAAACCATCGGATGATTTTTTTCGTTGAAGAGATTAGATGTTTAAGTTTTAATTGTATTTGTTAATTAAATGATAAACAATACTTTGATTTAAGGCATGTTTTTAGGAGCCTTGTAATGAGTGGTATTCTTGATTTGAAAACTACGGGTTAGAGTCGTATAACTACAAATTTACAAAATAGTCCAAGTTAGACATATATGAATATGTTTAAGTTGTAGTTATATAATTCAACCACAGTCGGTGGAGGAATTAGTCGGATAATGGACTAAGTTATTTTCGGGTTAGTCGGACAAATATTTGTTTTAGTCGAAGTAGACTATATATATTTATTTTTAAAAGCTCACTATTTTCATAATTGTCTGTCGGAAAATGACAAATATATGTTTGAGTCGAAGTTAGACAAGTATTTGTTTATTTGGTGAACCGACCAACTGCACTAACTCGACCGTAGTCAGATCTCGACCGTAGTTTATGAAAAATGGTCAGAGTTCCCAAGGGTAAGTTTTTATAATGAAATATTATTTCTGGCCAAAATCTATTATGGTCGAGTAAACTTATTTAAAAAAAATACCATGTAATTTACTATTAGTATGGGTGCTTAAATATATGTCTTAATATTTTTATTTAACATGAAACCTACTGTATAGTATGTTTCCAAATCATGGCTTCTTCTTTGGTTGCGATTTATGCAATTCTTCACTGTTGGGCATGCATAATGGCTTGGAATTGATGTCTTCTTAGTCAACAATGGAATGGAAATGATGGAAAAATGAATTTCCATGAGGAATTTAACTTCTAGGCCAAGTAAACTTAGCCCATAACCCGCCTTATGAATTTCTGAGCTTACCCATGCTCCATTAATTCCATGGGCTAACTTCTTAGCTACCTCTTCCTAACATAATTAAATGTTAGCATACTAGTCAAGATGGCTCTCAAAATGACACTTGGAAACAAAGGATTGAATTCCCCAACCCCTCACCTCTCCCTAGTGGATACAACCAACCCCCTCATTTTTAGTTGCGTCCATAGAGAGTTCTTGAAAATTTATTTACATCATAAATATTTACATGATTTTACAATTCCCATGGTTTACTAATACATGGTTCACAAAATATAAACTACTTTCCTTTTAAAGCCAAGCATTCACTAGTGGGGCCTTAGCCTTGAGCTGCATGCTAGGAATTTATACATCGCATATCCACAATATTCACATATAAAGCCAATGCATTCTAAGGCCAAAATGGGGGTATTATAGAAGGTAGGGAAGGACAATCAAGTTCTAGTCGGCATTGATCCTTACATTGATGGTGGGGACTCTTTTGTGCTCTCTCCTTATGTCACGGATTATTTGGCATAATTTGGGTTTTTCACCTTGGAACACATTCAAAGACCTCCTTGCCTGAGAAGATCCATCTCATATTGGTTGCTTGCTAAATATTTAGGACTTGGTGGACAATAGGACAAAGAATGGACTGCTTATATAGATTCTCTTAATAGTGCAGGTATTAGATTGAATGAAGAGGAATACATACTAGTTTGGTTGTGGAAAGAAGCCACATGATAGATCATCACTAAAATGCCTTATGATGTTATTGCTCAGCTCAATTTCGAAGGTAAATCCAAATGGTGAAATCCTAAATTATGGAAATGGGTTTTCCCTTAAGAATTAAATGCTTTTCAAAATCAAATTTTTTCTTGGGATAATTCGCTTAGAAGAGGATGGACTCGGCTAAGTTTTTTCTCTCTATGTAGAAAAAATGGTGAATATGTTCACCATTTGTTTGTCACTTTTTCTTTTAGAAGAATTATTTGGAATGATATTAAAGATGTTGTAAACATATTGCAAAATTAGGAAAATTCTTCAATTAAAAACAATTTCAAAAATTGGGTGGACACTACTATGATTCATAAGTTCCTTCGAGCATTTTTTGGTTGGGGTATTTGGAATTCAAGGAATGAAGCAATTTTTAACAAAAAAATCTCCAAATGTGGTGGTATTCCATGGTAAAATTTTGGGTATGTACAAAGAATTTCATTCCAAAGGGAAAACAAAGAAAAAGAGACAAATTTTAGACCCACCTTTTCGTCCCTATTCAACTAAGGGAAACTTTGATGGAGTTGCTCAACTTGGGAATTGTGGATGTGGTATTGTTCTATGGATTAATGAAGCGCATTATTTTAAACTTCAATTAAACTGCGGACATGGTACCTGTTAGCACTAGGATTGTGCTAAGTTTTTTGGAGTGGTTAGCACCATGTTTGTGCTAAGCTCAAGCCCACCACCGAAGGAGTTCACCTGTCAAATTCATACACAAACAACATCAACATTCAAATCAAATTTGTAAGAGAACAAAATTCAAATTCCCAAAGTCCCGAAATTTCAAATTGCAAAGGAAAAATCAAAATCTAAACTTAATGAAATTTTATGTGAAGGCATGTCTGATTTTTATGAAAATCATTGTTTTAGTCATCTTTTTCCACCGACTGTTTCCGCCAAACCGAGAGGAATTTTGAGAAACCGGGAGAAATTTTTCTCCAGAACGAGCCCATCTACAATACGCTCTCTCAGAATTTACACAGGTGTCACGATTTGGGAGAACCGATGGGATCTTCACAGGGTCAATGTCTAGAATTTACATTTTCTGCATGAGTCATCAACTTCAACAACCGATGCCGACCAGCTGGAGGAGAATATGGGAAACTGGAGACATGGGTTTTGTCAAGGACATGCCCAATTACAAAAACCTCCTTCAATTTTTACTCAGCTATCCGCGTTTGAGTTATACATCCAGGGATCCGAAAGGAAGTTTCAGGAGTCCGCAGCCAAAAATGAAGATTTTGGTTGTAACAAATTCCTTGGAAGCATGCAGTATGTTAGCTATGTGTCATTATGATTGTAACCACTCTCTAGTGAGGTAGGTTGAGCTTGAGGGCTCAAAAAATATATAAATGCATTGTAATAGAAGAACAACAGGTTGGAAAGTCATTGGGCTGAGGCCTAGGAGAGCTTTGCTATGTTTTGAAGCATAATTTTTAATAGAATTGCAGTGTTTGAAGCTGGTTTTAGACAAAGATTCATGTGTCATTTAGTTTACAGTCTGTCTCCTTCTTTCCCTCATGTGATTGTTCTTCCCGTTATTTGCTTTCATTATGTTTTCTCTTTCATGTCTGGAATTAGTGTACGGTAATTGAAGAATTCTTTTCATAAGCTCTGGTTACTGTTTCACACATCCACCAATTATTTCCACTAAAATTGACATCGAATTCATCTCTATTTGATGCTCATGTCAATGTGTTGTTCATCTCTTCTTCTTTTATCACCAGACAACAACATTTTGACTGTAAATGGGTGGTTATCTTGCCTCTATTTTGACATTCCATGCACCAACACTGTTAATTTGTTTATGTGTTATGTTTGAATCCATTGCCGAATGTTTCTCTTATGATTTATCTTACCAAACTTCAAAAAACCATTTGTCCCATCATTAATCTGACCTTCTGAGAATGTGCTTGATTGAATAACCTGAGTAATGAAGGTTGATGTGTTTTCTTATTGCTGAGAACTTTGATTATTTCTAGTCTTTCATAAGTTTAAGAGAGATCCCTCTCAGACTATGCTGGGTCAGTAGCATAAGTCTAAAGTGGTTTTGTTGTTACCCTAGCTTTCCCTCTCCCACAACCTTGGGGGTCATTTTGGGTGCTAACAAATTGGCGCCATTTCCAGGTAACGATCTTGTCTTATCATCCCCGGGAGAACGACAAAGTTTCAGACCTGATTGTTGATGGTGAAAAATAGTCAGACATTGAGAAGGCTGTGTATCTTTCACTTGGAAACTCCACTCATCAAAATTTCAGTATGAAGGTGACTCCACTGGGAGGATTGGTGACTCCATATCAGAATTGAGATGTTGAAGGTCTCATGGCAGCTCCACATTGAAGAAATCCAGGGTTTCACTGTTTCACAAGCTGGTGCGCTCAGTCTTCAGTCATAAATTGCAGCCTCATTGTTTCAAGATGGTTTCATTGTCAAGAAGGTATGCTCCCATGAACAGGTCTCACATCCATGGTTTTCCAAATGCTATTCCTAAAGTAGATTGGCAGACCTGTTTACCTAAATTTAAATATCAGGAAGGAGATGATGCTGCTGTTCATTTAGTTAGATTTCATATGCATATACATAAGGTTGGAATTGGATTGCCTGAGGACTGTTTGATGAAAATGTTTATGGAAACATTAGAAGAGAATGCAAGATCAAGGTATGAGGGATTACCATCAGCAAGTTTATGTTCCCTTGAGGATTTTCACACAGTATTTCATGAGAATTTTAAAAATCAGTACCCTTCTCTGCTGCTAGTTCAAGATTGTTGCATGCATGTTAGAGGTTTCATTGAAGATTTGGGAAACATGTATGGTAATGATGAGTTTGTGGATGAACAACTTTTAGAAATGCTGCATGAAAATCCCTTCCATAAAAAGAAAATGCAAAATAAATGCCATGACACTCAAGATGGTCTCCAGCAAGCACTAGTTTCTCCCGTGGTTGTGAATGAAAGGGGGCAGCATACCGTGGGAAGACATGTTCCATTGCCTAAATGTGATGAAATTTTGCAGCACTCTTGCTGTTTTTTGTGTGACCAAGTTAGTGATGAAAGTAGCCAATCAATTTTATCTTCCCTTTATCCATTTTCTGATTTAGGCATTGAAGAAAGAAATGTTATCTCAAATTCTGTTGAGAGTCAGGTTGATATTTCTATTGAATTAAGTGAAGGGGAGGAAACCATAGTGGAAGCTAGTTGTCACAACACTCAAGAATACTTTCAGGATGTTGTTTCTCCTTTGACTTAAAGTGAAGATGGCGGTGTCCTTGATGTGGAACATGTGAAACAGTTTTGTCAGATCTCATTTGATGAGGAAGAAGATCAGTCTTCTCAGTCAAGTATTTCTTCATGCCTTTCATTTTTAGAATCTTTGTGTCAAGAAGACTTTGTTTCACTTGATTTTGTTGAAGAAAACAATGATAATTCTGCTCGATTGCATGTAGAGGATCAAGTTTTGAATTATGAAATTGTGAATGACGTTGTTGATATCTCACTTGAAAACTGTTCTGAGAACTCCCTTCAAGATTCTTTTGAAAAGTGGGTGGATAGTGTGCAAGAGATTTTGCTGTTTGAGCAGCCCTATCATGACCAACAAATCGACAAGTTTTTTGAAAGATGTCATGCTTTTTATGACCTAGCGGCTGAATGCATGGAGGAATTTTTCAGTTAGAGTGATCAGTTATGCTTCCACCATAAAGATCAAAGTTGTTATCATTGGTTGCTTTCAGCAGGTCTGTCAGTTTGGATTTCGGTGAAGCATGATAAATTTTTTTTGTTATTTGACAAACAGTTGGATTGGATTCAATGGCACTTTTTCATTACTTGATTGAGCAGTAATTTTTAAGCAAGGTGGAGTGACTTTTATATAAATAAGCTTGACAAGAAAAGCATCTTTTTCAGCAATTTCCAGTTTGTTTTCGAAATGTACAGTTCAGATTTATAGGATGAAATGTTCAATTTTCAGAATGTACAGTCAATGTTCAGTTTCAAATTCTCAATTCAGAAATTTCTGTTTGTTTTTCAGCCAATGGTTGTGTATAAAGGTGGTAAAGGGAGCTTCAAGCAAGTGGAGTAAGAAACTCTGAGCAAAGGAGAAAGGTCTGCAAAATTTGGCAAAAAAGGAAAAAATGGATTTTTAAACCTTTGTTGGCTTTGTATCTTTTGAGCTAAGGTTTAAGTTTTTATGGAAATTGAGAACAAAGGGTTAAAATTTTTGAGAAATCCAAACTTTTTAACCCTTACGTTCGAGCCAAAGTTTGGGTTTTCATGAAAAACAAAGATTTTTATGAAGGTGATATATAGCCATAATTTTAATTTTTATGGGGAAAGGTTTGAAATTTTTATAAGTGGGCCAAAATTTTGGGTTTTCATGAAAAACAAAGATTTTTATGAAGGTGATATATAGCCATAATTTTAATTTTTATGGGGAAAGGTTTGAAATTTTTATAAGTGGGCCAAATTTTTTAATGGAGGCGAAGCAAAACTTTGTAGGGCCCAGCCCAGGCTCACCACCAGGAGCATTCCATGTCGCCAAGTCACAAGTCATGTTGAGATCCCACGCAAACCAAGCACCAAGCCCAATAGCGCTACCTCCTTTCCTTACTTCCTATTCCTGATAGAAATGGGTGTTTATAAATTTCAAGAAAGCATTTCTCCTCTTACATGTGGGATTAATCCCTGAAAAACGTAAGGTTACAAGCGTGAAGTTTGGGCGCCCGTCATCTTAGGTACAATTATTATTTCTAAACAGATGAAGGAAAGGGCGTATCAAACCTTTCTGGTGATAAAGTAAATGCAAGTGGGTATTTCGGTTCTAGAGGATAAGTAAAATGAAGAATGAATGGGTTTTTGCCAAAGGTTTATCGTGTCCACATTTCAAGCAAGGAGTTTGGCTGTATCAATGGATTTTGTTCCCTTGTGGTGGCAGGATATCGCTGTTTAAAAGCATGCGCTGTAGGTAACGATCAAGGCACTAAGGAGGCAAAAGGGATGGCGTTCTTCCAGAGGTAGTTGGAGCTTTACTTAGTGTACCCACTTCAATTAGAATTGAACCGATTTGACTGTACATTAAAGTTGTGCTCAGGTCAACTATGGAAGACTGCCATAATTAGTGGTTCCGGCATCCAGGGCAAGCATATGCTAAACGCGGTCTGGGGGATGAAGAATTGAAGTCGTTCAGGCGAGCATAATCAAGCAATGGCATGTATCACAGATTCGCCAAGCCGGGAACAAGCTTGATTGCATTATCAAGATTTGATGTAGGAGAGAGTTTGCTGATTGGGTATCCTAGGCGTAATTTCGACCGCATCTGGTCAGCACCATCCTATTCACTGTCATCAAGCATTTGTTTACAAACTATAAATTCGAGAGAGCCTATTCTAGCGAACAATGCCCAGGGTCTTCCTCCAGAAGCTGTCATGCAAATTGTTGACGTTGTACATGGCATCCGGCTCCATCCTGTTGCAGTATCGGAGTATGAAGCACACGTTGCTGGTGTTTTATTTTGCAGGGAGATGGAGGCATATGCTCCAGGTCAATTTTTTGTGGCCATTAATCGGTGAATCCAGGTATCAGTGCACAGGGTAATCCACGAGCCGAAGCTCCATATGAAAACGCAGCAAAGCACGAAAGAGTGTAGAATCCCAACAGCTTCTATAAAATTATCATGGAGCTTATGATCAAATCCTGGGTGCACCTGGCACTGAATCTCTCTCAGAGCGAAGTGGGATTACCGTTGTGCATTTCTCCTTTGCGCCAGTGCTGAAATTGTAGGTGACCTAATGAAGCTTGAGGGCCAATTGGGTGACCGTGAGGCTGGAGATGGCTGGCTCGAATTGCATTTGCAGCATTTGAAATCCCCAGCTCAGCAGAGACGACACGCTGAAGGTAGTACACAGGCCCGTGCTTATCCTGACGTTCAGGCGTTCGAAGATCTATGGCTCAGATCAACCTGGGAGCAAATCCACGACCAACATTCTCTTCACAATTTCAACATCCACGGAAAATGTCATAATTCAAATCTGCGAAGTTTTGTTAAATTCCGCCTCTTTCGACGGCGTGGATTGAGCGAGGTGCTGATCTGCGGCTCAAATTCTATTCGCAAATATTACTTGTGCGTTAAAGCAACAGTCACAAAATCTGCGAAGTCGCAAAGAGCTTCCCCATTCAACGGCTCAGACTGAGCTGGGAAATAGATCGGCGATCGAGGTTTGTTTCTCTGACAAAATTGGAATGAACTTAATGATCAAGAAGGAAGCAGAGTTCCAATCTCATTGGAGAAATGCTGATGATCCATCGATGTCTGAGGATCAAACGGACACAATAGAAGAGACGTTATCAGATTTTGACTGCCTGTTCACTAATGGACGAAGAGAGCCATTCTGTTTATCTTATCTTCCTCCAGATATACTCTTTCATTTCGTCTGAAATATCTGTCCATATTTCAATGATTTCCGGTGGCGTTTGATTGAAGAGATGCTAGATGAAATCCAAAAGCAACTTCAAATAATCTATATTGATCTACATTTTGGCGAGTTGCCTATGCAAGTCAAGGAGAAAATGTTTTTGTGCCATATGTCGGGTGCCGGTGTTGATGATGTTCTTAAAAAGTGTCCTTAATATCAGATATAGAGGAAGGTGTACGCCACAGTTTTCGCCACAGTTTTCGGATGCATAACACGATGGGAGCTGGCGAGGGTGATAAATGCGTCAATGCCTGGAAGCTTTTGACGGACAGCGAAGTGGAGTAATATGTGATAAGTGGCTGTCGAAGATGCATCCGTTCAAAGCAGCTCGCAACAGCCACTCAGGAGAGTAATATAAGGTTGTTAAGGGAATTTTTTGCACCCAAAGAAAAGGAAATCTCTCACGGTTTTCAAAAAAATCAATCATAGCAAGATGGAACAGAAGAGTCCGAACCTTTTATTTCTGGAGTTGACAAATTGGAGAAGAAATATTATATTAGAAATGAGGCCTGTGACACTTGTGCAAATGACATTCGCCTTTCTTCTTTACAGGAAATGTATCAAGATTGAAGATGGCAAGGTCGCTAAGATTGAAGATCGCGAGGTCGTTTGTTGTGTCAAAAATGCTTGAGGAGCTAGGCAGTTCAAAGTGCAAATATAGTTGTCAGGTGGCCTGCATCAGGCAACGGTTACCTCAGAAAAGCAAAATGTTCAATCCGAAATATTCTTATCATTCCAAGAATGAAAAATTGTAGCATTCAAAGAAGTGGCCATACTAAGGTACCCAATGAACAATAGAATCCAAAGTAGAAAGGTGTATCAATATTTCCTAGATATGCAGAGAAAACATCGCCAAGGAGAGGGCAGTTTTGAGCACATGACCTTATTTTATTTTCATTCATGGCACTGAGTGTCTCTGGTCCAAAGTTGATCAAAGATCACAAGGAACATTAAGCAAAAGATTTAAAAGGGTGGTGCAAGAGAAGCAGCTTGAAGGTCTAATAGATACTATAAGAGGAGGGATATTTTTGTTATGTGCAAAGTGTGAGTCATTGGATGACTAAATTTGTAAGATCTTAAGGGGGGTAGTTACTGTCTGATGCTCAATACCCTTTGTCAACAACAGCAGAACAGGTTTGTCTTAAATGGAAAGGGTTGTTTTGGTCGTAGGTTGCAGAGGTCAGTTGCAGGTTTCAGTTTGGGATTGGGAGCAACTTGATGGATCAGGCACTGTGTCTACCAGGGGTTCTTTGCTACCTCACAGGGAGGATAGCATCCCGGAGTTGAATCCAGTTGTTAGCACAAGGATTGTGCTAAGTTTTTGGAGTGGTTAGCACCATGTTTGTGCTAAGCTCAATCCCACCACCGAAGGAGTTCACCTATCAAATTCATACACCAACCACATCAGCATTCAAATCAAACTTATAAGAGAACAAAATTCAAACTTCCAAAGTCCTGAAATTTCAAATTGCAAAGGAAAAATCAAAATCTA
Organism: Larix kaempferi; assembly: GCA_027924585.1. Lineage (NCBI taxonomy): Eukaryota > Viridiplantae > Streptophyta > Pinopsida > Pinales > Pinaceae > Larix > Larix kaempferi. Next base: position 10,947,479 of record BSBM01000779.1, on the reverse strand, counting down.
GACTTAATGAAATTTTATGTGAAGGCATGTCTGATTTTTATGAAAATGATTGTTTTAGTCATCTTTTTCCACTGACTGTTTCCACCAAACCGAGAGGAATTTTGAGAAATCGGGAGAGGGTTTTCTCCAGAACGAGCCCATATACAATAACCTCTCTCATAATTTACAGAGGTGTCACGGTTTGGGAGAACCGATGGGATCTTCACAAGGTAAATGTCCAGAATTTACATTTTCTGCATGAGTCATCAACTTCAACAACCGATACCGACCAGCTGGAGGAGAATATGGGAAAATGGAGACATGGGTTTTGTCATGGACATGCCCAATTACAAATACTCCTTCTGTTTTTACACAGCGGTCTGCATTTGAGTTTTACAGCTGGGGCTCTGAAAGGAAGTTTCAGTAGTCGACGGCTCAAAATGAAGATTTTGGTTGTAACAAATTCCTTCGAAGCATGCAGTCTATTAGCTATGTGTCATAATGCTTGTAACCGCTCTCCACTGAGGTAGCTCAATATTGAAGTCTCAAAAAATCTATAAATGCATTGTAATAGAAGAACAACGGGTTGGAAAATTATTGGGTTGAGGCCTCGGAGAGCTATGCTCTGTTTTGAAGCAAAATTTTTAATAGAATTGCAGTGTTTGAAGTTGGTTTTAGACAAAGATTCATGTGTCATTTAGTTTATAGTCTGTCTCCTTCTTTCTCTCATGTGATTGTTCTTCCTGTTATTTGCTTTCATTATGTTTTCTCTTTCATGTCTAGAATTAGTGTATGGTAATTGAAGAATTCTTTTCATAAGCTCTGGTTACCTTTCACACATCCACCAATTATTTCTACTAAAGTTGACATCGAATTCATCTCTGTTTGATGCTCATGTCAATGTGCTTTTCATCTCTTCTTTTTTTATCACCAGAAAACAACATTTTGATTGTAAATGGGTGGTTATCTTGCCTTTGTTTTGACATTCCATGCAACAACACTATTAATTTGTTTATGTGTTATGTTTGACTCCATTTACCAATGTTTCACTTATGATTTGTCTTATCAAAATTCAAAAAACCATTTGTCCCATCAGAAATCTGACCTTCTGAGAATGTGTTTGATTGAATAACCTGAGTAATGAAGGCTGGTGTGTTTTCTCATTGTTGACAACTTTGATTATTTCCAGTCTTTCATAAGTTTAAGAGAGAGCCCTCTCAGACTGTGCTGGGTCAATACCATAAGTCTAAAGTGGTTTTGTTGTTACCCTAGCTTGCCTTCTCCCACAACATTGGGGGTCATTTTGGGTGCTAACAATACCAATTCCATAACTGAACTTATTGCACTGTGTGTTATTATGTTTGCATCTATCATTAGAATTGATTCCCTATATATATATTTGGTGACTCCAAAGTTATTGTTAATTGGGAAAATAGGACCTCAAAATTGCAAGTTCTATCTTTGAAACAATGGTGCAAGTACATTCGCAGCCTTATAGCAACATTTTCAATTTTTTTTATCAATCATATCTACAGGGAACATAACTCTGCAACATATGACCTTTCTAAGATAGATATTGATGAACGTGAATGGATATTGCACATTAATGAATACTTGGAGGGTACTCTAATATTTGAAGACATAGTTTACTCTTTCAATTAAGATTTGCTAGACGTGGTAAAGTCATTACAGTTAGATTTATGGTTTATTTCAATTTCAAATGTTAACTCTGCAAGAATTCATATCCTACACTTGCTAGATCTTATAAGACAATGGTGCTATGTAACAACAGTTAAGTTTATGTTCAAAGCCTTTGGACTGCATCTTGATTCCTTGGGACGATGATAGTGTAGATTTTGTATGGTCCACGAACAATTGTAAAATTTTTGTCTCCTTTGATTCACTATATTATTAATAAGGAACATATTTTTTTCACCTGAATACACACACACACACACACACACACACACATATATATAGCACAACCACTTAACTTGTGGTCGTATGAACACTGATAGGTAACAAGTTAAGTGCCATGAACAAGTTATTTGTTACTTTTTCTCTGTGTTTAGTTGTAATCACCCACTCTCTATGCCTCATCTACATGTTACCTTTTCTAGTTAAATGAGTTGTACTTGCTTGTCACTATGTGTTATCCATGCATGAGCTACCAGTTATCCATGCATTAGCTACCAATTATTATATATATATATATATATATTATAATAATTATGGGTCAGTGCAAGCTAATGAGGGTCACTTTTGGCACGTTAGATGCAATAGAAAACTGAAAAAGCAGGCATCCCTCAAATTACTTGGATTTTTTGATTTACTTACGGAAAATATCTTGCATTGAGTAAAAAAGATGAAATGTAGGAAATTGAATCACGTTTCTGAATATATAACTTTTATGTATTGAAAATTTGCATAGCTATGTCAAGTTTCAGTTTTCCTAACAGACACTTTTTATTTTTCAGGCAAATGATAAGGTATATGTTTTTGTGGGTAGAGCCTTTGAGGGCCTAAATGATGGAATCAAGCTACAAAAATCGGCATGCATGTAGAGAACACATAGCACTTGTGCGCCATTATTTTTCGAAAATTAAATTAGTAATTTTATAATTTTTTTATAATTGTCTAAGTGATCAAACCTCAAAAATAGTACATCTTTTGTGGGTAGAGCCTTTGAAGGTCTTAATGCAAAATTCTTGAAATGGGTTTTTCATAGAACGTGGAGGTTAGTGTCCTCTTGTGCACCATACAATTTTTTTTTGAAATGATTGAGAATTGAAAAAGTTATGGAAGAAACACTAACAATGTGTTTCACGAGTTAAGGAGGTAGGACAGAAAAGAAATTGAAAGAAAATAGGAAAAATTAATATTTCAAAATAAAAGTTACATATTTGGAATCTGCAGAAAAAATGCTATTTGTGTCTAAGATTTCGTCAAAAATGACTCTGTGTAGCATATTGTAACGAGTGGCTAAGCACAGGCTTCTCCAGAAACTGGAAGAAATACCCAATTAGCTTTGGTTTTTCATTAACATAGCACAGGTTTGGAATTACCGAAGCAAACTCCAAAGCATACACATAGGATTATTGTTGACATGTGAGCATGTGACTCGGCCTATTTAAATTCAAAAATATTGCCGCGCTTTTAGATTTAAATAACGCGTACGCGTTATATAACTAAATAACGCGTGCGCGTTATATCAATAATTAACGCGTACGCGTTATATAACTACATAACACGTACGCGTTATATAGTTACAAAACGCGCTCGCGTTATTCAAATCATAAAATACATGTTTAATACTTGAGAAAGAGGGGGTGTAGAAGTCAAGGGAAATTTTGTTTAATATTTGAGAAGGGGTGGGGAAGGGTCAAGGGAATCTATGGTTAATATTTAATAGGGGTGGGAAAGGGTCAAGGGCTTAGAAGGATGTTGGAAGCTTGAGTGGGGAGAGATGAAGGGAATGAGAACATGATGGTCTACAGGGGGTGAAGGGAAGTGGAGCTTGAGAGCACTATTAGGAGTAGAATAGGTTCTGAAGAGGTATAGGGTTAGAAGTTGAAAGTGAGACTTGAGTGACAAGGGGGAATGGATGGAGGCAAGGGGGATGTGAGAGAGAAATAAAGAATACAAGGGGGGGAGAGACATAGAGCGAGGGAGGGAGAGGGACAATGGGGAGGAATGGATTTGGAGGGAGTGAGAGATAGATGGGGATAGAACGAAATAAGAGATAGGAAGGGAGGGACAGAAAGTGTTGGTGGGAGACATGCAGAGAGTGGTGGCGATGGAGAGAGAGGGAGTGATGGAGAGATTGGGATAGGTTGAGGGAAAGATGAGGGAGGGATAGAAGGTGAGAGACAGGCGATGAGAGAGGGAGGGAGAGAAGGTAGGGTGAGGGATGGAGGGAGAAAGTTGGAGATAGATATGGATGGAGGGGGTATGGGTTTGAGAATGGAAAGTGACATAATGTGTGTGTATGTGTGTGTGTTTGAGAGAGAGAGACAGAGAGAGAGAGAGAGAGAGAGAGAGATTGATGGTTGGGGAGAGAGAGACTAGAGGGAGTTGTGAGCATCATATTCTCCATCAGCATCATATTCTTCATCATCATCATCTTCATGACCATCATCGTCATCATGAACATCTTCATCATCATCACCATCATCATCATCATCATCATATTCCTCATCAAATCAAAATCTCCATCATCATTATCATCATCATGATCATCATCTAAACATCACCATCACCATCATCATCAACATCTTCATCATCATCACCATCACCATCATCATCAAAATCTTCATCGTCATCACCATCACCATCACCATCACCATATTCATCATCATTGTCATCTCTAGGTTCCCCATCAACATCAACATCTCCATCATCATCATCTTCTTCATCATCATCATCTTCATCACCATCATCATCATCATCAACATCTTCATCATCATCACCATCATCATCATCATCATTATCTTCCTTGAATCAGATCAACATATCCATCATGTCACCATCATCTTCTGAACATCATCATCTAAACATCACCATCACCATCATCATCTTCATCATCATTACCATCACCATCATCATCAACATCTTCATTGTCATCACCATCATCATCATCATCATCATTGGCATTTGTAGGTTCCTCATCAACATCTCCATCATTATCATCTTCTCCATCATCATCATCTTCATCACCATCATCATCAGCATCAACATCTTCATCATCATCACCATAATCATCATCTTCATCGTCATCAGGTCAACATCTCCATCATCATCATCTTCTTCATCATCTTCACCATCATCATCATCATCATCATCTTCATCGCCATCTCCATCATCTCCATCATCTCCATCATCATCTCCATCATCATCACCATCACCATCATCATCATCTTCATGACCATAAACATCTTCATCATCATTGTCATCTCCCCCTTCCTCATCAACATCTCCATCATCATCATCATCATCATCATCATCATCACCATCTGAACATCACCATCACCATCATCGTCAACATCTTCATCATCATCATCATCATCATCAGCATCATCATCAGCATCAGCATCATCATCAAAATCTTCATCGTCATCACCATCACCATCTTCATCATCATTGTCATCTCTAGGTTCCCCATCAACACATCTCCATCATCGTCATCTTCTTCATCATCATCATATTCATCACCATCATCATCGTCATCTTCTTCATCATCATCATCTTCATCACCATCATCATCGTCATCAACATCTTCATCATCATCACCACCATCATCATCATCATCATCTTCCTCATCAGATCAACATCTCCATCATGTCACCATCATCTTCATCTTCATCATCATCATCATCATCATCATCATCATTACCAACACCATCATCATCAACATCTTCATCGTCATCACCATCATCATTGGCATCTGTAGGTTCCTCATCAACATCTCCATCATCGTCATCATTGGCATCTGCAGGTTCCTCATCAACATATCCATCATCGTCATTTTCTCCATCATCATCACCATCATCACCATCATGATCTTCTGAACATCATCATGATCATCATCTAAACATCACCATCACCATCATCGTCAACATCTTCATCATCATCGCCATCAGCATCATCATCAAAATCTTCATCGTCATCACCGTCACCATCTTCATCATCATTGTCATCTCTAGGTTCCCCATCAACACATCTCCATCATCATCATCTTCTTCATCATCATCATCTTCATCACCATCATCATCGTCATCAACATCTTCATCATCATCACCATCATCATCATCATCATCTTCCTCATCAGATCAACATCTCCATCATGTCACCATCATCTTCGTCATCATCATCATCATCATCATTACCAGCACCATCATCATCAACATCTTCATCGTCATCACCATCATCATTGGCATCTGTAGGTTCCTCATCAACATCTCCATCATCATCATCATTGGCATCTGCAGGTTCCTCATCAACATATCCATCATTGTCATTTTCTCCATCATCATCACCATCATCACCATCATGATCTTCTGAACATCATCATGATCATCATCTCAACATCACCATCACCATCATCGTCAACATCTTCATCATCATCACCATCAGCATCATCATCAAAATCTTCATCGTCATCACCATCACCATCACCATCACCATCACCATCTTCATCATCATTGTCATCTCTAGGTTCCCCATCAACACAACATCTCCATCATCATCATCTTCTTCATCATCATCATCTTCATCTCCATCATCGTCCTCATCAACATCTTCATCATCATCACCATCATCACCATCATCATCATCATCTTCCTCATCAGATCAACATCTCCATCATGTCACCATCATCTTCATCACCATCATCATCACCATCATCATCAACATCTTCATCACCATCATCATCAACATCTTCATCATCATCACCATCATCTTCATCAACATTATCATCTTTATCATCTTCATCTGCATCATGATCATCTTCATTGTCATCACCCTCCTCCTCCTCATCATCTTTATCATCTTCATCTACATCATGATCATCTTCATTGTCATCACCCTCCTCCTCCTCATCATCTTGTGCACTTATGCACTTAGGGATTAATATTTAGAAGAGGGTCTAAAGGCCTTTATGGGGGAGGGGCTCTAGGAACAAGGTAAGACAGAGAGGGCAGGGGGGAGGGATAAAGGCGTAGAGGGTTAGTGATTAAGGGAGAAGAAGGGAGAGAGTGCTATAGGGAGGGATAATGACGAAGATAAAGAGAAGGTGGAGAGATGGAGAGTGGGGTGGTAGAGACATGGCTGAAGGGAGAGAAAGAAACATGTAGGGAGAATGAGGGACAGATATTTAGAAAGAGATAGGGGGTATCTAGGGATTATTGGGAGAGAGCTAGGGGGTATTAAACCATACAAAACATTTGTTTTGTATGCAATCATATAAATTATTAGTGATCTTTGATTTTGTTCGTTGCCCTAGCCGTGCACCTAACCTATTTATTGTGCTTGACTATATCGCGTTCGCGTTTTTTCACTACATATCGCGCACATGTTTTATATTTATATAACGCGTACGCGTTTTGGAACTCCAGAAATAATGGACTGTTTCTGTCCGAGAGCAACTTCACTCGGTCCGAACGAAAGCAACAATCCCGCGATTTTTCGAACAGCACGAGCCCGCGTCTGAAAATTTTCACATTCTACACCAACTCCATCATTTTTTTTTATGCAGGTGCAGCATTGAGGACATCTTTCATGGTTGCTCACTGTGGTGTTGGGTTATATGGCCATATTTGAAGAAAATAATTAGCAAGCTTGAAGAATCTCCAATTGAAGAACACCAAAGATAAGGCCTTTGAAAGATTCATTTTGCCTATATTTGAGGAGCACACAAGGTAAGATATCAAGCTTCAAGACCAACAAGGAAGAACTTCCATTTGCTTATTATTGAAGAGCTTGTAATTGAGGAGCAACAAAAACAAACTATATTGAATTGATCATTGTGGTGATGGGGAATGCACGTAACCGAGTAAACAAATCAACAAGGAAGAAGAGACCTCAAGAAGTCATTGAAGAAGAGAAAGAAAAGAAAAGAATATACATGATGAATCGGAGGCTTTCTTTGGAAACTAATCCAAATCCAATTGTAGAGGATACCATGGTTCATCCTATTAATCCACGACAAGAGGGACCTTCAATTTCCACAATAGTTGTTGAACAAGCACCCCATGGAAGTAATCAAGAAGCAAAACGTAGGTGCTCATTAGGGGATGTTTCAATTCCCACTTCAAGTCAAAGTGATAAGTTACCATCTCAAGATGAAGCTCACGAAGAAACACACAATTTGCTATCCGGATGTGGTTATACAAGCGATGAAGTCAGAGAGGCGTTGGACATTTTGCCTACTGTTGAAGAAGAGAATGTTATCCACACCATCGATGAGGATGTTGGACTTCCACAAGGGGATGTTGGACTTCCACAGACCATGGATGAGGATGTTGGACTTCCACCATCCAACTACCAGGAAGAGAATGAAGGACACCAAGCTACTACTGAAACGCCAGAGCGTCTTGGTGATGCGCTACATGGTACAATTCCAACCCCCTTACCTCCATTAGCAAGCACACGTCGAAGAACTCCGAAGCATATACAAGTTGATGAAAGACTTATGAATTCCATTGAAGGTACGCTATCTAAACGTAGTATTGCTTATCAAACTCAACAGATACTTGATAAATATTTTGTTTCTAAATGTGATGGAGATAAATGTAGATTATTTTTATCATTGTTAAAATCTAGGAGCATGAATGTTGTTAGGAAAAAGTTAGGGATAAAGATGATAAAGAATTCTGAACCAAGTTCTCATATAGTTAAAAGCCTAGTAGATGCATTTGGTAAAATTGGTAAGAACACACGTTCAAAGGACCGCAATGCTGCTCGTCGTTTGTTGTCACAATCAATTGCAGATAAGAACACCAGGGCCCTTCGTATTCTCAGGCCTACATCCAAACTAGTTAATTTGAATGTAAAAACCCTCCGTAGGTATTCTATTAGAAGAGAACATCTTGACACAACCGATCAGACAGATTTTTGGGCCTTTGTTGGTCGGTTGCCACGCCGTGACATGAAGCTAGTTGATGCAGTAAAGGGACTAGTGCATAGTTTTTGGCATGATCACACAAGGCCTTCTTCAAACCGAAAGGATGTACTAAAACTAAGAAGGGGTTCAAAGGATCGTGAGCCACATACTAAGCATCTTCTTGATATAACACAGACAGAGCTTTACGAAAAATTTAAGATTGAGCATAGACAATTGAACTTGGGGCAAAGATCTTTTGAGAAATGTAAGCCATGGTATGTTAGAATAAATACTCTTCGTAACACTTGTTGTTGTAGATACCATGTAGAATATGAATATTACTATGAAACATTTTTGTACATTCGTCGTGTGTTGCATACTAACATTGTGCAGGATTGCTCCATGACAATACCACCGACTTCATCAAGAGAATTCATTCATAGCATCATGTGCAATAGGCCCGAGGGGCAAACATACTATGCAAAATCTTGTTTGGATGGAACATGCTCCAACTGTGCTGGAATGGCATTATTGAGCCAATGTATGCACGAGAATGGAGACAGTGAATTTGGGAAAATGGTTACAGACATGAAAAGTTTCAAATATATCAACTATGAAATAGTCCCAGGGAAAGAAAGCAAAAAAATACAATTGGTGACATCTCAGGTATGCATTTATATCTATAAAATTATGTTGTAACGGTTACATTTCAATCCTTACTTACAACAAAAAACTGACATTGAGATCATTTTGTGTCACCAGGTACAAGTTAGTGACTTCATCAAGGAATTTATTGAAAAGACACATCAATATGTTCAGCATGTCCACGTGGCACGATGGCAGGATGAGAAGTTTAGAATATGCAGAGATACATTTCCCCTTGGTACTATACTTTCAGTTGTTGATTTTGCCGAGAACTACACTCTGCAACCTCAAAATGAGATCCAAAGTCAGTATTATCACTCTGAGCAGGTTTCCTTGATGGTCCATATCACATACAGGCATGGCCCAAATAGCACTGAAGAGCAAAGAGAAATTCTGAAGGAATATCACTTCTACATAAGTGATGATAGGTGCCACGACTTCCACTATGTACGTCATTGCTTCATCATGTTCTATGATCACTTGAAGGGAAGGAACATACAGATGGACCGACACTGGATTTGGTCTGATGGGTGTGCTGGTCAGTTCAAAAATGCACGCATATTTCAGTGGTTGTGTTCATTGCATAAAAACTACAAAGTGCCACATATGTGGAACTATTTTGAGACTGGGCATGGTAAAGGAGAGCATGATGGAGCCGGAGCATGTGTCAAAACAGCCCTATGAAGAGAGGAATTGAAAGTATCTACATAATCTACTATTCTAAATGCTCAATCTATAGTCAGGTGGTGCACGTCAGTAATGGGAGAGGAATCAACTATGCGAGTAGAATCCACAAGAAAGAGACATGTGGAGAGATTTTTTTGGGAGGTGGTAGACATAGATCGTTCACATGCATGGGAATGCAAGACTGTGCCTGGGACTCGTGGCTTTCATTCGGTTCGAAGCTCTGATAACCCAGTATTTGAAATTTGGACCAGAAAACTTGCTTGTTTTTGCCCGCCTTGTTGTGATGGTGACTGGGATGGGTGTGAATCATTGGATTGGGTTGATGGATGGGATCGCATATCACTTCCACTTGATCAACGTGCAATTGTTGAGTTAACTCCGTTGGAATAAGACCAATCATCTATTTCTGCAGATTTTGATCATGTCTCAGACCTTGTACAACCCGGTATGATGCATTTCCTTAACATTTTTTGTTTGTTTACGTAGTCTTCAAATGCACATTAATGGCCTTGTATCGCACGAAAAATATTTTGATCATATACCTACAATCATATAATGCAGGGCACATATACACAGTGGTTGCCTCAAAAGATATTGAATGGGGTGATGAATACTGGTTGGCACGCTGTATAGATGGAAAGCAAACCCTCATTGTGTCCATGACTGACGATGAAAACAACCACTTTCCAACTGGTTCTATGGTTGTTAAAGGTGAATACTTGACACGGGACAACAATGGAAGAAAGAAGGGTGGATATGTTTACAGGGATTACAAACCAGGTGCAAATGTATATCACTTTACCAACTTAATCATTGGCACAAACCTTCAGGTACGAACAATGCCTAGTCGAAATACATCGAAGGTACACTACTTCTTACCGGATACAGAGCACGAGAGACTAATGGAGACCATCAGTATAAGAGATGATCCAGAGGGCTTGGTTGTATGATAATAGGTGGGATCTAGCATGATGAGGTACGTTACATACTTTTAATACTATACTATTTTCACTATTTGTAATTGAATATTGATATATGCTCAATTTTCACATGTATGTTTCATATGAATATGTCAATTTTGCGTTCTTGATATGCCAAATTTACAAGAGATGGATTAAAATTATATTATGTTCATATGATCAGTAAACCATATATTAATCATGTTTGAGAGGTTGCTTAGCTAACTTTAAGGGCATTTAAGCTCTATGTTAAGCCCAACTAAATCCTTATGAATCACTAGACAATCGAATTGGTTCCTTGAGTAATTCAAATTTCTTTATGTAAAACCATTTTTCATTCATTTTAGTATGAAATCAAGTTTTTAGTATTTTTTTCTCTTTACTGGCTCTATTCTAGTTTCCTTTGAAAAATTGCTCAAAGTATTGTTGTTCTTAGTTTTATGAACCTATTTGTGATCTCTTTCATGTGATCATAAGATTTTACACATCACTGCCGTAACCACTAGACAATTGTACACTATACAACTATGAAAGTCTCTCTTAATCTAGCGACAACCACCTTTTACCCATTTCTATATAATTTATTTTCTTTAATAATTTTCTAATCCAAATTTTAATAGCTATTACATTTTCACTATACAACTATGAAAGTCTCTAGTGACAACCACCTTTTACCCATTTTTATTATACATCTCTAAGTTATCCACACAAAAACACACACATATATATATAATAATTATTGTGTATTCATAGTCAAAACTAAAAAATATATGGATTAAAGTGGATAAACATTAAACTAAAATTATAATAATTGTGTTTTTTAATCCATTTTTTACATATGATCAGTAAACCCTAAAATTATATTATGTTCATCATGTTGGTTATTGGCTTCACCCAACAAAATTAATTCAATTCATGCTCACTATATTAAACAATACACTTATATTAAATTTAATTCATGTCTTGTTAAATATTTCATAATGAATTAGCTAGTTGAGAGCACCACCTTAGACCAAGCCATCATCATCAACATCTTCATCATCATCATGGACCTGCAAAACCCTAGTTTCCAAAGTGTCTAGGCAGGCTCGGGCTAGGAACACTAGCCATACCCGCCCGGTGGATGATTTTCCAAAGTTGACCCCCGTGTGCAAAAATTGCACACTCCCACACTGAGCAAAACCCTAGTTTCAAAGATGGACCTGCAAGGTGACACATGGGCCATTGGGTAGGAGGGGAGGGGCACCCCTGGCACTATCCCGGTGTGCTGAATCCAACGGAGTCGACGGTTCGTCGATCCGAGCCACGGTCTTCATTCTATGGCTCGTCCCGTCTCACTTCCAGAAGGCCTTCAGGGACACCTGCTGGATACCTACCGGGGGCATAGAACTCCAACCATGCAACAAAACCGGGTTCCGGGGAGACCTGCAGGTGTGTCTAGACAGGTTCGGGCTAGGAACACTAGCCATACTTGCCCGGTGGATGATTTTCCAAAGTTGACCCCCGTGTGCAAAAATTGCACACTCCCACACTGAGCAAAACCCTAGTTTCCAAGATGGACCTGCAAGGTGACACATGGGCCACCGGGTAGGAGGGGAGGGGCACCCCTGGCACTATCCCGGTGTGCTGAATCCAACGCAGTCGACGGTTCGTCGATCCGAGCCACGGTCTTCATTCTATGGCTCGTCCCGTCTCACTACCAGAAGGCCTTCAGGGACACCTGCTGGATACCTACCGGGGGCATAGAACTCCAACCATGCAACAAAACCGGGTTCCGGGGAGACCTGCAGGTGTGTCTAGACAGGTTCGGGCTAGGAACACTAGCCATACTTGCCCGGTGGATGATTTTCCAAAGTTGACCCCCGGTGGATGATAGTAAATTAATTCATGACAAAAAAAACTGAATTATTCCTTTCGATGGATGTGGTTTTCAATTTCCTATGTTGTTAGGTCAATTTGGCACATTCATTGAAAGAAATTGTAGACTTTAATGATGATCACAACAAGTGTGTTTGTTAAAACCTTGTGAAATAGAGCATCAAAAGACCTACATTGTAGGCCATATAATTGTGTTTGTTTACCTTTTGTTTGATGGACCATGCACAATAAGTAATAAAATAATTTTTGAAGTAGGTCATTTCATTTTTCTGATTTTTTCTTTGGTGGTGTTGAAAAAGACCATTGTTCTTATTGATGGGATTTCATGTGCTTATGATTCTTTGGATAATCTGGACACATACAAGGACACCATTATTAGACTAATTCATTATAAACAATTTAATATGAGTAATCTACATAAATGAATTGAAAAATTAACAAAAATAACAAACAACCCATATACCTTGGAATATAACACAAGAGTGACCATGTTAGGCAATCTTACTTATCTACTTACCTATGGTCATCTAAGTAGACCATTTGGATCATGTCTATTACTAATGATCTCCATTAACTTTTCATGTTCACAATGAGGCTTGAAGTATCATACCTTTGATGGGTGCTTCCTTGGCATTGTTTGTAGTTTGAGGTTTGTATCGAAAACTAAGTTTGTAAAGTGGTATATAGATTCACCTAGTCTAATCTTGAAATACATAACCAACCTTCTTCCATGTTTGGTCATCCAGTGTTAGATATTATCCTTTAATAACCATCAAACTGATTACAAGTTGATCACCATTGTCATCTATTAGTGAGACATGAGGGTTTGGTTCGCCTTTAAGGAACATGCCAACAAATAGTGAGTGCCCCATTAATTATCTTTCAGGGAAACCATTGCATATATGTTCATTTTAAAAAACATCAGTTCCAACGTGTGAGTCCACTAAATAGACAAAATGTAATGTATTCATGCTAGTTGATAAGATTTAATCTCATATTCAGAAAACTTGGTTGTACAAGATTTGAGACATGATCATAATGTGGTGAAATGGTTGATTAGTCCTCATCCAACTAGGATAATTCAATATTTATACCTAGAATAATGGCGAGTGATAGAATTTTCTTGTTCATATTTCTACTATAACATTGTTTGAGTTTCAAACTAAATGAAATCCACAAATTCATATTTCTATTTATCTCGTCTTCTTGTTCCATCTACAATTATTGAAGAACACCATTCAACAATAGATTTTGTGTAACTAATGAGAGAATTTCTCGTAAACTTCCATTTTTACCTGCAGAATATAATGTTTACCTACACAACATCTCGATCATGATCCCCTTTCCCACACTCAGTTTCAAAAGTGCTGTAAAGGCAACCTTTACATTTACATTTGCATTAACATGACAACCAAGTCTCAAAAATGAGATTGATGGTGTTTATTCTCATGCAATGTATACAGTTAGGATTAAGACAACTGTATAAATCTATGGAATTATAAATGGAGATATTAATCCAAAAGGAAGCCAATGTTGGCCTTGCCAATCTTTTCTTCCGAATGCAAACGAAATATTAGATTCCATTTTTCTATGTTTCCATGTAAAATATATTTGAAAAAAAACATATATTTGGATTATATGGAAATCCTTCTTACCTTTGACATTGTTTGGGATCTGCAGGATGGGAATGAAGTATTTTTTAGGGATTAAGAGGAGTATTCAATTACGCAAACTTATGAATGCCTATTGTGACAAGCAATCCATTGATTTCAACTCCATCAAATTTCTGTTTGATGGATGATGTTTGCAAGGTGAGCAAGTTTAACCCACCAATGCGAGATTGCATGCAATTACACTGAGCAAAACCCTAGTTTACGAAATGAATGCACAATGAAGCCACTGGGCCATGGGGAGACGAGGGAGAGGGCCCCCTAGAGGTAATCGCATGCCAGGAGACCAACGGAGTCGACGGTTCGTCGGTCCGACGTCCGGTTTCCGAGTTATGTCGAGTTGCAAGTCGCATGAAAATGCCGTTCAGGGACACTTGGTGAATTTCCGTCTGGGAGCCAAAAAGCAAACGGAGCAGGAAGATTGCGTGCCGTTGGCTCCCGCAAGTGTGTGTGGGCAATGCCGACGTGGGAACACTGCCAACACTGGCTCGGGGAGGTTTTTGCAGAGTTTACCTACCAATGCGAGATTGCATGCAATTACACTGAGCAAAACCCTAGTTTACGAAATGAATGCACAATGAAGCCACTGGGCCATGGGGAGACGAGGGAGAGGGCCCCCTAGAGGTAATCGCACACCAGGAGACCAACGGAGTCGACGGTTCGTCGGTCCGACGTCCGGTTTCCGAGTTATGTCGAGTTGCAAGTTGCATGAAAATGCCGTTCAGGGACACTTGGTGAATTTCCGTCCGGGAGCCAAAAAGCAAACGGAGCAGGAAGATTGCGTGCCGTTGGCTCCCGCAAGTGTGTGTGGGCAATGCCAACGTGGGAACACTGCCAACGCTGGCTCGGGGGAGGTTTTTGCAGAGTTTACCTACCAATGCGAGATTGCATGCAATTACACTGAGCAAAACCCTAGTTTACGAAATGAATGCACAATGAAGCCACTGGGCCATGGGGAGACGAGGGAGAGGGCCCCCTAGAGGTAATCGCACGCCAGGAGACCAACGGAGTCGACGGTTCGTCGGTCCGATGTCCGGTTTCCGAGTTATGTCGAGTTGCAATTCGCATGAAAATGCCGTTCAGGGACACTTGGTGAATTTCCGTCCGGGAGCCAAAAAGCAAACGGAGCAAGAAGATTGCGTGCCGTTGGCTCTCGCAAGTGTGTGTGGGAAATGCCGACGTGGGAACACTGTCAACACTGGCTCGGGGGAGGTTTTTGCAGAGTTGACCCACCAATGCGAGATTGCATGCAATTAAACTGAGCAAAACCCTAGTTTACGAAATGAATGCACAATGAAGCCACTGGGCCATGGGGAGACGAGGGAGAGGGCCCCCTAGAGGTAATCGCACGCCAGGAGACCAACGGAGTCGACGGTTCGTCGGTCCGACGTCCGGTTTCCGAGTTATGTCGAGTTGCAAGTCGCATGAAAATGCCGTTCAGGGACACTTGGTGAATTTCCGTCCGGGAGCCAAAAAGCAAATGGAGCAAGAAGATTGCATGCCGTTGGCTCCCGCAAGTGTGTGTGGGCAATGCCGACGTGGGAACACTGCCAACACTGGCTCGGGGGAGGTTTTTGCAGAGTTGACCCACCAATGCGAGATTGCATGCAATTACACTGAGCAAAACCCTAGTTTACGAAATGAATGCACAATGAAGCCACTGGGCCATGGGGAGACGAGGGAGAGGGCCCCCTAGAGGTAATCGCATGCCAGGAGACCAACGGAGTCGACGGTTCGTCGGTCCGACGTCCGGTTTCCGAGTTATGTCGAGTTGCAAGTCGCATGAAAAGGCCGTTCAGGGACACTTGGTGAATTTCCGCCCATTTTATAATTTAAGCCACTTTTAAATATTTGAACTTCCATATTATTTTTGAAAGAGTATAATATTTCAAAACTCCTAAAGAGACAAAAACACATGATCAAAACTCCTAAGGCTGTAATTTAGAGTAGTAATAATGGGGGGTGATGGAGTTGAATTTGATCCTATGGAAGATAATGATACTAATATTATTGAGAATAAAGGGATAATAGGTTGATCCATGACACCTTTGTTTGCATGGATGAGGATGCACCTATGTATGAGACCTATGATAATATTCATGATGTACATCTTATTGATAAGGCACACAAAGGCCTATACAAGAGATCAAAGATGGGTCACTTTGTCTACTAATTTGATGTTGATAAAATTGAAGGTATTGAATGACATTTCAAACAATGGTATGACAAAGATCCTAATGTATACACAAGGTTAATATATAAGGTGCCCCATAAGGTTCTTTGTCATATCCCTATAATTCTAGGTTTTTGATGATTGTTTAGGTTAAAAAACATAGCACATTATATGGATTATCATGTACAAAGATAAGTGAAGATGGTATTATATGAGTGGCTACAAATGGTTCTCAATTTACGATCATCAAGGAAATATTACCCATTTTTTAAGAAGAACCTCATAATGTTAGACTTTCATTGGTAGTTGATGGCAATGGGTGTGCATGAGTGAGTTCGTTGAAACCTTGAAAACATTGTATTGCATTTAGTTTGATTAAATTACACGAGCAAGAACTTTGACATAACTTGTAATGATCATCCAAAATCACAAATTTTAATTAGATACCAATTAGTGCATGCATGTAGTGAATTCGTTGAAACCTTTGAATATAATAGTTTGTTCTTTTGACATAGTGCATTCATGAGTAATAGATAATCCACACAAATCAACACATTAGAATGACACAAGTACATGTATCCAAAAGTACATATATATCCAAAAGTGCATGTCTCCAAAAGTACATGTATATCCAAAAGTCTCCAAAAGTGCATGTCTCCAAAAGTACATGTATATCCAAAAGTATCGAAAAGTACATGTATCCAATGAAGTCAATGTACATGTCTCCAAAAGTACATGCACAATAAAGTCAATGTACATGTCTCCAAAACTGAATGTATCGAAAAGTACATATATATACAAAAGTATCCAAAAGCACATGTGTCCAAAACTATCCAAAACTATCAAAACTCAAGCTTTCTCTTGTTCTTTCCCGACGTTGATCCTCTAGGCACATCCCTAGGATCAATGTGCATCCCTGGATCCTGCAAATTAAATATCAATTGTTAAATTCAACTAACTATGTACACTAATACATTATCTCAACAATTATCAACTGGTGCATGGAAAGTGCATGAAACACTTGGTCACTGAAGGACATCTCACCTCAACTGACAAAGGAGATTGTGTTGCTTGTGTAGCAGATGGAGCCGTCGGTTGAACATCCAGGATGGTTGAACCAGGGGGGCCAGGCACTGCTCCTGCTGGTGGTGGCTACAATGAAAAAATGTTGAAATAGTTAGAAATGCATGAATAAACAATAGGTCCAACAATAATAAACTATGTAAAGATAATGTTGAAATAGTTACATACCTGTGTGTGATCAGTCGCCACTGCAGATGCGGCACTAACTGCTGCATCAACCATCGATGCAAGGTTCTCAGCAGACAACTTGGGTTCCTGTTGCAGTAAACATGCAATTCAAACATTAACAAAAACGATTTATGCACTGGATTTCAAGTTAAACAACAAATATCATCGAAGGATATACATTACCGTGGTGTGAGTAAGCCCATGGTCGTGGGCAGCTGGAGTCTTTCTCGGAGTAGAACGCCTCACATACACACGACCCTTGTTCACGAATGGCCTGGAGGGAGATGCAAATACAGGAAATGGGCCAGATGTGTCGGATGGTGCCTACAGTCAGCAAGTGTTCATGTAGTTAGACATGCATGATTCAACAAACAAACATGTATTTAAAAAATGTCATTTTTAATTGTTTACCTGGAGCCCAGACGTTTCAGGGGACGGTATGACCATGGGCACTACCTCCACATTACCTTGCCCCTGTGAAGGATCTGCCATCTGCAAGTTTAATAATTGTAAATATTAGACCGTATATAGCATTAATGAACTAAAATGTAAAGTATGTGGAAATTAACAAATTAACAAGTATTAAAAAACTGAAATTTTAAAATGTTTACCTCGGTGTGAGATATGGCAATAGGTGGTATATAAGATGGGCCTGCCGAATGGGTAGCATCATGCCCCCCTGTCGAGTCTGGAACATCCGACTCTGGGGCGTCACTGCCGGTAATCATCATCAACTGCAAGTTCACAAAATTAATATATTAGCTCAAACTATATATATGTGTACAAAGACGAAAATAAATGAAGAATTTATTACAATTAACCATCAAGATACCTCTCTCAAAAAGCCACTGAAGGCAACATCTGATGCAATACCATAGCAGGGACGACCACATGACGTGCACTCGTGAGGATCAGTACTAGGATGGGGAATAGCTGATGGTCCTCCACTAGTGGATGGTCCTGATGGTCCTGCAGTAGTGGATGGTCCTGATGGTCCTGCAGTAGCTGATGGTCCTGCATGGTGACGAGCTGGTGTATGTACCACACCAGGGACAGATGTCCCTTCCTCACCCATATGTTGAACCATCCTGCCATGGCGAACAACCGTCCGTGCCAAACTCAAAAATGCATCCCGTGTCTGCGGAATAATGCGATGTGCTGGTGGGACATCTGGCCCAGGCAACTGCCTGCGAGGTGCAGGGATAGGGCGATCCTGGTCTCGAAGCCTGGCATTGGGTCGGTTTTGGGGCATCCCCCCACCGATCCCCTGGAACTGTAAGATGTCAAAATAGTTAACGTGTTTATGCAACACGAACTCTGCATACATCTTTCGAAGGAAATATAAGGGAATTTCCCTGTTGTTGTGTGGTGGCATATCAAAAACCATGTACCATCTGTCCATCCAGTTATCAACAAATGGTTGAAACGTGCACCACTCAATGGAGATATGCGGCTTGCTTGCATTAGGGATTTCCCCCGTCCGAGGGTCCCTAAACAATGCAAATATAACCTCTTTGGATATTTTTAGCTTTTTTACTGCATTGTAATCTAGTCCATCAGCATATTGTTGTCTTTTTCTTTCTCTGTAAGATGCAATATCATACAGGACATTCGTAGATTGTGAAATTGTGTCCACAATTGCATCCAAGGTTGATGCAAGTGAACGGCGAATCCTGTCGCCACCACTAAAAGCTTCACTTATGCCCCTCAATTGGGCAAGCTCAATCAATATTTCGGCATTGGCATCCATAGCCGCAACTGCAATAAAGACATTAATACGAAAATCATTAGAAACATATACATGGTATATAATGACGTCTCTTCAAAATTGAACATGTATTAAATCAAACTCACATAAGCAATTTAATGGCATTTACTTACATACATTTAAAACTTAAAATTAAACATTTGACAATTAAAAAGTAAGTTAGTCAGATTGGCAGAGAGGAGGAGGAGGAGGATCAAGGCAGTGATGAGTTTGTTGATTCAGGCATGGAGGAGGAGGATCAAGGCAGTGATGAGTTTGCATCTATGTGTCTCAATGTCTCATTGTGTTTTGTGATTGTGAATGACAAATGTGTTGTGATTTGTGAATGATCTAATTTCTATTGAATATTTCATATTTGTAATTGTAAATGTAATTTCTATTGAATATTTGTAATTGTAAATGTTAAATTTTATTGGATGATCTATATGTCTATATTTTTAAATTTTAATATATTTTAAAAGTATATTAATTCCGGGGGTCACCGTGTCCTACGTGTCATAATTCCGGGGGTCACCGTGTCTAGTGGGGACCAGGGATCAAATTTGAAGGGTGGGGTCCCATTTCACTATGAAGGGCTATGAGATATTGAACACTATTGAAGGGCTATGAGAAATTTATTAATATTTATTCTATGTGTATATATGGATGTGTTCATGTTGTATGGATTGGATTCTAGGTTAACCGAGGCCTTTTTAGAGCAAAGAATGGGGTAATTACTATTTGGGAACAAGTTTTTTATCAAATGTAAATTGCGGTGATGGAAGATATTGAGGGTGCCACATGTTGTGGAGAAAGTAGTATTGATTCCTATGACGTAATAGGGAGTTCAAAAAGTCTGGTTTCAAGTATTGTCATGCGTAGCTCGATTGATTTTTCTCGCGCTAGGGTTGTAGCAACTGTTATGGCCATTACTGTTAAAAGGATTGATGGGGTGGAATCCCGTGAAACGATGAGTTCTTTTGTTAAGACGTAGATTCAGTGAAATTTGGTGGGAGTCTTATGTTCATTTTATGCACAAAATTCGATTACTTGATTTTGTTGCATTGTTAACTCTCCTCCTAGTCATAGCTACAATCTCTTATATAATTGTGAAGGTTATCAATCCACTCAATATATTAAAGTTGTAGTAGGCCAAAATCATCCACATATTTATTGTACTCACAAATGTTGACATTCCAATTTCTATGTAGAGCGCCCATTAACATTAGATTGTATGGGACATGTTTTTGAGGCATGATGTCATTATCTCATAACAACAAGCTTTTTATCCATAAATATGTCATCTACAAGCCAACGGAATTGTTCCTAATCCTTTATAAAACTTTGTCATAATTATATCAATACCAACATCCCTACCTATTGACTTAGCTTAGAAGATATTACACCTTCGGATAACCAAACCTGATTCCAAGGTTGGTAATCATAAACGTAAAAGCATCATCATAAGGAAATAGCATGTTGTGTTGAGGAAATTCCTTTTTTTCCATTTCCTTCTCAGTATAATATTTGGTTGTGGATCATTTAAAATGTATAATTTATTTTAATATAATTGGGAAGCTAAATTCAAATTCATTAATATATTAATATGATTTGATTTTTTTATTAATAATAAGTTATTCTTTTCATTTGAAAATGTAATAGTACATCAAAATTTCAATGTTTACTAATGTAGTAAAGTTAAGAGGCTTTATTTTTCAGTGGATATAGCAGACCTGTAAATTCATAGGATGTCAAAAATCTAGTCAGCCTTGAAGTTGAGCTCCTCAAAGAAAACGAATTTCTTTAAATATGTTTATGGCAGGCTGGCATTGCCAGCTTCGCTCCGCAAACTATCCTGGAGGACTGGAGGAGATAGGGTAGGTGGAACTTGGAAGTAGCTCAACCACAGTGGAATAGGGGTATAAGAAAAAGCTTGTTTCTATTCATGCAATATGGTCGGAGCCATGGAAGCATGGAATTCCAGCATTGACTTGATACAACAAAGAAAACACAGGGTGTGAGGCTGGGAGCCGTAGATGGTAGGATTAACTTGATACAACAAAGAAAACACAGGTCTATAGGTAGGGGCCACGGGCAGGAGCAACAACCTGCAACATTACAAGAAGTTTATGGATTGTGGATTTTGTCTGAAATGCCAAATTCGCGTGGGCATATTAACATAATATATTATACATTGAATACTCAATTAACTCACGGAGTCAGCATTCACGAATTGGTATGTGATAACTTGTAACTTGGTAAGCCCGCTAGCAACAACACGTATGAGCCACCTTCCAGGTTTAATAATTTTGTTGATGCCATTAAATGTGTTAAACACGTAAGCGCTCGCTACAAACACGAGAACTTCGAAGCGTTCAAGCCATGGGCTACTCAGTGTAAGCCCGTCCACGTAAGTTGCTCAATGATATTATTAGAGGCCCAATGGTCCATGATCCATGGATGATCGAACACGTGGATATTGGAGAGTAAGCGAGTCCCACTCCCAAGTCACCTAGCTAGTAGCCGCATTCCCAATTTCCCACTAAAAATTGTTGATGGGTGAAATTTGAAGCTACCCTTCTGTTGCAATTTTAAACAGTAGTGGTTAATTTAATTATTGAAGGGCTTACCATGAAATTAAATTTTTTTTGCATGGTAAAATTTGAAGTGGCCTTCTATGATGTGTGGGTAAAATTTGAAGTGGCCTGAAGGCTTCAAATTTGAAGCCTGGTGGGGACACTCGTGTCCCGTGTCCTCGTGTCGGGTGACTTAGATGAATACATTGTAGAAAGGGGGGAGTTTTAATTTTTTCAATTTTTGGTTTGATTATGAAGTTTTGAGTTTTTTGAAAAGGGTTTCATTTTGAGGTGTGAATTTAATTACAAATTGGGTTATTCCCAATTTGATCAATATTACAAAACTAGGTTAAACAATAAAAAAATAGTAATTGGGATTAAAAAATCACAAAAAAATTGTTTGGGTGAATAAATTACCTGACTAGATGAGAATGCACCGGTGAATTTGTCTCCTCTCCAGCTAAATCGAGCAACACGGATAGTTGAGTGGGCCACAAAGCGTCCTCGTCCAGGGTCAATTTCGCCTCTATTCGCGTTTCTGATGCGTGAGTGTCGCGGGTGGTCGGCAATCGGCCGACTGTGTTTTTAAATTCATTTTTAGTTTTACATATCGCGTACGCGATTTGTAATTACATAACGCGTACGTGTTTTTTAACTACATAACGCGTACGCGTTATTGTTACCTAGCCTACATGTCCAATGACATGTTAGGCTCGGGTCTTACCATGGCAGGTGGTAAATATCATAAACGCGTTATGTTTTAGGTATCAGGAACGAGATTTGAAAAAAGTAGCATTGCATCTAAAGTGACCCTCATCTTCTTGCACACACCCTTATTTATTTGGAATTTTGAATAAGAGCTATAAAATCAATCTAGACATTATACTTGTCCCATCCTTTAATCTAAGAAAAACATAGATGGTAGTCCATCCCAAATTCTAAGATATAAATACTTACCAATATATATAAATGAATACAATTATATGAAAGGTGCTGATATTAATTGTTTCTTTACTTCACATGCATGAATATGACATCGCTGGAAGAAAACAAGCATATTGTATCATATGTTCGTATAGTACAAACAAAAAGAATAAAAACATGCATAGTGGCTAGGAAAATTGTATCGTATATTTGTATGACAAAACAAAAGGAATAATGGAGGACACACCAAAAAGGAACCTCGAGAAGCAACTAGTGGTTGAAGTGTGTGGCACATAAAATAAGCTAGTCCTAATAGAGATAATAGAGATGAAGACATGGGCATTCTTTGTATAGTATTACCATCAATCAATTTCTTTCTAACTATCCCCTTCAACGAAGCCTGAGGCTATTAGCTTCACCACGGTTACACGCCCTACTCCATCGCCTTCTCGATCACTGTTATCTCCATGAGAAGATGAGGCTGAGTGTTTTAGCCTATGAACGGGATAGCGTTTGGATAAGATTCTACAGTTACGCATTATCTCATTCTTCGTTTTTTAATGAGCCAATCCCGGGGATAATCTCGCCGCTTCTTCTCTTCTTTTGTCGATTGGCAAAACAGTTATACATTCCATACTAAATCTGTCTTTGCAATGAGAATTCAGCGAACCAACCGAGTCGATCGAGGGTCGATTCTGAAGCAAACGGACGATGATCGAAACAAGGATCTGCGGGTGGAGATGATCCGCAAGGTTCAGCATTTGATCGAGAGATGTCTGCTCTTTCGCATGGACCTTCACGGCTGCGTCGGAGCCCTAGCCAAGCATGCCAACATCCACCCTTTTCTCACCGTTGCAGGTTTTACTTCACTACTTTTAGGTCTAATTATCATGCTAGTTTACAGATACCCGCAGGCAATGTGATAATGTATTTATGGTTTAGTTTGAGAATATTAATTTAATGGTTGCAGTTTGGAAGGGTTTGTTAAGAGAAAACGGGGATTTCTTCAGGAACTATTTTATAAGCAACGTGAGATTATATAATCCTCCTCCTGCACACAGTGCCGCCAAATCTTTTAGTACCAATATCTCGAAGAGAAGCAGCCATGTCTTGTGTAAGTATTTATCACTTAATACTGCCTTCCGTCCCTCTGTGGTGATGGCTCTTCATTTTTCTTTATATGCATATAATTATTGCATGCATGGTTATAGTTATGATCTTTTGGAGTCATTCTTTACAGAAATCCCATTGATGTTTGTGGCTCATCTCAATAAATTATGAACAGACATAGGTTCGGGATCAGATTCTGGAAGACCTGCTGCAAGAACAATATAAACACGGAATGCTTCGCTACTCAACTATCGAATGCGCATAGTACTGTAGATCTTGATCGGGCGACTGTGTAGAATGCATGCTCGGTGACTCTTTTGAACATCCGAGCTACGTGGACACGTAATCTGCTCCTCGGCAAGATTTATACCTAAGAATAAAACCGCATGTGTTTTGCTTAAATGAAAGTTCCTTGTAGAAACGGTGTCTATATAGATATATATGTTAGTTTTATTGAAAGTAAAGCTTGTAATATTATGCCAAATGGGAAGAAACTGAGAAACAAAATTTATATAACTGCACTTAAATGATTATAAGTTCGAATCATCTTTCTTATAAACATGATTATGACTTTGTTTGGATTTAAGATTGCTTCTCTATGAAGCATGATTTGTAGTTCGAATATTACTTTTATAAACATGACTATGACTTTATTTGGATTTAAGATTGGTCATGATTTATATAACAGACTAGACTACTGCTTGGTTCTCTATGAAGCATGATTTATATCATAGTGGATTGCTTCGTTGGTTCACTATTTATTGAAAGAATTATTTTGGTTTCAGTTTGGTTATCTACGAGGTATAATAAATCAGAGTTGAAAGTGAAAGATTGCTTTACTACTTTATTTATTTAGGTTAACTGGTTGGACTATTTTCTAGGAAGTTTTTTGAAAAAGGTATGGTTGTTAAGGGTTAGGTTAATGGGTGGGATTATGCTTGGTTCTCTATCAAGCATGATTTATATCTCAGTTTATTGTTTTGTTCTATATTTATTGAAAGAATTATTTGGGTTTCAATTTGGTTTTTATTGAAGTATAATAAAGCAAACCTTGAAAGTGATGATTATTCCACTCATTTAGGTTTTAATGGGTTTGATTTTTTAAGGTATACTTTGCAATGAAAGTTAAAAAGTATTTTGAAAAGGTTATGGTTGTTAAGGGTTAGGTTGGCTAGTTAGATTTTTTTCAAGATATGTTGGCAAAGAAGAGAAATAAGTTCCAATTAGGCTAGTCCTTTCTACCTAGATGAAAAATAAGAGAATTTTTAGGGATTTGAGATTGGGAACCTCTGAATTAGCTAAATGCATATCAACATTCAACACAACCAATTTACCTAACCTTTTTTTTTGTGTGTGTGTGTGCACTTCTAGATGTGATTTAGAAACAACTCATGTGGTTGTTGTGACAATGACACATGTTTAAATCTTGGTGAGCACACACCCTCTCTACATGGGGTTAAATGATTATGGCTCTTGATAATGAAGTGTTTGGGAAAATTATTGAGATTATAGAATGTGTCATTCTTTGATAAGTGCAAAAGAGTGGGATGTAATGGAACAATTGTAGCCACAAGTGGAAGTTCCATAGATAGTGAGAGCACCACAACACCAAGTGGAAGTCACATTACTTTCTATAACTCATACAAGTGGGATTAGTAACATAAGGCCATCCAATATATTTCTATACTGTTAGAAACCCTAGCTAACTCTTGCTTCTTAGATTATTTATAGAAAAGAAGATAAAATGGTTTTGGAAGGGAGGATCATTGATTCATTTAAGGGAGCTCTTACAATAGGGGTTTATGTTTCATATCAATGACAAGAGGGATAAAGTCAAGGATCCCTTCCAAAGCATAGTAGTACTAGAGTTATTGGACGAGAAGACTCTTCTATAGAATGGCATATAGAGGAGGAGTCAATATTATAATTGAATCCATTGATTTGTTCCATAGTTTAGTAGACCTTGAAGCACAAGGGAAGAAGTTGTACCAAGAGGTTTGGTAACTTCTAGAGTCAATAAATTGTTACTTAAATAGCTTCATGAAAGCCATAAATTTTTACTAATTGTAACTTGAGGATTTAATATAAAAATGGTCCTTTCTCCCAAAGTGAATTCTTCATGTTAAAATATTGTGTCCATGTTTTCTAAATAATTTTGTTTACTATAGTTTCAATGATTTTATTGGTTTTAAAAGCATTAAACATAAGTTATTTCTACATAGCATAGTATAATATTTATATAGTTGGTGTAGAACTCTTCATAAAATGAGTAGATAATAAAAAATCTATTGTGATAAGTTGCCAAGTGGAATGTAGAAGGTGTAAGATATCACCATGGCAAAATCCTTGAAGTGAGAAAACCTAGAAGTGTGCAAGATTGTAATTATCATATTATTCAAATACAAAATGAAAAATTGATAAAGATTGTCTCGATTATGAAAATGAGGGGATTCAAACCAAATTAGTAAGTGACACAAAATTTACCATTAGAATTAAGGAGGGAATAGAAAAATGCATAAATAAATTTACATATAAGATATTATTAGAGTTATTTTCCACATTTGTGGGAGATATAAAACATTTTACATGGACACAAAATGAAATGCAAAAGACTCCAATAGTTGTATAGTTATAATAAGTCGAATCAAGTAGAGAATTAAAATAAAAGAATACTGGTACATCACTTAAAGACGAAAAAAGTGAAGAAATTGAGGGGTTACAAAACCAAATTGGTTAACTACACAAAAATCCCTAAAATCATGAAGGAGGTATAAAAGTGTATAAAGTAGTTTGCAAAAAGTGGAGAATCCATTCTCAACTAAATGAACTCGCTTAAGTGTGAGAATGACCAAGTAGTGTAGATACTACAAAAGTCATTAACTAAGATCCAAAAAACATTGAATAGGTCAAAACGAAATAAATCAATACACACAAATTAGTTGATTTAAGTAGGGTATGCACCCCTTTGATTGAATTTAATGATAAAAATCCTTAGATGCACTTTTTGCTCATTTTCAATTACACACTAAAGGTTGATTGTTGAAAAATATGGAATATAATGGATGTACGATCTTAGAAAGGAAGGCTATTGAATTATAAATATCATAGAGGTTGTAGTAAGTTTATACGTAGGTATTAGATATTTTAGAGAATTATGAAAGGTGCATAATTCTCTACAACAACATAAATAAATGTGTGATAATTTATCATATGGTGAAGAGGATGGACTAAAAATAGGGATCAATGGCAACAACAAATATTTAATAAATTTTTTATGTTAATAGTTCATTTTATGATCCAATTTGAATTATAACATGTATTACTCTTTTATTAATTATGAAGTTAGTAGACATATGTGACTATCATTTGTTTTCATTTTTTACAAATGCATTTGTTCTCATCTATGTAGGCATATGGACATCATTTTTTTCATAGAGGATCCTAATGATGGATGTGGAAATATGGGGTTTTGCTTGAAGTTGATTCACCTTTTCATTTCAATAGGAATGCATACTCATTCCTAAATTAGAAATTATTTACACACTTTCAAGAACTCACATGCATTACTTTTCAAATAGGTTCTCCCCCTAGTGAGCCTCCATAGAAATATGCCATGTGTTTGTGCTAGAAATTGTTCCTAGACTACAAAGGGAACAAGCTAGTACAGTCTCAAAAAATAGTTTAAAGAAAGCAGAATAAATGTGTTTGTTTTTGTATTTTTGGTTTGAAGGTTTCATTCACAAGAAGGTAATCAATCATCAAACTAATGCAAAACCTAAATCATGTAATAATATCGAATAACTGAGATATAAAAATTTAAGATAATAAACATAAACCATAAACAATAGTTTGCACTGTACTGGTTCAGTCCACAACTCATGAGCATTCACATGAGAAAAAAATTTAAACAAGGAATGAAATCATAGGTTGAGTGGTCAAAATGGCCATAAACATAATCAATAGATAAAATAGAGTGGCTTATATTCATGTATATATCAGTCGCAGTATTCAAAACTTACATAAGAGTCATTTGTATCAGTCTGAATGCTTCCAATGCTCTTAGTTGTGTATCCTTCTTGAAACAAAAATCAAACCCTGCTGGTCTCTTTTTCTTCCTTTCTATCATCTACAAAATAATATTGTTTCATAACTACCTTTAGGTCCAGCTTTTGAGGAATTTACATTAAGTGTTTACATGCTAACTTGAATCTTTAAAGACAATTAACCAAAAATAACAAATCGACTATGGGAAGTTTAGCGAATTTATGAAAAATGGGTCTCACAGACGCCTCCATATCTCTCAATCCATGACACTTGTGCGAAACTTGAGAGAGGTTTTCTTAAACGAGTCCATGGGGAACAAAAACCTCTCTTGGATTTTAAAAATTTCTCTCTAATTAATTGTAAGATGTGCCAAAAATTTGTGAGTAAAACAGTAAACTATAAAATATTTTAAAACCTGAAAAATAGGCCACAAAGATGGATTCGAATCTTTAAAATGATGACACCTGTTTAAAAAATGAGGGAGTTTTTTGTGAATGAGTCTATTGTGGACAAAAACCTCTTTTGGTTTTCTAAAATTCATCTCCATTGCCTCATAATTCATGATCAATTCCAATGACTAAAACAGGGAAAAACAGACCATGACTATGCATCTCTTTTCTTCTTAGGGTGAGATAACTTCTCATGTTCATTATCAGCTTGTTTGCAACTCTGTTGAATTAACATCCTCTTCAGGATTAGAACCACTTGTCTTTAATATTATTTCAACTTCCAAAATGTGCTTCAGCTTATTTTCAATCACCTTTTCTTGGTCTTCATTACCAGGGTTTCTGGTTTCTTGACATGAACCAGATTTCTGAGTGTTGTCCTATACTAAGTCTTCAATTAGATCTCTTTTGAATTTCTTAACAAAACCAGATTGTTTATTAGGCAAGCTCTTCTTTACCTGTTTGGTGCTAAGCTCTAACCAGGATAAAAAAAGATGGTCCCAGTTTCTTTTTTTCCTTTGTAAGATTGTTTGAATGATCAATTTTATTAATCCATGATGAAATAGAGACTACTCTATATGATCAGCATGTCCTTTAATTCTATTTGACATCAAAACCTATGATTTTTTCAAAAAAATGAACCAACCTGCTGCCCTAAACAACTCTGCACACTCTGGAAATTTCATGGCCCAGTGTTATTTTTTCATCATTTAATTCAATATATCTAGGATCTTAACTGAACGAATAACATGTACAACATATCAAGCATAAGAGACAAGAGACAAGAGACACAAAACATTTCACCGGGAAAAACCAAGAAGGTGAAAAACCCCGTAACTTTCTCAGAGATAGAATAAGCATCAATACAAGGATCACCATGATCAAACCCAAGAGATAGATATCTTTAGCAGCATGCTCCTCCTCCACTTGTGCGCACCCTCCTCTTCTCTCACTAATGTGAAGTGAGTGAATGAGACAATGTGTAAAATGAGAAAGTCACACTCTCTATGTATACACTAACTTGACTTGACCTTTACTCAACTAGGTCGACCCCAACTTAACCACTTAACATAATGCTGATTGGGCCGATCCCTATTAGGGTGGTCTAATAACCCTTTGACCCACATGACTCATACAGGGCCGATCCCATCAAGGTGGTCTAATAACCCATGAAGTATAAGTTATGACACTTACAATATAACTTGCGACACATGCAAGTACAACTAACGACACTTCCAATCGGAGGAATAATACATCTCCGTTGGGGATACAATAAAGTACAATTACAATATACAAGTGAATATCTTTCAAAGTTACAAATACATCAACACTCCCTCTTAACTAGGAAGGTATTCTCTTAATACAAGTCATCAATACATATAAGCACAAGTCTTCAATTTTGGAGCTGGATCATCAACACTGGATCACGGACCATCATCATCATCACTGTTATTGTACTTGATATCTCGATCACTAGGGCTATCTCATAATTATTCTCGTCATAGGAAGTTCTATAGAGCCATTGTGAAAATCATCACAGCAGATCTAAGAGATGATGTATACCTCACAAGAGTAATTATGATTAAGCAGGAAAATAGAAGAAGAGTGATCGATACAGTATAATGAGCAACAAAATAATATGGTACAGTAGAACTCGGATAGAAGAAATAATACTTCACACACACTAGTTAATTAATCACAATATGGACAAATAAATAGTACAATGGTAGAGAAAATTTGAATGCCTAAGGTGGCAATTCGAATTAGCCTCTCAGAGTGATCATAAGATCAATAGAGTGTCATCGGAGCACAACTAGGTGTCATCATGATCATCGGAGCACAACTGGAAGTCTTCATCATCATCAGTGGAGTCATCAATGCTCAAGTAATTGTCAACCATTTGTCAAACTAACTCTGGTAGGTGTAACTCAGTGTAACTAAGTGTAATTGAGTCTAACTGAGTGTAAACTGAAGATAACTGGACTGGTAGGTGAAGAAGGGAAAATTGCTCCCTAAAATCAAGGAAGAAGGGTGCATTAAGCAATTGGAGGGCTAAAACTGAATAGTGAGAAGCTCCTGGGGCTAGCTAACTAAGGGCTAGGTGCTGGACTGATGACTGGGATGCATGCAAACCCTAGAATGCATGCAAACCCTAAAAGTGCATGGATGACTAAAAATGTAAATGATCAAAATACTAGTGGGACTAGGATGGAGTATAGGAATATCCTAACACCCCCCCTTAATCCATCCCGGGCCCTGGTAACTAAGACCAAAGGTCACCCAATACAATGAATAATAACAATCAATAAACCAAGGAAGTGGGAAAATTTCATGGGAAACATACCCCCTCCTCAAAAACAGACTGTAAGGCACACACAAAAAATAAATGCTCCAAACTCAAGCAGGTGTGATGCTTGGTCATATGTCTGGAGGTATCTTCTTCTTGGGAAGAAGTGGATCCTGCTCAAAAAGCATGTGTTTTTACTTGCTCTTCAGATCGAATGTGATGAGAACAAATCCAACAGTATGAGAATGATCCTTGAACCTGTGAATCGAATCGGCTGAGGTAGGATCAAATCTGTGAAAGTGCATATAGTATTTTGTCTTCTCCTTCGAACCACCATGGGTGAGATTATGCCAAAAATAACTATTACATGTTTGCTTGAAATCAAAATCAGATTTAAGACTTTCAAAATAGTTTCTTGAGATCTCCTTTGAACTAGCAAGGGTGAGATCAAAACTATCATATGCATGAGAAATTATCCCAAGCAGTAATTGCTTAGAACCCAAATTAGATACAAGACTTGAATCATGGTTTCTTGAGATCTCCTTTGAACCATGAGAGGTGAGATCAAAACCAGTAATTGTATGAGAATTTATCCCCAACGAATGGCAATGGCCATAATATTCAATAACCTTCTGAAAGCATGAATTTATGATCATATAGTAGTATAAAAGAGGAGATAGCTGGAGAGGAGCGAATGCATTACCTTCAATAGCTGTTTTGACCTCCAAAATAATCATGTGATCATGATGCAAACCAATAGAATCTGGTGCAAGAGAGGATTTAGGACCTTCTGCAATATCTAGAGTGTGAGCTAGCATAGAAAGAGAAGAAAGTTTGAGCATGAGAGGATAACCTGCAAGCTCTTTGTCAACAAATTCAATATGAGATGATACTGGTTCATGATCTGAGAGACCATCAAGGGGAGCGAATGCATCACTTTGTTTGCTTTCGAATAGGTTGGGACCAAGTCTTTCATTCTCTCTGCCAAATATTTCATCCAGGTGAGCCCATAGCTCTTTTGGTGATGAAAAATCAGGGAGGTCATATAACATCCAATCTGACATAGAATCCAACATTGATCCAAAGGCTTCATCAACTTTATTTAACCAATCAATCTTCTCTTCAGAAGATTCGAACTCTCTTTCAAAACAACAGTCAAAGAGATCATGGCTCTTCAAGTATGCTATCATTTTTGGTTTCCAATACTCATAGCTAAGAGGAGATAAAGGAGAAAGAGGAGTGATTTCTTTTGAATTCATTGAAGCTGTAGAAGACCTGCAAAAACAATATAGAATAACTACAACTGCTGCTACTGCAAAAATGCAGAAACTGCTGCAACTGCTACACTCGAAATCTTGGTAATTGAGTGTAAACTCAAGATAACTGGAATGGTAGTTGAAGAAGGGCTAGTTGCTCCCTAAAATCAAGGAAGAAGGGTGCATTAAGCAATTGGAGGGCTAAAACTGAATAGTGAGAAGCTCCTGGAGGTTGGCTAACTGAGGGCTAGGTGCTGGACTGATGTATGGGGTGCATGCAAACCCTAGAATGCCTGCAAACCCTAAAAGTGCATGCATGACTGAAAATGTAAATGATCAAAATACTGGTGGGACTAGGATGGAGTTAGGAATATCCTAACAGCCATCCCTTTTTCATGCTGGATGTAGGCCTAGCCTCCATGTAGGACTTCATCATCTCTGTGAGCAAGCCATCAAGTAGGTACACCTCAGGACTGATTACACTGCCTCTGCAAAACCTGCAAGATCTCCCAAGACTAATTACATTGCCTCTGCAAAACTTGTAAGAGCATCTCAGGAGTGTTTACATGCCTCTGCAAAACTTGTGTACCCTACTACCACATCATCATCTTCATATCACCTCATAGTCCATAGAGCACAACCCAGATGCACATCACACAACACTTACATTCACCGACATGGGAAGACACACTTCAACCATCCGTGAAAGGATCAACACTTATATCTACGCCATGGGAAGACACACTTCAACCATGCAAGAATGGCATCACACTTATATCCATAGCCATGGGAAGACACACTTCAACCATGCTAGGAATGGCACGATACTTATATCGCAGCCATAGGAAGACACACTTCAATCGTGCTCGAATGGCACAACACTTATATCGCAGCCATGGGAAGACACACTTCAACCATGCTCGAATGGCACAACACTTATATCAAAGCCATGGGAGGACACAGTTCAACCATGCTCGAATGGAACAACTCTTACATCAACGACCATGGGAGGACACACTTCAACCATGTCGGAATGGACCTAGCCCTTATATCTGCACCATGGGAGGACACACCTACCACCATGTGAGAATGGCTCATGTGCATCTGTGTCTCCAGACTCATCACTTCCCCTTAGAGGGAATCTTGATCTGAAGTACACCAAGCCTCTCTCTAAAGTACTCAAACTTCACTCTGGTCGTGGCTCGGTCAACACATCGACTATCTGCTTGTCTGTCGCAACATACAGGAGCTTCACTACTCCTCTCTGCACTATATCCCTGATATAGTGATATTTGATCTCAATGTGCTTCGACTTGTCATGGTTGTCACAGAAGATATAGGTAGCATCCAATGGGAGATCAAATAACTCAAACAGTAGATTCCTAAGCCATACTGCCTCACAACTAGCTGAACAAGCTGCAACATGCTCTACTTCAGCTATACTCAGTGCAACACAAGACTGCTTCCTACTAAACGAAGAGATCATACTGGATCCCATACTGAAGCAGCACGCCGAAGTGCTCTTCCAATCAATGGCGCTGCCTACCCAATCTGAATCAACATAACCCTCTAGGTTAAAATTTTGATTCTCATCATACTTGAGCCCATAGTCAACTGCAACTGCACCCTTTAGGTACCTTAGAATATGCTTTGCAACTATCAGGTGAACATGTTTCGGATTGTCAGATACTGGCTCAAGGTGTTCACCGCAAAGTAGATGTCTGGTATCGTATTCGTCAGGTATATCAAGGACCCAATCATCTGACGATACATCATGGAATCAACTGGCTCCAATGAAGCATCACACAGAAGCTTCAGGTTCGATGCCATAGGTGTGGCCATGGCCTTGCAGTCCATCATCCAGAACTGCTTCAGGATCTCTACTGCGTACTTCCCTTGTCCAGGGAAGATTCCATCTGCACTCTGCCACACCTCCATCAGTCACCATAGACTTCCCTTCTGGTCTCGGGACCACATCCTAGACATCATTCTTCATGATCGATGGGTACTCCTCGATCATGGCATTCTGCCATTATTGCATCCCAGATTTTGGGAAATTCAAATTCTTCAATATCTTCGATAGATAGTTTTCTTTGAACTTCGTTGCTGGAACAAATGTTGTAGTCCTTCTTTTGTAGGTGATGGTACACAGTCTTTCCTATGAGACAAGTTAAATTGCATGATTAGATATATCTTATATATATTTCAGAACAAATTCTTACTCATAAATACATATCAATGCTTCAATACAACATTTATCCATATCCCGTATTCACACGGTAACTTTCTAGATGCTTTCCATCTCTACTAGAACATTTCTTAATAGTGTGCACAACTCCCAATATGTTAGCAAAGGGGTTTCATTCTAGATAAGTAACAATGGAATGTTGTACAGTACCATAGGCCACTTACCCATTACTTGCATATTAGTAGTATCTTGTTCATTAATGCAACTTTTCTAAAATGCATAATATACATCCTAAATCTAGGAACATAAGTATGTACATGACTAAAAAACATCATTTCAATAATCATAAGAAATGACAACTCAAATACTTATCTCTGTTTAGTTGTAGGGTGGACTCCCTCTCAATCTTTGCTTCCTTGCATGAACTACTGGAGTGTGCTTCCTCTTGATCTTTGCTTCCTGGATTACCTATCCTTGAACTTATACTCATCCTAGACAACTATGCATGCTTAAGTGTGCACTAGTGTCACCATTGTGTTATCCTCGAGATCTCATACATAACCATACATACACTAGTATAATCTCAATACTATCAAAACATTATGATTCTAAATAATCTTATGTATGTTCATGATCATTTCATACAAAGGTAATAAGTGTTAGTCTTCAAGGTTTCAGGTAAAACTTCTTTTACTCATGCATATTCTTATTTGACTATAGGACTCTTCTGGTTAGTCATATCACTAATCAAAGTAAGAAACATAATATGCATAGGACCTTGATTACTTAAACTTCTAACTTCAAGAATAATCATTATCATTCATACAAAACTATAAGATCCTAACACAAGGTAGGATTCTAACTTGATATAGGAAAAACATACCTGTTTATCATGTTTGCTAGTTATGTCTAACATACCCAAACAATTTCTTCTTGTTCTCTTCAATGACTTGTGCTTAGTAACCTGCATAACTCATAAGTTAACCATTGTAGAACCAAATTATACATACCTCGTAAGTAGAGCTTCTATAATGGCTATGGATGAGTCTTTGTCTTCATGTCACCATGGTCATATGTTCTTGATCTAGAACTTGATTTGTCTTTCTTGATGTACCTTTCATGTTAGCAAACAACATCAACCTCATACAACATCATGGTGCATTAGTACAATCATAAGTGTCACAACCCTAATCATTGAATGTCTACAAGCATTCATACTTTTACTAAGTTGATAAGACAAGTCTAAGAATAATCAAGATTGTACTAATAATATGAAGACAAACATATCATAAACTTAATCATGACAATTTTCACAAACATACGTGTATCTCTTCAAGTCATACCTGTCGGGATTGCTTGTAGATTTCTTGTGTAAGGCCTTAGCCTTATCTCCCTTTGGAACTGGAATCTCTTCACTTATGTAGGTGTCCAATTCATCATCTTCTAGGATTAACCCAATCCACTTTCATTTGTTGAAACTGGATCTAGAGTTGGATTAGGGTTTGTTAGAGAAACCCTAAAAATTCAAACTTTGAATTTCAAACTTCTGATTGGATGAAATGATGCACCTTGTTGAGCTGGTCAAGCTGGTATACTTCAATTTTGAAATCTCCAAAATTTGACCCCTCAAAATTGCCTTTGAAACTTTCGGATCTTCTGGATAGGATCCCAAACTAGGGTTTCATAAAACCCCATATTCTACCCATCCAAAAGGTTCGATCTTGTGTTCTAAACTTTGATTTTTTTGAGGAGCTTCTATCCATGGTCACAGATTTAAAAAATTCCAACTTTTGCAGAAGCCCTAATTTTCCATCTTTCCGATCAAAATCCCGAACTAGGAATCGATCAAGCCTGACCTTCTGCCCAACCAAGAAATTCGATCTTGGTCTCTAAATTTCAATTTTGATGAGGAGCATTCAGCCATGGACTCCGATTCCAAAAATTCCAACTTTCTCCGAAGCCCTAAATTCTCACAGCAGCGACGAGCCAAGAATGAAGGTGCTCAAAATCCAATTTTGTTTTAACAGAAATATGCACCTGATTGTTTCTGGTGAATCTCTTAAATTATGAATCCACAGGGTCTAAAACATCCGCATGTTGTATCCTGACCTATTATATTTCCAACCCCACAAGTCTAACCTCAATTGGATTCTGTGAGAGAAAGTTATGCCAAGTGTCGCAACGTGACCTGTTTATCGGATAAAATAGGAGAGAAAACTTGTACGGCATGCCACGTGTCACTCGTTCAACTTTAGCCTATGAAACACTTCTCTGAGAAACTACAGTCTGTGCT
Source organism: Larix kaempferi (assembly GCA_027924585.1). Lineage (NCBI taxonomy): Eukaryota > Viridiplantae > Streptophyta > Pinopsida > Pinales > Pinaceae > Larix > Larix kaempferi. The sequence continues at coordinate 10,910,767 of BSBM01000779.1, read as the reverse complement.
CTACCTATCACATTTGATGAAAGTTCATTTGGAGGTTCCTAGCCCAAGTTGTGACCTTTTTTCCTAGGTCACCTGTTTATGACTAAGATCTGGAAGAGACAGAAACCCTAACTTGTACATATCATAAATCACAAAGTACAACAAATTAGATGTTTTTCTTCAAACAAAAGGTACATGGGGATGTTATCTATGACCTGTGAAATTTTCAGAACTTGAACCTTTTCCAAAATGGATTTATAGTGAAAGTTCCACAATGACTGGTTTTTTCTATATCAAGCCCTAGCTTCCGATTTGTCGCAAGTGAAATAAGTCTCATAAATGCCATAACATGCCTTCCTTCAGGCTAGCTCTGATAACATATTATTTTTTCATCATTTAATTCAATATATCTAGGATATTAACTGAACGAATAACATGTACATCATATCAAGCATAAGAGACAAGATACAAGAGATACAAAACATTTCACCAGGGAAAACCAAGAAGGTGAAAAACGCCGCAACTTTCTCAGAGATAGAATAAGCATCAATACAAGTTTCACCATGACCAAACCCAAGAGATAGATATTTTCAGCAGCATGCTCTTCCTCCACTTGTGTGCACCCTCCTCTTCTCTCACTAATGCAAAGTGAGTGAATGAGACAATGTGTAAAATGAGAGAGTCACACTCTCTATTTATACACTAACTTGACTTGAGCTTTACTCAACTAGGTCGGCCCCAACTTAACCACTTAAGATAATGATGACTAGGCCGACCCCTACTAGGGTTGTCTAATAACTCTTTGACCCACATGACTCATACAGGGCTGACCCCATCAAGGTGGTCTAATAACCCATCAAGTATAAGTTACGACACTTACAATATAACTTGCGACACTTCCAATCGGAGGAATAATACATCTCCGTTGGGGATACAATAAAGTACAATTACAATATACGAGTGAATATCTTCCGAAGTTACAAATACATCAACATCCATCTCATATTCATTGGTTCAAACCGATTAATCTTATCACTCTTACCCATATTTTCATTGTAATTTTACCAATTTACTCTCTTGCAACTGAATTAGGGGAGAAAAAATTCAAAACTACTTGTCTTTAGTTATGGAATTCGAAATTCCCAAATCTGAAATTGTGGCAGTTAAAATCCCCAATTTCCTCAATGATAATTACAACAGGTTCATACATGTGTCATAATAGGCTGAACAGGTGTCTGGAAGTTTCTTATCATCATCCAATGCAACGGCCATGCCCCGCCATCAATGGACCACGCTGTTCTTTTATTTCAGATTCTTGCAGTGCTCTAGTGTATGTGGTTTGGACTTTGCGCCACGGGAATACCTCAACATGAAAAAATTGGCATACAAACTCCAAATGAAAATTAAACTTTGGACATAGCATTAGAGTAAACTTAAATAAGTATTTTGAAGACTTTGAAAAGAAATATAATACTTAATAAGCCACTAAGGATAAAATAAATTAAAACAAAAAATATAACATATAAAAATAAAAAGACAGTCAAAATCATTAAAATTTAAAATAAGATAAAATGAAAAGTAAATAAGGAAAACACATTTGAGAAAAAAACACAGAAGGACTAAGAACAATTTTAGTCCTAATATTTGGCTCTGGCTGGGGGATGAAATCCTCCTTGTGAGGTTTCAAGATCATGTAGACCTTGTGCCTTATTCATTGGGTGATGGAGTAATTTGTATCTGGTTTCCAACTTGTTCCAAAACTAGCAAGCCTGCTCATAATGATTTTAATGATGGGCTTATTGTATGATCTTGTAACAAGATTCTGTTGAAAAAACACTTTTCCTTCCACAAATTATGATCCTGGCTATCAAAAGCTATGTGATTGCCGCTAAGGAATTACATCCGTGCTGCAATAGAAATATGATCATATCCATCTTCCTAGTAGACTAAAGAACAACCATATACTGCAAACGTGGCCTTTTCAAGCCTTGAGAGCACAATTGTTGTTTATTGAGAACTGAAAACTATTCACAAGACTGCCTTCTATGTAGAAACCAATCCACCATACTGTAAATTAAATACCAAAATTCAAACTGAAACTAAATGCTTGCATGGAAAGCTTATTTATATATAGCTCCTAATCTAACCAGCTCAGTTCTTTGATTAAGTAATATCAGACTGCCAATGTAACCATTTAAACAATTGTCTCATGCAATGGATTTCTTCCCTGTCATTAATTAGAAAAAAGAAAATTGTATACCATGGCAAATCATTATAACATGGAAGTTGATACTTAGAGCCTGTAAATATCAACTTTGATTTGAGAAAGTCCTATAAATATGTTGCTATTGAGTCATAGAAATCATGAGCAACTATCTCTTTTGTAACCCCTTCTTCATTGATAAACTCAAAATAATTATTTATGGAATCATCATGAAAGAATACCTTAGAAAAAATATTATCTTCCTGCTCTGTCCAACATTCTTCATTGCAAACATGATATTAATTAGAAGAATGATCTTCAAAATCATTTAAAACAATAGTGTTAACACCGAAATTGACCCCCAAGGCTGAAAGAGGGTAATTCTGGGTAACCACTAACCAATCTTTGGCCTGTGCTACTGACCCAACACAGACAGAGAGGGCTCTCTCCAAAATCTCATGAAAAGACTGGAATAATCAAGATTGTCAATAATGAAAAAGAAACACCAGCATTCACGGCCAAGATATTCAATTACAACAATTATACAGAAGATCAGTTTTCTATTTGGAAATAAAATGATTCACGCGTTGTTTGGTTGAAAACGTATGGGATTTAGTTTGGGCGATGGAGTCACCTTTAACAAACTATGAAACATCATTCACAAAGATTCTGCAAACGCATTCACAAAGGCAAGGTAGCAAGAAGCTAGTAGTCAAAGAGATTTTAATTTTGTGGAACAAAAGAGAAAAGAAATAGTCCATCAATGTAAGGCATACCAAGATGAATCCTACATCAACTTTAGTAGAATATGTTGGTGAAATACTTGAAAAAAACTAAGCAGAATATAATTTCTATGAATTCCACTTAATCATTACCTTGATCCAAGCATGAGAGAAATAACACAAAAATGGGGCTACGAAGAGAGAAAATACAGACTACCAGACCAATTACACAGGAATCCCTATCAAAACGCAGGCTTCAGCTCTGCAAACTTTATTAAAACAGCTCAAAAAATGTCTTACAGACTAATCCTCAAATTACCAAAGGATTTTCAACATAAGATTTTCAACCCTTATTCATTCTATTACATCGCATATATATATTCCTAGAGCCTTCTTGCTTGACTAACCTCTCACCCTAATGGAAATATTAGGACACCTCATTACACCCAAAAATTTAGAATAATTACATATGTGTCATGTTTCAAATAGACTGATTAATACAAGGAATAGAATACTATAGACAGAGGACTTTCTTAACCCTGGGTTCGCAAGTGACCTTGCGAGTCAAAGAAATCTTCCACTTTCAATTTGCTGTTAGCCTATGATGCGCCATCTGGTAGGATAGGTGTCTCTTAATCAGTGGAGATTACAAAATTGTGAGCTATTTCTGCACCCAGTTGGTCGCTTTGCTTGATTCCAAAGGTCTCCTTCTTCTTTCTTTGTCTATTTCCTTTGGACACTTGTCATCTATCAGTTTTCTCATCTTCGCTGGCAGAGCCGGATTCTATGAGGTCAAATTCCATAAGAGAGGGAGTGGTAGGATTTTCCTCCATCTCAACCCACACTTGTTCTGGCATGAAGACCACTTCGCACTTCCGTCCTTTCTCCATGAGCCAATCGTAACAGAAAAAATGGTCGAACCGCCAGGTGCACCAGCTTTCCCTTACATAGACTTTAGATAAGAGACGTGAGAACCTTATCCATAACTGCTGCGATGATGACGACAGCTACAAGTGGTCATAATTGCCATGATATCTCTATCAGACTCTTCAATCAGGTAACCATGATGCTCAAGGTTTGAGGTGACCTTCAGCATGCTCAGCAATGTCGTCCTAGATAGACAGCATAGCCAATGATGATTCAAAAAGTGCCTTCCACCATACTGATAATCCTCTGGGATAACATTCAGAGATCCCCTTTGCAGGTTCGTTCTTCTGATGTCTCTCGTGTGACAATACTTAATCTCATGCTTTCCCACACACTCCAAAAGATGTGGGTCACATTACCTCTATCACCTTTCAAGCCAACCTCTAATCAACGCAAGGGACTTTTCCCTTTTTTCAGCTCCTATACAGACTTTTTCTAGCCTCTACATGTTTTCCAACTTCTTCGTCATAAGCATCCAGCACCTTTAGGATGCTAATAACCCTCTGAAAACTTTCGTCTTCATCTTAGTAAGGCCGGGCGACATGTCTTCTTCTCCTGCTTGTTCCAACCCTTTCCCTTTATCCGAAAACTGGGCCAGAAGCTATTAATACCAGGGGGAAATGTTACCTGTGGAAGGATACCTTTGGTAAGAAATTCTCCCATATCGGGGTTTAAGCTTGACCCACCTATGCTTTCAGATAGACCAACCATTACTTTGGATGTTCAAGAAGTCATGGAAATTATCCCTAATGCCCAGGTCGGGCCCGAGGCGGGGAGTTACAAAGGTCCAATGACCTTTGGACAGAATTTGACGAAACAAGGCAACCACTGTTATTCCTGAGGTGACCTCGAGGCCCACAATGCTGAAGTCTTGGAAGATAGCTTCTTTGTATGCCATTCTGGCCTGGACCGAAACTGATATAGTGTCTTGAGGGACCTCTCTGTTAGGGCGCAACCGTAAGACTTTAGCGCTTCGACCCAACTACCTGGTGACTAGCCATCAAACTCCTGTACAAGGGCTAGAACATCATTCTATGGAAAAAACCCCTTCCGCTCAGACAGGTTTCAGAAAGGGTAAAAATGAAAACTTTGAAAGGTGTTTTCATATATATAGCCACGTCTCCGTAACGCCAGCTTTCTTGATAGGTTTCCCATTAATTTCAACCGTTGATCTCCCACGTGCTAGTTTCCCTTCGTCGGATCTGTCGCCTCTTTATCTCTTGATTTGACCTTCGATTCTTCCTTACTGTCAAATCTATTTTAATATTTCCATCTATGCCATCCCTTCTTCTCCACATTTTCCCATAAGACGGCCTCGCATGTACCTAGGTGGTCCCTACTATGATTCCCCCTCTTTGTGTGATGGGCTCTGGAGTTGACATCTAGTAGGAAGGAAAATGTCATCGCATCCACCCCTTTCTTATTTGGTATGCTACTTCTTCGTGCGATCTACTACGAGAGCTGTTGAGGTACATCCCTTCCGTATCCCGAACCGTGGATCTTTCCGCCAGTTCATGCCATCGCATTTGCCCAATCTTATATATTGCCCTTTGATCTTTCTTCTTGCGACAACGTCTGCTGCTGACACCTGGCTAGCGGAGAAGGCTCATCGCATCCACCCTTTTCTTATCTTCCTCGCAACTTGGTTGTGAGGTGTTTCACCTAGGGCCATGGATCTGATCCCCTCCAAATCTACGACGTGGATTGGTGCAATGCCTAGCTTCCCATTACTTGACCGAAGGACTATAGGTTATAAAGTGTGTCATTCACCTAGTAGTATCTATACTTCAACATTTTCTCATTCTTTGCACATTTGTTTCTCCTTAGATCTCTTAGTATTTCCCACTACCATCTATCACGGGGGCATGGAGGATATCTGGGTTTCACTTACGAGGTAGATCTTGACACTCCGTTACTTCCATTCAACTACATATTATAAGGACATATATGGGTGTTAACAAATAGTTTCTTCAACAAAAGGTTGATCTAAAAGAGAAGGATTCCTCTGTAGATTTTCTATGCCAGGAAAGATATCAGACTTTTGTTCTTCAAACATTACAAATGAAGAAGCAGAAAAGAAGAAATCACCGCCCTTATCTTCAGCTATAACAACCTCATTTTGTTTAGTGTGTCCTTCAGATTCTAATTCAAAAATGGTAGATATAAGTTTACTGATTTCTGGAGACTGCTACTCAACAATTGGTTAGGAAGAAAAATGTGTCATTTGCTCTTCTAACTCCTTTCCATCTCCTTCACTGCTTTCCAAAAAATCTGAGTCATATTTTCCATACACCGCTTCACTACTGAAAAATTCCATAAGTATTGATTGAGAATACTGTTGCTATAAAACATCTGGACACATACCATAAATGGACTGACCTGCATAACTGTCAAGCTGATCTTCGACACAGTTAACTTGAAAAACATCTCCAATAGTTTTATGATTAAAAATATGTTGAAAATTGTTTTGAACAATGGGATGGTCATCAATGCTAATTTTAACATTGTCCTACAAATCTTCATCAATGGTATGATTTTCAACGTTTTCTTCAATAGAGAGTTGATCTTCAGAAGGATTTTCAACAATAAACTCTGCATGATAATGATGTCTTGACTCTTGAAAACTGTCAAATATCTCCTGAACTTCATTTTTTTGAAATATTTCTTCATGAATTTCATCAGTAAGGCTATCTTGATCATTATTGCTAAGATATTTGTTGAACTCAAACTGTTCACAATAGTCCTCTAAAAGGATATCAGCAAGATAAATCCTCTTACAATATGAATGAAAAGCAACATGAAAATCTTTTAATAAAGAGATGCTAGAAATGGGAAGTGACCTGTACCAATGTCTGGCATCTCCTTCCAAGGAGTAAATAAACATTTTCAATAATACATCTTCATGATGAATATCAAGCTAGTCCATGTATTGATGAAAATCAATCAAGTGTTGTGCCGGATGGTCATGATCATCTCCTCTAAATCTTGGAAGGAAGTCTCCCCATTCATCCATAGCAGGCACATGATTTGGAAATCCTGGAATATTAACAAAGATAAAAGGAGCAAGCATCTATGCCAAAATCGCAGCAAAAGTCCTTGACATTATGAAATTGTGAAGTTGCTTCTGGATTTTCAAACATGGAGTCGCCAACAGATCCTTCCCCTCTTACCTTCAGTGTCTAGCTGAGTTAAAATTTCTTTAATGGCAGCATTAGGTACGCTTATTGATTTTACTTGAACTTGGCTATAAACTAAAAATATTAGCTTTAAGTTGAACCGAGGGAAACTTATTAAGAAGCTCAGTTTTAACCTTTTGGGAAGACAATCAAATAGTGAGAGCCTGAGTATCAACTTGAACTACAGGAGTAAGCCATGAGAAGTATTGCTTTTTTTTTCTCTTATGATTTAAATTATGAAGAAGTAGTAGGTGATATTAACTGTGACTGATCAAGAGAAAATAAAGCTGGAGAAGACTGTAACCTACCAAAGGAAGAAAAAAATAGTTTTTGTCTACCCCCTTTCAAGCTACACTCTGGGTCTACGACACCTAAATGTAATGGTGAAATGGGATTTCCTCTTGTTCCAATCTTCCTGGTAGCCACTGTGAAACACTGTTTTGGTGAAAATGTAGTCTGAAATAAAAACTTATGATCTTGTTCACCTCAAAACCAGAACAGCATAGATACCCCAAGGAAGATATAACTTCACTTCCATCCCTAGAAATGACACCAGAGATGTTTGTGCTAGAAATTGTCCCTAGACTACAAAGGGAACAAGCTAGTACAATCTCAAAAAATAGTTTAAAGAAAGCAGAATAAATGTGTTTGTTTTTGTATTTTTGGTTTGAAGGTTTCATTCACAAGAAGGTAATAAATCATCAAACTAATGCAAAAACTAAATCATGTAATAATATCCAAGAACTGAGATATAAAAATGTAAGATAATAAGCAAAAACCATAAATAATCGTTTGCACTGTACTAGTTCAGTCCACAACACATGAGCATTCACATGAGAAAAAAATTTAAACAAGGAATGAAGTCATAGGTTGATTGGTAAAAATGGCCATAAACAGAATCAATAGATAAAATAGAGTGGCTTATATTCATGTATATATCCGTCTCAGTCTTCAAAACTTACATAAGAGTCATTTGTATCAGTGTGAAATGCTTCTAATGCTCTTAGCTGTATATCCTTCTTGAAACAAAAATTGAACCCTGCCGGTCTCTTTCTCTTCCTTTTTATCATCTACAAAATAAGATAGTTTCAAAACTACCTTTAGGTCTAGCTTTCAAGGCAATTACATTAAGTAGTTACATGCTAACTCGAATCTTTAAAGACAATTAACCAAAAATAGCAAATCAGACTTTGGGAAATTTGGCGAATTTTTGAAAAATGGGTCTCATAGACCCCTCCATATCTCTCTATCCATGACACCTGTGCAAAAAATGAGAGAGGATTTTTTAAATGAGTCCATTATTAACAAAAACCTCTCTTTGTTTTTAAACATTCCTTTCAAATTAATCGCAATACGCACTTAAAATTTGTGACTAAAACAATAAACTATTAAATATTTTAAAACCTAAACAATAGGCCACAAAGATGAATTCCAATATTTCAAATGATGAAACCTATTTCAAAAATGAGGGAGGTTTTTGTGAATGAGTCTATTGTGGAAAAAAACCTCTTTTGGTTTTCTAAAATTCATCTCCATCACCTTGTAATACGTGCTCAATTACAATGACTAAAACAGGGAAAAAAAGATGATGACTATGCATCTCTTTTTCTTCTTAGAGTTAAATATTCTTCTCATGTTCATTCTCAACTTGTTTGCAGCTCTGTCGAATTAACAGCCTCTTCAGGATTACAACCAGTTGTCTTTTCTATTATTTCATCTTTCAAAATGTGCTCCTGCTCATTTTCAAACGCCTTTTCCTGGTCTTCATTATCAGGGTTTCTGGTTTCTTGACATGAACTAGCTTTCTGAGTGCTGTCCTGTACTAAGCCTTCAATCACATCTCTTTTGAATTTGTTAAAAAAACCAAATTGTTTATTAGGCAACCTCTTCTTTACCTGTTCGGTGCTAAGCCCTAACCAGGATAAAAAAATGGTCCCGATTTCTGCTTTTCCTTTGTAAGACTGTTTGAATGATCAATTTTATTAATCCATGATGAAACAGAGACTATTCTATATGATCGACATGTCCTTTAATTCTATTTGACATCAAAACCTATGATTTTTTCAAAAAAGTTGAACCAACCTGCTGCCCTAAACAACTCTACACACTCTAGAAATTTCATGGCCTAACTCGTATCCGTAAGTTCAAACTGATTAATCTTATCACTCTTACCCATATTTTCTTTGTAATTTGGCCAATTTACTCTCTTGCAACTGAATTAGGGGAGAAAAAATTCATAAAAAACATCAAAACTATGTGTCTTTAGTTATGGAATTTGAAATTCCCAAATCTGAAATTGTGGCAGTTAAAAGCCCCAATTTCCTCAATGATAATTACAACAGGTTCATACATGTGTCATAATAGGATGAACAGGTGTCTGGAAGTTTCTTATCATCATCGAATGCAATGGCCATGCCCCACCATCAATGAACCACACTCTTCTTTCATTTTGAATTCCTGCAGTGCTCTAGTGTATGTGGTTTGGACTTTATGCTGCGGGAATACCTCAACATGAAAAATTTGGCATACAAACTCAAAATGAAAGTTAAAAACTTTGGACATAACATTAGAGTAAAATTGAATAATTCTTTTGAAGACTTTGAAAAGAAATATAATACTTAATAATCCACTAAGGATAAAATAAATTAAAACAAAAACTATAACATATAAAAATAAAAAAACAATCAAAATCATTAAAATTTAAAATAAGATAAAATGAAAAGTAAATAAGAAAGAAACATTTGAGAAAAAAACACATAAGGACTAAGAACAATTTTAGTCCTAACACCATGTATATGTGATCATTTTTAAAATATTGAAATAGTGCACATGCATTAGGAACATGTGCATGTTCCTAAGAACTCACACACTAGGAACACATGTAATGTTCCTTTGTCTATAAACAAAAAATGGATGACTGCTTATTTTTTATTTGGTCCTCCCAAGGCCAACAATGATTTCTAAGCATCCAACACACATGAGGGAATTATATAAGGAGATATAATGCAAAGGTGATACAATCATCCATTTGTAGGAGCATTTGTCGGTAAGTTTTTTTTTTGTTATAGATTTTATATTTTTGACATTTTGGAATTTTTCATAATTTTTAAAAATATGTTTGTACTTTTGAATTGAAGTTATTATTCCACAAAGATGGTAGAAAAAATTGATCCAAATGCAAATTGAAAACCTAACCCACCACAAGATCCATATACTTAAATAAATCAAAGTTCATATGATATTAGAAACTTATTTGGGAAACTTAGGAATACTAGAGAACCATCTAGCTTACCACTGCCCCCTGCCCTTGTGGAACCATTATTGCTTATGTTGTCCATGCTCATGGTTAATTATCTTTTATATATAACTATAGGGATAGGATGAGAGAGTTTTAATTAAGTGGAATTAGTTTGGAGGAGTTTATAAAATTGAATATAACTAGAGAATCTATTTTTTAGTTGTTCAATGAACCTAGAACCAACCAACCACTTGTTTTTTGAAAGAGACCGCTTTGCATGGATTGGTTCACATTCTAACCATGGAAATATGTAACATACCCATAAATCAACCTTATCAATTAATACAAAAAAGGGTATATGAGTTTTTCCTTTAATTAACCAATAAACAAATATATTAGTTTCCTCACTAACTTACTTGTGAATTACAACCACTGTATTTAAGTCAGGTATCATAATGTGATGTTAAGTCTTCTCCAAAGTTCTTAACACTTATTCTAACATAAAACATACTTCAAGACTACAAGGTTATGCCTTCTTAATACAAGAGTAGGTTATATTCTAAATCCAAACATAGTTTGCTGCAAGAATCAAACATTGACTTAACATTCATACCGATTCATTTTGTCATCATAGTAACTACCTCCCAAAAATAGTTATTTTACTTCATCACTCATCATGTAATCCATTTAAATTTCAACCTAATTAAATCAAAGAAGTAGTACCAAGGATGATGACCAAACAATGTTTGTTGAGTTGCAAGAACCTGAGGAACAAAAACATGGTTTACAGGAGAAGTACAGACTCAACAAACTGGATTCCGCAACTGAATTTCGGATTGTGGATATATTGTTTTCTCTTCGATCATTTCGGAGGACTTGGAATTTTCTCCCCGATCAGAGCACTTTCCACTTTGACACTGACCTAAATCGATGGACTTATCCATTCTACACTGATCGACGCATTTCTCATATCTCCCAGATCCGTTTCAGTGCACTTTATGGTTCTCCATTGATCGACGCAATTCTCATTTTTCGTTGATCTGTTTAGGTGCACTTGCTGGTTCTCTGCCGATAGGTGCACTTCTCATTTCTCGTCGATCCATTTCGATGTGTTTTTCGGTTCTCGGCCGATCAACGCACTTCTCATTTCTCGCTGATCCGTTTCGGAAAACTTCTTGGTTCTCCACCGATCGACGCACTTCTCATTTCTCTTCGATCCATTTCGGCGTACTTTTTTGTTTTTCTGCCGATCCGTTTCGGTGCACTTTCACTTTGTCGCCTACCATTTCAATGTTTAAAGGTTCAAGTACTTACTTTTGATTTGATCAGACTTTAGTTTTAATGTCGGAAAAACTAAGTGTGGAAATCAAATAAAGGCATTGGAGTCACTTAAATGCAAGGATGGTTTAAGTAGAGGTAAAATTATCCCAAACAACCTCTAAAGGTAAAAATGGTTCAAAAAAATTAACCTAAGGTGGACAAGGAACAGATCTAACTCCATATCATACTCCGGTAGAGGAAAAAAATAAAAAATCCCTTTGATTCCATATACACATCTAAAGAATGAGCAGAATATATTTATAAATAATTCTGAAAACATTTACACTTCTGTTCATATACACAATATCCAATCATATTTCATAAAACATAGATCCATTTGCAATTTAATTAAATTTCCATAAATCCTGAAAAACATCAATTAATTATGGAACCTGACAATAGTTGATGTTGAAATGGGGTAGGAACAACCATGCTCCTCCCAACCATATATCTAGAGCTATCACTTGATAGACTCCAATCACCCTTGAGCCAAATCATGCATCCCAAGAGTGGAAACTAGTTAACCTCTGTCATGTTCAATTCACTTTTTTCCTAACACAAGGTGCTCACATAGAAAGTCATTTTGCCTAACACCATTGCGCTCATGCAGGAAATCCTCTTTCCTAACACCATTGTGCTCACGTAGCAAAATTATTTTCCTAACACAAGGTGCTCACACAACAATTCATCTCATTTCCTAGACATACTAAGCAGCGTCCTACCTCACCCGTATGTCCCCTTTCATTGTTTTTCTGCCTAGGTCTTAAATAGACGATTCTTCCCAAATCTTGTGACTCATACGATCCCTAATCTTGAGGGAGTGTGTCTAATGCCATTACTGCACTCTTGACACATGTTGGAGGTTAACTATTCTTGCCCCCCACCCTTGAGATGCATGATTTCCTCTTTCACCGTGGTTGTCCTCACCAACATTATTTATTTTATTACTTCATAAATGTTTTTCCTACATCTGTCCATCTGTGGACTCTTGGCAGTTTTCAAAACTGGGCCAAATCATTCTTTAACCAAAACTATTGACTAATAACTTAATCAAATAATCATTTCAACAAAATCGAATTGTTTCATTTGGGGATATTACAAAATACAACTGAATGGATCACTAGTTTATGATAGTTGATAAACCCCCTTGTAATAAGAGGGATATTCCCTTATGTTTTCTTTACAATTTATGGGTTTCAAGTTCATTCTTGGTCTCCATGTCAATTATTTTGACAACGGCAAATTCTAGAAGGTTGGTATTGGCTTGGATTAGAATTGAGAAACTACCATATGTAACCCCTTGAGAGGATCACCCACTCATAAGCATCTTCACAATACCCTTCCCAACCATCTCATCTTAGTGATATGATTCACGATACTAGTATTGTGATATCATCCTTGTGAGAGTGTAGTTCATCATGTAGTGTATTTATAACAAATTATCATTGAGAGACATCCTCTAATGATGTTAAAACAATTGGTGTTGAGGCTCCATTTTGCCAATATGGATTTCCTAGTTCCAAAGCCACTTGTTCCTCATCATTGCTGGCATTGTAGACATACTTGTGATGACTTGAGAGAGGATCTTAGTCAGGACTATTTCTTGGACAAGGTTAGTATGCCATAATATTTATATTTTCAATGTTTATTTATTTAATGTTGATTTTGAAATTTTTTTGGTAGACATAGCTTTAAGGTATTTGTAATTGTGGCTTTTTATAGCATGCACAACTCCTTCAATATGACACCCCTACATCTAGGAAATATGGCACATCATCTCCCGGACTTGATGTAGTGTTCAGTGCATTGTGGTTTCTTTTGACTCCTCACACAGGTATTTATATGAATTTATGTACCCCCCCCCTATGTGCATGTGTATATGTCTTCCTCGACTTGATTTCCATGTTAAATGTAAATAGCACCTCAAGTATTGCACTTTTATAAGTTGTATTGGATGGACCTGTGAGATATATACGGGACATCCTCTTTGTTCACTGAAAAATACATTCCATCACTTCATGATCCAAATTTAAGGCATGACTAATAGGAATGATGGTTTGAAATAGTATATAGCAATTAATTTGAAAATTTTCCCATTTGGAATCAATTATTTTTTTATATAGGCATGTATTTCTCCTCCTTGCTCTCAAACTAGACTAAATTTGTTCTTTCCCTTTCCATGGCCTTGTGTACATATTCCATTGATGCTTTTACCTTATCTACTAACTAAATTACCTTAATTAGTGGCTCTCATATGTAAATCACTTAATGGATCCTTTCCATGCCATCATTAAATACAAGTGACACAACGTGTATTTTAATTATGGCTACACATTACTTATAAGCATTCTATGAAGATGCAACTTTTCAGCACAAATGGACAAGAATGATATGACATTTGTTGCAAACTTGATTATGATATGGAAAAAAACCCCTTGTTTTCAATTTATATCCTTATTATGTTGATGATCCATGTATGCTTGTATATTTATTTTTTGATAGACTTTAGTTAGTCCCAAACATATTTAACCCATTGAAATTTTCCAATGTCCTGTAGAATAAGGTCCAACAAATGATTTGCTTACAAGGGGATGTATAAAATATTGGTGGGGGATTTTTCCATCAACAACCTATTTTTGTTGAATAGTTAAAATATTGAAAGGATTAACAACATTCTTCACTCCCACCTTTGACACAATTGAATCAACTAGGTCACACAACAATGATACACTTAACATGGGAAAAAACATCTATATTGATGGAACATCATGCCTCTAGGACAAGAAACAAATAAAATTTTATTTTATTCCTTTCATTATTCCACACATTAAACATGATTGTGCAATCTATACATGGTGAAATTACCAAATTTTAAGAACAGATAAAATATATAGTTAAATAAATTCATGTTTTACACTACTCTAGTAATCAATAATATTTAAAAGGACTATAACTAATTAACATGATGTAAATAATTATAAAAAATTCTACAACAATGAAGAGTAAATTTTAAATGTTGTTGAGTGTAATTTGTTTCATTTATATAGGTTATGACCTATTATAGTTAGCATCCATATTGACCTAGGGTAGATAGATTGCACCATTTCTAGGTATCATGTGTCAAGTTAAATTTGGTTTTAATGTGAAATTTGTTCTTATTTTGGTTGTTTTTCATGGTTTTGTAATAATGATCATATTATAAATTTGTATTCAAGAACCCATATTTGATATGTACTCACCATCAATAAATTTCATGGGTCCATTCTCTAGCCACCATACACCAACAATTGGCATATTGATGTCCCTCCATAGGGTGTTACTCCCATCCTACAAATAATGGGGGTTTATTTCCACCTACCCGCACCACCTTTTCCATTGGATATACCCATTTCACCCAATACAACCCATCATGTTGCATCCATTGTGGTTTCACCCCCACCTTACTATAGCCCCATTTATTGTGTCCACTATGGGTGCACTTATCTTCCCTACTACAACCCCCCTATTGCATCCACTATAGATTCAACCATCCACCCCATCTCAATCCAGGACATGGTATCCATTATGGTTACATCCACTATGCCTACACCTATTGACCCTTCACTATTGGTTGCTTCAGAGTAGGTTTCCTATATGAGAGCTCCACCTCCTAGCCAATCTCCACCATTGGCAAGTTACTCACTATGAGATCATTAGATGATGAAATTTTATCCATCATGAACGGAATTGAATTTACGCATTTTGATTAAATTTGATGATTGATTCTTCTAACTGTTGCAGGGAGGTAATGTGGAGTGAATAGAACAACAGAGGATGGAAATTCCCTCATGACTTGAAACCCCATCTGCATGATTTTTTAAAATCGAATAAATTATTTAACGATAAGAAATTAGTGTTAAAATTGCTATGTTCTACTAATTGAGATTCTTTCTCAATTTCCCATATTCCTTTTAAAGAAATGGACTTAATTAATTATAATGCAGAATTTAAAGGATTGAAATTTAAAAGTGAGAACTAAAACCAAAAACAGAACTCAATAATTGATAACAAAGTTCACTAAAATGGGATATGTCTCTAGGTCCACTTCAAGTGAGAAAGTGATCCATTAAGAAGGATGATTATAAATCTTTACATTAACCAATGGAATTCAATCTACAAAAAATATCTCTGATTTCCTCTAGGAATAAAAAATCTAACTTCTTCCTACAAAAAGAACACAAGCATGCTTGTTAATTCTCTCAATAAAGGGAATTATTCTCACAATTCTTTATACTATGATAACTAGGTAGATGACTGGCGGAAGGATCTTAGAAATGTAGTCCATCATAGGGTATCCCCCTTAAATATTTTCCAAAACATAGTCAAGGAGAAAAGGAACTAGTGCTGAGAATAGGAGTTTAAATCTCTCCAAATACACCCTCCTCTATCCATTTCGGATTTATCCCATATTATTAGGGATTGGATGCAATCCTCACAACATGGAAAAGGAAAAGGATTATCTTAGAAAATCCACAAAATGCAATTTCATTGGTTTCGTTTTGATTTGATATCAACTACACATCAAACCCTATGATATTCTCTCCCAAATGTTGGGGGACCCGGAGTAGGAGTTGAATGTGGCGCAAGGAACTACTAATATTTGTTTTTTTTTGTAAGTTAGATTAGTACTTTCTTTTCCCCAAAATAAAGATATACAACCATTAGTTTTATCAGGGCCCTCCCATGATAGGGAAAACATGACATACCAAAAAAAGAGAAGGTCTGATCCCTCCCATAGGGAAAGCAGGCTCGAACTTTAACCAATATCAAGGCAAAGTGTGCTTCTAAACGAGACTAAGCTAAACCGTTTACAAATTGAATTGTTCAGAATTAAAGGCTTACTGTTCTTCATATTCAAAAACAAAGAGAAAAACCAAGAAACTGAACTGAAATTAACCCACATCTGGCTTGGTGTCTGAGTTGGAAGGCGCTTCCTTGTTGTCATTCAGCTGAAGACGCAGATGTGCAACAATTTGATGGAGATTCATGTTAAGCTCATCAAGCTCCAAGAGGATGGCTTCATGAGCTTCCCCTCTCTTCACAAGAGCCTTTCCCATCATATACTTCTGATTCCAAGCAATTTCTAGGGTTTTTAGGTACAGAGAAACTCTTCCCCGTGCATATCCCGGCTCTGGAATGAGGGCCTCAAACTCCTTCCTGACTTCCTCGTCCTGGGTTCAACTCCAGTCCACCTTTTTATCATCTTCTACTGCTCCAATATCTGCTTTGATTTTAGCCATTATTTCCTTCTCATAGAGACGTTCTGAGTGCACAATGTTTCTCATAGTTCGAGTCGGGGTGGCTGGGGGAATAGAAGAGGCACAAGCCTCCTTTTCCTTGCGATGGCGGTAGGATATTTTTTAAGGAGGCAATGGGGAAGGTACCAGTGGAAGAGGAGAACCTGAGAGCCATTAAATATCTAAAACCTTTGAAACCAAAGCCCCCAGAGAATGCTGAGAGTCAATCAATTCAGAGAGGGAGTGATTTCAAATAGCACAGAGGAAAAACCTTGGAGCACGAACTACTAATAATTGATTCTTTTATGTTCTTGCATTAATATATTTAGGGATATTGTGTATCCAAGTCATTTGTGTAGATGGTTTTGTCACCAGTAGCAAGACCCACATGATTAACACCATACTTTTGGCTGCATGCATATACTCCGTGATTTATACAATAAGAAGCCTTCTTGGATACATTGTAATGTGATTCCCCTTATCCATGTCATCCTTTGAAAATATTAATTCAAGTATTAGGTGGTCTACCACCCACAACAAAATATTCCATAAAGAAAACCCATTTCTAGAGGAATGTATGCTAACAAACTTACTCTCTCATGATGGGAACATTCCACTAAAACAACATCAATCAACCAAATTAGTTGTATGCATTATTTTCCAACAACCCTTTCAATTATTTGAATTGACACTATCCTTGGGTATTGGGAAAATGACCAAGCAATTTGATAGAACTCCATCATACCCTAAGATATCTCATTACTAAATTTAGTATCTTTGAACTTAAGCATGGGCCATCTTAATTGATTCCACTTTCATGTGCATAAGGATTAGATCCAACAATAGACTCATGTGGTTGTACAACCATTCAAGTAAACTCTAATACCATCTTACTTTGGAAACTTCAACACAATTTGAGACCAATTGAATTGGTTGTTCTCTTGGATCATATACTTTTCTAACAATTAACGGATAGAACTGTGGAAAAAAACTTAGTTGGCATTTCTTTCCTTTTCTAGTATCTAGAAAGATGAACAACTTTCAGACATAAGAAGACTCAAGTCGCCTCCATATCTAAGAATATAAATATTGTCTTTTGGTATACATCTGGTAGTGGATAGGGGATGAGCATCAATGGCCCATCCATTATGCATATTATCCATGATAGTATAGTTTTGTACATGTGGTACCATTTTTGTGTCTAGGGCATAAGGTGTCATTCTTTCATGTTTGGGCACAAGGTGCCATTATGAATCTTGGCCAGCATGATGTACCATTTTGTAAAATATGTGTAGTCGATTGACCAATTTTGTATACAAATACACATACTAACTCATATGGGGGGGAATCCGACGGCGCAATCTAAAAGTAAGAAGAAAATCGGAAAAACTATGAGAAGTTACATGCATTCTTTTATTTTTTTTAAATCCTAACATTCGTTGGATGTGTGATGATCCGTCAGATAGCAGACATTCTTCCAAATGATCATGTCAGAAAACCGACGATTACCTTAATTATTGCTTTTTCCATCCATACGTCCGAATATCTAATAGCTTCGACGTTATTTCTATAGTTGCGATGATTTTCAAAGGTTGTAGGGTGTATTTTGTGAGGAAAAATGTCATATAACATTCATCAAGTAGGCCAAGTAGACCTAGGATCTGCATTGGGGGTTTTGAAGGATTGAAAATATTATTTCCCTTGTAAAACATGCAAGGGATTGAAGATAAGGAGACTTCTAATAACAATAGCTAAAAGACATTGTAGCATGTATGGACACGCTGAAGGAGAGCATGAATATCATTCATTACTAAGTTATTCATTATATGTGTTTGTATTGTAGATTTTTTTTGTAAATGTTTATAAGGAAATGCAATTTTATCATTGATTTGTTGTGTTTGTTTCTTGATATCATCCACGCTTTCTGATCTATATAGAATACTAACTCTTAAGTACACCTGAATCTTGGATGGCCAATAACCTGTTAACCCTTAATCCATTAGCCATTGTCCCCTTATGAAACCCTAAACCATTAAGTAATACCCCTATCCTTGACCCCTAATTAGCCCATCTTAAATCCTTACCCCTAATGCTAAGACCACTTGCACGTTAAAGCTACTTCCACTAATATTATACAAAACACATTAGGTGATTAGTAAGCATAGAAAACACATTGTCTATGTGCCTCAATAATTGTTGCAAAAAAATGTAGTATAACATTGTTATACCCAAGAATCTGATCGTCATCATATACATCCTCTAGGTTATAAAATTAGAGTTAACCACATAGTTTATCAATTTATATACTATAGTATTCCAATATAATTTTTAACAAATCTTCTTGGAAATAAGACATCCAGAATTAAATCTATCCATAAAATTGGATCTTAAGGGAATTCATTAAAAATGTAGGTCTTGACTTTGTTGAAATATCATGAAAGTTTTCCTCCATCCATAAGGACCTTGCACTTGATCGAAGACCCAAATTAGGTAGTATATCAACTTCACTATTTAGTTCTTGAAAGACATGTGTGAATGATATCCTGTCAAATAAGTGTGAATTCAATTCGATAAAATATGCCAAAGGTTGCAATGCAATATTTAATGAAATAGTTGTTAATTCTTCATCCATTTGATCATTAGTATCGAGTCTCCAAAACATAGTCTTTGAACAACCTTGTCCAAAGAAACCATTAGTAAAACTATAAGTTCCATTAACTAAACATAATTTTGAAACTAAGTTCTAAACTTGAACTATGAAAGGGAATAGAATCTCCACTAGGTAATGTTTTCCTCATCACAATTGCAATTTGTACAGTAACTAGGCCCCTAAGTCCATCCCTTATGAATCATTTCTTAAGTTTACATTATTTTTCAAAGGAAGCCACATATAAATAATGATATTCTTTTTTGAAGTCTTGACCTTCAAAACATTTAACCACCACCAATATTTGACATATTCATTCTCATAAATTTGTAAAGAATAGTAACCCAAGCTAGTTGTGTGCCTTTCTCTAATGTGTTATATTTCTTAGACTAGTCTTTAGTACATCCAGATGCTCCCTAATTTTTATATGATTTATCTTCAATTCAATCATATAACCAGTCTAGTAATTGACAAGTTCATTGTCTAGCTCCAAAGTCAAATTTATTCACCCTTGGGCTTAGAAACAATATGTCACTTTTCCAAATTATAACCAATGTTATTACTAGACTTCATCTCCTTGATAAATGAAGCAAGTCTTTCCACGATGAATTGTCTAACCACTTGTTCTCAGGGTATTGTCCTTTTTGAAATAAGATGGTAAGTTCCTCCTTCTAAATATCCTCATACATGTACCTATTATCTTCCTCTTATACTAACTTAGGAAACAAAAAAAAAACTTAATGGTCCATGTAATATTATCACCCTTGATTTCTTGATATTTATTGTCAAAATGTTTAACCCCCCCTAATCCCTCAACTATCAACACCTTGTAAATTAAACCGTGGTTTCCAACTTGGGCTAGGGAAAGTTTCCATCCACTTCAAACTTGTGCTCTCCAAGTGATATTGAGAAAGAATATGACATTATAATGATGAAGGCAACATAAGATCAATATGTTTCTTTTATGGTTATTGTGACTATATATCTCAGAAAGTGTATCTCTTCCTACATGTCAAGAAAAGTTAAATTTTCCTTAATTTTTTTCAACATGTTCTTATAAATCTTGAAAAATTGCACAAGATTCATCGTTGATTAGTTGTCTCATTTTCTTGCTCTCATATAAGTTGTCTTTGTTTTCCTATATTATATTTGTAAATGTTGGTATCATTTAAATATTTGTTATATACACTAATTTATTATTTTAACTTTTGTATCTGTAAAGGTTGGCCCCCCTAGGGAATTGCTCAAGGAGGAAGAGGTGCAGTTTGTAAAAGCTCCTATTCAAGAACATGGACAGAAAATTGAGGATAGAGCTAATGATCCTATGGAAGAATATAATTATGTCGATAACATAGTTGAAGAATATGAAGAAGATGGGACAAATAGATGTATCTATGAGACATTTAATAATGTTGGAATGGATGATGATGGAAACCAGTTTGATGGTGCTTACGATATAGCTATACTTCAGAGGGACAGTGAACCTATTTATGAAGGATCGGGAACTCTTCTCTCTGCTATGTTGTTGCTGGTGACCATAAAGGATATAAATGGTTTGTTAAACACATGCGTCACACAGCTCCTAAGGTATGTAATATATTTTGTCACATTTAGTACATGACGGCAAAGATTTCCTTTTTCCCTTGTTTTTAATGTTAGTTGATCATCATCGACCATAAAATTTCGATGCAATATGTATGACTTATATTATTTAGATTAAAAAGTACTATTTCCTTATGTTGTAGATTGTTAGGTGAATTTCTGTTACCACGGTCAATTTTTTTACCTCACACATACTGAGATTTGCATGCCTTATTGAAAGATGTTGGAATGGAGTATCAAACTATCCATTCATGTCCTAATGATGATATTATCTATTATGGAGAACATGCATCGAAATAAAAATGCACAAAATGTGAAGAGAGTAGATACCTAGTTGATAAGTAACAAAAACGGTGCCTCACAAGGGAATCTTTGTTTTATTCCCATAATTCCACGTCTACGGTAATTGTTCAGGTGAAAAATCATAGAACAGTTAATGGATTACCATGCAAAGAATAGAAGTCAAGATGGTGTTCTTCAAATTCTTGTGGATGGATCTATGTTTATGAAGATAGAGGAAAGATGGCCAAAGTTTAAAGAAGAACCTTATAATATTAGTCTTTCATTGGTAGCTGACGGTGTCAATCCATTTGGAGAGCTCAAATCTATTAACTCGGTGTGGCCTGTTTTTGTTATTAACAATAGCATTCGTCCATGGATGTCAATAAATAAGGAGCACATAATGTTGGCAATGATTATTTCAGGTATTAATTTGTTTAGAATATTTTTTTTTAACATGGTAACATCTCGTTTGTGTTGTTTGTTTCGTAATTACGTGTTATGATTTTATGTTTATTAATATATGTTCACTTATGTTTTAAAATAATGTCTTATATATTTTTATTTACTCATGTATGTAGTAATTATGTATTGTATGTTCAATCAAATAGGTAAACACCAAGTCAAAGATATGAATATATATTGAGCCTCTTATCGATGAGTTACTAGAGTTGTGGAGGGGCGTGACTATGTATGATATCTCTAGACCAACAAATGCACAAAGGGAATTTTAATATTATGCAATGCTTGTATGGACAATTCTCGATGCCCCAGTGATAACACATTTATGTGGTATGTTATAATAATATTTCCCTGCACTTCAATAGTGTTTAATTTTATGAAGTTTATATCATGCATGTTTTTTAAATAATCCATTCATTATTCATACTTAAAATGATTGATATACACATTAATACATAGATCTTGCAAGTCTTTAAACAAAGGGTAAATTTGCATTTCTAGTTCATGTTCCTCTATTAAAATATCACCATTCAAGAAGTTTACAAAAGGATTTGTTTGATGAGTATATATATGAACTTCCTTTCTAAGAACCATAGGAATCAGACATCTAAAAATATATATTTTCAATGGCAAATAAGAGACTAGACTGAAACCATGAAGAATGGCATCTCGTCTATGGAAGAAGCAATATAAAATATATTTAGATTGTCAAGGTATAAATCAAATTGTCTATGTATCATATGCATGAAATGTTTGGAATATTTTATATTTTTAATGCATTTTGATCGCTTTACTAATTGACAAGTGTTGTTCTAATATCTTTAAATATTCTTCATATGAAGGTCATGATCAAGGAATCAATAATGAGGTGCTTCCACGAGGAATGAAAAGTTATCCCGAGAAATTATACATGATCCCCTACTATGAGCATCTAGAAATTGTTGATCTCTTTGATACAATGCACATCGGGAAGAATGTAATAGATACCTTATGGAAAATATTTGATGGAAGGAGAGATAAAGAAAAAATAACCAAGATTTGTAATGACATTAAGGAGGCCAATCATGCAATGCAAAATGTGATTCGTTCAAATAGCGATGGAGATGCCCAAAATATAAGCGCCCTTCCATGGTTATTGACAGAGAATCAAAGCAAGGATGTTAAAGAGGTTATTGAGAAAATCAAATTTCCCACTAGATTTTATTCAAACACAAAGAATATCCTAAAAAGAAAGGTGAATTAGGTGGGGTGAAAACTCATGATTGGCATACCTTCATTAAGGTAATTATTTTGGTGTATATATGTGTATACTAGTGAAATCTTGTTAGTGTTTTTTTTTCTCTACTAATTAATTTGGGAATAAATAATGATTGATAAATTTTTTTGGTTACAGTATGTTCTAGCTCTCCCAGAAAAAATTGACAACAATGTCAAACAAGTTATATATGATCTGGGAAAATACATGAGGTAAGCGACGATTTATATGCAAAGTGTAATCTGTTCATTAATTCGTTGTACTACTTATTTTTTACCGCATGTATTTCTTTTACTTGTAATGTAATATATACCTTTTTGTTGAAACCTGTGATTTTCTTTCATCATTTGTAGATGGTTTTCATCTAAAGAAATAGATCAAGAAGGTATAAAGTATTGGAGGAGACAAATTCCTCGCATACTGTGTGAAATGCAAAAGTATCTACCTCCATCATTTTTAAATGAACAAGAACACTACCTCATACACCGATTTGAGGAGATTGAAAAGTGTGGACCTGTACACACAAGGTCAATGTGGATGCTTGAGAGGCACTTTAAATCACTCAAGGCTTTGGTCAAACAAAGAGCACATCCAAAGGGTTCTATGGCATAGGGATATATGGTATATCAAACCATGGTTTATATTACTCAATATAGTCTTCAAATAGCTACAAGTATTAATGTGGATTGCATTTGGGATGTCAGCTCCATCAACAAATTTGAAGGGGAGCACCTGTTGGGGAAAGGTAGAATGAGGAAATTCAGATGTAAGTATATGGTGTATATTTATAATAAATTTGACTTTTTTTTACTATGCAATGTAGTTCTTATTTAATTTTTGGTATTCCTACGTAATCCATTATTAATATATGAATGTATTCCTACGAAGTACTTATATGTGAAATTTTCTTATTACAATACAACTGGTTTAGAGTGGAATGCAATACTTTTATACATTGAAAACAATCTTGATTGGATGAAGGTATGGATTGAACGATGTAAATAATCTAATAATGGTAGGTTAACATGGGAAGGTGTTTCTACATTGGTTAAAGAAGCTGAACTAAAATGAGAAACAAATCTTACTCAGAGGGAAATTGATTTAACACATGGTTTAAAAGATAAACATGCAAGCATTTTCACCCATACAGCTACTTAGTTTTCTTTTGATATTATATTGATGCATATGGCCTGTCTTTTTCTTAATTTGCATAATTTACAAGTATAAATATGTTTATGAATTTATAATATGTTATTTTACTTGTGTGGCATATTGCAATTGAAACACCACAAAGCTATGCGGTGCAATGGCCGCAAATTTCACATCAAAACGTTGGATGAAAAGATGAAAACTTGTGATAGTGGGATAACTGTAGTATTTCAGGTTACTAATGCTTCTTGTAGGAGTGACAGACATCCCCGAGAATCTATACTATGGGTTTTTGGATGATATATTTGAGTGCGACTTTAATTCCTTCAAATTAGTTATGTTTAATGTCAAATGGTACATGCTACGACTGAATGAACATGGTCCTGATAGAACTATTATTCAACATGCTAACGGATTTACCATGGTTAATACAAGGAATGTTGAGTGAGGATTAGAGCCCTATGTTCTTCCAAGCCAATGCAAACAAGTATTCTACTCAGAGGTTCCAAGCTGAGTGGGTTGGTCATATGTTTTTAGATATAATCCAAGAGGAAGGCCGATAAAGTATAATGTACTGGAAGAAGATGATATTGAAGAAGAAGACGAGGTAGAGGAGTAGTTAGTCCATGTTTCAGATGAAGACATCAAAGAAGATGCAGGAAATGTGGGAGACAATGTTCTGGATGAAGACGACATTAGCGATATGTCAGACGAAGAACTTGAAGAAGTCAAAATAAATGTAGGAGAGCATGGTTTAGATGATGATGTAGACCATGATGATATGACTGGAATTGAAAACAGTGTTGATGATGCTATTATGGACAATCCTTTCAACATGAACTCCGGACCAAATGATACAGATGAGGAGTTGGATGAAGACGAAGACTGTTGATATCAAAATGATTAAATGTACATGGTATGTATTTAATTATATGTTTTCAGTTCATTTTTTCTCTTTCATATGTATTTATATGGTTTGTTCTCATGGCACTTGTATCCCACAAGAAGCCCTCAACACCTATGTTCACCCACTTGACGATGTTTATCTTGAGTTGTTTCTTTTAAATTCTTTGGGATGTTCGTTCATACAATATCTAATCTTTTTTTTTTTGCTCTCATCTAATCTTTTTGTTCCATATAGAGAAGTGCAAAATCATTATTTAAATTTAAGGAAATGTCGTCTAGCTAACACCTTCTTCTCAAGGCCAATCTCATGGGCCTAATTGGCATGAGGCGTGTTGGTTTTGATCAACACAGGGGATGAATATAAACTAGATCATCATGACCTCGATGCAGATGGGGTACGATGGGAGTTACATGCAATATGACAAACCAATAAATTTCAAATGATTAAACTAGGAAAAGATCGAAAATATAGAGTATTGGCCAGTGTCAGAGACATCTTTGAGTCTAGAAACCCTCCCATATCATCAAGGCATGCAAAAAATATGTCCATCTCAAATTCTGGTGCTTACAAAAACCATTTGAAAAAAATTTAACGTTGGCCCCATCCATAGGTCATTGTTTCCCATATCTATTCCAACTACAATGTCTTCGAGTTGTTTCTTTTAAAATTCTTCCGGGATGTTTATTCATGCAAGATCTAGTGCAACAGTATCAATGTCAACATGGGAAACAATGAGATAGATGTATTCTCGATTCATACCAAAATATTATTAAAATTTTCAAATTATTTAAAAAAAGTATGAAAATTATATAAAAAGTTATTAAAATTAAAAAAAAAACAAAATTAGGAAAATTATTAAATAAATCCAACATTATGAAAATTATTAACAAATTCCAATATTATGAAAATTATTATGAATTGGTAGTTTCCTTATTTAACCATTTATTATTATTCATATCATTTGATCTAGTTTGATCGAGAAAATTAAACTTAAATTCAAGATTAATGTTTAATGAACAATACATAATGTTGACTTATGACTAGATGAAACTAATAACAATTGAGGGCCTCATTATTTAGTAATCTCTTTATTTATCCACTTATTATTCATATCATTTGATGTGAAAAAAATTGATTAAGAGAAAGAGACCAAAATTAATCTCTTTTGTATTTGCATTATTCATTGTGTATGTGATTTTTCCATTGTATTAAATGAATTGGCTATCAACATTTCCACTTAATCTATCCCAAGCACACTTTATTTTTGGATATTTATACCATCATATATTGAATTGAATTGAAATCAAACTAATTTTATATAATGCTAGTTTTTTAAATTATTGATGCTCTTGATATGATATTATTTATAATAATAATTTAATTTTTAAATTATGGTCTAACTAAACATTGAGAATTGGTGTATGGTTTTTGTGATATAAATAATTATCATCAAACTCTACACAAATTAGCATTGAATTAATTTCTTATAATATAGTTAAGTGGAGAAGAATATGTGTATGCCTTTAAAGTGAGTGAAAGTGTTTCTGAGTTTGCAAAGTGATTCCAAGTTTGTGTTTCCAAGTTTATCACCCTATTACACAAAGATGACATTCAGCAACAACATCATCATGAAATTAATTGGGGGTGAGCATGAAACAAACATATATATATAGAGAGAGAGAGGTAGAATACCATTTCTAGGAATATCTTCTATGGGTGTTTCACAAATGGATAATTATACACACATCAAATAAACATTATATTATCATACCTTACAAAATTTAAAAACCTCTCAGCCTAGAGAATTTTGTGAAATCATAAAACATATGGACACCCTAGAAGGCACTATCCTAGATCTTGAAAAATTATTCTTCAGACTCCAAAATTATATATTGGAAATTTTATTGCACCTCCACTCACAAAAAAGATAAATGTAGACACATATGCATGTGCCTTAGCATATAGATTGGATCGATCTATATTCCAGGTAAATGAAATTCACAACCTCATGAAGGAGGTTGCAAAAGAGGATGATATTCTAGGAGAGGTATAATTGGTGAAACAAGTGGATTTATACATTGAGACAATTATAATTTCGTAGGTTACCTTACCCAAAATTTCTCATTACTTAAATGACCATGTAATTTCCATCATGTAGGGTGAATACCCATTGCACTCAATACTTCTTAGAATTAATTATGAAATGGGAGGATAGGGATATGCATAGACCAACAAACGTAATAAACTTAGAACCCATAAGTGGTGATGGGGAATTAGGTCTTACTATCAATACTATCACTCATGGAGGATATCATTCCAGCGTTGATAACACCAATAAAACCTATAATGTAGTTTAGCGGAGCATAATATGTGTATGCGATTAAAGTGAGTAAAAATATCGTAATTTGAAAGATATCGCTTGGATTATTACATCTGCTATGTTTCTTCACGTAGACTTGATAAATTTCCTCTTAGTGTTCGAGGATATGTGGTTTGAGGGGTACTTTCATGTCAATCATAGGAATTCTTCCCCTTTCCTTATGATCAATTTGTGGTTTAAATGGGATATTTCCATGATACCATGTTCTTAACCACGTGGTATTGCTAGGTGTTCCACATGAAAATAAACATTGGGAAAAATCCTAAGCCCCAAAAGAGTAAAAGTGGCGTTGTTGGCTTATCATGGCCAGCTAATGCTACTCTATAATGTCTAAGAATTAACATAACCCATCACCATTATCCATGGTCATTGAAGCATGCATGCACGCAAAGCCTAATTAAATATCGGCTAATCAGAGAAATGAGTGTTATTATTACCACTTGCACGCCTATATAGTTAGCAATAAACAATTACAATTTTATAAAAAAATAAAATAAAATAATTATTAAACAAAAATATTAAAAAAAATACAAAACAAAACAAAAGTATAAAACATACCTACCTATTATCCTCGCTCCCAGTCATCTCCCCATACCTTTCCTTGTGCTCTCAGCCATATCCACATACCATTCCTCCCGACCATTTCATCCCCATCCCATTCCTTGCGCACTGTCGCTCTCATGGAATTTTTGGCCCGGACCGACCCGACGATGGACTAAAACTCACCTGTAGTTCGAGCTTCCCCACCCTGTCTCGTACCCCATAACATTTCTCAACCGCCTGCCACTCTCTTAATTTATTTGGCCCTACCCTTCCCGTCGATGGAGTAACCCTCGTCGGCCATTCCAGCTGCCCCCTGTCTCGTCCTACTCGTGGCTGATTCGATTTGCCACACTAGGCGTGCTGCTCATGGATGATTTGACCTGCCCCAACAAAGCCCGCGTTCACAACTCCGTCGGATGCCAAACCTTTCTAGACCCCTGCCAAACCTGTGAAACTTGCCAAACTTTTGTGTTCATGACCTCACCACTTGGTTATAGAAATTGGAGTATCTAAGTCAAAGGATATTCAGATCAGTCAAAGAGAAAGTGATCGACCAGGCACGCCATGTCTAGGACAAATGTTACGCGGCAAAAATTTATTTTATAAAAATGATACCAATGGAAAACCCTACATTTGACTAGCCATTTTCTAGGTGAAATTTTTATATATTGAAGGGTACTTTTTAATTCCATAGTGTTTCCCTTCTAGGGATTTGTCTGAGATGAAATTATTGATGTGTGTGAATCGTCTGAGATGAAATTATTAACATGTGAACTCTTTCCTTGATGACTCTCAATATATTGGTTTCTCATGAAGGTTGGGATTTCCTAGAAAGGAACAACATTTCTGTCTAGAATAACCATAACTAAGGCCATACTCCTACAAATATCGATAACTTAAACTTAAATTTTCTCCACTTAAACTTAAATCATATGACAATTTTGATATACTAAATGAAGTTAATATGTTTCAAGGATTGAAAAAAAAATCACCAACCTTTGATGTGTAAGTGAATGCTAGTTTGTTCACTATATAGTTTTTGGAATCATGATGCTTTCTAGAATTGGAAAATCGGAGCTATGGCCTTGTCAAGGTAGTTTTAATTCAACTTATTTTCAATTCTTGTAACTAGCGTAAAAATATAAATGGTCTATTTTGAGGTTAAGATAATGGGGAACCCAACGAATGATCATAATTATTTAACTAATTCAATGGAATCTTATATAAATAATACTGGTAATAGTATTAAGATATAGCATGATGAATTTTTCATTGGAATGTCTATGGCATTATATATATCATATGGTAGCATATTGGTTTATTTATTTATTGTAGAATATTAACATGACATGGTCACTAAACCTGATAAATATAAAAAAATATAAAAAAATGGTCATATGGATTTAGAGATTGGATAAGGTGAGCAAGCAACCTCATCCTTGAGACTAGTGGATCAACACAAAAAATATTTTATATTATGGATTGGATGAAATATTTTAAGAGCTAGAGCCATAAATATCAACCATTTCTTGGTAGTATAGAGTTATTGATGGCTAATGTTGAAATCAATGTTTGACCCCTTTAAGATCCTCCCATCTCTCGTGAAAAAGATTTTCTCAAGTAAAATAAGAACTAAATACAATCAAAAATGGATCTCTAGGAACACATCTTCTCAACCTTTGTTCAAATTTGAAGCCAAAGTAGACATCATGCCATATGAATGTGAGGTGGATGATATTAATTTCAATCATTGGTAGTATAAATTGGAAATATTTTTTAGTATCCATAAAGTATGTTAAGAGAATAAAATAAAATTCAACTTATTGAAGTTAGAGGGTCATCCCCAATTTTATGGGAAATTTATGTAAATAATTTACATTAGAAAATGATCCATTGATTATTAATATTTTATATCCTCACACCAAAGATAAATGTTGGAAGCTACATCCAAGTTTTAGTGAAGGGGATATAATGAAGAAGCCACGAAGAATGTAATAGAATTA
This sequence comes from Larix kaempferi, assembly GCA_027924585.1. NCBI lineage: Eukaryota > Viridiplantae > Streptophyta > Pinopsida > Pinales > Pinaceae > Larix > Larix kaempferi. Next base: position 10,880,699 of record BSBM01000779.1, on the reverse strand, counting down.
GACTTAAAGTACACTTCTTTTAATTTTTGTTCAAAAAAACCTAACTTTAACATTTTTTTTAATTTTTTATTATCATTTCCTTTTGGCAATTTATTAAAGAGAAGCGATTGAAAAACCCCATTGCACAATATTCCAATTAGTTTTTACATTGATTATATCACCTTTTTCATTTAATTGAATGATACTTTCAACATGGAGGAGATGCAACTATTGAGAGACTAAAGTTCAAACCATGCCAACATCCATGTTGTGAATAGATCATCCATGTTATTAAAAAATATGATACATTACTACTGGAGTCACTATAGATAAAATACTATAGATCAATTGTATAATAAATTGAAACTCAAACTTAGATATTCAATTATGATCTTGTGGTTTCTTAAATATGTTTCATCAAATCCCTTATGATACTTGGTAACTATATCACTGATTTGATGGAGAGTTATAGGATGTACAACCAAATAGGTATTTCCTAGATTTATCTTCGTTGAGTGAAGCAAGTTCAAGTAGAAAAGAGGACAACCAAACACCTAGTAGGTCTAACAGGCGAAGAGCAACTAGAGGTGATAAGATCATAAGAAAATTCAATAGATGCTTCGAATTTTTTCTTGCTAAAGGGGGGTCATGTTCTTATGCTTAGGCGACATCGAGCTTCCATTGAGGTACAAAAACCTAGTGAAATGATGGGTACCCAATGATCTTCCTCAAATAAACACTAATTTTTGTGTCAACGAGAGGATATATCGCATTGATCCATCACCATTACATGGTTTGGGGATATTTTCCATGGATGGCATAAAGTTCTACAACGACGGATTAACTAAATTGATGGATTATGTTAGAACATGTTACAACTACACATATTGGATACATCTAGTAAAATATACAAAAGTATGCGAAGACATAGTGTAGCTACAAATTACATACAACTAAAAAAAATCGATCATAATAAAGGACAATCAATCTATATTGATGGAAGGCCAAAAGCAATGGGGAGTATTGCAGGATTTATAAACAGTACACGACCTGCAACAACAAATAAGCAACCCAATTGTATATTTTAGGGGCATGAAGGAAACTGTGTATTCATATGTGCAATAAAATCAATAGTTGCAATCAAAGAGTTGTTAATTGACTACAATTTGAATCGAATAGATACAAACATTTCAATTATGGGGGCGATACATATACTATTTTAACCAACCTGTAAGAAATGATTATCATTTACTGTAATATGTTGTAATGCATTTTATCAATTAACAAAAGTAAATTTGATTAATTCATGGTTCTTATAATTTGGTGAGTTTATCAGGGTCGAAGGGAGCTAGCCTCGTAATAGGTAAACACCTATATAATTGTATGTAAATAGAGTGGACCCTAAGGCCTTCCCATGAAGTCTATGTATGTTGTGTTTCCTTCAATTAGATCAATAATTTAAAACTTTACCTTTTTTCTTTAATTGTAATGTTGAAATAAATCTCAAATATACCTCTCTATTCATTATGGCTAGAATGATTTTGTGTCCTAAATCATATATGAAGTAAAGTTTATTTTTCTCATGGTTTAAAATTCTTTATGAGAATACTCCTTGCACCTAATTCTCTTCGAATGCTTCTTTCTTTCCTCGTAGTCTATTTTGTAAATTATTCTTAGTAATCTTATTATGTATAAGTATGTAATCTTTCATGTTGATCAATAGGGTGACAGGGGGAAGGCACCAGCCTTAGAGAAGTCCACAAGTGCTCCCGAGGAAGGGCTTAATGACGAAGCCATTTTTTTGTCCACTGACCCAATGCAAACAATAAGGAAGCTTGTCATACAATTAAACAAGGAATTCACTTCTTTAATTATGATTAAGTCAAAGACACAAGATATAAGTGATAAAATTAATACCATGGGGTGCCAAATCAAACACTATGGGGTAAGCATCATATTTAATTATCCCATTTATTTATTTATGATTTTAAAATTATACCATACTTTATAAAAAAACTCATTATTTTATAGAAGCTTTTGTAGCAGTATGATCCTCATGGTGTGACAATGGGGGTCAGGGTTGGTACCAGCATCGTTAACATGCCAATGAGTGAAATGCCGGTCACTTAGATCGGTACACCCCCTAGGGTCATTGTCAGTAGTACACCCAAGCCTGAACAACACATGCCAGGATGTGCATGGGATGTTGTGGATGAAAAGCGTGATCGCATCACAGAATTTGAAGCAAGCTTTCTAGGATCTTTCTGTGTCACTACCATGGTAACACTACCAGTTATGTTTTTGGTGGACGATGAGCTCATCCCCATGAAATTAGAAAATATTACAGGTAATTAAGAATTATTTTATTTATGTATAATCTAACTGAAATTTACATATAATCAACAATTATTTTAAATTAATGATAATATTGTTTAGCACGAAACAATACATTTTATGGATGCATGAATGACCTAACCCTAGAAATTTTTGTGCCCACCATACACAAATGGTGGAATTCCCAAAGTTCCAAGTTAAAGGATGCACTTATCAACAAGTTGGTTGGCCTGTTCGGTGAGGGTACCTTCAACAAAACCGGAGTGACCTCAAAGGCATGATTATATTTAAAATATCTGCGTGACTAGTATAGGGTTCATCTGCAAAGGAACCCTAAGTATGAGAGCCCTCCATTGATTCCAGAGAGGGAGTGGAAAGCCATTGTGGAAGATGCAAAGGATAATATGATCTGAAAAGAAGGGAAGACACCACTTGGATTAAGAAAGTATGAGACACTTTTAATAATGTAATTATGATGCGTTATCACCATGGCGACATATAATTAAGTATTAGAAACCTTTGAATATAGGATCCCATATACATCCATATCCACCAAGGCTATAATAGATCAACATGGGAAGCATAAAATTGGCCATGGTAATTACTCAAAACTAGCCGCACGATTTGTAAGTATAAAAAAAAAATTGCATCCAAATTATAAATTGTTTAAAATTTTAAATTAATATAAAAAATAAAAAATCATGTACTTATGCAAACTTTCAGGGTGCACAATTCAATGAGGCTCCTACGGAGGAAGACCTCAAGCATGCTTTACTATCACGGCTATCAATCCTTCGTTGAACGCAAGAGAAGCTTGGGGAAAACATAACCTTTCGACACCCAACTTGCCACTGAGGTAAATAAAAGCAATCAATAGTACTTATAATTAATTATTTGTGCAATTTGTTGGTTATTATTTTTGGCCATAAAGTAATTCGTTTTTGTTTCTTTTAAGTAGGCAACCAATGTAGATACAAATTTCCCAAGTAGTGGAACACATGATCCCAGTGATGGTGGATTGCCTCTTGTAACTGGTGTTCATCTTAGTACTAGAGGTATTTCATGTGTCATAACAAATTTGTAGTATGTATTACAATAAAAAATATTTATTTGAAAATGGCGTATTATTGATAACCTTTCTTGTTTCAAATTTAGAGAATGTAGATTACGAGGCCAGACAAGAAGAGAAACATATGGCCACGCCCAAAACTACACCTCTTGCCTCCACTAATGAAGCAGATAACGAACACTTTACTGCTATTTTTATTAATAAAACACTTGTAATAATAATAACTAAAAATATCAATTCAAAAATTATGTATTGTTGCAGTTGATGCCACACCCACCTTGCACCCACGTCGATGTCTATATAGGTTTCCAGTAAGACATAGAGAGCCTAGGACAACTGCAGGGGAAGAAGGAACATTAGACATTAAAAAAAAAGTTCCTAAAGACACATCTGTGGTCTGATATCCGACGATTTGCTGTCGGATTTTGGTCCACAAGAGTTGGTGACAAAGTTGGTTATTATTCTAGAGTTCTTTTATTTTATTTTATTTTTATGTATGATGCATGATATTGCTTATACGAGAGTGAAATATCTTAAAAAGTGTGGTTTGAAATCCATAATACCACTTTTACTAAGCAATAAACAATAAGTGTTGATTGAGAGTGGGGTTGGGAAAGTAATGTTGTGATATGTATGCAATAATTCACAGGGATTGGGAAATGGTGAGGCACACATGTGTTATTTGCATTACCTTTGTCACATATATTATGGTTATATGATAATGGTTGTAAAACATAGCTCCTGATCAAGTTTTTGGTTACATACACATACACATACACCAATGCATAAATTTATACATAAAACTAAAGGAAATTGTGAGTGTGTCAACTATATAGATAAACAAATATGCTCTCATGTCATAATTTACATGAAGCAATGTTTATGCATATAACATTTTTTAGATTTAAAGTAAGTTTTGTAGAAATGTAGTTATGTGTTTGTTATAGGTCCAAATGTATCATATTGGCATGGTTAACATGTACAAACAAACAAAGCACCCTTTTATATGTCAGCATGTTTGTGCACTTGCAAGTGCATGTATAAGTGTGATTGGGTGTATCACTAGAAAGGTTGTTTCATACTCATGCTCTCCCATACCATCTAAAACATTTAATGCATTCAATGTTTTATGGGTTTTAAGAGAAACATGCATCCACTAGTCTAGGGTACTCAACTTAGGCTTCTTATAAGAGTCATTCAACATATTGATTTGCTTGATTATTTAGAAAAGGAGGCCAATAAAAATACTTTTTTCCTCCTCCCCAAGAGGATGAATCCAAACGAGAGCACACAACTACCTCTATTGTAGCATGGGCCTAATTTTATCTTGTCCTTTCCTCCCAACTGTAGTCACTTTATGAGCTTGGGATTTTAAAACAATAAATGATTTGGTATTTTGATTATTCTTGTGAATGATTTGCACCCACCCATCAACCCTACCATTGTTGTTTTTGGAATTGGATTTTATTTTAGGTCTTAGTGGTTTAATTACCCCATGATGGACAGTATTCAGATTCCCTAGGGTATGGATTCAAGGAAAAAAAACTAGAAATAAAAACCTTATAGGGGGTGAACATAATGTGTAGATGTGGTATCCTAGATTAAATGGTAGTTTGGAGTAGTGTTAGTTTTCCATTTGGAAATATATCTTCTCCATATTATTCCTTTAAATACTAGTAATATCTATTGTGTGATGAACGACATGTTGACCACATTTTTGGTCAACATGCATTAGTTGGAAAAGAGTTTCTAGGATTTTCCATAGATCAAATTTTTCGACATAATCCAAAAAATTCCCTCACTTAGAAGTCTTCTTAAACTCTTAAGTTTGAAATCCTAGCCTAGGTTGCTAGTTTCCTTGACATCATCTTGGGGTTTCCACCAATTAGGGAGAGTTTGATATTTTTATGAAATGATGAATAATGATGCACAAATATCGTTTTATTGCCTAGTATTGTGATGATGCAAGTAATAGGTTACATGTTCGCTCTGGATGAAGACATCTTCGAGATAGGTATTCGATGTGTTTCACGTAGCTCATGCATGAATGAAACGACTTGATTTGGATAGGATCATTTGTATCATACCTATTTCTCTCCACATCAAATTCACCTCCTTACATATACTATCCCCGTTCCCAAATACTATCAATATCCGCTTTACTATATTAAAAGAACACCAATATGCTTTTTCCTCCTTTCGTATCCCCTATGGCTTTAACTATGATTGGCCCTCCTCAACTAAATATTCATATTTATATATATAAAAAGAAAGTAAAAATTTCATATTGATATATAAAAGGGTATCCCCTATGGATATTAACTATGATTGGTCCTCCTTGACTAAATGAATCTTTCAGTTATGTGTTTCGTTTTTCAAGAAGGCAATTTATTACAAGTAATCCAACAAATGAGCCATGTATTATTGCATTAAACATAGAAGGATTTTTGAAACAATTGTATATATGAAGCTATAAATATTAATTCATGTTTTTCACGTGGGAAAAAATGCACAAGAACACATGCCTCCCCTCACATCATGCTCAATTCATTGGCATGTAAACATCCAATCCAAGGTGTTAGCACTAAAATTTACACATAAAAATTTTAACACCTTCGTGAAAATTATGCAAACTTCAACGAGTCTCCTATCGTTTCAATCACAATTGGGTATATGTAGCAGAAATTATTCATCTCCCAATAATAGAGTTGTATATCAAATAAACTAACTCAGAAATTATTCATCTCCCAATAATAGAGTTGTATATCAAATAAACTAACTCATTGGAGGAAGGTTTTACTTTCCATAGCGAGATTTGAGAATTTCTAAAAGAATTTGCTGCAGAATGTTCGAAGTTTCGGTCCAACAAGGTTCATTCAGTATAACATCAATACACTACAAGAATTTTGACTTCAATTCCAGGTCAACTCTAAGTCGAAGCTACACATTTTAAGTCATGATCACAGTCATATCGAAACTGTTGGAAAACCACCAAGTGTTAAAGGGAACCCATGTATTGAGAGGTAAACATAATCCAAGTTACAAAACTATTTGAGCTTCAATCACTATTGGTTTTGGTCCTCAACAATGGTCCTAAGCATAACTAGGTCATCCATAGTTTAATTACAGGTCCTAAATCCTACTTGACCTTTACCTACTTTTCCATGACTTTCTAGCCATAGGTTGATATTATTTTTCTAGATTAATTCCATATAACTTGGATAAAATAGGGATAATCATAATGATCCTATAATTAGAGGGTTTTTTTTATATTATATTTTCTTTATAAAATAGGAACAATGAGATTTGTGTCTAGGGTTTATGGAGACCCTACTTGATTATTAACTTTAAGAGCTTGTGGATCTGAGGGATGAGGATAGGGTCACTAATTTTAAATGTTTCTGCTTGGTATTCTTATATGCCCTTAGCTTTCCTTTTTATGAGCTTCATAACCCCAAACTCTATGTCCTCTAGAGGAAAAACTTCTTTCTCTATAGAAAGGGTTTAAATGTTATCTAAGACATCAGTGGATTTGTAGAGCCTTTTAGGGTAGGAATTTTAGTCCTTCAAGGGAATCATGTTGTTTGTTTTATTTTTATGACTTAGGATTTGTCTCCAAAATTTTGTAGGATCTAGCTTGAAGAGGTGAAAAAGCTTAGATCTTCCTTTGTGTTTATATATATATATATTTTTCCCTTCTAATTAGGGATTTGTACCAATATATCTTGTTGGATTTTTTCCCTTGTTGGATTCTTATTTTCCATTAATTTAAATTTTTATGGCAACAAGAAAATTTAATTACTCAGGCCTATGTGACAATGCTAAATTTTACTGTAGTTTTGTTTTACCATGTAACTCCTAAGTTCAAGGAAATGAATATGCAATTCAATAAGGGTTATACTCATGAAGGAAATAGTTCATTAAATAATAGTGAAGTGGGGTAATATTGACCGACTAAATTTGAACTTATAAGTCAAAGTTAGATGGAAAAAGAAATAGAAATTGCTTGACTTAAATATTTAATCAAGTTTTGGAGAATTTGTCTAAAAGGTTGGGTTCGACCAATTTGTATAATAGGTAAATTGTAAACCATAAGCTGATTTGAGTCATAAAAGCAAAGTTGTTTTGGGTTAAATAAAACCATGGGCTCATTTGTTTAGTTGAAGAGATTAGATCTTTAAGTTTTAATTGCCGTAGCAAATATATGTTTGAGTTGAAGTTATACAAGTATTTGTTTAGGTCGAAGTTAGACAAGTATTTGTTTAGTCGGTCAACTGTCTATCTCCACTAACTCAACCATAGTCAGATCTCGACCGTAATTTATGAAAAATTGTTAGAGTTCCTAATAGTAAGTTTTTATAAGGAAAGATTTAGAAATATTATTTCTGGCCAAAATGTTTATGGTGGAGTAAACTTATTTAATAAAAATACCATAATTTACTATTAGTATGGGTGCTTAAATATATGTCTTAATCTTTTTATTTAACATAAGATCTTCCGTAGTTAATCTTCCATCATTTCAATGATTCAGTATAAGATCTTTAACTTCCTTTGGTCATGATCCACCAAAAATGAAAATTTTCATTTTTGTAAGTTGGCAAAGAATATCTTTTCCCAAAGCCATGGGGGGTTGGGATATAAAAAAAATTCAATGGTTTAGGACTAATTTATGCATGAAGATTTTTTGGAGAGGACTACGAAGTACTGGTTTATGGAGTAAAGTGTTAAAAGCTAAATATTTAAAGAACTAGTCCCTTGTCCAATGGTTCAGAAATCCTATGAAAGCTGTTAGATGTACTTCTAATTTCTGGAATGATTTTGTTCAACTTTGTCTGTTGATTTGCAGGTGGTTATCATGGAAGGTGTCACATCCCCTCCCACAGAACTAATCAGCGGAGGGAAAATGTCGGATCGGCGGGGTGTGCTAAAATTCCCCATTGAGGTCGCATTATCGAATTCCATTTGAATTTAAATGTAACAACATATAAATGTGTGCAATGCATATTAACAATACACAGTGGAATTAAAATAAATTACACACAAACACATCATGCATGTATCAACATGTTCATTACAAGGATAACAATAACTCATGCACATAAATATGCTAATCTTATGCTATTCACAGGAATCCAATTGCAACAATTCAAATTGGGTCATTTATTCAATTTAACATAATTAATAGTCATCCATAATACATAATTTTATCATAAATAAATAGTAAACACTTATCTTTAATTGAAGCTATCCAAGAAACTAGCTATGGAAGAGCAACGTTCCATCCAACCATAGATCTCCTTCCAGTCTATATTATTTCAGCTGAGAGGCTGCCCTTGAGCTAGGCTATGTATCCATTAAGGAGGAACTACTCAGGCTCCAATCAGGCTCACTCACAGCCACAGGCACAATCACTCATGCTAAGCAAGCACCCAACTGGGTTTTTCAAGCATATAGGGAGATAGGGAAGGGGAATTCTAAGCCAGTGAGCCCAACCACAGAGCTACATGAATCTCAACTTATCTCAGACAGCCTTGACACCCACAAACCTACCACACCCAACACAAGGAAGGTCCCCTTCTCTACTACAGTGTCCCTCAGGAGCCCCTTCCCTCTAGTGCTCCTTAGGGTGGGCATAGAAAGTTCCAAGCTGATAGATCCACAAATATTCTTTCCTTCACTCATTTTATCAAGAAAATCCAACCTCTTGTCTCTCTCCCAATTCATCCCACTCTTGGCTTTTTACCAATTCTGACCATGTGACTTCCAAAAACGAAATTGAACTTTCGGGCTTCAAAATATGGTTTTTCCTATGAATTTATGAGCATTTGATACCCTCAATTTTTCCCCAGGGTTTATGTCTATGGATCCACAATTTTATTTTGCTGCTCATAATGATTTATGGGAGTTTTTGGCACCCCAAATTGTGGCTTCTTCTGTCATTGCGATTTCTACAATTCTTTACTGCTCGGCATGCATAATGTCTTGGAATTGATTTCTGCTTAGTCAACAATGGAATGGGGATGATGGAAAAATGAATTTCCATGAGGAAGTTAACTTCTTGGCCAGGTAAACAGAGTCCATAACCATCCATATGAATTCCTGAGCTTTCCCATGCTCCATTAATTTCACGGGATGACTTCTCAGCTCCCTCTTCCTAACAGAATTAAATGTCAGCATACTAGTCAATATGGCTCTCAAAATGACACTTGGAAATAAAGGATTGAATTCCCCAATGCCTCACCTCTCCATAGTGGATACAGTTACCCCCCTCATTTTTAGTTGCTTCCATAGCAAGTTCTTGAAGATTTATTTACATCATAAATATTTACATGATTATACAATTCCCATGGTTTACTAACACATGGTTCACAAAATATAAACTACTTTCCTTTTAAAGCCGAGCATTCACTAGTGGGGCCTTGGCCTTGAGCTGCACGCTAGGAATTTATACATTGCATATGCACAATATTCGCATATAAATCTAATGCATTCGAAGGCTAAAATGAGGGTATTACAGAAGGTAGGGAAGGGCAATCAAGTTCTAGTGGGGATTGATCCTTACACTGATGGTCAGGACTCTTTTGTGCTCTCTCCTTACATTAGGGATTATTCGGCAGAATTTGGGTTTTTCACATTGGAACACATTCAAAGACGTTCTTAGCTCAGAAGATCCAACTCATATTGGCTGCTTGCTGAATATTTAGGACTTGGTGGACAATAGGCCAAAGAATGGACTACTTATATATATTATCTTAATAGTGTAGGTATGAGATTGAATTAAAAGGAAGGCATACTAGTTTGGTTGTGGAAAGAAGCTACATGATAGATCATGGCTAAAATGGCTTATGATGCTATTTCTCACTTCAATTTCGAAGGTGAATCCAAATGGTGGCATCCTAAATTATGGAAATGGTGTTTTCCCTTAATAATTAAATGCTTTTCAAAATCAATTTTTTTCTTGGGATAATTTGCTTAGAAGAGGATTGATCGGGCTAAGTTTTTTCTCTCTATGTAGAAAAAAGGGTGAATCTGTTCATCATTTGTTTGTCACTTGTTCTTTTAGAAGAAGTATTTGGAATGATATTAAAGATGTTCTAAACATAGATCACAAAATTGGGGAAATTCTTCAATTGAAAACAATTTCAAAAATTTGGTCAACACTACTATGATTCATAAGTTCCTTCTAGCATTTGTTTGTTGGGGTATTTAGAATTCAAGAAATGAAGCAATTTTTAACAAAAAAGTCTCCAAATGTGGTGGTATTCCGTGGTAAATTTTTGGGTATGTACAAATAATTTCATTCCAAAGGGAAAACAAAGAAAAAGAGACAAATTTCATAACCACCTTTTCATCCCTATTCAGCTAAGGGATACTTTGATGGAGCTGCTCAACTTGGGAATTGTGGATGTGGTATCATCCTATGGATTAATGAAGAACATTATTTTAAACTTCGATTAAACTGTGGACATGGTACCAATTCCATAGCTGAACTTATTGCACTATGTGGGTTATTATGTTTGCATCTATCATTAGCATTCATTCCCTATATATATTTGGTGACTCCAAAGTTATTGTTAAAATTGGAAAAATAGGACCTGAAAATTGCAAGTTCTGTCATTGAAACAATGATGCAAGTATATTCGCGGCCTTAGAGCAACATTTTCAAAAAAATTTGTCAATCATACCTACAGGGAACATAACTCTCCAACAAACAACCTTTCTAAGATAGCTATTGATGAATGTGAATGGATGTTGCACATTAATGAATACTTGGAGGGTACTCTAATATTTGAAGACATAGTTTACTCTTTCAATTAAGATTTGCTAGCGGTGGTAAATTCATTACAGTTAGACTTCTCGTTTATTTCAATTTAAAATGTTTAACTTTGCAAGAATTCATATCTTGCACTTGCTAAATCTTGTAAGACAATGGCGCTATGTAACAAAAATTAAGTTTATGTTCAAAGATAGGACTGCATCTTGATTGCGTGGGATGATGATAGTCTAGATTCTATATGGTCCACGAACAATTGTAAAATTTTTGTCTCCTTTGATTCACTATATGATTAATAAGGAACATGTTTTTTTCGTATATATATATATATATATATATATATATATATATATATATCACAACCACATAACTTGTGGTAGTATGAACACCGATAGGTAACAAGTTAAGTGCCATGAACAAGTTATTTGTTAGTTGTTCTCCATGTTTAGTTGTAATCACCCACTCTCTATGCCTCATCTACATGTTACATTTTCTAGTTAAATGAGTTGTACTTGTTTGTCACTATGTGTTATCCATGCATTAGCTACTAATTCTTATATATATATATTTAATAATTGTTTATTTGGAATTTTGAACAACACCCATAAAATCAATCTAGACATTACACTTGTCCCATCTTCTAATCTAGGAAAAGCATAGATGGTAGTCCACCCCAAATTCTAAGATATAAATGCCTACCAAAATATATATATAAATGAATACAATTATATGAGAGGTGCTGATATTAGTCGTTTCTTTACTTCACATGCATGAATATGACATCGCTGGAATAAAACAATCATATTGTATCATATGTTTGTATAGTACAAACAAAAAGAATAAAAACATGCATACTGGCTATGAAAATTGTATCGTATATTTGTATGACAAAACAAAAGGAATAATGAACGACACACCAAACAGGAACCTCGACAAACAACTAGTGGTTGAAGTGTGTGGCACATAAAATAAGCTAGTCCTAATAGAGATGAAGATACGGGTATTCTTTGTATAGTATTACCATCAATCAATTTGTTTCGAACTATCACCTTCAACGAAGCCTGAGGCTATTAACTTCGCCACGGTTACACGCCCTACTCCATCGCCTTCTCGATCACTCTTATCTCCATGAGAAGATGAGGCTGAGTGTTTTAGCCAATGAACGGGATAGCGTTTGGATAAGATTCTACAGTTACGCATTATCTCATTCTTCTCCGTTTTTTAATGAGCCAATCCCCAGGATACTCTCGCCGCTTCTTCTCTTCTTTTGTCGATTGGCAAAACAGCTATACATTCCATACTAAATCTGTCTTTGCAATGAGAATTCGGCGAACCAACCGAGTCGATCGAGGGTCGATTCTGAAGCAAACGCACGATGATCGAAACAAGGATCTGCGGGTGCAGATGATCCGCAAGGTTCAGCATTTGATCGAGAGATGTCTGCTCTTTCGCATGGACCTTCACGGCTGCGTCGGAACCCTAGCCAAGAATGCCAACATCCACCCTTTTCTCACCATTGCAGGTTTTACTTCACTACTTTTAGGTCTAATTTTTTTCCATTATCATGCTAGTTTACGGATACCCGCAGGCAATGTTATAATGTATTTATGGTTTAGTTTGAGAATATTAATTTAATGGTTACAGTTTGGAAGGGTTTGTTAAGAGAAAACGGGGATTTCTTCAGGAACTATTTTATAAGCAACGTGAGATTATATAATCCTCCTGCACACAATGCCGCCAAATCTTTTAGTAGCAATATCTCGAAGAGTAGCAGCCATGTCTTGTGTAAGTATTTATCACTTAATACTGCCTTCCGTCCCTCTGTGCTGATGGCTCTTCATTTTTCTTTATATGTTTATAATTATTGCATGCATGGTTATGGTTATGATCTTTTGGAGTCATTCTTTACAGAAATCTCATTGATGTTTGTGGCTCATCTTAATAAATTATGAACAAACATAGGTTCGGGATCAGATTCTGGAAGACCTGCTGCAAGAACAATATAAACACGGAATGCTTTGCTCTACTCAACGATCGAATGCGTATAGTACAGTAGATCTTGATAGGGTGACTGTGTAGAATGCATGCTCGGTGACTATATTGAACATCCGAGCTACGTGGACATGTAATGTGCTCCTCGGCAAGATTTATACCTAAAAATAAAACCGCATGTTTTTTGCTTAAATGAAAGTTCCTCGTAGAAACGGTGTCTATATAGATATAGATATATATATATATGATAATTTTATTGAAAGAAAAGCTTGTAATAGTATGCCAAATGGGAAGAAAGAAACAAAATTTATAGAACTGCGCTTAAATGATCATGAGTTCGAATCATCTTTCTTATAAACATTATTATGACTTTGTTTGGATTTAAGATTGCTTCTATATGAAGCATGATTTGTAGTTCGAATATTTCTTTTATAAACATGATTATGACTTTATTTGGATTTAAGATTGGTCATGATTTATATAACAGACTAGACTACTGCTTGGTTCTCTACGAAGCATGATTGATATCATAAAGTATTGCTTCGTGGTTCACTATTTATTGAAAGAATTAATTTGGTTTCAGTTTGGTTATCTACGAGGTATAATAAATCAGAGTTGAAAGTGATAGATTGCTAAATACTACTTTATTTAGGTTAATTGGTTGGACTATTTTATAGGAAGTTTTTTGAAAAAGGGTATGGTTGTTAAGGGTAGGTTAATGGGTGGATTATGCTTGTTCTCTATGAAGCATGATTTATGAAGCATGATTTATAGCTCAGTTTATTGCTTTGTTCTATATTTATTGAAAGAAATATTTTGGTTTCAACTTGGTTTTTTATTGAAATATAATAAATCAAAGTTGAAATTGATGATTATTCCACTACTTTAGGTTAATGGGTTGGATATTTATTAAGGTATACTTTTCAATGAGTTAAGAAGTTTAAAAAGTATTTTGAAATTGTTATGGTTGTTAAGGGTTAGGTTGCCTAGTTAGATTATTTTTCAAGATATGTTGTGCAAAGAAGAGAAATAACTTCCAATTAGGGGAGTCCCCTCTACCTAGAAGGAAAATAAGAGAATTTTTAGGGATTTGAGATTGGGAACTTTAGAATTAGCTAAATGCATATACATTGAACATAATCAATTTATTTAACCTTTTATTTTGTGTGTGTGTGTGTGCACTTCTAGATGTGATTTAGCAACAACTCAAGTGGTTGCTGTGACAATGACACATGTTTAAATCTTGGTGAGCACACACCCTCTCTACATGTGGTTTAATGATTATGACTATTGATAATGAATCCTTTGGGAAAATTATTGAGATTATAGAATGTGTCATCCTTTGATAAGTGCACAAGAGTGTGATGTAATGGAACAATTGTATCCCCAAGTGGAAGTTCCATAGACAGTGAGAGCACCACAACACCAAGTGGAAGTCACATTACTTCCCATAACGCATACAGGTGGCCATCCCATATATTCCCATAAACTCATACAAGTGGCCATCCAATATTTCTATATTGTTAGAACCCTAGCTAACCCTCACTTCTTTGATTATTTATAAAAAAAGAAGATAAAAATGGTTTTTGGATGGAGGATCATTGATTCATTTAAGGGAGCTCTTACAATAGGGGATTATGTTTCACAGAAACAACCAGAGGGATAAAGTCAAGGATCCCTTCCAAATCATAGTAGTACTAGAGTTATTGGACGAGAAGACTGTTCTATAGGAAGAGCATATAGAGGAGTCAATATTATAATTTATCCCTTGATTTGTTCCATAGTTTAGTAGACCTTGAAGCAAAAGGAACAAGTTGTACAAAGAGGTTTGGTAACTTCTCGAGTCAATAAATTGTTACTTAAATAGCTTCCTGAGAGACATAACTTTTTACTATTTGTAACTTGAGGATTTAATATAAAAATGGTCGTTTCTCCAAAGTGAATTCTTCATGATAAAATATTGTATCCATGTTTTCTAAACAATTTTTTTTAGTATAGTTTCAATTATTTTATTGGTTTTAAAAGCATTAAACATAAGTTATTTCTACATAGCATAGTATAATATTTCCATAATTGGAGTAGAACTCTTCATAAAATGAGTAGATAAAACAAAATCTATTGGGATAAGTTTCCAACGTGGAATGTAGAAGATGTAAGATATCACCATGGAAAAATCCTTGAAGTGAGAAACACTTGAAGTGCACAATGGTTTGTAATTATCATATTATTCAAGTACAAAATGAAAAATTGAGTAAAGATTGTCTAGACTATGAAAATGAGGGGATTCAAACCAAATTAGTAAGTGACACAAAATTTACCATTAGAATTAAGGAGGGAGTAGAAAAATGCATAAAGAGAATTTACATATAAGATGTTATTAGAGTTATTTTCCACATTTGTGGGAGATATAAAACATTTTCAATGGACAAAAAATGAAATGGGAAAGACTCCAATAATTGTATAGTTATAATAAGTCGAATCAAGTAGAGAATTAAAATAGAAGAATGATAGTACACCACTTAAAGAGGAAAATAAGGGGTTACCAAACCAAATTGGTTAGCTACACCAAAAATCCTAAAATCATGCAGGAGGTATAAAAGTGTATAAAGTAGTTTGCAAAAAAGTGGAGAATCCAGTTCTCAACGAAATGACTCGCTTAAGTATGATAATGACCAAGCCATGTAGATACTACAAAAGTCATTAACTAAGCTCCAAAAAATTTGAATAGGTGAAGAGGAAATAAATCCCTCCACCCCTACACAATACACACAAATTAGTTGATTTAAGTAGAGTAAGCACCCTTTTGATTGAATTTTCCGATTTAAATCATTAGATGCACCTTTGCTCATTTTCAATTACACACCAAAGGTTGATTGCTGAAAAATATGGACTATGATCAATGCAAGATCTTAGAAAGAAGGATATTGAATTATAAATATCATAGAGGTTGTAGTAAGTTGATATGTAGGTATTAGATATTTTAGAGAACTATGAAAGGAGAATAATTCTCTACAAAAACATGTATGTCTTCCAAGTAAAATGTGTGATAATTTACCATATGGTGAAGAGGATGGAAAAAAAATAGGGATCAATTTCAACAACTCTATAATAATCCTTTTATGTTAATCATTCATTTTATGATCCAATTTGAATTATAACATGTATTGTTTTTTTTATTAATTATGAAGTTAGTAGACATATGCGACTATTATTTGTTTTCATTTTTTACAAATGCATTTGTTCTCATCTATGTAGGCATATCGACATCATGTTTTTCATAGAGAATCCTAAGGATGGATGTGGAAATATGGGGTTTTGCTTGAAGTTGATTCACCTTTTCATTTCAATAGGAATGCATACTCATTTCTAAATTAGATATTATTGCACACTTTCAAGAACTCACATGCATTCCTTTTCAAATAGGTTCTCCCCTCTAGTGAGCCTCCACAAAAATATGGCATGTATATTTGATAATTTTTAAAATATTAAAATAGTGCACATACATGTCATGCATTATGAACATGTGCATGTTCCTAAGAATGCACACACTAGGAACACATGTAATGTTCCTTTGTCTATAAACAAAAAATGGATGGATGCTTATTTTTTGTTTGGTCATCCCAAGGTTAACAATGATTTCTAAGCATCTAACAAACATGAGTGCATTATAGAAGGAGATGTAATGGCAAGGTGATACAATCATCCATTTGTAGGGGCATTTGTAGGTAAGTTTTATTTTTCTTACAAATTTTATATTTTTGACATTTTGGAATTTTTCATTATTTTTAAAAATATGTTTGTATTTTGAATTGAATTTCTTATTCCAAAAATATGGTAGAAAAACTTGATCCAAATGCAAATAAAAAACCTAACCCACCACAAGATCCATATACTAAAATAAATCAAAGTTTAGACGATATTAGAAACTTATTTGGACAACTTAGGAATACTAGAGAACCATATTGCTTGCCATTGGCCCATGCCCTTGTGGAACCATTATTTCTTATGTTTTCAATGCTCATGGTTAATTATCTTTTATATCTAACTATAGGGATAGGATGAGAGAGTTTTAATTAAGTGGAATTAGTTTGGAAGAGTTTATAAAATTGAATATAACTAGAGAATCTAGTTTTTAGTTGTTCATTGACCCTAGAACCAACCGACCACTTGATTTGTGAAAGAGACCACTTTGCATGGATTGGTTCACATTTAAACCATGGAAATACAACTGAATGGATCACTAGTTTATGGTATTTGATAAACCTCCTTGTAATAATAGGGATATTCCCTTATGTTGCCTTTAAAAATTATGGGTTTGAAGTTCATTCTTGGTCTCCACATTAATTATTTTGACAATGGTGAATTATAGAAGGTTTGTATTGGCTTGGATTAGAATTGAGAAACTACCATATGCAACCCGTTGAGAGGGTCACCCACTCCTAAGCATATTCCCAATCCCCTTCCCAACCATCTCATCTTAGTGATATGATTAAGGATACTAGTATTGTGATATCATCCTTGATAGAGTCTAGTTCATCACATTGTAGTGTATTTATAACAAATTATCATTGGGATACATCCTCTAATGATTTTGAAACACTTGGTGTTGAGTCTCCATTTGGCCAAGATGGATTTCCTAGTTCCAAAGCCACTTGTTCTTCATCATTGCTGGCCTTGCAGACATACTTGTGATGAATTGAGAGAGGATCTTAGTCAGGACAATGTCTTGGACAAGGTTATTATGCCATAATTTTTATACTTTCAATGTTTATGTATTTAATGTTGAATTTGAAATTTTTTTGGTAGACATACACTTAAGGTATTTGTAATTGTGGCTTTTTATAGCATGCACAACTCTTTCGATATGACACCCTTACATATAGGAAATATGGCACATCATCTCCTGGACTTGATGTAGTGTTCACTGTATCGTGCTTTCTTTGGACTCCTCACACATGTATTTATATGACTTTATGTACCCCCCCATGTTCATGTGTATATGTTTTCCTTGACTTGATTTCCATGTCAAATGTAAATAACACTGCACGTATTGCACTTTTATAATTTGTATTGGATGGCCCCTTGAGATATATAGGGGACATCCTCTTGTTCACTGAAAAATACATTCCATCACTTCATGATCCAAATTTAAGGTATGACTGATAGGAATGATGGTTTGAAATAGTATCTCACAATTAATTTGAAAATTTTCCCATTTGGAATCAATTCTTTTTTTTATAAAGGCATGCATTTCTCCTCCTTGCTCTCAAATGTGCCTAAATTTTTTTCTTTCCCTTTCCATGGCCTTGTGTACATATTCCATTGATTCTTTTACCTTATCAACGAACTAAATTACCCTAATTAGTGGCTCTCTTATGGAAATCACTTAATTGCTCCTTTCCATGCCATCATTAAATAAAAAATCATAAAATATAAGTGACACAACATGTATTTTAATTATGAATACACATTACTTATAAGCATTCTCTGAAGATGCAACTTTTAAGCACAAATGGACAAGAATTATATGACATTTGTTGCAAACTTGATTATGATATGGAAAAAAATCCCTTGTTTTGAATGTATATCCTTATTATGTTGATGATGATAGACTTTAGTTAGTCCGAAACATAATTAACCCATTGAAATTTCCAATGTCCTATAGAATAATGTCCAACAAATGATTTGCTTACAAGGGGATGTATAAAATGGTGGGGAATTTTTCCATCAACAACCTACTTTTGTTGAATAGTTAAAATCTTGAAAGGATTAACAACATTCTTCACTCCCACCTTTGACACAATTGAATCAACTAGGTCACACAATAAGGAGACACTTAACACGGGAAAACACATCTATATTGAAGGAACATCATGCATCTAGGACACGAAACAAACAAACTTTTATTTTATTCCTTTCATTATTCCACACATTAAACATGATTGTGCAATCTATACATGGTGAAATTGCTAAATTTAAAAAACAGATAAAATATATAGTTAAATAAATTCATTTTTTAGACTAATCTAGTAATCAATAATATTTTAAATGACTATAACTAATTAACATGATGTAAATAATTATAAAAAGTTCTATAACGATGAAGAGTAATTTTTAAATGTCGTTGAGTGTAAATTGTTGCATTTCTATAGGTTATGACCTATTATAGTTAGCAGCCACATCCACCCAGGGAAGGTAGATTGCATCATTTCTAGGTATCACGTGTCAAGTTAAATTTGGTTTTAATGTGAAATTTATTGTTATTTTGGTTGTTTTTCATGTTTTTGTACTAATTATCATATTATAAATTTGTATTCAAGAACCCATATTTGATATGTACTCACCATCGATAGCTTTCATGGGTCCATTCCCTAGCTACCTTACACCAACCATTGGCATATTGATGTCCCTCCATAGGGTGTTCCTCCCATCCTACAAATCATGGGGATTTATTTCCAACCACCCACACCACCTTTTCCATTTGATATACCCATTTTACCCACTACAACCCCTCATGTTGCATCCACTATGGGTGCACCCATCTACCTTACTATAGACCCCTCTATTGTGTCCACTATGGGTGCACTTATCTTCCCTACTACAGCCCCCCTATTGCATCCACTATGGATTCACCCATCCACCCCACCTCAATCCATGCCATGGTATCCATTATCGTTATATCCATTATTCCTACACCTATCGACCCTTCACTATTGGCTTCTTCAGAGTAGGTTTCCTATCTGAGAGCTCCACCTCCTAGCCAATCTCCACCATTGACAATTTACTGATTGTGAGATCATTAGATGATGAAATTTTATCCATCATGAATGGAATTGAATTTATGCATTTTGATTAAATTTGATGATTGATTCTTCTAACTGTTGTAGGGAGGCAATGTGGAGTGAATATATCTGCATAAGATGGAAATTCCCTCATGACTTGCGCCCCCATCTACATGATTTTCTTAATCGAATAAATTATTTAACGATAAGAAATTAGTGTTAAAAATGCTACGTTCTACTAATTGGGATTCTTTCTCAATTTCCCATATTCATTTTAAATAAACTGCCTTAATTAATTATAATGCAGAATTTAAAGGATTGAAATTTAAAAGTGAGAACTAAAACCAAAAACAGAACTCAACAATTGATAACAAAGTTCACTCAAATGGGATACGTCTCTAGATCCATTTCAAGTGAGAAAGTGATCCATTAATAAGGATGATTACAACTCTTTACATTAACCAATGGACTTCAATATACAAAAATTATCTCTGTTGTCCTCTAGGAAGAATAAAACTAACTTCTTCCTACAAAAAGAACACAAGCATGCTTGTTAATTCTCTCAATAAACGGAATTATTCTCACAGTTCTTTAGACTATGATAGCTAGGTAGATGATTAGCTGAATGATCTTAGCAATGTGGTTGATCGCAAGGTATCTCCCTTAAATATTTTCCAAAACATAATCAAGGAGAAAAGGAACTAGTGCTAAGAATAGGAGTTCAAATCTCTCCAAATCTACCCTCCTCTATCCATTTCGGATTTATCCCATATTATTTGAGATTGGATGCAATCCTCACACATTGGAAAAGGAAAAAGACTATCTTAGAAAATCCACAAAATTCAATTTCAATGGTTTAGTTCTGATTTGATATCAACTACACATTAAAGCATGTGATATTCTCTCCCAAATGTTGGGGGGCATGGAGTAGGAGTTGAATGTGACACAATGAACTACTAATAATTGATTCTGTTATGTTCTTGATGAAGGAACATCAGATCCTAGGAAGAGAAGTCGAAGTTGATCAAAGTGAGGAAGGCTGACCAAAGGGAATGCCCACGACCACTGGTGCGGAAGATAAGATTGTATGTTGAATTCAATAAGTCGAGTAGGAGCAGTTGATCATAGGTCGACGGAAGTGTGGAACATCGAGCGTCGATAGGTTAAAGGTCGACAGATGATAGAGTAGTAGTGGAGACATCAAGGTTCGATAGGTGTTCGAACCACAACTCCGATAGGTTTGGATTGGCGAAGCCTAGAAGTGCGAAGGGAAGCCGATAGGGTATTTCAAAGGCTGACGAAAGACAGTATGGTGGAGGCAGTGATGAGATCAACTACTGTAGTAGTGTCAGAAGGATGTGTAGAAGTCAAAGAGAGTACTTGGCAGTCGTTCAGCATTGCTAAGGAAGTTATTGAGCAGTTATTGAGGGTATTTGGGATCGTGACAGATGTCATCATAGGAAAATATTGTGTAGCACGGCAGAGGTGTTGAGAGTTTCAGGTCTGCAAGATTTGAGGAGATTGACAAAAAGAGGAAGCGAGTCTCAGGGGTTAGAGTGATATCAACAACAACATCAGTAGAGTAGAAGGCTTGTGCATAGGCGCATAAGAGTTCAGTTCAGTTCAGTTCGATTAGCAGAGGATCGGAAGAGAGGAGCTCGAGAGAAGTTTTGTTTATTGGAGAGGAAAGTCACACATCTATAGAGCACAGAGAAGATCGACCACAGCTCAGAGTTTCGTAGTGAACCAAGGGAGGGTGACAATTGACACACTGATATAGCACATAGTTACTTCTGTATTGTAATTGGCTAAGGCCAACAATAGTTAGTTATTTCCATTCCTTGCAGTTTGCATTGTAACCGTTTCGGTAGAAGTAACATAAGCCAACTTCTGGCATCCTGTTTACATCTTGTTTATATGAATGCGTGTGTTGTGTGTAATTGTTAAGAAAGGACCTTTTTCCTAAGGCGTTTTGTGTCAAGTGGTATCAGAGCGGGAAAGAATTGTGTGAGCAGGAAAACGTCAGGTGGTATCAACATTGGAAGTAAATCCAGTGTGCCAGTGTGTTGAACATCTCCAACTACGGTTGGGTAGAGTTGTGCACGACTTGTTGAAGTCCGATTGCGATTGGACAAAGTGGGAGTTTCAGTCGAGGTTGAAAATGGCTCACAAAAGCATTAATGTTCGAGGTGTTGGACGAAGAGCGTGTGGCACAACAATCATAGTTGATCATGAGATGTTCGATGAGTGCATCCGAACAATGCGAACTTTGAAAAATGAAGTCGCATCAATCAAAGAAATCCAAACGAGTGGTTGTATTCCGGATGCATTAGACCACAACGACGAGGAGGTCGAAGAAGTGGAAGCACGTGAAGCAGCAAGAGAAGAACTAGAAGACAAACTCATCAAGCTTCTGACGGATATGAGAGGTCGAACAAAGATATATGTACGTACCTACTCAGGAAGTCTTGACCTAGAAGACTTGATTGACTGGTTCATAGAAATGGAGAAATACGTAGACATAGAGTAGATCAAGGATCCTAAATGGGTTAAGACTGCATGTATGAGGTTGAAGGGTCATGCCTCATTGTGGTGGTACAATGTGCAGGCTGACAGAGTCAAGAAGGGCAAGGAGAAAATCAAGTCTTGGGATAGGATGGTTGCCAAGCTGAAGGGGAAGTTCTTGCCAAATAAATATGTGATTTCTTTGTTTTGGAAGTTGCATAACTTTCGACAAAAAGAGATGACCGTGAAGGACCACACGAAAGATTTCTATAGATTGTCAATAAGGTCAGGACAGACCGATGAAAGCAAAGAAGCTGTCGCAAGATATCTCAATGGCTTGAAATATGCTATTCAAGACGAGTTGAGCATGTCAAGATTCAGAGAAGTCAGTGAATCCTACAGTTAGATCTGAAGGCAAAAGAGAAATTTTCGAGGAAATCCACAGCGACCAGAGGTAGGATGACTGGTCGGGGTGCGAAGACTATTTCCATGAAGGGCTAAAGTAGTGGTTACAGGAGAGAAGTCACCGAGGACAACCGACGTGTGGAAGGGACATTGACAAGAGAGAAAGCCCAAGAAAACCAACACAATTGTTGAGAAACACATGGTCGAGGTGCATATGTTCGAAGTGGTCCATCCGAGAGAAAATGAGCTAATAGATCAGCCATAATATGTTGCAAGTGTCGAGGAGATGGACACAAGGCACATGAATTGCCAGAGAACCTACATGCTGCAGAGGAGTCGAAACCTAGATGTCGAAGAGATGAGAAAGTCCACGAGAGGACAAAATCGGCATCCGACAAGAATGACGATGAGAAGAAGAAGAATCGAAGCATGATAGTCAGGAGAACATTGGTTTAGGAAGACCAACGTGACGAGCAAGAGCTGGCACAATGAAACGCTATCTTTGGAACCAAGGTGTGAATCAGCGAATGGTGTTGCAAGACCATAATTGATGGTGGAAGCATTGAGAATATTTTTTCGATAGAGGTCATCGACAGGATAGGGTTGAAGTTTTGAGAACATCCACACCCATACAAGATCTCATGGTTGCAGAAAGGACACCATGTGAAGGTGACCAGACAATGCCTGATTAACTTCAGAGTTAGAGGACTTGAAGATAGTGTACTGTGTGACATAATCCCAATGGACGCGTTCCATCCGTTGTTAGGGAGACCATGGAAATATGATTGGAAGATGATCTATGATGGTCTAGATAGCATAGTCATAGTGTGGAAAATGGCGTGCAAAGGACTCTTGAGCCGAAACCGGAGGAGCCAGCCGACTGTAAGAAGGGCGAGAGCAACTTTTGGGAGTAGCGAGTGCTGATGTGTTCATCAAAAGAATTCCTCGCGGAAGAGGAAAAGTAGTTGGGATGTTTTGCTATCATTCCAAATGGCCATGTGTCAAGAGGTCGACAATGGAGAAGATTCCGATTGAATTCAAAAATATGCTTGACGAGTTTTGAAGCATAGTAGTAGATGAGACACCGGTAGGATTGCCACCGATGAGAAGCATATCCCATCAGATCGACTTGATTCTAGGGTTGCATTTGTCAAACAAGACACCGCATAGGATGAGTCTAAAAAAAGGTCAGGAACTCAATCAATAGGTCCAGGATTTGTTGGACAAGGGATTGATCAGAGAAAGTCTGAGTCTCTACGTGTACCAACAGTATTAGCACCAAAGAAAGGTGGAGAATGGAGGATCTATACAGACTCCAGATCTATCAATGAGATCACGAGCAAGTACCGATTTCCATTGCCGAGAATGGATGACTTGATGGATTTCTTGAGTGGAGCGAAGTACTTCACGAACATAGACCTGAAGAGCGGTTATCACCAGATTCGGGTTAGAGAAGGAGATGAATGGAAAACAACATTCAAGATGAAGGAAGGGCTGTATGAGTGGTTAGTCATGCCATTTGGATTGACTAATGCACCCAATACATTCATGTGGTTGATGAATGAAGTACTGAAACTATTCTTGAGTAAGTTCGTCATAGTGTATCTAGACGACATCCTGATATTTAGTCGAACCAAGACAGAGCACTTGGGACACATTCAATGGGTATTGCAGAAGTTGCAGGAAGAGAAGCTGATGGTAAACCTGCAAAACTGTTTCTTCATGAAGGAAGAACTGGTGTACTTGGGATTTGTAATCTCGGGTAAAGGGTTGGTGATGGACCTAGAAAAGGTGAAGGCAATATTGGATTGGCTGGAACCGACAAGTACGACTGGAGTAAGGAGTTTCCATGGACTTGCTAGTTTCTACAGGAAGTTCATTCAAGGATTCAGTCGGATTTGTGCACCTTTGACAGAGTTCATGAGAAAAGGGGAGTTTAAGTGGACGGAAGCAGCCTAGCGAGCTTTTGATAAGTTGAAGGAAAAGTTCACAGAGAGCCCAGTGTTAGCGCTCCTAGATTTCGACAAAGTTTTTCAGGTCGATGGCGACGCGAGTGGAATGGAAATTGGACTAGTGTCGAGCCAAGAGGGTCGACCAATTTCATTCTTCAGTGAGAAGTTGGATTATGTGAAGCGGAAATATTCAGTCTATGACCAAGAATTTTATGCTATTGTCCAAGCATTGAAGAAGTGGAGGAATTATTTGTTTCCGAAGGAATTTTAGTTGTACAGAAATCACCAAGCATCGAGGTATCTGAATAATCAGTCAAAGTTGAACCAGCGGCACATGAAATGGGTCAAATTTTTGCAAGGATATACTTTAATGTTGCGACATAAGTTGGGCAAGTCGAACAAGGTTGCTGACACGTTGAGTCGAAGTGTTTCATTGTTGAACATGACGACAGTTCAGGAAAAAGGAATAGAGTCGGTGAAGGAAGAGTATGCGATCGACGAGGATTTTGCGAAAGCATGAGAGGCTTGTTTTGAACCGTGGAGTGTCGACAGGACTCCATACTTGGATTATTTTATCCAAGAGGGATACCTATTCAAGGGACAACAGTTGTGTATTCCTAGAGGATCCATAAGAAAGAACCTAATCCGAGAGTTTCATAGCAGCAGATTAGCAGGTCATTTTGGCATCGACAAGACTAGGGAATTGGTTGAAGAGAAGTATTATTGGCCAGGAATGACAACAGATGTTGGGAAGTGGGTACGATAATGTTGAGTTTTCCAGTTGGCAATGGGGAGAAGTAAAAATACGAGTTTGTATACACTATTACCTATACCAAACACCCCATGGGAGCACCTGAGTATGGATTTTGTGCTAGGATTGCCGAAGACGCAGCAAGGAAGAGACTCAATCTTTGATGTAGTCGACAGATTTTCAAAGATGGCACACTTTATTCCGTGTCGGAAGACAAGTGACACCACAACCATTATTGTACCATTCTTCAAGGAAGTAGTTAGATTGCATGGGTTGCTGAAGAGTATCACATCGGACAGAGATACCAAGTTTATGGGACATTTATGGAGAACCCTATGGAAGAAAATGGACATGAGGTTGCAATTTAGCTCGACATATCATCTGCAGATAGATGGAAAAATTGAGGTGGTGAATAGAAATTTGGGAAAGATTCTAAGGTGTGTTAGCACCAGTTTTGTTTTGGATAAAGGGGAGGGTTAAATCCTGAAGTAAATGGAAAAAATCCTCAATGGTATGAGTCACATAGCCTGTAAGATTGCTAAGGCGAGATATTTGGTTAAATATGTGTGGATTAGAGGAGGAAGCAATCGAATCCGAAGACTAAATATTGAAAAGAAGGGGTAATGTGGTGAAAATCCACATACAAGCATGCGGTAGCATCTGTGGATGGAGTAGATCTGGAACGGTTGAGATCTATGGTCTTGATCTTCCTTCGCAAAGGGAGTTAGATGTTGCTTAAGCGTGGGTGAGAATGTTATCCCGCAGGTATATTAGGAGTAGATCAATGGTTGAGAAGTGGTTCACACATCTGACATGTGTGAAGGAGTACGATTTTCATATTTGCAAACTTTTGTTAAACCACACACTTTCCAATAGTACAGATCTGGCTGGATGGAGATCCACGGCTGGGATTTGGTTCACAGATCAAACTTGCACGTGAGGTCTACATATCCAAAATCTACGAACATGGTGGGGGTCCCATCGATTGACGGTCTGGATGCAGGGAAGACCAAAATTGATGGTGTTGAGTCGATCGTAGAAGTGAAGGATTAAAAGGACACCTATGCTGCATACGAATCATTTCCCAAGGAAGGGGGGCCACACCAAAGCCGCCATATGCCATTTCACCTACCACGAAAGTCTAGTCCAGCTTGCTCAAAGCCATGCCAGAGTGAAGTCATGATCCTGTTACGTGCGAAGAGTCCTTCCAAGCAATCATGCCGAATGCTTAGCTTAATCATCATCTTATTATATCAGATTCCCTCAATGTTGGCTGCTCGCATCCATATTCTGAAAGGTGGCGGACCAAAAAAGCCTGGAATATTTTTTGTTGAGTTTTGGTTATGGAAGAATATCATGAAACCAAGGTGGTTTTCATGCTAGAACAGGTATGGTTCGAAGTGGAGGACAATCCCATTCCCTCGTTTCCTGTAAGATTCGACCACGTAGAAGAAAGTTTGGACAACGAACCTGAAGAGCACGTGGAGTGACAGGTGCACAAGAAAGCTCAGCAGAAGAAGAAGAAGGGAAGAGTCCAAGAGGTGGAGCAGAGCACTCATGAGGACGTGGAGATTCTCCAAGATTTCATAGTCCCAAATGAGGATGTAACGCATCCTCCTTAAAAAAAAAAAGTGTAGGTGGTTGATTCCCCCAAAGTGGAGGATCTCTTCGACTAATAGGGCCATGTAAAAGCTCCAGCGTAAGGTGGCAGTCCGTTCATGATGTTTTGTTTCCTGCCACAATCAGTCTGTTGCAAATTTTTTATTTTATGTGCAATATTCCTATATTTTGAGGCCTCTTAGATCCTGCCAGCTGCTCAGGGGTCATCGTAGTCCACAATCAGGCAGTGACACCTGCAAATTTGGTCATGTTTGTCCATCAACTTTCATTTTTGTTGTAATTAGCTTTCAAAGGTGATGGGTTGAGCCGTATAGGTGTCAGGACAGCTATAACTGCTTTCTGTTAGAGAATTTGAGCCTAAGGGCCTATATAATAAATGTAATAGCGATAGAAAAGGGTTGGAAAAATCAATGGGACGAGACTTGAGAATTCTAAGTTTGTTTTAAGATATAATCACTAATAGAATTGCAGTGTTGCAACTGGTGTTTAACAGAGATTCATGTGTCATTTGTCTCGCAGTCTGTATTTTCTTCTTCTCATGTGAGTGTCTTATTTGTTTCTCTTTTCCATATTGTATTCCTTTTCAGGCTTGGATAAGTACAGTTTAAGACAAAATTCATGCATTCATACTTTGTCTTTTTAATTCCAAGTGTTCACAAAACTCTTATACTAAATTTGGCATCGGATTCGCCCTTGCAAGATGCCCATGCTAATGGACTGTTTATTCTTTCTTCCCTTACAACAAGACAACATCTTTTTGACTGTAAGTGGATGGCTATCTTGCCTCTGTTTTGATATCCTGTGTAGAAACACTGTTATTTGATATATGTGTTATGTTTTGACCCCATTCCCAATGGTTACTCTCATGATTATCCTACCAAACCTTAAACAAATTGTCCTACCATAATTTGACCTCTGTGTGTTTTTTATTGCTAAATCTTTGATTATTTTCAATATTTTATAAGTTTAAGAGACATCCCTCTCTGATTGTATTGGGTCAGTAATACAATCTCAAGTGGTTTTTTGGTTACCCTGAACTTGCCTTCTCCCACAACCTAAAGGGCCAATTTGGGAGCTAATAAGGTGTTTGACAACCAACAGACCCAAGCAGTGGGAAAATGTGTTGGCGCAAGTAGAGTTTGCATACAACAATTCTGTGAATCGGTCGACAAGGTTGAGCCCATTCCATATTGTTCAAGGAATAATCCCACATGGAGTGGTGGATTTGGTCGAGTTACCGATAGAAACCACGAAAAGTGCGGATGTAGAATCATTCGCAGAGCATATGAAAGAACTGCATGAAGATGTACGAAAGAGCATAGAAAAGAGCAACGCAGAATACAAGTTGAGAGCCGACAGGAAGAAGAGGCTACAATATTTCAGCGAAGGAGACTTAGTCTATGCACATTTGTGGAAGGAGAGATTTCCGACGGGTATCGTATAACAAGCTGAAGCTGAAGAAGATTGGACCATGTAAGATACTGAAGAAACTTTTCGACAACTCGTATGTGTTGGAGCTGCCGAATGACTTGAGCATTTCACCAACGTTTAATGTCTCAGATCTGTACAGGTTTGAAGAAGGTTCAAGCAATAGAAGTGCGGAAGTGTCAAACATCGACTGGACAGTGCAGATTCTAGATCGTCAAAAAGAGGAAATCGCAGAAGTAATAGAGGAACGCGAAGTTGGGCATACGCGCAGTTCGTGAAAGAAGGAAAACTTAGTGCGATGGAAAGATGATGAGTTGCAGGGGATGACATGGATTTCCGAAGAAGAGTTTAGGAGATTGAAGGAGCAGTCGAGTTCTTTTTCACCTAGGGAGTATGATGTAGGAACATTGGAGCCTAGGCAGAGTAGTCAAAGATGAGTGACGTGAAGACCAAAGGGAATGTCGATGACCACTGGTACGGAAGAGCAGATTGGCTGTTGAAGTCAATAAGTCGAGCAGGAGAAGTTGATCGCAAATCTATGGAAGTGTGGAAGGTCAAGCATCGATAGGTTAAAGGTCGATAAATGACAGAGTAGTAGCAGAGATGTCGAGGGTCGACAAGTGGTCAAACCACAACTACGACATGTTTGGATTGGCGAAGCCTAGAAGTGTGAAGGGAAGCCGACAGGGTATGTCGAAGGCTGAAGGAAGACAGTATGGTCAAGGAAGTGATGAGACCAACTATTGTAGCAGTGTAAGAAGGACGCGCAGAAGTCAAGGAGAGTACTTGGCAGCCATTCAGGGTTGCTAAGGAAGTTATTGAGCAGTTATTGAGGGTAGTTGGGATCATGACAGATGTCATCACAGGAAGATATTGTGCAGCACGACAGAGGCACTGACCGTTGTAGGTCTTCAAGATCTAAGGAGATCAACAGACAGAGGAAGTGTGTCTTGGGGGTCAGAATCTCAGGAACAACAACAACAAAGTAGAAGGCTTGTGCACAGGCGTAGAAGAGTTCAGTTCAGTTTAGTTCAAGCAGCAAAGGATCGTAAGAAAGGAGATTCATAGAATTTTTGTAAATATGAGAGGATAGTCACACATCTATAGAGTGCAGAGAAGATCGATCCATATCTCAGAGTTCTGTAGTGAACAAGGAGAGGGTGACGGTCGACACATTGAGATAGCACACAATTACTTGTGTATTGTAATTGGCTAAGGCCGACAATAGTTAGTTATTTCCATTCCTTGCAGTTTGCATTGTAACCATTTCGGTAGAAATAATATAAGCTAGCTTCTGGCATCCTGTTTACATCTTTTTTATGTGAATGCATGTGTTGTGTCTAATTTTTAAGTAAGAACCTTTTGCCTAAGGCTCCTTGCTTTAGTTCTTTGCATTAAGGTATTTATGGATATTGTGTATCCAATTCATTTGTGTAGACAGTTCTATCACCAGTAGCAAGACCCACATGATTAACACCATACTTTTTGGATGCATTCATATACTCCTTGATTTCTACAATAAGTAGCCTTCTTGGATAGATTGTTGTTGGTAGGCGGTTAGGATGGCAGCACCACAAGCGCTGTGATACCACAAAAGGTGGAAAGTTGAGTGCAGATGATGATATTTTATATTAGTTTTGGTTAGTTGTACCATAGTGTGTGGGTTTTTGGGTCATTTGGACCACAATAGATAGATTTTGGGTCCTTTAATTGAAGTGTCGGTTAGGAAGTACTTAGAAAGTGGACAAGCAATGTAAAGGAAGAAGCCTATAAATAGATATAGGATTGTAAGTGTTGAAGGATCTGATCTTGTATCTTATCTAGGATTGAGTATCTTAGATCTAGGGATATCTGTGAGATCTTCATTTTGTGGAGTATGAATGGAAGACTGAACATTTTGTATCTGGTTTTTTGCGGAGTCAATATGATGTGACAGAGCTGTTTTGCGGATTCCCTGTGTTTCTTCTGTTCATCTGTGGTAATGCATGTTGCAATATGAATCTATGAATGATGTGATGTTTCCTTGCTGCAATTAATGCTTTATTGTTATATTTGCTGCAATGATGAATGGTTCTGTTCAATGATGCTATGGATATAAATGGTGTCTAAGTTATATGCATAGATCTATTTTTGAAATGTTGCAATAAGTTAAGTAAATGAGCCACATCATCCTCCTTCATTCGGCGGAAACATGGTTCCGCTGACTCTCCCTTGAACAGCTCAGGTGAGACCTCATCTGCTCCGCAGGTGTTGTTAGACGGGGTAAAACCTGTCTGGGCCAGTGCTCAAGGAGATCACGGTGGGTTGGTGTCGATAGTGTTGGGAACCCATATCGACTGGGTCTGTGTCAAGAAATGGTTCCATTGTTGGGACCGTGTGCAAAGTGATAGGAGGATATGTGGCATCCTACGAAACTAGAGATCCAAGATTGGTTTTACCTAAAGCTGTAGGAGTTCGCTGAAAAAGAAAACAAGAACCTTGGGTTGACGACAGACTGGTGGTTAGCAAAGTATATTCACGACGGTCCGCATGAATATTTTTTCTACGAGTTCCCCATCATCTTGTATGAGTGGTTAGCAAAGTTGACTTTTCAGAAGAGGAACTTCCAGGGCGGTGAACCAACAGCCTGGACCCCTAAATTGATCCAGGAGTTGCAGGAAGTCGACAACAAAGCATCGCGGGCTGTCGAAGTTTGGCTTGATAGCATATTGGAAGGCTATATCACTGAATTTGCGGTTGATACGAACAAATCCTATAGTGAGGCTGAAAGATATTTCTTTCGTGGACCCTGGGGAAGGTTTCTGTTGTCGCTACACCTGTCTATTAAGATGCCCATTTGCGAAAAGGGCATATTGAATATGCATCTTGATCAGTAGAAACCCTGGTGAGCGGAGGCTATGGGTTTCGCGACAGTGGGGAGGTAGTACATGGAATAGTAAGGCGTAGATGGGTGTAGGTCACGATGAGACTGTGAGTGAAGCTGAGGAAGAGAGTGGTATTACAAGGGGAGGAGCAAGGTTTCGACATGAAAAGGGGCATAGGATAGGAGAAGGTCCTGCTGTGATTGAACCGCAATGCCGTGAAGGAAGACCATATGGGACAAAGTGACCTCACAGTCTAGAAAAGGACAACCAAGCTATGCCGAGGATAGCGGCAAGACCAAACCCCAGTAGTAACATGCCCACACCTCCACTCACTATCTGTCAACCAGTAGGAAACACAACTTCGACACCACCTTGTCAACAAAACTTGATTGCTAATAGTTCAACGACTGCAGGAAGGAATCCCAAAATGGCGGGTGAGGATACGAAGTTGCCGCTATTCCATGGAAACGGAATAGACAATCCTGAACAATATTGGTTCTTATGTGAGGCAGTATGTGTTGAAATATTGTAACTTCAAAGAATATTATATTTGTACCTTATTATTCTAGAGATGTTTCATTCCTTCGTGAAGATCTTATTGTATATCCGGAGATGTTTATTCCTCCGTCGGAATGTGGTAACTTGGGTTATTAGACTTCCCTAGTGGGGGTCGGCCTTGTATGTGTTATGTGGGTTAAAGGGTTGTTAGACTACCCTAGTGGGGTGTTTAACCTAGTGGTAAAGTTGGGTCCGACCTAGTTAATATAAAGTACAAATCGGAGATGTGTATAAATAGAGAAGGTGTGTTCCTCATTATACACACACTTCCCTCACTTGAAATGTAGCACACTTGTGAGAGAGAGGTTTGCTATGGAGAAGGAGGAGATCATGTCTTTGGTATGCATCTTTGTATATTGCTGGTCATCTATATGGAGGAAGCTTTGCTAGGTTTTCTACCCCATGAGGGTTTCCCAAGATAAATCTATGTCTCTTGTGTTGATGCTGTGCTTGTTGTTTCTTCAGTGATCCTGTATATGCCATTATTGTGAAATGGAATGTAATGATGATATTTTCCATATTAGCATATTGAATCTTAACATGGTATCAGAGCTAACCTGAAGGAAGGCAATGTATGGCACTTACGACACTTGCTTCACTTGCGATAATTTGAAGGTTTGGGTTTTATATAGAGAAAACCAGTCATCGTGGAAATTTCGATATAAATCCCTTTCTGCGAAGGTTCAGGATCTGAAAACATTTACAGGTCGTAGATAACATCCCCATGTACCTTGTGTCCAAAGGGAACCCTCAGATTCGTTGTACTTTGTGAGTTATGATCAATACAAGTTAGGGTTTCTGCCTCTTCCAGATCTCAGTCATAATCAGGTGACCTAGGAAAAAAGGTCATAACTTGGGCTAGGAAGATCCAAATGAAATTTCATAAATAGTGACAGGTAGTACATAGACTGTACTATCTGAGGAAACATTTTTAGAGGCCTAAGTTGAACCATTGACACGTGGCATGCGGTACAAATTTGCTCTCCTGTTTTATCCCATAAACAGGTCACATTGCAACACTTGGAATAAATATCTCTCAGAAAATCCAATTGAGGTCAAAAATGTCGGGATGGAAAGATGATAGCTCAGGATACCACAAAAAAAGTTTTCAGACCTTGTTGATCGAAAAGTTCAGAGTTAGAGCAGAAACAATCAGGTACATATTTCTATCAAAACATAATTATTTTTGGAGCACCTTCATTCATGGCTTCTGGAATTTAGGGTTTCGGAGAAAGTTGGAATTTTTGGAATCAGAGTCCACGGATGAATGCTACTCAATAAAATTGAAATTTAGAGACCAAGATCAAATTTTTTGGTTGGGTAGAAGACCGGGATTGATCAAACCCTAGTTCGGGATTTTGACCGGAAAGATGGAAAATTAGGGCTTCAGCAAAAGTTGGAATTTTTTGAAGTTTGTGACCACGGCTGGAAGCTCCTAAGAAAAATAAGAGTTTAGAGCCTTGAATCGAAGCTTCTAATTAGGTAGAAGGGTGGTCTCCATCAAACCCTAGTTCAGAATCTTGTCCAGAAGATCGAGAAGTTTCAAAGGCAATTTTTGAGCGGTCAAATCTTTGGAGATTTCAAAATTGAAGTATGCAAGTTTGATCAGCTCAGCAAGATCCAGTTTCAGGGGGAGTTAAGGCTATGGCCTTACATAAGAATACTACAAGAAATATCGACAGGTATGACTTAAGGAGATGCAGTTATGTCTTGAAATTTGATTCTTGATTAAGTTCATAATATGTTTGTCTTCATATTATTCAGGTTAGTACAATCTCGATAATGTTAGAATTGTATTATCACCCTAATAAAAGTATGAAGGCATGTGAATGATAGAAGACATTCATTGATTAGGGTTATATGATTGTACTAATGCACTGTGGTGTTGTATGAGGTTGATTTTGTCTGCTAACAAGATACAGGTACATCAAGAAAGAAAAATCAAGCTCCATGACCATGACAACATGAAGACAAAGACTCCTCCATAATATTTGATCACATAGAAGTTCTACTTATGAGGTATGTATGACTTTGTTCTATTATGCTTAACCTATGAGATATGCAGGTTCCAGTATAGGATCTCTAAATCATTGAAGAGAACAAAGAAGATATTGATTAGGTATGTTAGACATAACTAAGCAGGTATACTAATCCAGGTATGTTTTCCTATCTCAAGTTAGAATCTTACCTTGTGTTAGGATCCCTTATATAAGTATACTTGGTATGATTGGTTATGCTTATTCATAAAGTTAGTAATCAAGGGTTTATGAATGTTATGTCTCTTATCCGGATTGATGATTTAACTAACCAGAAGAGTCCTATGATCAAACAAGAATATGCATGAGTAAAAAAAGACTTCCCTCAAACCTTGAATACTAATGTTTATTATCTATGATCATGGATATACATATTCAAGATTATAATATCTTAATGAATGTATGTTTGTGTATGAGATCATGAGGATGACACTAGTGCACACTTGAGCATGCACAGTGGTATAGAATGAATAGAAGTTCAAAAGACATATAGAAGATCAAGCGGGAGGCAACCACACAAACATAAAAATAAGTATTTGAGTTGTTATTTATAAATGATATTGCTTGTAATAGGTTGTATGCATATTTGTATTCCTAAAATATATCCTACTAGGTGTAAACATTGAACAGTATACTACTAATATGCATATGATTGGTAAGTTGGACAAACATTCCATTGTTGCTTGTCTAGATTGAAACCTCTTTGCTGACATGCTGAGAGCTGTGCACACTCTCGATAGTATGTTTTGGTAGAGATGGAAGGCATCTAGATAGCCACTGTATGCATACAGGATATGGAAAAGTGTTGTACCAAAGTATTGGTCAAGATAGTTGCATAACAATGTAAATGATATCCGTATGCATAATAGGTTATCATGTCAATATGATTTGATGATTATGAAGTATTACTAATCATGTACTTAATTTTGATTTGTAGGAAAGATCATGACAAATGATGAACACTGAACAAGTGATGGATGTTGAACAAAAAGATTTACAAATCAAACACACTATAGAAGGCTCCTGGCTAGAAGATTCTCTTAGAAAGAGGAAGAGAATCATGATGAGATGTTTGCTCCAAGTTGCTAGATAAGACCATTATCTTAATGATGTAATTGAAGAAAGCTCTGTTCGGGTACCCAAGATGGATAGTGATCACCAAGGGTGATGTGGATCTCAACCTTTGCTACAAGGTTGAATATGGTTTCTATACATAAATGACATGGATGCAAGAAGGAACTCACCATAGATTTTGAATGATATTGAGGCTCATATCAGTAGACCCATCTGACGAGAGATGGCACAGATAGATGGTTGCAGAAATGAAAATGAAAGATCTCAGATTGATGCATTACTTCCTAGGTCTGGAAGTATGGCAAGGCTCAGAAGGAATCTTTCTCAACTAGGGAAAGTATGCCGATAAATATTAAAAGGACTTGATGTGTTGGAATGGCCACTCTCATGGGTTCCAACTTGGAGTTGTTAGCTGATGACTCCTCAGAGTTAGTTGATGTGACTCTGCACAGACATATTATTGGGTCATTGATGTATCTGATGAATACTAGGCCAAATATATACCTTGATTTGAACACCTTGAGTCAATATCTAGTGAAAACTAGATGTGTTCACCTGATAGTTGCAAAGCATGTGATGAGGTATCTAAAGGGTACGATAGACTTTGATCTATGTTATCTTGGAGATCATGACTTCAGATGGCTACACAAATGTTGATTGAGCAGAAAGTGTA
Source organism: Larix kaempferi (assembly GCA_027924585.1). Lineage (NCBI taxonomy): Eukaryota > Viridiplantae > Streptophyta > Pinopsida > Pinales > Pinaceae > Larix > Larix kaempferi. Next base: position 10,844,903 of record BSBM01000779.1, on the reverse strand, counting down.
TCAGACAGGAAGAGCACATCGTGAGGATATTATTGTATGAGATCTGCCATTATCTCATGGTTTAGTAGGAAGTAGTCTAGTGTGGCCCTCAGCATAGCTGAAGCGGAATATATATATATAGTTGCTTTCTCTACTAGTTGTGAAGCGGTATGGCTATTTGACTTAGAGATGGACTCAACTATGATCCTATGTGACAAACAGAGTTGTATCAAAATGGCAGAGAATCCAGTGTTCCATGATAAGTCAAAGCACATAGAGATCTGACATTTCTATATACAAGATATGGTGCAGAAAGGAACTATAAAGTTTGAATTTGTAACAAGTTAGCGATGTACTAATCAAACCTCTACCTGAAGTAAAGTTTGAGTACTTCCGAGACAAGCTTGGTGTAGTTCAGAAGGACCCTCCTCGAAAGGGGGAGTGGTGTGGTCACTTATGAAGAGATTTTTTGCATCGATAGTGAGGTCGATGATGTGGATACCTATATTGGTGATGCCGACAGATAGGTTGGTGGATGGTCCTTAGATAGGATCTAAGTTGACGAGGGGATTGCATCATCCTTGACCACATGTTCTAAAAGGATCCGTATACATATGTCTCTGAGAAAGAAGAGGGATTGCATCATCCTTGAACACATGTTCTAAAAGGATCCATAGACATGTGTCTTCGAGAATGAAGTCCTTAGTGGACAAGTGGGGATTGCATCATCCCTAGACTTCAGCCCTAAAGAGAGCCGTAGACATATGTCTCCAAGAATGAAGTCCCTAGTGGACGTGATAGGACTACATCGTCCCTGAGCGCTTAGTTCAAAATGTATGAGGATTAAATCATCCTTGGACATAGTCCTAAATGAATGGTGTGGATTCAATCATCCTTGGACATAGTCCTAAACGAATGGTGTGGATTAATCATCCTTAGAGCATAAATCCTGTAATTCCAAAATGAAGGATTGTCTTAAAAGAGATTGAGTATGGATTAATCATCCTTAGACCGTAAATCCCATAATTCCGAAAGGAAGGATTGTCTTAAAAGAGATTGAGTATGGATTAATCATCCTTAGACCATAAATCCCGTAATTCCGAAAGGAAGGATTGTCTTAAAAGAGATTGAGTATGGATTAATCATCCTTAGACCGTAAATCCTGTAATTCCAAAAGGAAAGATTGTCTTAAAAGAGATTGAGTATGGATTAATCATCCTTAGACTATAAATCCCGTAATTCCAAAAGGAAGGATTGTCTTAAAAGAGATTGAGTATGGATTAATCATCCTTAGACCGTAAATCCCGTAATTCCGAAAGGAAGGATAGTCTTAAACATGATTGTGATGAGATTGATCCTATTATTCCGAAAGGAAGGATCTTGTGTATTGCAGAGTATGCTGCTATTGTGTATACTTGACTGATGAGGATACTTGTATTGATATTGATGATATGTATTGATGAGGATACTTGTATTGATATTGATGATATGTATTGATGAGGACACTTGTATGTATACTTGTATTGATGAGGATACTTGTATTGATGATGTGTATACTTGTATTGGTGTGGATACTAATACAGATGATCTAGATGATGATGATGCTGATCGTGATGATCTAGATGATGATGCTGATGATCTTGATGATCTAGATGACGATGCTGCTAATTGTGATGGTCTAGATGACGATGCTGATGATCATGAGGATCCAGATGTTGATGTTGTTGTAGCTGTTTGAGTGATGCAGAAGATAAAGACTCGGTAGTGAAGATGTTGATGTTCCAGTAACTGCTTGAGTTACTGATGATGTTGAGAAAGCTTCCAATGATTTATAGATGTATCATGTATGATGTTTATGACTCCTTGCTCGTGCAAATGTTGTTATAATATCCTTCTCGTTAAGGGGGAGTGTTGAAATATTGTAACTTCAAATAATATTATATTTGTACCTTATTATTCCAGAGATGTTTCATTCCTCCATGAAGATCTTATTGTATATCCGGAGATGTTTATTCCTCCGTCGGAATGTGGTAACTTGGGTTATTAGACTTCCCTAGTGGGGGTTGGCCCTGTATGTGTTATGTGGGTCAAAGGGTTGTTAGACCACCCTAGTGGGGTCGGCCCAGTTAGTTGTAGTGGGGTGTTTAACCCAATGGTAAAGTTGGAGCCGACCTAGTTAATATAAAGTACAAGTCGGAGATGTGTATAAATAGAGGAGGTGTGTTCCTCATTATACACACACTTCCCTCACTTGAAATGTAGCGCACTTGTGAGAGAGAGGTTTGGTATGGAGAAGGAGGAGATCATGTCTTTGGTTTGCATCTTTGTATATTGCTGGTCATCTATATTGAGGAAGCTTTATTGGGTTTTCTACCCCATGAGGGTTTCCCAAGATAAATCTGTGTCTCTTGTGTTTATGTTTTGCTTGTTGTTTCTTTAGTGATCATGTATATGCTATTATTGTGAAATGGAATGTAATGCTGATATTTTCTGTCTTAGCATATTGAATCTTAACAGTATGGACCGTAAAATAGATTACTGATGATGATGCTAAGAAAGGACAGTTAGTGACAACTCTGCAAGGTCATGCATTAGATTGGTTTATGAAGTTTGTTTTAATCCCTACAGGAGCTCCAGAAAAGACGCTGGACGATATCACGAAAGGATTGATTGCAGAATTTAAGAAACCCTAGTCTAAAGCACAGTATATTATAGAATTAAATGAGATTAAGCAGTATCCCAATGAAGCGGTGTGGGATTTTGACCAGCGACTCAAAAATATGATGGCGAGGGTCAACTTTGACATGAGTGTTGTTCAACACAAAGAATGGCTCATCACAGCATTGCACCTGCATATTTGTCTACCGCTGATGAAATAGAACATTACAACACCTAGTGAAGCATTGGAAATCGCAATGCGGTTAGAAGCGTCGCTAATAAGGGAAAACGTAGCTAGGATGTCGCAGATTCAGACACAACTGGCTAACCTAACCATACAGCTGCAAGATCTTAAGAAGGGCAAGGAACAACGAGAAGAATTTTGGTGTACGCGATGTCGAGGAGAAGGGCATACTAAGGATAATTACCTAGACTTCTGCAATTATTTGGTTTCAGGAGCACCAAATCCATTGAGCGGTGGAAGTATGCTGTGGTGTCACATTTGTCAGGTATATGGGCACCGCCATGACAAATGTCAATACATGCAGAAAATGGTAACAAAACCGATGAATCTATATTGTACATTCTGCAAATCGGTGGGACACGAAGAAAAAGATTGCCATGCATATGGGTTGCTTCAGGAGAGAACGTATGATGCATTCTATGTGAAGGATGACCAGCATAGAGTACAACAACCGCACCTGCAGCCACAGGTAGCCCAACCATTACCTCAACCATAGGTGCAGTTTGTACCGTAGCAGCAACCACAACAGTTTATGTCGCAAGATGCTCTGATGAAAATGGCTCCACAGTAGCCATAGTACGTTCAACATCTGCAGTATGCGCAGCAAGGGCAAGGCATGCAACTGAATCCTATATAGCAGTAGTTTAATCAATCGCAGTACCAACAGCAGGGAGGATTTCAGGACGAACGTGGCGGAGGATTTGGTCATAGAGGAGGACGAGGAGGTCATGGACCTATTCAGTGCTATCACTACGCAGTATGGCGACACTACCAACAAGATTTCCCACAATTGCAGATGCAGTGTACATTTTATATTGTTACAAATCATACAGTAGAAAACTATCTGCAGTTGATTGCACGATGGAAAGCAGGGAATGTTCCACATTTGCAGAATCAGAATCAGGCGCAGCAGCTAGTACAAAATCAATTAAAGCAACCGGCATAGAACCAGAACCAATGACCGAATTGGAATGTTAACTAGAACGTAAACCAATGAGGGAATCCACCATCGAACCAGAATCAGGGTGCGAGTGTTGCAACAATTTCTATGGAGCCAAGGCCGCAAGATGATGCTGTTGCCGTTATCACTCGGGGAGGTGCGACAATGGGAGAGGATAGCCCCCATCCACTTATTCGGTTAGCAGGACAGAAGAAGGTGTCTTTTGACATCAATTCCGAGCGCGATGCACTCTTTCAGGCACAACGGGCGATGGAAAAGGCTCGAGGTAAGGCCATCATCTGTGATATCCCTCCTATTTTTTATGGAACTTCAGAGGCTGGTCCATCACGGCAGTTCAGAACCTTGCAGAAGTTATTTGAGAGTTGCTTATTGCTAACAAGAGATCATGATGCTCTTGCTGAGATTGATGGGCTGTTGTAGCGACTGGCCAAGGGACGGCAAGAGCCTGCGACCAATTCCTTATAGCAGTGGAAGACAAGTAAGGAGATGCGTGTGAACATTCAAATTGGAGACTATGACATTGATTCAGTTATTCTGGATCTTGGTTTGGATGTCAACATCTTAACCAAGTAGGCCTGGCAGAAAATGGGTAGTCCCACGTTAAGCTGGTCTCCCATATAGCTTCGGCTGGCTAATCAGGCCAAGGTGACACCGATTGGGAGAGTTCCATGGTTGGTTGTGGACATTGAGGGAATTAAGACATGTGTCGATTTCAATGTCATCGAAGTAGTTGAAGGGGGAATCTATTATCCCACATTGCTAGAGATTGGATGGGCCAACGACAGTGAAGCAGTAATCAACTTCAAGAGGAGAATGATGACTTTTGAGAACCATGATCTCAGAGTTATAGCCCCATTGGATTCGGCTGAAGGACGCAGATACATTGAACCAGTGAAGGACGAAAATCCCAGTGGTGGGGACCCTGCATTCAACATTTCAGAAGATTATATTCATCCAACTGCCAATGGTGAGGTTGGTTAGTGCAGTGACAGCTCTTCATCTTTCGACTCTAATGATGCTTTAGAACATTGGCAGAATCGCTTGCATGAGGTGTCACTCCGCAAGTGTGGGTTGGTCACACAGTCATTATGCCGCGTTGCAACTCAAACGGTTACATTACTAGTATACGAAGGGATTCCTGGATTTTCTGACTTTCTCGCAGTGTTTAAAGAAAAGGTTTATGAACGACAGTGACTGCTGGCATTAGAGGAAGCACTAAAGGCTGCTCCAACATGCTGGTGGGCGACACACAAGAAATCAATCGACGGATGGTCGCAGTGCCGGAGATTAATGGCAATTCGCTTTGGCGGCACCGAAGTTTACCATATTGGAAAATATGATGGATGGAATGACCCTGGCAGTCATTTGATGGAATGTCAGATGTTATGGGCATCGCGACCCAAGGACGAGTGGTTCCATGCCTTCATCCATACGTTGCACGAGATTCCACGATCATGGTATACTGCAGCTGAATTGCGAGGAGAAATTATGACTTGGTTGGAGTTGACAATTTGTTTTACTCATATGTTCAGTTTCATGGATGCCAACCTAGATGTCCATAATGCATTGCAGCTCATCCGCGATGTTGTTTTGAAGGTTGTCCCGATGGGACATCCGGCGGATCCACATATGCACTGCAAGATGCAGTCTATGATGGAAAGTTACAATGTGAGTCGTCTACCAAAAGATGGTGATGATCCGCAGAATGTCAGTATTCCAGAATCTGAAGGAAGTCGCGATATTGTAGCACCTGATGTGCCCAGTGATCCGATCAGTCAACCGCTGAAGCTCTAAAAGGTTAACATTGGGACAAAGGGCAGTCCAAAGTTTGCAAATGTTGGGTATTATTGGGATGATGAGATGATGGGAAAGGTCACCGACTTGCTACAAGAATTCCATGACCTATTCCCTACGAAGTTTTCAAAGATGAAGGGAATCTTGGGTGATCTGGGGGAGATGAAGATTCCGTTGAAACCAGATGCTAAACCAACCAGGAAGCGACCCTATCGGCTGAATCCACGTCATAAGGAGAGGGTCAAGGTAGAACTAGATCGCATGTTCGATGCTGGTATTATTGAACCTATTGAAGAGTTAGAGTGGATTAGTCCTATGGTGGTGCAGGACAAGAAGACCAGCGAAATGCACATTTATGTCGATTTGCGGAAGTTGAATGACGCCTGCTCGCATGATCCCTTTCCGACCCCGTTTACTAATCAGGTGCTCGAAGGTGTGGGAAGCCAAGAGATGTATTCTTTTAGAGATGGGTTCTCTGGCTATCATCAGATCTGCATCGCGAAGGAAGACTGCTACAAGACCACGTTTGTGACCGAATGGGGCTGTTTTCAGTACACAGTGATGCCATTTGGACTAAAGAATGCACCTACAATATTTTCGTGGGTTGTTGTTGTTGCTTTTTGGGATTTCATCAAGAAGTTTTTGCAGGTGTACATGGATGACTAGACCGTCTACGGTTTGATCAGTGATCATCTAGAAAATATGCGGTTGATGTTGGAGTGATGTCGATAGCATCAGATATCGTTGAACTTGAAGAAGTGCATCTTCTGTGCACCATTTGGAATATTACTACGTCACATCATGTGCAAGCAGGGGTTGTTAGTCGACCCAGCAAAAATTGTGCTCATTCTGAGCTTAACACCGCTGACTAATGTCAAGCAGCTGAGAGCGACGTTGGGCCATACTGGGTACTACTGCAAGTTTATAAGGGGTTACATAGTCATCACAGCCCCTATGGAGAAGTTGGTGAAGAAAGATGTGATATTCTAGTGGAGTCCTGAATGTCAAGGCAGTTTTGAAACTTTGAAGGCTAAGATGGCTTCGGTGTCGATACTAGTATTTACGGACTGGAGCAAGGATATCCATGTCCATGTTGATGCATCATCGATCGCACTAGGTGGTGCTGGCGCAACTAGGAGAGGGGGATCTAGAACACCCCATTGCTTTCGCAAGTTAGAAGTTGTCATCAGCAGAATAGAACTATACCACTACAAAGAGGGAAGGCTTGGCGAGGGTCTATGCGCTGCAGAAATTTTGACATTGCTTATTGGGAGGACACTTTAAGATGTTCACAAACCATTCTGCCTTAAAATACTTGGTCAATAAGCCTGTGTTGGGGGGGAAGATATGTCGTTGGATACTTCTTTTTCAGGAGTTTGATTTTGAAGTGATTGTGAAGCCATGATGTTTGAATGTTGGACCTGATCATCTATCACAGATTGAGATAGGAGAGTAGCCAACTAACATTGACGACGGGTTTCCTGATGCACAACTCTTTACAGTTGAAGTAGCCGATGGCTACTATGAAGAAATCATTCAGTTTTTAGCGATAGGTACCACACCTGAGGAGTTCACCACTAGTAAGAAGAAGTAGTTGGTGGTCAAGGATGCTGATTTCCAACTAATTGCAGGCAAGTTATACAAATTAGGCTGAGATGAGATATTGCGGCTTTGTGTTTTTCCTCATGAGAAAGGGCAAATATTGTCAAAAGTGCACATAGGAGTGGCTAGGGAGAACAATGGCGGCTGTAAGACTTCTAGGAAGGTGCTTCGTGCGGGGCTATGGTGGCCCACGTTGCGCAACGATGCGACAGACTATGTGCAGTCCTGCGATGTTTGTCAGAGAACCGGGAAGCCCTCCAGGAGGGATGAAATGCCGCTAATACCTCAACTAACACTACATCCATTTGACAAATGGGTAGTGTATTTTGTGGGACCAATCAACCCACCTGCAAAGCAAACTGGTGCAAGATACATCATCACGGTGACAGATTATTTGACAAGATGGGCGAAGGCTGCACTAGTCGTTGATTTTTCCGTGGCCACAGCCGTAAGTTTCTTGTTCGAAAATATTTTCACTCATTTCGGCTGCCCTAAGATATTGATGAGTGATCAAGGTAGTCACTTTCTCAATTGCACCATCAATGCATTCACGGACGAACTACAGATACAACACAAGAAGAGTATGCCGTATCATCCGCAGGAAAATGTCACGGTGGAAGCTTTCAACAAGATATTGGAACATCTGCTGACAAAGGTGTGCAACGCGAACCATGATGATTGGGATCTGAAAATCCACCACTCTTGTGGGCATATCGCATCACGTGTAAAAGGTTGACGAGACAGACACCATTCAAGATGGTGTATGGGAAAGAAGCGATTATGCCTATGGAGTACATCGTTACGAGTCTGCGCATAGTGGAAACAATAGGTATGGATGCTATAGCAGCATTAGAAAAACATCTAGCATAGTTAGTACAATTGGAAGAAGATCGCTTTATTGCAGGATTCCATCAGAGTGTGGAGAAAGATCGCCAGAAGGCTGGGCACGATTGCCACATAAAAAACAAACAGTTTTAGTAGGGTGACTTGGTGCTATTGTATGACAACAAGTTTATGAAACATCCAGGAAAATTGTAGATGTATTGGCTTGGTCCATATCGCATCAGTCGCATACCTTCAGGAGGAGTAGTATAGTTGCAATAGTTAGACAGAGCGATGCTCCTAAAGTTGATCAATGGTAGTAGGTTGAAGCCCTACATGTTGGGCTTGGAGCAGCATGATGCTTGATTTGCATAAAAAAAAAAAATGTAGGATGCTCGGTGGTAGGATGGCTCACCGACAGGGACAGAATGCACGAGAAGGGAGGCTTGTGCCGCAAGTTAGACACGGTCCGCGATAATGGCAGGACCGCAACTGGGTCAAATCAACAATAAATCCCGAAAGTTTAAGGGTGTTAATTAATGGCGCTTGTTAGAATGATTAGCATTAATGGTGGATCCGATCGATTGGCTGACAAGATCAATGATGGATTTGGGTCATTAAGACAGGATTTGGTCTGAGTTAAGGAAGGATTTAGCTATGATTACGAGGGATTCAGTTGGGCGCTATAAGATGGGAAGAGGTTGGTCAGAAGGCACTTGTTTGTGACAAGTGAGTTCAGTTTCCAGTTTAGGAAATGTGCAAGGTTGTGTTGTGTTGCAGAGTGAACCGGATATGGTGGAGATTTCAAGTGAAGCCGAGTCACCCCTCATCCCTGCTACTATTGACGAATAGGTCAATCTCATGGATGAAGTTGCTAACATGTCGGTGGGATCATCCTTCGTGGTGTGCCAGAAGAGGGGGGGGGACGTAGCTTAGCTCCGAGCGGCTTGAGAAGTGGCACACTCGTTCCACTGTGCAAGTACTAGAAGGCATCCCTGCGGAGAGCCCATTGAGCTCGGGGGTTGTGGAATCCGTAGTTCGTGCAGGCATTTCTGCCGCGGATATCCCAGCCTACCGACCTCCATGTCGAGTTGGGGTGTAGCCGAGAAAGGTCACTAAGAGCCAACGGTATCAAATACGGATGCCGACAATCCCTCCGGGTATGAGTTGAACCACCAATATCGTATCAGCGTTGATGCAGCTGCGGTACGATGATCACGACTTACTGGCACTGGAAGATGTTATGATGGAGTCGTTTCAGCCACGTGCACTAGGGGATACCGGTCTGACGCCACGCATTCCACATGATTGGGCGCATGATTTAGAAAAGGATGGGTTGTTGGGTTTGATCTGCATGCCAGATTTCAAGCGGTTGACGAAAGCCAATGCCTGCGTCAAACAGTTGCTGGCTTGTTTTCATGGTGGGGTGTTATGGCTGGACAGGCAGGTCACCATGATGGTGGAACTGATTTCTGAGATCATAGGCTTACTAAAGGATGGGGATAACCCATCGTAATACTTTCAGGGGAAGAACAATGATAAAAATCTTGCAGCAAGGTTGCGGAAGTAGTACAAAATGCAGAAAGACGGACGGCTTACTGCTTAGACACTATCAACGAGCCCACAGTCACGATTGGGGCACGACTCTTGGCTACCAAAATTTTGTGGAACACTTGACCTAATTAAGGAAAATCCATGGTTGTCTCCTGCGTAGAGCTATTTGCGGTAGGTATGCAGATAAACGGGTCCCTGTTTCTACTTAACTAGTTGACAGAAGATGCGTTGGTGGCCCAAGAAGGATAATAGTCATTCACCTAAAGCTGGTTGTTAATATTATTCGCATTCGTCGCCTGTATCAAAATTGACGATTATCAAGGAATGAAGGTGGATGTGGTGTAAGAATGCAAGGGAGCTCGCTACCAAAACCTGTGGTGGGTGCAGGAACCAGAGCATCTCAAGGATTGTGCCACACAGTTCTGGTTTTATTGGAAAGCGCTGCAGGTAGCTGCTGAGTGGATTCCATGGTTGATGTAGGCCACTATTGAGAAGTACAAGGGGATTTCCCGGTTCGTGATTCACCCACACAGTATCTATGTGCAAGCGCGCCATGATACAGATAGGTAGTGGTTGCAGACCCAGTACAAGTTAACAGATGAAGACTTGGATTCGATCATCGACGACTGGCCAGTCGAATGGCACGAACCAGTTATTCAAGAGGAGGAGTCTACAGGGATACCATCCGATGTGCTAGTCATGGACAACCCATGTCATATGTTGGATGAGGAATCATCTCAGACCCCTGCGGATGATGAGCATCAGGTTGATGAAGGAAGAACAGAAGGACACCAGGACCATGGTACAATAAGTGCGATCCTCCTGTCGTCAGAGTCGCATCTAGGCCAGCTACTATTATCTATCAATAATGCAACCAATATGGTGGCTCGAGTAATGACGCTAAAGGTGGATGAAGGTTTCCATGCAATCACTGCCCTCCTAGATTCCTTGAATGATATTGTTTTGAATAAGGCACCAGAGGGAGCACCAGTGCAGGTAATTGGCACAATCAACACTGAGTCATAGGTCAGGAATGTCGATATTCCCCCTACTGCGATGTGACTGATAATGAGGCTTTGAAAGCCTTCTTTTAGCCGCTAGAGAGAGTGACCCATCAAACATCAATGCACTTCCAATGAAGGAGTTAACAGAATGCATGAGATTAGGGGTAAGTACTTGCGCTTGCAGGAGAGAGAGGAAGCTTCTAAGGGAGCGGTTGAGGAGTTGACCGGGAGGGGTATTACAGTGTGACATGTTGTGGATGAGTTGGCCATGGACATCCAGAAAGAACGGGATGAGAAGGCTTGAGTGATTGAGGACTTAAAGAAGGAATAGGATCGGCTGATGGTGGAGATGGCACAACAAGGTGTGGCTGGAGGAAGCTGTTGTGGAGGCATGTCAACATGTACTAGAGTCGACAGAGGTATTGGATCCAGTCGAGCGAGAAAAGAAGCTGGGAGCTTCCATCTCCGGGTTGTGGGCGAAAAATGCTACCTTGTCTCATGCACTCCAGTCAGCCACACCAGAGGAAGTCGTCACAACACGGAAGAGCGCCATTGAAGACTTGGTGACTCAAGTTGGTGAGTTGGAACAGGAAGCGGTCAAGATCACTACTACGACCGCCCTATTTTGGGGTAGCATTGTTTAGGATGAGCCTCTGGAGAAGCTAACCAAGCTACAATGTGAGGTGGAAGAACAGTTGAAAAAGTTGAAGGCATCCATGTGCATGATTGCACCAACCACACAGGTATCCAAGTTGACAGAACTCAAGGAATTGAAGCAACATGTCACCAAAGTGGAAGAACGTCAGAAGCAGTGCGTAACATAGTTGGATGAGTTCCAAGACCTCGGAGCATAGTTTAATGCTGCGGCTGACTCTGTGCTTTAGGCAGTACACGAAGGCCAGAAGAAAGTTGATGCGCACCTGGTTGACCATCCATTAGCACAGGAAGTAACTGAATGCCAGGAAGTTGCTACCATAGTCATGCAGTAGGTTAGTGAAATACGCCAGTAGTACGAAGACTTCCAGGTCAAGACGACTGAGTACACCATGTCTTGCCGACTTGGCTCGAGGGTGAACCACAAGATTGTTTTGGGGGCCTGTTGGAAGGCTGTTAGGATGGTAGCACTGCTAGCGCTGCGATATCGTGAAAGGCGGAAAGTTGAGCACAGATGATGATATTTTATGTCATTTTTGGTTAGTTGTACCGCAGTATGTGGGTTTTTGGGTCATTTGGACCACAATAGATAGATTTTGGGTCATTTGCTTGAAGTGTCGGTTAGCAAGTAGTTAGAAAGTGGACAAGCAATGTAAAGGCGGAATCCTATAAATAGATGTAGGATTGTAAGTGTTGAAGGATCTAATCTTGTATCTCATCTGGGATTGAGTATCTTAGATCTAGGGATATCTGTGAGATCTGCATTTTGTGGAGTATGAGCCAAAGACTGAACATTTTGTATCTGGGTTTTTGCGGAGTTAATATGATGTGACAGAGCTGTTTTGCGGAATCCATGTGTTTCTTTTGTTCATCCATGGTAATGCATGTTGCGATAGGAATCTATGAATGGTGCGATGTTTCCTTGCTGCAATTAATGCTTTACTGTTATATTTGCTGCGATGATGAATGGTTTTGTTGAATGATGCTATGAATATAAATGATGTCTAAGTTAAATGCATAGATCTACTTCTGAAATGTTGCAATAAGTTAAGTAAATGAGCCGCATCATCCTCCTTCATTCGGTGGAAACATGGTTCCGTCGACTCTCCCTTGAACATCTCGGGTGAGACCCCATTTGCTCCATAGGTGTTGCTGGATGGGGTAAAACCTGTGTGGGCCAGTGCTCAAGGATATTGCGGTGGGTTTGTGTCGACAGTGTTGGGAACCCCTGTCGACTGGGTTTATGTCAACAATTGTAATGTGATTCCCCTTATTCATACCATCCATTGAAAATATTAATTCAAGCATTAGGTGGTCCACCACCCACAACAAAATATTCCATAAAGAAAACCCATTTCTAGAGGAATGTATGCTAACAAACGTACTCTCTCATAATGGCAACATTCCACTAAAACGACATCAATCAACAAATTAATGTATGCATTCTATTTCCAACAACGCTTTCAATTATTTGAATTGACACTATCCTTGGGTGTTGAGAAAATGACAAAGCAATTTGATAGAACTCCATCATACCCAAAGATATCTCATTACTAACTCCAATATATTTGAACTTAAGCATTCCATCTTAATTGATGCCACTTTCATGTGCATAAGCATTAACTCCAACAATAGACTCATGTGGTTGTACAACCGTTCAAGTAAAATCTAATACCATGTTACTGTGGAAATTCAACACAATTTGAGACCAATTGAATTGGTTGTCCTCTTAGATCATATACGTTTCTAACAATTAATGGATAGAACTATGGAAAAAAACTTAGTTGACATTTCTTTCCTTTTCTAGTATCTAGAAAGACGAACAAATTTGAGACATAAGAAGACTCGATTTGCCTCCATATCTAAGAAGATAAATATTGTCTCTTGGGATACACCTGGTAGTGGAGAGGGGATGAGCTTCAATGTCCCATCCATTATGTATATTATCCACAATAGTATAGTTTTGTACATGAGGTGCCATTTTTGTGTCTAGGGAACAAGGTGTCATTCTTTCATGTTTGGGAATAAGGTGCCATTATGAATCTTGGCTGGAATGATGTACCATTTTGTAAAATATCTGTAGTCGATTGACCAATTTTGTATACAGATACACACACTAACTCATATAGGGGGAAAATCCGACGACGCAATCCGAAAGTAAGAAGAAAATCAAAAAAACTGTCGGAAGTTACATGCATTTTTTTGAAAGCCTAAAGTTCTTTTGATGTGCGACAATCTGTCGGATAGGAGGAAATCTTCCCAACAATCATGTCAGAAAACCGGCGGTTACCTTAATTATTTCTTTTTCCATCCGTATGCCTGAATATCTAATAGCTTTGACATTGTTGCTATGCTTGCAATTATTTTCGAAGGTTGTAGGGCGCATTTTGTGAGGGAAAATGTCACATAACATTCATCAAGTAGGCCAAGTAGGCCAAGTAGGTCTGGGATGCATTGGGGGTTTTGAAGGATCGAAAATGTTATTTCCCTTGTAAAAGATGCAAGGGATTGCAGATAAGGAGATTTCTAATAACAAAAGCTAAAAGACATTGTATCATGTATGGACACGCTGAAGGAGAGCATGAATATCATCCATTAGTAAGTTATTCATTATATGTATTTGTATTGTATATTGTTTTTGTAAATTTTTATAAGGAAACGCAAATTTATCATTGATTTGTTGTGTTTGTTTCTTGATATCATCCACGCTGGTTGATCTATATAGAATACTAACTCCTAAGTACACCTGACTCTTGCATGGACAATAACCTGTTAACCCCTAATCCATTAGCCATTGACCCCTTATAAACCCCTAAACCATTAAGTAATACCCCTATCCCTGACCTGTAATTATACCATCTTAAAGCCTTACCCCTAATGCTAAGACCACTGACACATTAAAGCTACTTCCACTAAAATTATACAAAACCCATTAGGTGATTAGTAAGCATATAAAACACATTGTCTATGTGCCTCAAGAATTGTTACAAAAAAATGAAGTATAATACTTTTATACCCAATAATATGATCATCATCATATACATCCTCTAGGTTATAAAATTTGAGTTAACAACGCAGTTTATCAATTTATATACTACATTATTCCAATATAATGTTTAACCAATCTTCTTGGAAATAAGACATCCACAATTAAATCTATCCATAAATTGGATCTTAAGGGAATTCATTAAAAATATAGGTCTTGACATTGTTGAAATCTCATGAAAGTTTTCCTCCAGCCATAAGGACCTTTCACTTGATCGAAGACCCAACTTAGGCAGTATATCAAGTTCATTGTTTAGTTCTAGAAAGACATGTGTGAATGATATCTTGTCAAACAAGTGTGAAGTCAGTTCGATAAAATATGCCAAAGGTTGCAATGCAACCTTTAATGAATTAGTTGTTAATTTCTCATCCATTTGATCATTAGTATGGAGTCTCCAAAAATTAGTCTTTGAACACCCTTTTCCAAAGAAACCATTAGTAAAACTATAAGTTCCATTAACTGAACATAATTTTGGAACTAAGTTCTAAACTTGAACTCTGAAAGGTAATAGAATCGCCATTAGGTAATGTTTTCCTCATCACAATTGAAATTTGTACAATAACTAGGCCCCTAAGTCCATCTCTTATGCATCATTTCTTAAGTTAACATTATTTTTCAAAGCAAGCCACGTAAGAATAATGATATTATTTTTTGAATTATTAACCTTCAAAACATTTAACCACCACCAATATTTAACATATTCATTCTCATAAATTTGTAAAGAATAGTAACCCAACCTAGAGGGTGATTCCATGAAGATGGGTAACTATGAAAAATGAAAATTTTACCCATGTATTAAATTGAAGCCCTCGAAACTCATATTTGCCACATGAATTTTGACATGCGGTTAAAAGACGAAATGTAGAGAATTATGTTGGTTTTTCAGTGATATTTTTTTCGAAATATATGAATGTCATTTATCGTGTCAAATTTTCATTTAATGAAACGTGTGTACTTCAAAATTTGAAGAGCAATTAACAAGTAGTTTGTGTGTGTGCACAATAACTTAATGTTAAATTAATAATTTTAAAAAATGACATATGTGAACATGATCTAGATAGAATGCACTAGTGCTTACACATTTTTATTTTTATTTTTCTATAAAAATTATATTTATTATTATTTTTTGAAAATGACCAATGAATATTCCAGTCGCATTTTGCACACATGTGTGTGTGTGTGCACCAAATATTTTGATTATTTACATAATTTGCAAAAGTAAAAATACCCTTTTGAAGAGGACGCACTTATCTAGTGCTGGTGTATTTTTTCAAATTTTTTGGATGTGTATTTTGAATGTTGTTGATTTATCGTTAAGCTCAATCGAAGTCGTCGGCAGGGTGTTTTAGGGAAAGTTTTAGTAGAAATTTAAATACAAAAGAAATATGAAGATAAAAATTCGTAAATTTTATGTATATGGATAGACAATTCATTGACAAATCCAATGGTATCAAGTCTACCCATTAATTTGCATTTAATAACATAGTTTAAGCCTCTTAAAGGAAGACAAAACTTTCTTTCTGCAATTAATAGGGCTCTCGGCTTGTTTTTTAGGCCCTCGTTTGAGGTATTTAAAATACCTCGATCGAGGGTTAAATATGACCTTGATCAAGGTTTTTACATAGACCTTGATCGAGTTATGTTCAAGCCCTTCATCGAGGTCTATGGCTTGATCAAGAGTTTTTAAAATTAGCTCGATCGAGGATTTGTCTGTGTAAAGAAAACATAAAAAAGAACCCAGGAAAGGAGTTGTACAATTAATGTTTCCAACCACCATTCCCTCGTAAAATAACAAGAAACTTCTATATAATCACTAAACAATTGCTCAACAACACTAATTTAACTCATTGCTAGTTTATTTTCAATAAGAGCTATGTGACTTTGATGTTGTTCAATTAGAGCTTTGTGATTTTGATGTTGTTCAATTAGAGTTCATTAGACATGTAAGATTTATTTGTAGACATATTTCAAAATTTCATATTAACATATTGTTGTTTGTTATAACAATTTGAAGAAATATTTGTTTGTTTTCAGTGTACTTTGATGGGGATTAAAAGAAAACAACAAAGAAATCATGCTCGTCAACAAAATGACAATGAAGAGCATGAGAAGAATAGAGAAATAATGAGACAACAAAGAGCAAGCTTGAGAGAAGAAGAAGATGCACATTTGGTGCAACAAATTCCAATCGAGGACAACCAAGGTAAATTTTTGAATTACATGCTACATAATTTAAATATCATATTTTATCTTTCTCTAATAATTTGTTATATACTAACTATTTGTTTGCATTTTAGTCTTATTTTATTTTGTTTGTAATAATATTTTTAACAAATTGTTATATAGACTACAAAATTAATAACAATTTTCCAAAAAATTTAACTATTTCATAATTTAATTTGCTTACTATGTATTTGTAATGATATTCTTATTTATTTCATCCCTTTGTTATTTTTATTTCAAAGTTTGCAACAATTTTCATGTTAAATGAATAATTTTCAAGTGGCTAACAAATGTTATTGGAAGAATTTTCAATTGAAATGTACATTTGAATTCTATTTTCATGTTAAAATGTACATATTTTTAACTATTTTCAAATTTCAAAGTTGCTAACAATTTTCAGATTAAATATACACTTGGACCCTATTTTCAACTTAAAATGTACATATTTAACTATTTTCAAATTTTTAAGTTACTAACAATTTCAAGTTAAATTTAATTTCAATTGTTGTTTTGTTATTTGTTAAAAAAATATTTGTACAATTTGTTATTCAGAGTACAAAATTACTAACAAATTTCCAAAAAATGTAACTATTTCATAATTTAATTTATTTACTATTTATTTGTAATGAATACTCTTATTTATTTCATAACTTTGTTATTTATATTTCATAACTTTGTTATTTATATTTCAAAATTTGTAACAATTTTCATGTTAAATGAATAATATTCAAGTGGCTAAAAAATGTTATTGGAACAATTTTCAAATGAAATGTACACTTGGATTCTATTTTCAAGTTAAAACATGTACATATTTAACTATTTTCAAATTTCTAAATTGCTTACAATTTTCAATGTTATTGGAACAATTTTCAAATTAAATGTAAAATTGGACCCTATTTTCAACTTAAAATGTACATATTTAACTATTTTCAAATTTCTAAGTTATTAACAATTTCAAGTTAAATTTAATTTGAACTCCAAGCCTCAACATGTCTTGATTGAAATAACTATCAATGTCTAATTTTATCTTAGTCCTCATTTTATTTGAAATGAACATTGTGATAGTTACATGCATTAAAGTTAGAAAATTCAATTTGAAAACAAATGAAATGAATAGTTATGTAATACATGTAAAATTCAATGGCAACAAATAAAATGAACATTGTGATAATTATGTAGTAGTTGGAAAATTCAATTATGTCGTTTTTGATGTATTTTCAATTCATGTACACCAATTTTTTCTATGCATGAATGTAGGGATAAGTTTTAAATATCTTTTTTCTTATAATAAGTATATATTTTATTTATATTTCAAAATTTGTAACAATTTTCAAGTTAAATGGATAGTTATGCAAGAGTTGGAATATTCAATTCACACGCAATTTTCAATTTGTTAATTTCCACATCAAATATCAAGTTACTAACAATTTTAAAGTTCATTGTACAACTATCACGTTATTACTAATTATCAAGTTAAATTATACATAATTGATTTTCAAACTTTACTAACAATTCTCAATCTAATGTATAATTTCAAGTAACTACATACATATTTTGTTAATTTGAATTTAAGTCACAAACAATTTTCTTGTTTTTAATTTTTTTTCCAGCAAGAAAAAAACATACCAATGTTATTCATTACGAATCAAAAGGTACATGAAGTAATACTTAAGTTCCACAAATTTCTTTTGACATCTCTGTCCAAGAAACCCCCAGCCAACATCTAATAACAAAACAGATTTTTTGATCATCACACAGGATGTCAGTCCAACCTTAGAAACCTCCAAAATAAACAAAACAAATACAAATCATAACTATCCAACCATATATAACAAAATTCATTCAAAAAAGTTCAAGACTCCAAAATTCAGAATCCTAGAATTCTGAATTTCTTCCCAAACCAGCATCCCATCATCTCCCATTAGAGCCTACTTTGACAATTTATCTGCCAGGGAATTGTGTTGCCTATAGATGTGCTGAAAAGTAATATTCCTGAAACCCTATATATCTTATCTGATTCTATTACACCAGTGGACCAGAGCTAAAAATTTGAGATTGAAATCACCTTTTGCCCATTTTATTGTGACTCTAGATTCACCGAAGACTTTCAGATCATCAATACCAAAAATCTTTGTTATCTTTAAGACACACCACAAAGCAATGAGCTTAGCTTTCATATTGGTTCCCAAGCCACATTTCATTTTGATATTGTAATGATGAAATTTATTTAGGAAAATAGCTCCACCAATTGCACACATTCCATTCCCCAATTCATATTTATATCCAGACCAACACAAACCTGATTCCATATTTCTCTAGCGAACCTACAATTTACCAAAATGTGCTGTGTAGTTTCTGCATCAGATCTACATAATGGACATCTATTTGGTCCAGTCCACCCTATTTTAACCAATGCATCCCATGTTTTCAATTTTTCTTTGAAGGAAAACCATCCAAAACACTTAAGTTTGATAGGTACCTTCCATCTCCACAGCTTCTTGAACCACCATTGTTGTGGGTTAAAATTCCTATATGAAATAATATAATTGTAGGCTGTCATTGCTGTAACTTCACCAGAGATAGGGTTCCCTTCCCATTTTATAACATCATCCTGGCATGAGAGCCTACACCCACTTGAGTTCAGGCATGAAAAGAAATCATCCCATTCTCTTTCATGACTGCCTATAAGACCCAAATCGGCACCTTTTATCCAATATGATGTTCCATTCAGTGATACATAATTCCTCATCCGATCTAAAGTAGTAAAGTTCCTATCCTTGAGGAATTCAAGGATTTCCATTGATAGTTTATAATCCTCATCAAGACCCAAAATTCTATCAACACCCACTTGAATTTTTCGGCCATTTCCTACATGCCATGATAAATCACTACCAATCTAGTGATAAACCTGCATAAATCCTTTCGAAATCATAGAGGAGTTCCTAGTTTTCTTGTCTGAGTTTTTGATCCATTCAATTATGTCCATTTTCATATACTTCTTTGTTAAAACCTGAGACCACAGAGAGTTACCCATCAACCCCCTCCAGAGGCTTTTCAGTCGCAATGACTTTCCAAAGATATCCAAAAATTTTAGCCCCCAGCCACCGAATTTTACAGGCTTAGTAATATAATCCCATTTGGCCATTATAAGTCCTCTGCGATCCAAACCACCAGTCCAAAGAAAATTGGAGCATAGTCTTTTTAATTTCTTGAGGATTGATTTGGGTAATTTGAATAAAGATAACCAATAGACTGGGATGCTAGTAAGTACCGCTTTGACCAGAGTAAGGCGGCCCCCAACAGATAGTAGTCTGTTAGTCCAGGATTGAATTCTGTATTCTACCTTCTTTACTAGCCAAGACCAGTCCTCGACTCTATAGTTATTCAGCTTTAGAAAATAACCCATATATGTAAATCCATCCTCTAATTTCTGAACTTTGTATGGGAGGACATTTTGTAATTCCTCAATAAGCAAATCATCCAAATTGTGTTGAAATAAGATGGAATTTCTATCACTAAACTTCATTCCAGATGCACATCAGAATAGAGAAATGGAATTCTTGAAACATCTTTCACCAATAGAGTCTGCACCAGCTAATAGAACATCATCCACAAAGAGCAGATGAGATATAGATATATCTCCGGAAAGCTTGATCCCTTTTATAAGACCATCATTTTTTTCCTTAATGATAATTATGCTTAAACCGTCAATGACCAGCACAAAAAGAATAGGTGATAGTGGACATCCCTATCTAATCCCTTGCGAGCACTTAAAGAAATTTGATGGTATCCCATTAACAAGAACAACAATGTTTGTAGAAGTCACACATGAGATAATCCACCTCAGCATCATACGAGACAAGCCAATTTTAATGAGAAGAACTATGAGGTAGCTCCAATCCACGTGATCATAAGATTTTTCAAGGTCCATTTTAAGAATGAAGGCCTTTTTGTTCCGATTCTTTATAGTGTGGATTATTTCCTGGGTGATGCCAACTGCATTCAGAATCTGTCTATCATGGAGAAAGCCAAATTGGTTTGCTGATAAATACTTTGACAACCCCGGTTTAATCCTCACAACTATGATCTTGGATATAAGTTTATAAATTAAATTGCATAATGCAATAGGCCTATATTCTCCAAAAGATGAGGGCTTGTTACATTTTGGAATTAAGGTCAGAAATGTTGAGTTCAAGGCACTTGAAATATAACCATAGATTCTGGAGTATTCCACCATTGCAACGATTTCTTCTTGCATCAAGTCAAAGAAATGCAAAAATAGTTCCACAGTCTAGCAATCAGGCCCAGGACTTTTATCTTTTGCAAAAAAATTTAATGTATCTTCAACTTCTTTGAGCGTAACCTCTGCTTCTAATTCCAAAGCCTCCTTAGGACTGAAAAAAGATGGGAACAGGAGAGCAATCTCTATTTGTTTAAGCAAATCACTATCCCCTGGATCTTTGAAAATACTACCAAAGAAATTTGCAGCAGCATCTTGTAGCTGATTCTGACCATTAATTGTAACCCCATCAGCATCTTTTAATTCCCAAATAGCTTTTTTATTCCTTCTGTAAAATGCATAAGCATGAAAACACTTAGTATTATTGTCCTCAAGTTCAAGCCATAGGGCTCGACTTCTTAATCTCCACTCTACCTCCTCTTGTAACAATAAAGCCTCATGTTTTGCGCTCAATAACATTAGTAAACCTTGATCCTCTTCACTATCCAAATAATCAATTTTATTTTGATAAACCTGCTTGATTTGTTCCTGCAAATCCTCATATTCCTAGAGATCCTACTTCTTTTTAGATTTGATCCATGATTTAACAACAGCCTTCAACTTCCTGAGTTTTATAACAAATTTATCCATAGGGTTTGAGACCCAATCCTTACAGGGAGTGAGCCATGACTTTCTAACAGTCTCACAAAAATTTGCATCAAGAAGCCAATTATTGTTAAACTTGAATGGGAAGTTCTTTTGACCGTAAGCATTGTCAAATTGGAGAAAAATGGGCCAATGGTCCGAGAATATATCTTCCACCACCCAAGAACGATATCTTTGAACCTGATGTAACAGAGGCCGAGAAACCAGAAAGCGATCAAGTCTCTTGAGGATACCCTCCTTGCCAGCTCTGCCATTTGTCCATGTGGGCAGAAAAGCAGCAGGAGCCACATCCACCAAATCACAATTTAATAGTAAATCAGAGAAATATTCGGCTAAATCATCAAAACGAGCCTTGGATCCCCAGATTTCAGACTCATTTAAAGTGAAATTTAGGTCTCCTGCAAGAATAAGATTAGGAAAAATTAAAAGCCCAGACATCTTGAGATGGTCCCAAAATTCAACCCTGTTATTGTAAGGACCATAGCAATTTAGTATAGAAATTTGATAATCATGAAAAATACCCCTTCCCTGCATCAAAATCCCCCATCTAGATTTATAGGTTTTGAAGCAGAAGCAATTTGGGTTCTAGCCAACAAGTAAACCACCAGACTTCCCACAGGCACTAATTGCAAAGAACTCCCAACCTGGGCACACATTAACCAATTTTTGAATTGCCTCATAATCAGAACACATAGTTTCCTGAATGAGCAGAACATCCAGGCTACTAGAAGTTAGTAGTTTCGACAAGGCCCTACCCTGGGAAACCTTGCCTAACCCTCGAATATTTAGTGAGGCAATTAGCATTATTCACCCTGGCTCGCAGGCGTCACTGCTCTAAGTTTCCTAGGGTTTGAAAGATCACTACTGCCGGCGAGGGCATCATCAATTCTCGCCGAAGGCAGGACAAATACATCACCAATATGCTCATCACATTTCTCCACTTGGGATTTCTTAGCCTTTCTAATGGTTACATTTTTAAACCGAAGACTCTCAGCTGGTAAGACATCCGAATTTGGGCAAGGATTCTTTGAAAATACCTCCAATGGGGATAAATGGGTAGACCCATCACTGGGCATATAACCACTTTCACCCAGGATTATATTTTCATCAAATGATAAAACCCTAGCAACATTATAGGTAGGCTCGCAAACTGGTTCCGAATCAACAGGTTTCACCACATGATTAACACTACCCTGGCTATTTTGTAACCTACCCTGGTTTCCCTTAATCAAAAAAGGCCCTCCCTCAGCAGACAGATTTAAAGCAATTTCCCCTCTGGAAATCCTAAGATTTAAAGAATTCTCAATATCCTCATAGAAATTTAACTCTTTTTTGGTAATATCTTTATAAGGGGTTTCTTCAAAAGACTTACCCGAAAATGTCTTCTTCTCTGATAAACCTTTAGATGAGCAAGACAGAAATGTATTCGAGGATGCCAGCGGCACAGCAGATACCTTCATAATTTTGAATGGACATTTTGCAGCAACATGCCCAGTTTCTATGCATATAAAGCAACGGATTGGGATTTTAAAGTAATCAAGCTTCTGGAAAATGACTCTTGAACACCAAATTAAGTCGACTTCTGCCGATAAACCCTTCCTCACATCAATTTCCACCATCACTTGAGCTGCTCTGCTGTCATACCCGAATAGGATTTTCTTATCAAAATGGATGAACTTCCCAATAATGTTTGCCACCTCGATAAGGTTACTTTCGGACCACAGTTCAATAGGGAATCTAGGTAGAATCACCCACAAGTGGTGCAAACGCTGTGAATCCTTCAATGGGTCAAAGCCAATATACCACCTTTTAAGACACAGAGAACCCTCTTTAAATAACCAAACCTAATCCAGAATACCATCCACATTAAAACCGGCAGGGAAAGTGAATAAAATCCAATGATTAACTAACAGATTAACACGAGGTGCCAATCCACAAATGGGGGTCCAGTTTTCATTCACCGAAGCCACTATCTCTTCTCTGCAACCACCGACAAATTCCAAACATCCCACAACACCACGAATAGCCAAAACCTTCATTCTGTCCAAATTATGCTCATAATCAACAGAGAATTGCAATCGACCATCTCTGGCCTTAATAACTTTAGATTGTCTGAGAATCCGAGCTTGGGCTCCCATGAGGTTACCATTAACATGCCTGAGACGAACATTCTTCATTGCCTATAGAACCGGAAGACAATAAGAAGGGGATGTTTCCAAAGATGCCATAGTAATTGCCAAAACCCAATCCGTCACAATCACCAAAAGCAACCCCTGACAAGATCACCACAAACCGCCACCTGCCCAGTTAGGACAAAGGTGCCCGCCTTGTTTTTAATTTATTTTCAATACTTGTACCAACTTTTTCAAGTTAAATGTACATATTTATTTATTTTGAATTCAAGTTCCAAAGAATTAAATTTTATTTTAAAAGTATTTTCAATTCTTGTACCAATTATGCATTTCAAAACACTTCAATTTGGTACTTCAAAATTAATCGATCCTTGCATAGTGCATTTCTGATTGAAATTCTCTTCACATGAATTTTGATTATGTAGGGAGAGATTATGTCAGCCATCACATCATGGTGATAAAGAATCACATGACCCTATGCCCCCCTCATGATCTTGATCAACCATCACATGACACCTTGCCCTCTCACATTTCTAGTATATGTGGGGGTTGTCATGGGGTTGGAATGGGTGGGAATTGTCTTAAGGATTGTGCAGTTGTTTCTACACGAGAAGATATTGGGAACTCGATCCCTATTCAGAGAGTTAGGGAGCATGTCAGTAACATAATTGAGTCATATTTTGAACAGCATTCAATGATGGCACAAGCTCAAATCCTACATGGGTTGATAAAACACAAAAAATTGATATGTGCCACAAAGTTGTTGGGTTTTCAAGATGCTAAAACAAAAAAGACATGCGAGAATGCAATAGAAAATGTAAGAAATGCATTATCTTGATTTTGAAAATCAAGAAATAATGATATTCAAGTTGCTCATAGGGAAATTACAATGGCTATTGTGGCACAAAGCACCTTAGGAAATCGAATGGTATCAACAATGGCATCATTGCACAAAATTTTAAAAATAACATTGCTCAAATATACTAAATTCAGGGTCTGGATAGATGAAAATGATGAATCTTCTTGTTGGGCTCTTATTTGTAGGGAACCCTATCGAGGTAGGATGTCAATAGGCATTAGAGAGAAGGTGATAGAGTTCTGGGATAGCCATTCTCGTGCTATTCCGGATCGAAAGTATGTCCTCCAACAACATTTATCTAGAGGAATTTATCGAGAGCACTGTAAGCATGTGATGGAAATGATGGGAGTTGTACTTTACAAGAACTTCCAAGAAACCAATCTTGGTGTTGAAATATCACTGATCAAGTTCAACAAATTGAAATTGTGGTATATTAGGACGAATATGATTCGCGACACTTGTTGCTGCCGGTACCACGTTGAATTTCAACTATACTATGACATATTTCTGGATTTTTGCAAAAGGCACATGAACCGTGAACTAGCTCCTCACACAATGCGATATTTTATTTGTATGATACTAGCCAATAGGAATCCTGAACATGTGTTTTTCAATAAGAGGTGTGTAGGTGGGAGAAGATTCCTTGAATGCGGTGATTTGACATTGTTTTATAGGAAATTTCCTATCGATCCAACACACAATGGATTGTCAGATATCATAGTTAAGTGGAAGAGGTACAAGTATGTCTCCATGAATCCATCATATTCCTCATATGTTCCATCTAAGAGGATTGAATTGCTCAAGGATGAGATTCTTGTTTCAGATTCATGGAGAAGTTTCATAGTCATATTTATAAATACATAAAGCACTCCCATAGGTCCAGGTGGAAAGATTCAGAATTCAAACATTCTCGTGAGGTATTTGAGCTGGGCACAATCTTATCAGTGGTAGACTTTGCTGAGAACTACACATTTTCTCCTCGGAGAGCAATACAGAGTGAGTACTATCACTTCGACTAGGTGTCTATCTTTGTACATGTATTATACATACATGCTCAAGAAATCATTGATGGTAGGGATAACACTCCTCAGTCACATGAAGTGATCAAGGAGTACCGTTTTTATGTCAGTGATGATCGTGAGCATGACACATTGTTTGTTCAACACTGCTTTGGGTTGATTTATGATTCATTTAGGAAGAGAGGCGTATCACTTGTTGAACAATGGATTTGTTCTGATGGGTGTTCAGAGCAATTCAAATCGGCATGCTCATTTTATTAGTTGAGTCTCCTTCACAAAGAGACAGGAATCTGACACACCTGGAGCTTTTTTGAAATAGTTCATGGAAAGGGTGAGCATGATGGCACAGGTGCATGTGTGAAACGAGCACTTCGGAGGTACCAGATGAGTCATGGTGCAACCTGACTCAAATGATCCATGGAGGTAGTTGATTGGTGCACACGTCATTTGGGATATCAACGTCATGAACAAGCAAGTCTGGTGTATAGGTAATAAAATCCAAACTCAATTAATAAGCTAATAACATTCAATATCATCATTTCCAAAAGAACACATAATCGATAGGAATTTATATATGACAAATTGAAATCCATGTAGGTTCTTTTGGGATGTTTCCCTTGGTGATGTGAATAGATCCATGTTGTGGTATTGTGAAACCATACCTGGTACGATGGAATTACATTATGTTCGAATTAAAGACATTGGTGACATATTTTCCATTAAAACAAGGAAGTATGCTTGTTTTTGCAATTTTTGCATTGATGCAAATGGATGTGGGCTTCATCACTATGAAAATGATGCATATGTGAAACCATGTAAATATGTCCCTCTTAATCCAAAGGGCCCACATCCAATTCCAACATGGAAAGAGATGCACACCAATGAGGAAATGGTCTCATTAGATCATGAATGAGTTTCTGATATGGTTAGGGAAGGTACAAGAGACTTCATTAAGTTAATTAGTTCACTATATATTACACATATACAAATGTTGTAGAAATGCACGTAGGACATTTGAATAATAATTGTAATGTATCTTGTAGGTGATGTATTCATTATCATTGCACCCCCGCATGGGGGATTCACTAGAAGACAATATAATATCACTTTCGTTCATATTGGGGGTATTAAATAATCATGAAAACCAAAAAATTATATTCCTTATATATTAAGGGGCAAATGGGTTTTTTTTATTTAATATAGCAATACACAAATACTTTGGGGTATTTTTTATATGGGTGGGCTGACAAATATCTGCGAAATGGAAATGAGGCAAGGCTCGGGCTTACCAGAGTCACAGGAAAATTGTGTTGCTTGAGGCCAGGGTTTTGTGGTGAAGAGGCAAGGGTTGGAAAGGACAGAGTTGGAGGAAAATCGCATTGCTTGAGGCGAGGGTTTTGTGGTGAAGAGGAAAGGGCTAGAAAGGGAAGAGTCGTAGGGAAATCGCATTGCTTGAGGCAAGGGTTTTGTGGTTAAAAGGAAAGGGTTTTTAAAGGGTGTGTTGGAGGCCAGGGTTTTCCATGACATCCAGGTGAGTGGATCTCTCATTTGCATTTTGATTGATCCTAATCGCCTTCTCCTGGACTAATTTATGTGACGTTTCTTTCAATATATTGAAGGATAAATTGGTAAGTGCCCCCATTCTATTGTTTCCTAACGGGGATGTTTAACTGCAGGTACATGTTGCTCCATTGGGTTAGTTTCGTGGTGGAGAGGCAAGGGCCCAGTACACAGAGAAATCATGGAGAAATCACGCGTTGAGGAGGGGTTTCAGCACGGTTTCGGTTTTGTGGTAAATAGGCAAGGGTTTCCAAGGTTTTCCATGCTTTGATGTGGCTATGATACTCTTTGGTTAGTATTGTTGGTGCTCTGATACGCTTCTTTTGCAAAATCATTTCCATAATTTAGTTTGGATCTATTAGTAGGGATGCTACCGAGGCCGTCATGTATGGATTGACTCAATTTTGATCTCGAACTACTGATAATAGAACCATAATACTCATCATCAATATTGATGATCAATACCATGGACTTAGGGTTATCAAATTCCTAAATGGTCTTTAATTTTGTTTGGAAATAAAATCCTCCAACTCTTGAAGCAATAGGTTAATATGGGTGGGAATGGAGGTAATTTCTACCACCACACTACCATAGGCCCTATGGGCTTGGTATATGATGGTTGTTGAAAGGAATGATTGATGGCCTTAGTGGGAATCGTGCTTAAAATGTAACCACCTGCATTTGGTTGGGAGTGTTGTCGTGCAAGAAACTAATGACTGAATCCAACCAGTCTTTGAGGTCCTTACCCAAAAAACAATCATGTTAGTAATAGGATTTGTGAGTACAACTAATAGTTTCAAGATTACTAAGGCTTAACCAACCTCGATTTCAGAACCAAATTCTGAAGTAGCATGTCCTTTTCCCACAATGTGTTTTCCGAAAACATCTTCCTTCTTTACTACATTTTTGGACCTAGTAGCTCAAGCAGTGATCTTAGGTAGAATGTAGGTGGTTTCATGCACCATCTTGGACTTCTTAACCCCCATCCATAAGAAAAATTCCTTGGCAAATACATGCTTTTTCAAATAGTAGGGCACGGCCATGGAATGGAATTTCTCCAGGTCTATTGCACATCGTCGCACAAAGGTGTTATCCTTGTTCATACCGAACCAAATATTTCCTACGTGTGCATCTAGGAGCTCCTATGGGATTCTCAAAGTAGGGGTGGTGACCACAATTAGCTGGTCATACCACTTGCTGAAAGTGGCATCACTAAAAATGTTGTTTTATGCATCCTTCCAACTTTTCCAACAGCAAAATTAGAGTGGAATGACTCGTTGGTTGGGTTTGGGATGGAGCTCTTGACCTTGTCAAGGCTTTCATTTCCACATAAAAGAGGAAACCAAAAAATACCAAAAAATGAAGTATGTCGATGAGGTATGAACATCCACACATGCTTGCAAAAAATTGTCCATAAAAAACTTGCACAACTTTAACTTAATCCATTGCACATAGAATTCAACCATGGATAGGGTGTCAAGGGTACACTCTTCATTATTGTACATGCAGATGAGGTGGATAATGATAAACTAAAATGCACAATGAACTCAGTGGTTATTTATTAAATATATTATGGTGCCTTGGCCCCCTTTCTTGGTTCCATGCCTATCATATAAGTTGGTCTCATCATTCTTCTGCACATGCTCCCTTGATACTAATTGAAATGCTTTGGAAAGATATCCCACTTCCATAGAAAACCCTGTTAACAAGTGGATATCATGTATATGAATAGGGTAAGTGTGTTCAATCCATAGACTATGGCCATGCACCCTACCGATAATAAATTTAGTGCGGTAGGTTACTTCCCCAATTGTGTCAAAGACTAGTAGGACGCGTGGCACTGCCAAAGTAGATTTCCAAAGTGGCATGAATGTTAGCTTCCAAAATGTGACAATATTGCTTGACTACAATGGTAAACATTCTAGGAATACCTCTAGTTCCATATTACAAAAGCGATCACCATTAGTAAAATCATTGTCAACTGATTGGGTCTGCTTGACTTTCCCATGCAAATCTTGCATCACCTCAACATGTGGATCAAAAACAATTGTTGAGATGACTTCTTTTGACCTTGGAGATGTGTTTGAATCTGTATCCTTATATTTTGATGATTTGCCCACGGTTGTGACCCTTACTTCATACATAAATTGAAATGGAAATCTTGGTATGAAACTCTTAAAAATGTGCTTGACAATTGTAGCGTCTCTTAGGGTGATCGATAACTATCACATAAAAATCATACTGAGAAATGAAATAAAGTTGGGGTCATTTAATGACTCTTTCTACATCAATGTTTTAGGAACCTATGTCAACCCTTCTCTTTACTATGTTAGTATATTGTTGTTGGACGCATATGCTTTGTAAGTCGTCCTGTAGTATTTGTTGATCCGTAGTTTATATTAGCCCATAGTATTGACCCATAGTATTGGACGCATATGCTTTGTAAGCCGTCCCGTAGTATTATATGTCCCATGGTTTTGACTCATAGTATTGGGCATAGACTTAGTATATAAGTGTGTGTTGAGGTCATTGAAGGCACGGTGAAGTTAATTGTATTGAGCTTGCTCAAAGGAGGTTGCCCCCTCGAAGTGGCCCGTGATCAATATCAAAGCGATTCTGTTCTATTATTTCTGCTATTTCGCATATTCTTATTAATTAATTGTTGCAGGTGCATCTCATCTAGTATCAGAGCACTTTCCTTGGCACAAGTGGGAATTTTTTTTTCTTTTTTTGGGTGGCGACTTTCAGATCAATTTCTGAAACTTTTTGCACAAAATAAGAAGAAACAAATTGCATATCTAAATTCCTCTTTCAAAAATACGCAGTTTCAAAAAAAAAATCATCTCATTTGGAGTTCTAAAAGTGGAGACATCGCGGATTTAAAATCAGCAATTTTTCAGAATTTCGGTGACGGCCGCGGAAATTGCTGCGAGAAAATCTTTTGACCAATTGCCCAGATTTCTATTCTGCTTTTATGGGTAGAAGCAGAGTGGTTGTTATAGTTCCGGAAACATGCTATAATAGCGATTCTGAGCAATATAGATCCGGTTTTTGAACATTGGGTGGAATTTCTGCCCAAATTTTTTCTGTTGCAGGTTCGGATCTGGGAATAATCCCTATCCACTTAACTGTGGGAAGTACTTGGGCATAAGTCCTAAAACTCATTGTGAGGAGTACCACAGGAACCCCGAAGTAGCTGGCCATTGAGAGGACCTGCCAAGCGAAAAGGGCAACGACCCCTACCTGATTGACTAGTTCCCACCTGTGAGGTAAACCAAGAGCTGTCGTTTGTGGCCAAGCGGTTATCAGTTTTACCTAAGCCGTGGAGTGAGGGGTACTACCCCAATACGCAAGCCGTCAGACAGCATTGGTGGCCGAGTGAAACATTTGAACTGTTAGGATGTCGTTCATACTTGGGGTCCATATCTATTTAACTGTTGCCGATCACTTCCGCTCCAGATCCAACTGTTTAGATCTATTCTGAAAGTTGTTCCAGATCCAGTCGCCGTATCAGATCCAGCCATCTTCGATCCCTTCCGCGTTGCTGCAAATCCATCTGTTGCAGATCCCTTCCGCGCCGCTGTTGTCGATCCATTTCTGAAAAAAAAAAAAAAAAAAAAAAAAAAAAAAAAAAAAAAAAAACCTAGTTATGGTTGTAACCTGTGCAGGAGCACACACCATGGAGGAAGCACTTGCATCCATCCAAACCAAACTCCAAGATCTGGATGAAAAATTTCTCAGCCTCCATCTTCAGCATTCAGCCATGAACAATACCAGACAGCCAGAATCTTTTGCAGCCACCGGGTTCTCTTCTTCCAGCAGTTTTCGTAGGCCGAAGCTTGATTTTCCTCGCTTCAATGGTATGGATCCGACTGGATGGATATACCGAGCAGAACAATATTTCAGTCTGCATAATACTTTTGATGTTCAGAAAGTTCCACTTGCATCCTTTCATTTGGAACAGGAAGCCCTTCAATGGTACCGTTGGTACGTCAAAGCTCATCCCGAGCCACATTGGACATATTTTTGCACACTCCTTTTGTCACGATTTGGTCCTAGTTCTTTTGACGACTTCATAGGAGCACTCACTAAACTTCACCAAACTGGCACAGTGAGAGAGTATCAGATGAAATTTGAGAAACTAGCCAATCACACAGAAGGATTGTCCGATGAATTCTACAAGAGTTGTTTTATCAGTGGTCTCAAGGATGAAATCCGCTCAGAGGTCAAAATGTTTTGTCCCCACACAATGATGGAAGTCTTAGGGTTGGCTAAGCTGGCTGAGGACAAGATCGCAGCTCAACAACGCTCCAAACGCACCTTTGTTCCCTTAAGAAATATGGGTTCCCAACGACCTCCCATCACGCCTTCTCCTCAACCAACTCCTATCAAGCATTTGTCTGAAATAGAAATGCAGGCACGCCGAGAAAAAGGGCTTTGCTATAATTGTGATGAGAAATTCACTCGGGGACATCGATGTGTTCAACAAATGCTCTATCTCTTGGATGTGGATTCTCCGCCTGCCTTAGAACTTGGTGAAGGAGCTACAGATACAGTAGATGATTAGGTCGACATTCAACACCCACCTGTTGACACCCCATCTCAGGACAACCCATCCGAGATCTCTCTCCATGCTGTAATCGGCACCACCACCCCACAAACAATGCGGGTCAGGGGATACTTCAAGAAGCTCCCTCTCACCATACTCATTGATTCTGGTAGCACTCATAACTTCATTAACCCTCGGATTGCTAAACAGGCTAATTGTTTTGTCCATCCTTGCTCCAACTTTGAAGTCATGGTTGCCAATGGAAGCACCTTACCTTGCAAGGGGAAGTTTCACAATGTGCGTATCTCTATGGAAGATTATAACCTACGCTCTAACATGTTTGCCTTGTCCGTAGGCGGATGTGATGTGGTTTTGGGCGTTCAATGGTTACGCACACTTGGCCCCATCTTATGGGATTTTGCTGAACTTTGGATGCAGTTTAAAGTCAATGGGGCACAACACAAATTTATGGGCTTACAACCAGGGTCTCTCTGCATCATCAGTTCACATCGCATGGAAAAAATCCTTAAGAAGAATTCACATGGTGTCATCGCTCAGCTCAATTCCATTCAGCTACACCCATCAATAGTCTCCACTACTTCCTTGGATAGATATGCAGGTATCTTTGTTGAACCAATGTGCTTGCTGCCTTCAAAAGACCTTTCCGGTAAGAATTTAGCCACATCTACCTCCAAGCAGGAAATGATGGCTATTTTGCACGCTGTATAGAAGTGGCAGCCATACCTATTAGGGAATTATTTCTGCATCAAGACTAATCTCCAGAGTTTGGAAAATTTTCTGGAACAATGGGTCTCCTCCCCAACACACCTGAAATGGGTTATCCCTATGCGATCACTTACAAGAAGAGTAAGGACAATATGATGGAAGATGCTCCTTCTCGCACAATTGATGACCCAGTTTCTCTTACAGCTCTTTCTTTGCTTGTTCCAAATTGGTTGCAATATGTTCAACAAGGCTCTCCCTTCTATGAACTCCATGCTTCTTCATCAACAGGGCACTCTGGGTTCTACACAATGTCTGACCGGGAACAACATAACTTCTTTTGGCAGGGACTAAAAATGACAATTCAACAGATGGTGGCTGATGATGATACTTTCCAAGTCAACAAGGGTGAAACAACACTCCATTCAGTATTGCTCAAACCCTTTCCCATCCCTACACAGCTTTGGCCAACTCTTTCTATGGATTTCCTAGCAGCACTCTGGTGGTACAATACCACATCTCAAAGGACACCATATGAAGCAGTCTATGGAAAACCACCGCCAGTTCTTCTTCCATACACCCTTAGCAGCTCTCCAGTTCAGGAAATTGACTCGGTTCTTCGCACCCGTGATCAAATTCTTCTCATTCTACAGGACAATCTTCACCTAGCCAGAATTCACCTGGAACAACAATCCAATCAGCACCGTTCTGAGCGCATTTTCCACGCAGCTGACAGGGGTCTTCTTCCTCTACAGCCTTCCAAGCAATCCTCCTTGACACTCCAAAGGCGTCAGTGGCCCGAAATGCAACCTGAGGATGCTACCGGGGAACCCCTCCTTCCAATTCTGTAGCAATTTCTCCAACCAAAGCTTTGAGGACAAAGCTTTTTCTAAGGGAGAGGGGATGTTAGGAACCTATGTCAACCCTTCTCTTTACTATGTTAGTATATTGTTGTTGGATGCATATGCTTTGTAAGTCGTCCTGTAGTATTTGTTGATCCGTAGTTTATATTAGCGCATAGTATTGACCCATAGTATTGGACGCATATGCTTTGTAAGCCGTCCCATAGTATTATATGTCCCATGGTTTTGCTTCATAGTATTGGGCATAGAGTTAGTATATAAGTGTGTGTTGAGGTCATTGAAGGCACGGTGAAGTTAATTGTATTGAGCTTGCTCAAAGGAGGTTGCCCCCTCGAAGTGGCCCGTGATCAATATAAAAGCGATTCTGTTCTATTATTTCTTCTATTTTGCATATTCTTATTAATTAATTGTTGCAGGTGCATCTCACAATGACTTGAATTTACCACTACATTTAACCAAATATGTGAAGGATTCTATGCTAACAAACATTTAAGTGATATCCACCCAAATGCTTGACAACTCATAAGCTTTTTGTTCATATTTGTTAATGATGGTAGCATGTTGGGTTTTGTCTATTTTTCCATGTTTCTAATGTCCTAAGGTCAAGAGCCTTAGTGGTATTTTTCCCATGTCGATGTCTTCAACATTGTTTCTAATTGCTTAGTTTAGTTTATTTGGAAGCTTCTTTGTCAGAGCCTCCTAGTACAGTTCTATCGAAGCATGTTCAAAATCATTTTTCTCAATACAGATATTTGCATTTGGCTATTATAAACCCTTACAATCCTTATTCTGATTCCACGCTTGTTTAAAATGAACACTTTCTAATTACTTTGTGACGATTTGTAATTCATTTTGCACAATTGTGGAGCTTCCTCATATATCCAATCTCACAGTAAAAGTGTACAATGCACTACCAAAAAATAATGCGTACTGGCTTTTTTAGATTAATAAAAATGGTGTAGCTTCCCACTACAAAAACATTCACATCAACTAGAATTCTGTCCAATCCTCGATTTGATAAAAAAATATTATCCTCCTCTAGAATCAAACATGCACAGAATATTTTTCCTCAAAAAAAACTAGATTCTATGCATACCCCTAATTGTATGCAAAATTAGGAACACTATCTACAAAGATTATATTTAAACTTGATAAGAGATATCAACCAAATCCTACAACTAATAACCATAAGACATTCAGAACTGTGATTATCATAGAGTTAAAATCATAGCCCCATTTAAATTGAAATAGATTACAGTCTGAGTATTGGGGTCATGATTGGAGGACAAGGGAAAATTTGCTTCTTTGCTAACAATTCAAGAAACTACAAGACCAATAAAAATTGCACATACAAGCATGCTCTCCCCAGTCATAATAGATTCATCAATTGATAGGGAATTTCCAGTAATAAGAGTGCCATCTGCAAGGACCTGAAAAATAAATATGCATCTTTCAGAAGATAGTTATTCAATTTTAATAAGAAGCAAGGAATTGATGCTATTATTACAAATTGAATTGGAATATACTTGATCACCGATATTGAGGGTACAACATCACCAACAACAAGATTAAATATGGAAACTTTACATCTTGTTCCACCTTTGATCACCTAAAAATGCAATGCAAAAATAGTGTCAAAACATAATACTCATTACCAAATCTCAAGAAATCCACATATGTGTAGAGACACATGTATTTACAACAAACTTAACTGACATAGATAGATTGTGATAGGAATATGCACCTGAAGTTCAATGTTTCACTTCTCTTCATTTAGATTTTGGAACTGGAGATATTGTTTGTAATCATTGATTGCTTCAAATTAATAGGCATAATTAGAGATTTTCAGACATATGGAAAATATTTTCAATGCCTAAATGATGATTATTTTCCAAACATATTATTGTTTCAAAATATTAATAAGAGTTTATCACATGTTGTATTATATTCTAGGGCCATAACAATAGTCTTTTTACTCCTTTTTTCAACAATAAAAAATCTACTATGACTGAAGATAACATCAAAGTGTGGGTTATGATTCATAACCCAACTAGCTGGCTATGATTCACAATCCAACTAGCTGAATGTAGATTTTTTGCAAAACAAGGACATAATAGACATCCCTAATTACCTACCACATACCTTTCATCTGAACTTGCACGCTTCCCTTTCCTGCAACTCTCTCTTCTTCTTTGCCTCACAAGATAACAAAATCAATGTTGGATATGTCCTCTACAAAATCAGTATACCAATTTTTTTCAATTAGTAAAATGATTCTATGCACTCAAGTCAATGTACCAAACTGTCTTGTTCCCATTGGCCCTTTATTGCTTGTCACAAAAACATATTTTCTTGTCTTTATTTTCGATTGAATTGGATTATTTCTTCCAATATTGATCTTCAGAAAGAGGTCCTTGGTCTTCTTTTTCATTCAACCACCTTTTCCGACAAAACTTGGCCTTATGCTCTCTCTTACAACAATAAAAACATCTTATACCTTTCCTAGTATTTTGAGTATATGATTCAACACATTTGTTTCCATCTTCATGCCCATATTATACTTGCCTTTGAACTGTGTTTTTAAGGCCACCTTTGATTCTCTATTCACACTACTACTATCAATTTTTTTTTACCTCCTTTCGTTTCGCAAAAGTTTGTTTCTCAATTTCTTAAATGTCATATCAACCTCTTCAAAAGTTGTATTCAAAATTTCAATGTTTCAACAAAATTTTCATATGAAGGAAGTAGGTTTCCCAATATAATTATCACCATATGCTCATCAACTTATCTATCAATTGCTTTCAAGTTTCAATAGATCTAAAATATCTTTGATTTTCAATTAATAATCCTAAAGAGAATCATATTCCTCCTTTATGTGGCATTTCATGCATGTTTCTAAAATGCATCCAAATCTTGAGTGTGTCATCACTGTCTTGCACATTAGGCACCATCACATCACTAACCGAGATCTTTATAAACATCACAACCACCCTATTTATTGTGGCATACTCAATGTTGTATCATACTCAATGCGAGCCTCTTTATCTATTGCACTTTGTGCTTTCTTTCCCAATATAATTATGTCCAAGCCCTTGTACTAAAAAATTGAAACCATCCTTTGTTTCTAAGTGTGAATTTTTTTATGTCAGCCTCTACTTT
The DNA here is from genome assembly GCA_027924585.1 of Larix kaempferi. NCBI lineage: Eukaryota > Viridiplantae > Streptophyta > Pinopsida > Pinales > Pinaceae > Larix > Larix kaempferi. The sequence continues at coordinate 10,808,613 of BSBM01000779.1, read as the reverse complement.
CCTTTCAACATGGCATGGTATAGATTGACAATTTTTAAAGGTTTAAACACCAAAACAATTTACCTCTTAGTTTTTGTTTTTACTTAGCATAGGTTGACAACTACTACTATCCAACACACCAACGTAATCAAGTACAACCTTAGGTAGAGTTTAATAAAATACCCTGTTGTCCACAACTTACTTCTTATGCGTTGTCCATGTTTTACTTCTGTGTTTTCCATGATTTGGTCATTTTTTCCTATGAGATACCCTACATAAAATTGCTTTCTATTGTACCTAATTATTTTAAACAAATAAATCCTTCCACTGATCTCTGTCTACAAGTTAAATATTTATTTGTATAAATATTATTTCGTTCAATACATTTAAGTTTCTATAGGTAGTAAGGTGGCCCTGAATCATAACAGTTAATATCTCTATAAATCACACTTAGTTGTTGTTGAAGGTTAGCTTGCTTTTCTTCTAAATCATGTGTAAGCAGTCCTTCGGTCTATCTATTATCTCTAGCAATCCCAGGGATTTGTTCACTTTCTCCTTAGCTTCCTTAATCGAACGTTGATACCATGCCAGGTTTGCATGCTAGAATTTTCAAAGGAAGCACATCGATAAATGAGATAGATAATAATTTCCTGATTACGTACTGATGCAATGTCTTGAAACATAGTAGGGTAGGTAGGAGTATGTTACATAGCTCCTGAATGCCTAATCATCTAAAAACTCAATAGTTTTTAAGTCATGATTACTTCATTTTATTAAACTCTACCTAATTCTATTATGACTTTATTATGTGCCTAAAGTATGCCTAGGTATGATTATGACCATTATAACATCTAATAGGGAACTACAAGCAAGATTTTAAGAGTTTGTGAAGAAAACTAGTAGAGCCATTAAGGAAGGTGTGATTGATGCAAAGAGAATGTAGGGAGCAAGTGCCTCCTTAAACAAAAGTTATTTCAAGTGTAGATGTCATATTCTTGACAGTCAAAGTTTTATTTGCAAGTTTCCAAGGAAAATAAAATTGGGCTTGATACTATCCTTCCAAAGTGCATCAATGGGTTCCTAAAAAAAGTATCAAGTCTTTGAGTGGTTCTCAACCTAGTGGTGGTGGAAGACAAGGTGATATACCTAAGTACATGTATGCTAATATGCATATTCCTTCAGTATGACCCTGAATTTTTTTTCTTGGAAGATATGTGGATAACCAAGAGAAACCCAAAGGATTACCTCATTATGGTATTCATGAACAAAGGGGAAAGCGATTAGAGTTGATAGGGAGGAATCTATCTCACCAATTTTCTTTGAATAAAAGCTTCTTTTGACTATTACTAATAACAAAATATGTACATAGATTGTGTCCAAGTCATAATCTAACTTGAATTTATTAATCTGCAAATGCCTATTTTCAACATATTTCAATCCACTATAGCCAAGGGTCTCCCCTACATTAGCGGAATGACCAATATGTTCAGCCCTTTCTACATTAGAAAGCAAAGGCATTTTCATTTATGTTTTGTCTTGACCCTCAACAGTGCATATATTGATATCTTCATGCTTATGGCCATGGTCAGGACCATATTCAGTACTGCCACTATGTTCATGTGCATGTCTGTGCTTAGCCTATTGTTGATGACCTTTTCCCTCACCATGCCAATGCTCTTCACTATGACTCTCACCCTGACTATGACTGTGATCATGCCTGTGATCACTATGACCAAGTAAAAAAATCATGCCAATATTAACAATAAGCCTAAATGCAGCAACTATAAACATGAGGCGGCCATCAACTTCACTTCTATTGTGAAGTATTCTATCAATATCCTCATAGATGAGAATTCTAGTGAGAATCCAAATAAGTTGAATGGATAATATTGCAACTAAAATTTCAAGTCGAAAAACACCATATGTCTGATGAGGTGTTGTATCCCATCTTGATGCCCATATTGCAAACAAAGAAATTGCAAATACAGCAACAACTGTTAGTAAATGTGCAGCATCATTTAAAATTACCAAGCTGTTAGCTTTTATACCACCAACCACCTCTACACTCATGAAAACCATACAGAGTATCATACAAGTCCACAGCTTTCTAATTGATGTTGATCGTGTCCTTGCATCTACAGCACGATTACCCCCATCTGAAAATCCACAACCTATGCCACAAGACATACTGTCGACAATTATCCTTGCAACTGGTGCTTCCATAATTGCTTCATCTCCTTGGCTTTGCTCAGAACCAGACTCATAATAGCTACTAGACATCTGAAAAATAACACAGAAGGATCAGCATTGAAAAGACTCTAAAAAAAGTTCCGGGGGGGAGATTTTGAGTATCCCTTTATGGACATTAAACTTCCAAAATTAAAATTAGAGATAAGGATATTTTTCCACACCATTTTACAGTAATGTTACAAACAAAGGCAATAATCCAAATCTGAAATCTTTCCAGCATAGTTTCATAATCAAAATATTAACTCCAAGAATTATCTTTGAAACTTAGTTGTGTTTAGGGAATCCCCTAGAGTGTAAAGTCAGAACTTTTTTAAGTATAATTCAACAGTTAGCAATCATTAAATTCAGAACTTTTTTGAGTATAATTCAACATTGGTAAATATGCTAAACCCATAAAAAATTCACCAAAACATTTAATGATTATGAGCATCATTTGAAGGGAGAGTTTCTATGTTTTTTCATCTCTTTTTTTTTTATCACTTTTTGATCTTCTGTAGGTACACTGAAGCCGTCTCTTCAGTTTGGGGAGGGATATTTGATTAAGCCACTGACAATACATTTTGTTTCAAGGTGTTTCATCCCGATAGTAAGATCTCTTCATCCGTTTTAGAGATTTGAATTGAAAGTGCATACCTTGCTTCCTAGATCTTTGTTTTATTAATGAACTAATATGCATGTGTAAATTTGAATTAATTTTTTTCATTTATTTATGGATGCAATCACCTCGTTTCGTAGCCATATTATATCCAAACTTTTGAAAAAATTGTTATAATTTTATTCATTTCTTAACCAACTAAAGGTTAGACATGGATGTAAAATTTGAAGATGGATCCAAGTGATGTTGTGGACATTACAAATTTTATTGGTGAAGAGAATTGTGCCCTTGGCACAGTTCAATGTCGAAAAGGTTGTACATATGATGATATCCATTGTGAAATTGTGGATGATGAAATCATCAAATATCTTTTTGATTTTATTGGCCCAAATGGACATCCTTAAATAGAAAGCAAGAGCAAAAAAGGAAACCTACAACAACAAATATAAGCATTAAGAGGAAAGTAGACACAATGGTTGTTGAATCATTGCAATCACATGTAATGGAAGGAACGCTAATATCTGAAAACATTGAAGGGAATGGGGAGGAACCTATGCATAAAAAACCAAGAGTTGATCATGTGTCTGAGTTAGTGGAACAAGTTGTAGTGGTTGATCATGTGTATGAGTCAGTGGAACAAGTTGTAGTGGTTGATCCTAATGTATTGGCATCTTGGGAACAAAAAGTGAATAGTTTAATGGAAGAGTTTGTCAAGGAGAAGCTAACACTCAAGGTATATTCAGAAAATGGAAAACCTAATATAAAGATCCATTGTGAAATTTGTGGCATTGATTATGGAACGGGGGAAGAATCCATGGCAGTGCGAATGGTTCATAACTTCAAAACAAATCATATGAAAACATGATCCCATCAACGTCACATTTCAATGTTGGGAATTAATGAAATTCTTGCATGCAACAGAGCAAAGTAGACAACAGTGGCTAGAGATCAACTTGATATTGATCAAGCAATCAAACTTCTAGATTATTTCAACCAAACACAAGAGCCTAATTTGTTCAAGGTGGTGGAAGCAACACTTGCAAACTATGAGCACAAGAAAAAAGTAAGAGTGGAATGTACACGATGCAATAGATGGTTCTCTTTGGTGCCGACAAGTGGTAATATTTTCTGTTCTCTAAATGAACACATGAAATCAAAGAAGCACACTACTACTACAGATGAGGATTCGCATGATACAATTGTGTTGAGGAGTGGAAAAATTGGGAGACTGAAGAACCCTAACAATGTTAACTCCCAACAAAGTTTGACCAGCTTCTTGATCCCATCACTACCATCACCATTACATGGGGTTTCTACAAGTTCACATGCTTCTACATCAGGTGTGTTAATTACCCAAGTTTTAATTTAATTTGAATTTGAATTTTCACATTACTTTATTTGTTATTACTTGTTAGTAGCAGTTAGTAGATCATTTTCTAATGTGTTTTTTCATCTTATTCTAGGACAATTGCCTCCCCCAATATTATTATGTTGGGGGTATTGGGATCCATATCTTGATAGAAGAGGGAGAGATTGGACACAAAGGTTCTAATGGATGACCAACATGGTGGAAATTGTGGGCCATAGAGAAACATACCAAGAGAACACTATGTTATTATGGTGTTGAATGCCGTATTAAAGGTACATACATACATATTCATTGCAAGAGGGTTTCTGAAATAGGAATCCCTTTTGATTCATTGACAAGAAATTTTTGTAAGTTGATATGTAATTGTGATGAATTTTAGATGCGTTTATATCGCGAATCAAGGAGCAACATCAAAATACATGGGAGAGATACAGGGAAAGGGATAAGGTTGGACCATTTGACTCAAACTGAACTCAAAATTGTTGCAAGAGATGCAGATGCTACACATAGATTAACAATGTGATCTCTTTGGAGGGAGAGGAAGAAGGTTGCTACACTATCTATTAGAACGAGGTCTCTAAGGAAAAAGTTGTTCGAATTTGCAGGAAGTAAGGGTGTGTTTAGGTTTTGCAAGGATGTGTGTGAGGCTCATAAGCAATGGAAATTACAAGGTAAAGATGCAATTTGGGAATTTGTTCAAGATATATTTAACAACCTAGTTCGTTCAAAATCAGGGAGAAGATAGAGTGCATCCACTAAATCCATTTATTAAACGATTAAGTTATGGGGAGGTCCTATATTACATAGCTTTATTAGATTCAATCTGGATGGCTCTTCAATATCTATGACTTTAAGGCAAGTTATAAAATCATTGGCATATATCTCACGGGAGAAGGAGTACATTTTTGAGGCAATCAGAAAAGTTTATGCTTCTTATAAATCCAAACATGGTATAGAGGGCCCAATTCCCGTATGCCTTGCTCAAGATGAAATTGTTGTGAAAAAATATGTCAGGTGGGTAACAAAAAGTGATACATTGGTGGGTTTTCGTGGTAAGAAAGAAGAACATAAGTGTCAATCACATTTCTTGGTGACAGTTGGTGAGGGCGTTGTAGGCTATGAGATTATTACAGATGCCTTCAAGAATTGTGTGATTGGCCATTATGCACATGTTATTATTGCAAACCCTTTACATGAGAAAATTCCTCATTTGGTTGTGGTTGTTCATCCAACATGCAACATATTTGATGCAAATTTTGTCCATCGACAATGGGAAAAATAGAAGACCTATGGAAGAAACATGTGGAACTTTTTTTAGGACCTATTATTGGTCATTCCTCAGATGGGGATAGTAGGAGAAGAATGCTTATGTTGAAGGATTATTACTCAACAACAGACATGAGATATCAAATTCTTTGGGAAGGGTGGAGGCTAACTGGGTTGTATGATGGCTTTAAAGTAACAGGACTTCATGACCAGGATTACATCCACAATGGCAAAAAGCTAGTGAATCCTTTGTTTAGTGGTTGACGAGATTTGATTGTTGGAGAAGAGTTGATTGGTTTTAACCATGTAATAATGGTTTATAACACTTTTAAAGTGGACGACCACAAGCTTAAAATTGAGGATATAGAGAGGATTGATCGCCAAAATTGGGGTTCAGCACAACGCATTGCTTCAAGGAATGTCCAGAGGTGCTTGAAAGAAATGAGAAGTACAAGTGTTAGGATAGAGAGGACATCGGGTACAGAGACCTATCTAGCAATCGTTGCTGACTATATTGATATTTTTTTGTCTCCCAATTTGACTCTTTAGGAAAGGGTGCGAAATTCTTCAAGATTCCATCATTTCTTCACGTTATGGCTATGCTGGGTCATGGAAGAAGAAAATAATAATGTGAACATTAATTTCATTAGCAGAGAGGCATATCAAGATGTGAAAATGTCTTGCCACTTTGCGGTTTTGTTGATGAGATTATTTCGTGATCAATACTCTAACTTGCCATGTGCATTGGACCTGACTGGGTCAAATGTATGTGAGAACTTCTTTAGCAAAGTCGGTGGCATGGTTGGATTAGAGTGGGCATATGATTTCACTGACATACTTCATTCTATTGGAACCATTAATAGAGTTGTTGAAGAATAATTGAATCCCCAAGGGCTTCGTTTCAATAAATCTCATAAGAAAAAAATGAGTATCTGGAATAAATTGCATCAACAAACAATAGAGGAAGGTGATGTCATGTCACAATATGATTCAATATCCACAGAAAATAAAATTATAGAAGCTCTCAAGACATGATTGGAGGATGCACAAGGAATTTTACTAGGTCTTGGCATGCAACCAAAAAGACACACAAAATATTGTTGGTGGTTTAAACCATGGATAAAGGATCACAATTATTCAACATTCGAAGTTGTGGATGAAGTAGTCGATAATTCTCCACCAGGTCATTCCACATACATATTCCAATCTTCATCTTTTATGGTACTCAATGATAGTGATTTGAAAACGATGGAAATTGAGTGGAGGCACGAGTTTGATGGAATTTTAGATTTGGTTGATGAGAATGTAAACATAACTACCAAAACAGTGGTGGAGCTCAATGATAAGGACATGTACAAATCTTGTTTGGTTAGTCAATTGAATGGAAATCCGACATTATCAAAAGATAGATTGACTAAAGTGAGGAATGGAGTATACTTCAAACAAGATGAGAGGGCCCTTAAAAAGGGTGTTGCAATTGGTTTTGGAATTCGATCAGATTGTGCAGTGTTGTTTGAGAGCAAGTCTATAGCTGTAGTTGAATGTACTACAAGAAAAGGTGTATCTCAAAGTACAAAGCATGTCATTTCTTGTGGGACTTGGTACATTGGAAGAGTTCAAAGAATAAGAAAGAAGGATGGTAATAGGGTGTTTGATTACAATAATGACATTGATATTTTGGATAGGCCTGAAGGTCTTGAGCTTCAATGTTGTTGGTACAATACAATAAAGGGGCAACACATGTACAAGTATGATTCAATAGATCATCTATTCATACAACTTGAATATGTTATAGCAACGACAAACCTATCATACAATATCAAGAATGACACATACAAGCTAGAAGAAAGCGACCACAGAATTTGTGTGGATTTCATCAAAAATTTAAATATGGTGAAGTTTTCAAAACATTCTAATTTATCTATGTTTTCTACTACTATCTTGTAACTTATTTATAAAGTATTATTTTTATGGAATACTTAAATGGAATACCAGTAGTAGTAAATAACATATGTACATATAAATAATAACAGTAGTAACAGAAGTAGTAAATATCAACAGTAGTAAATATCAGCCAGGATTGATGATCATCAGGCCTGCAAAATGGATCGTCCTCAAGGCCACTTTACTTTGCCTCAGCTACCAACAACTACTAAGGTCTGTTTTAACAAGTATTCACTTGATGGCATGTTTCGTTTTTCCAAACATTATACAAGCAAGGTCATTAATTCTCTCTTTTTCCTGTTTTTGTAGGAAGTCCATGCTGCACTTTCCTTGCAAGAGAATTAAAGCATACATGATCTCATTCTAGCAAGAGTTATAGCAAAGGTAATTTCAAAAATTTTGCAGGCCTCTCAATGAAAGTGTTTGTTATTGCTTTCCAAGTTACATCTTATATCTTTTACATCTTATTGTTCACATGGAAGGTCACATGCAATAACTATGACACGATTTTCTACCTCTTAATAAGTGTTGGATGTTTGGCAGTCAAAGTGTTAGAAAGCATGTTGCAATAATTCCATACTTATATGAGCTATCTATGGTTATATGTGCTATATTTGCATTTTTATTAAAATGGGTTAGGGTTGTGTGCTTGCATTGGTATTAAATGGGTTTGTGTGGATTTTTATTGAATTGGGTTCCTATCAAATTGATTAGGGTTGTGTGCTTTGCTGATTTCAATCTACAGCTATATCAAATATTTTTTGGTTTTCATATGGTATTGGTCCGTCAACGACACCCATATTGTGTGTGCAATTAGTTTTCATATGGTCATTCAATCTATAGCTACATCAAATATGTTTTTTATGAGCTTGAATTAAATGTCTCACTTTTCAGTGTGAATCTGAAGCTAATATTGTGTGTGCAATTAGATCTGAAATTTTGTGCCAAATAGAAAAAAAAGTCATTTGATTCTCTTAGCCTAGTTGAATGTTGCTTCATGAAATCCCTTACAGCATCCCTTATTTTAAATCCTTATGAATCTACTTTCTAACAAAAGAAGAGATAGCTCAATTTGAGCTTCTTAGACTAGATTCCAACAAGAAAAATATCATCTCAATTTGACTTTACAATAGAAATTTATAGCTTCTACATTTGACATTTTTCTACCAAATAGATTTAAAACTTGCTCCGATAGCTCCTTCAATGTCCCTCTAACCAAAATGGACACTAACACAACTGCAAATATTGACAGTAACATAAATAAAGAGGAAAAAGCAAAGTGTTGGGGATAGTTGCACCTAAGCTGGGATGCACCTGCAGTTCCTGAAATATTGATGAAAAGATGGAGGAAGACATCTCCAAAATGGTACTCAACTGATTAACAACATCAATTCATGATAGAATTATATCATGAAATATATTACATTCATTTTAAACATTTTTTTGCACATAGATAATGGACACATGATCCAGTCAATATTCCCATGCCAGGACATGTTCTATATGGTTTTGGAAATGTATCCCTAGTTATGAATCTTTTTTTTCCATCTCACATCTTTAGCTGAATCATTATTCTAAGAAGAATTCTGCAAATTTCTAGCACTGTCAGGTGAAGGGATTTAATTCTAGAAAATGAAAATGCTTTATTGTGTAGCTTCAAATATTTTTAACATCTGATCAAAATATGTATATCGTTGGTTGTAGTAGCTTTATTGTAACTTTTGGGTCATCCCATTCAGATCCATCGTGTTCCATGTTTACATTATAGTATTCTTAAATTATGTATTACATATCCTATTGCAGACTCCAATTATTCTCAAAATATATTATCTCTATTTGGTCCAATTCAGATGCTGGTATCAGGGGTTGAGTGTTGTTTATTTCTTGGTTACAGGCCTTCACTTTTGGTTTTATAATGCATTGATTTATATAAACTAAAATTATGTAGCTAGAAATGTATTTATAATGCAGGGCAAGTGAAATATGGATTTATATTTTTTATGTGGGATTTATTGAGCACAAATATAAAGAATGTTTGAACTAAGGATACTTGTTTATGTTTTTGCAGCTATGATATACTAGGTCTTGAAGGACTTGCTCAAGCTTTATGCATATTTATTGGAAAAGATGACATCCCTAACTATAAATTTTTGGACCTACAAATCAATTCTATGTTGAATATGCATGTAAATCCTGAGGTATGAAGATGCATTTCCAAAATATTGAATAAGCAGTGGGATACTCAGACTTAATTCACACTTAATTTTGATGTGCTCGTTATTTACAGGTTATTTAGCATGTCTTAGAGTTTTTCTTCACTTTTTCTTATGCTTTTAAAGCTTATTAGCTAACTATGTGTTATTAGCTCATGAAAGCTACATATAACAACCCAAGTTTTGTATGCTTACTAAAAGCAAAGGTATCTCTTTTCACTCTCTTTTTCAATCTCATGTTGTACATGAATTGGAAAAAGCGTATTTTTCAGATATTATTGGCAACAATGTTGATGGTAATAGTTCAGCAGTTGAAAACAAAGTTGAGAAATCAAAGAAATTTTCAAGTTTAAATCTTGATAGTCCATTCGCTGTTTATGGTTTCAGATCTTAAAATTTTCTAGTGGAAGTGTTCTTTAATTTCATCATGTTGTGTGGAGTGCATATTAACTCATTAGGAAATTGCGATTCTTGTTGATTCAAAAGATGGTTAGGGTGTGGAAATCTCTTGTTGCGCCGAGAGATGCTCTACAACCCAGTATGAGGGAGATCTTGTAACGTTTTTCCATGTTTGTCCATGTTGTCGGCCATAAACAAAAAAGAATAATACAAAGTAAAAAGTAAATATGAGGGAGATCTTGTAATGTTTCTCCATGCTTGTCCATATTGTCGGCCATAAACAAAAAATAATAATACAAAGTAAAAGTAAATATGAGGGATATATTGTAACGTTTGTCGAGTTTGTAGATATTGTCAACCATAAACATAAAAGAATAACACAAAGTAAAAAGTAATAAATATTATGTCGGCCATAAACAAAGCTCCTTGAGTGCAATACCTAAGCCGAGGTTTGCACCTCGGGAGATTTGATCCCTCTCAGCGCTTTATAGAGCCTAGGATTTAGATCTAGGCTGGTTATAAAACTCATCGTTGTGCACCTGTTGTGGTATGGAGTGGGTATGGATGTGGTATGGACCTTCCTGATACAGTGATGATAAAATGTACTGCTGTGGTTTGGAACACTTATAAGTTATGGACTATATACCTTGGTGATACCTTGAGAGAGAACATAACAGTTTGACCACGAGTTTGACACCTTCGCCTTCTTGACCCCTCTTGTTGACTCTTGATCTTATGTTGACCCAGAATGCAGTCTGAGATTGGAACCCCAATGCTCCAACATGGCTAAGCTACTAGGTCCAAAAATGTAGTAAAGAAGGAAGATGTTTTCAAAAAACACATTGTGGGAAAAGGACATGCTACTTCAGAGTCTGGTTCTGAAATCAAGGTTGGTTAAGCCTTAGTAATTTTCAAACTGTCAGTTGTACTCACAACTCCTATTCCTAACATGATTGATTTTTTTGGGTAAAGGCCTGAAAGAATGGTTGGATTCGGTCATTAGTTTCTTGCACGATAGCACTCCCAAGCAACTGCAGGTGGTTACCTTTTGAGAATGATTCCCACCAAGGCCATCAATCATCCCATTGAAGAACCATCATAGACCAAGCCCATAGCACCTGTGGTAGTGTGGTGGTAGGAATGCCCTCCATTCCCACCCATATTAACCTATTGCTTCAAGATTTGGAGGATTTTAGTTCCAAAAAAAATTAAATACCATTTAGGAATTTGATAACCCTAAGTCCATGGTATTGATCATCAGGATTGATGATGAGTATTATGGTTCTATTATCAGTAGTTCGAGATCAAAATTGAGTCAATCCATACACAACAGCTTGGGTGGCATCCCTACTAATAGATACAGAATAAATTATGGAAATGATTTTACAAAAGAATCATATCAGAGCACAAAAAATACTAACCAAAGAGTATCAGAGCCACATTAGATCATGGAAAACCTTGAAAACCCTTTCCTATTCACCACGAAACCGAAACCGTGCCGAAACGCCTCATCAATGCGCAATTTCTCCACAATTTCTCTATGTACTGGGCCCTTGCCTCTTCACCAAGAAACCAACCCGATGGAGCAACATGTACTTGAAATTAAACATCCTCGTTAGGAAACACTAGAATGGGGGCACTTACCAATTTATCCTTCAGTATATTTAAAGAAACATCACATTAATTAGTCTAGGAGAAAGCAATTAGGCTCGAACAAAATGAAAATGAGAGATCCACTCCCCTAGATGCTGTGGAAAACCTTGGCCTCGCGTGATTTCTCTGCGTATTGGGCCTCCAACATGCCTCCAATTCCTCCAAGGTCCCTTGCCAGCCCTTGCCTCTTCACCACAAAACCCTGTCCTCAAGCACACCTCAAGACGTGATTTCCCTGCGACTCTGGTAAGCTCGAGCCTTGCCTCATTGCCATTTCGCGGATATTTGTCATCTCGCCCATAGAGAAAATACCCCAAAGTATTTGTGTATTGTTATATTAAATAAAAAAACCATTTTCCCCATAGTTATTGTATTGTCTACCATTTATTATTCATAATAAAGGTGCCAACATTATTTCCCCATTTTGGTGTGTTCTTGAATGTTTCCAATGTGTTTTATGAAATGTTGATGTGAATGCAATTTGTTTGTGAAAGTTATAAATCAATCTAATATTGTTATTTGTTTGAATTTGCCCCAAATTATATGAATTTGTCAAACATATAACAATATTACATTGATTTATAACTTTCCCAATATAATTTTTTTTTTATAATTATTAAGCCCCCAATATGAACGGACGTGATATGGTATTGGTCCGTCAGCGACACCCCCGTTGTTTCATACTTGAGTGGTCTAATATATCTGTTGCACTGTTTGAGTGTGCTAAGTTATAAGGAAACGATGGGCTTTGTATGGGCTACAAACGAAGATCTGGTTGGTGCACATTTTGTGTGTGAAATTTCATCATTACCTGATATTTTATGGATTTTTGTTTCTAGGTTTGTTGCTCTAGTAATTGGGGTTTCCTTACGGTTCACTTTAAGCACACCCAAACACTCATACAATGCAACAAAGATCTTAGTCCACTTAAACCACGGGGATTCCTTGCTCTACTGCTCCAGTAATTAGGGATTCCTTGCTTGTCGGCTAGGTAACGAAATTTATTCTCTCTCAGGTATGTCCTTTGTTCCTATAGTGACTTGTCTCTGAATAGACAAGATCTTATCTAAGAAAATATTGTTGAGTATAAGGAAGGTTTCAACCACATTTCAACTCTCCTAGTGGGTTATATGATTTGTTTTCTTTGTACTTTGAGTTAGACGCGAGTTATATTTACTACTGATGTTATTTATTGTCTTTGTATGCTTTTCAGCTGTAATTAGACAAGAGTGAGAAAAGATAATTTCAAAGCATAATTTTCATCTCTTTCAACTTTAATAAGCCCGAATGTGGACCTTTGGGAGTGTTAAAGTTGAAAGAGATTAACACTATGTGTTCAGACTTGTGTGGACTGATATCTTTCCTGAACTATCAAGGTGTGCTAAGCTGTGTATAAGGAAGGTTTCAACTCTCATAGTCGGTTATCATATTAGTTTTCTTTGTACTTTGATTTAGATTTACTACTGCTATTATTTATTGTCTTTGTATGATTTTCAACTTGAACACAGGGACCTTAGGGAGTGTTAAATTTGAAAGAGATGAAAATTATGCTTTCAACTTATCTTGTCTAGTTAAAACGATACTATTTTGTTTCTAGTACTATTTTGTTTCTAGTACTATTTTGTCATCGTTTGTCATGGTTTATGTCTGTTTGAGATGGCTTGCAGTTGATTTGATGCCTATTTATGTATTTCAGCTGCAATTGCAGTTTCCAAGCTAAATACTTTTTATGGATTTCACTTCTCTTCCTTGTATAAGTTGGTTATTTGGTTCTACTTTCTATAACTAATGAATCTTATACAGTGATGACAAAAATATATAAAACAGTGTACCTTGAGAGAGAGAATCGATTATTGGTCTTGTTGGTCCTATAAAGGAGTTGCTTGTCAACCTTATATAGTTCACCTTGACCTTGTGGGTTTGTGGTTTGTTTTGTTGTGCCCCCCTTGGTTGACTCATGGTACTTTATCTTACGCGTATCTTACTTGGTCCATAGGTTATGTTTATTAATGTTTTGATACCCTATATTAAGGAGTATCTAGATTATAAATTAAAGTTTTAATTTAACATGGGAGACGGATCCAGTTCGTGGTCTATTGCTCTAGCATGATTGAGCTCTCTCCCTCTGCATGATATTTGTTGTTGCTCCATGTGATCTCTTGCTACACCACCCATGTTTCTGGGATTTCCTTTTTACACCTTGCACGTGGTCACTTTGCACTAGTGTGACCGTGATTCTGTTGGAATGTGGGTCCTTCCCCAGCGTGAACATGGCCTGTTTCTTGGGTGGACTATGGGTTCTTCCATAGTGTAACCATGAGTCCGTTTCTTGGTGGACTATGGGTCCTTCACCAGCGTGACCATGATTTTTTTCTTGGAACTTTCTTGGTGGACTGTGGGTCCTTCACCAGCATAACCATGATTTGTCTTCTTGAGTGGACTGTGGGTCCTTCCCCATGGTGACCGTGATTTGTTTTCTTGGTGGACTATGGGTCCTTCTCCAGCATGACCATGATCTGTTTTATTGGGTGGAATGTTGGTCCTTCACCAACGTGACCATGATCTATTTCTTAGTGGACTGTGGTTTCTTGACCAACATGACTGTGATCTGTTTTCTTGAGTGGACTGTGGGTCCTTCCCCAATGTGACTGTGATCTGTTTTCTTGGTGGACTGTGTGTCCTTATCTACCATGACCATGATCTATTTTCTCGTGTGGAATGTGGGTCCTATCCTACCATGACCATGAGCATGTTTTCTTGTGTGGACTACGGGGTCTTCCCTAGCATGATAGTGAGTTTCATTTTATGGGTGGACTGTGAATTTTCATGCATGACTGTGCAAAGTATGCATGCGTGTCTCTACAATATGTGACTGCATCCTTACCCAACATGACTGTGTGTCCTTTGTGAGCATCACTATACTGGGTATGAATGTGCTTGTTAACTAAGAAGTCTGGGTCAGTATGCTTCTGCTTTAACCCTCTTTGGATCTCTCTCAAGGTACATAAATTGTTTGTCTAGATTGACTTGTCCCTTCGATGACAAGATCAAATCTGAGTATATGGTTGATTCAAATATTGGTTATGATTATTTACTGTTGATATCTACTGTACATTATTTTATCATGTTGTTACTATACATGAAATTTGATGACTCTCAAGGGCCAACTTTAATGCAGTGAATAATGGAGTGTTAAGTTCAAAGAGATCAAAATTATGTTTGTTTATTACAGTTCAAATTTTATTAGAGCATTATTGTTCTGAATCTAATTTTATATGTTCATGCATTAAAGTTTACTACTTAAATTAAAAACTCCTAACCCTTAAAATTAAACATCAAGTACTTTTCAGACATGTACATGGCATATTCCATTCTTGGTTTTTATGGTTTTTGTTATTTGGCTTTCCTTTTTATCATTGTTTGGCTTTATTGAAAAGTATTGGTTTTCTTGAAAAGTATAGGAAGCTTACTTTATAATTTTCTCTTTGCCTTTAATGACACATCTAATTATCATGTCCCTGATCTAAGAATTAGTGTTATTTTTCCTTTTATGTCAGATATTACTTGTTTACTATATGGCACTTATGTCAGTTTTGAGCTGTAGTTACTAGAACACAAATAGGATATGGATGAGAATATGTATTCCAGTTTTTAGATTTCTTTTTGGATATGATACATCTGGATATGGCATGGAGGTGTAGTTATTAGTTAGGAAGAAATTTGGTGGTTGCATATGCACATTATTCAAGAAGTTGTCTCAGCATGTAGTCATACTTTCAAGGGATCTGTTCACTATGCATGGACATATGTTCCACAATATCCGAGGTATGTGATCTCCAGAATCTGTTGAATAAAAAAGTGAATTAAAGATGAGGCTTGGATTGTTGAGAATCCATTTTTTAAGACTGTCACTGTAATACTGTTTCATGTGGATGGTGATATAGATAATATTGCAATCAAATATGTTTGTAGAGTTTAGATGTCTTGTTGAATGTCTTTATTACTATTATATTGTCAGATAACATATTTATTAATGCCTTTTCTTATAATGTGATATTTAGCAGGGCAATTAGTTCTGTTATTTGCTCAACTGAAGGACTGGCAATAGATTTCAGAAATCCCGTCAATCCCATTGAAGAGCAAAAGGTTGCAACTAAGTACTATAACTCAGAGGTAATATTCCTAGAGTCTTTAAACTGTATCCTATTTATGACGATTTTCTTTTGGAAGTAATAGAAAAAATGGACTTCATTAATGTCATTTCTCAGTCAAAGTATTATGGGTCCTCAGTTAATAGTATAATAAGAAATAGTATAATTTTGTTTTGTTATCAATTCTGAAGGTCTTAATGTGGAATTCCTATTGTTATCTGTAGAATATTAACATAGTCTATTGTCTTTAGACTGTCCTATTTGTGATGATTGATCAAGGATATATATTTTAGAATTAACATGCATGCTTTTGATATAAAATAAACATCTTAGATTTGTTTGAGTATAATTCTATCCCAAAGATTTTGAGGAATTGTCTAATATATGTAAACTCGGACATTGATTCAACTTTGACAAACCAAAATCCTTGCAAGTCCTTGTCCTCATATGACAAGGCTAGTAATTCTAGAAAATATAATTTAGAGACTCTGTATCGGATGTATTAAAGAATAATATGATCATCTTGGATTGCAGATTCATGTAGTTGCATTTTCTTTGCCACCATTTGTTAAGAAGGAACTGGAGTCCCTTCTTGTGCCCGAGTCTCAAGCCTTTTAAGTATCCCAAGCATCAGAAGGATTCACAATTTCACAGTGGAAATGGATATCTAGGTTCCCATCGATGTTGTATGAAGCTTTCTTTCAATTTTTGAGTAGGAATTTTTTTTTCCTAACATCCCTGTCCTTTTTCTTTGCAAAATTTGTTTGTTCGTGATGTTTTGATTACATTTTTGGGAGCTAGTTTATTTGTTTGTCATCGTGCTTCTTCTGGATTGATGTATAGACCATAGTTTTTGCTCAGCTTCATTGTGCATCATTCACAGGATGAATAAAAGGGTACTCGTTATTCATGAGAGTATGAATATTGATTATTTTCCCGTGCAAAGTATGGTATTGTTGATGGGGTTTGTGATGGCTCTAGGGGATTTATCTTGTGGCTACATCTTAGCAAATGGTTCCTACTAAATACTCTTCAGTGCTGAGTTCACCTGGTTATAATGGGTGAAACTCATTTACTGGTGAAGCCAATATGATGGGAAATTGCAAACAGAAGATCTCAATTGTTTTCATATCCTTCATTTAGAGGAACCATGATCAATAAAAATCCTATTCGTCTTCTCATTGTATTCGTATTGCTATTTTGATTGCTTCCACTCAGCCTAGGAAGGCATATTGGAATGTAATAATATTCTAGTATGAATATGTAGGAATCTCATTTATAAACTTCTCTAGTTCAAGGAGTTTTTGTGTCCTTGATTGTTGCCGAAGAGAGGTGTAATTGGTTATCATGAACTGCAATGTATATCATTATATATGGGGCATTGAAAAAGTGGGTCTTGGAATCCTGATATACTTTGTTGTTAGTGTTTGGATATTTTTAATTATGATCTATAAAATCATAGATGAGGCATTGCAGAAGTGGGTTTTTGGGCATGTTAAACTCTGCATAGAGTGATGGCATGTTTTTGTATTTTTAGCTAGTCAACCTTAGGGATCAAATGTAATTTAGTTCTTTTTAGGAATTCACGTTCTCAGTATACCTTGAATTGGGAGGTCCACACTAGCCACTTGCGAATTTTTTATCATCGTTGTTTATCCATCTATGATATGTGTGCTTCGGTTGACTTGTTTTGTATATTTTTCTTGGCTGAAGAACAAATTTTGCCTAAAGCAACTCATTATTCTACCTAGCTAGTTTCACTGAGACACAGATGATCAACCACTCTCTAGGTAATAATATGTCGACTGAGACATGACCTAGAACTTTTAGATGGGTCCATTACCCTTGAAATCCTAAGATTACTTTCAGGTTTATTCTACCCTATCAACATGGCATGAGAATGCCAGAATTTAACTTCCTGAATTAAAATATTTAATAGAATAACTCCACACCAGGAACTAAGCAGAAGAGCCCCTTTGATGGTTGAACTGAAACATGAAGGGGTTTCTCGTCAACCAGTAAATTCATGCACAGAGAGAGAGTAAATTTTTGGTTGAGAAATATTATCTTATCGATGCATTGTTGGGGAAACAGGGAAAGCAACACGATATTTTGAATTGAACTAGCACATTCATTCATATGCATCTCTGCAAATTGTTAACCATTCAATGATTTCCACTCTTAGGCATTCCGAGTATAACCAATATGAGTTCAAAAAACCACATTTGGATTTCCAGTGTATTATTCTCTACATGTTGAGATGATTAAATTACTTCCTTGATGTTGGGAATTCCAAGTAAGAAAATAAACAAGGTAAATGGAAACATTTCAATATTTATTCCATAATTTCCTACAAAGGTGAGATCAATTAACACTAATTTGCTTTCCATCAAAACAACCAAAATTTTCCAATCTTATACTATTAACGCAAAGAGGAAGAGATATCTGCATTTTGTGATGTTTTATTCCTAGTATGATCACACTAAATCTTAAAATTTGAGGCTTAATTGTATGCTTCTAAAATACACCACTCTTTGATATGCAACATCGGTGCCAGTTTTTAGAGCAATTTCACATCGTTCCTAGTGTAATCAACCTTTGCATGTACTTAAATATCATGTCCAAGTTATTAGATTTTGTCCCGTGATGTAAATCTAGTTGATATGTTGCCTTGAATGCATGCTTTCATGTTCAACATCTGGTAAGGCCCATAAAATATAGGAAGCAACTCCTTTTATCAAATATAAAATAGGTCAATACTTGCATTACATGATATTTTTAACATTTTTCCAACAAAATAGAACTACCAAAATATATCGTAGATGACTAAAGAGTCAAGACTATTCAGTCATCAGCTATCTTGACTATCAAGCTCAATGAATACATTTTTGTTTGGTGGGAGTCACGACTCAGTAGTACTCCCCATCTCATGGTCATTCTTGGGCTGTGGAGACAATCTTGGGTTTGCGGGTAGTTCTTTCTTTCTTTCCAAGGAGATTCTTATCTTCTGAAGTGGCCTTCCATTTTGGAAATCCAACTTTCCCCACCAGATTTTTGTTGTCTTCCATCCTTGATATAAATTCTTATGGCATAAGGTTCTAATGATGTATGCTCAGAACTACACTTTTCCTGCATGAGTGAAGATTGTTGTTTTTTCAACTTCCTGCAATTTGCATCATAGAGATGCTCTGTTTCTTTCCAATGCAAATAGTATACTTTGCAAGGTTGTCATGTTCCTGGATTACTCATCCATTTGTACACATCTATGCATGGATGTTTGCATTATACCTCTAATTCTCTTGCCCCTTCCTGACACTTCCAAACTCAAATTTTGAACTTAAATATCTACCTCATGTTTATATGATTACAATGGTAAAATGTCCCATTGCATGGGAGGGTTATTTCCATAATTGTTTTCATCAAATGAGATGGGTTTTATAGGGCTTCTGTGGATCTTATTCCTCTGTGACATGCTATCTCTAGCATCTTGTGGGTATCCACTTTTCTTTATGAATATGATGAGGCTAAAGGGAGGATGAATTTAGAGAGTGAGGAGTAGTCTCATAGCCTCAGAGGTACAAATGGGGACAATTTGATCCTTGCTCCATACTCAACTTTGAGAGATAACCTATAAAGTACCTACCTCCACACCTGATAGGTCTGTTCTACTAGTGTTTCGGAGTAGCAGGAGTTAGCTTGCACCTAAAACAAGAGGGTTTCTAGCTCATGATAAATTTAGGGAATGAATAAGATAAGGATGAAACAATGCGCCAATCCACTAGGCAATTCAAGAGAAAAGATACCAAACAAGACATTTATGATCAATAAGACACATCAGGAATACCCTCAGATTAGAGAGGCATTGAAATGGAGGTGTGAGGAAAAATGCCAGTTACAAGGGCATTTTTCCTAGACTACCCATTTGAAACCCCTTGAGATTCCTTAAGGGGAAATTATGAACTAATAATCTTCTTCCTTGTCATTATCCTCACTGTAAGCAATTTTCCTATGCTACTATATAAGTTTTTCCATATTGGTGCTTTATTGCTTCTATCAGTTTCTTTTCCTCAAATATTCCTTTGTGAATTCACTAATTATAGGATCTTACAATATTATCATGGAAATGAAAACTAGTACCCTTTCCATTGATTTTATTGTCTTTCACAGTATTTTGATCATGTATGCATCTCTAACCTACCAAAAAATGAGTGTTCGAAATTATTTGTATTAAGTTTTTCATGTGTATATTTTTCTAGAAAGGTCATTTTAATTAATAATATTAACACTCTTGTCAAACATCTCTATTCTGTGGAAGTTTTTTTTTACCAAGTAAAACAGTTACTGCTTAGATAAATATTAAATGTCATGCACCTGTTTCTTGACCTAATTATTTACCTTCATTTATGGTTGCTAAAAAGACCACCATTAATGTAGGCTTCATCTATCTACATAGCATCACAAAATCTAGTCTAGGTGGGAAAAAAAGACTACCATTACTTGTTCTATTATTGTTTCTTGTTGACAGTTCTACTATCCACTGTCCAATTCCATTGACCTACTTTGGTCACTCATGGACATCAATAATATTATCTAATATAGTTTGATCAGTTTTACCCATGTTTTACCTGGTATAAATATAGTACTTTGTATTCCATTAATGAATAAAAGCTTCAATTGTATCGCTATACACATTTCATTCATTGTTTACAGTCAATGCATCAGAGAAAACATCATAAGAAGACAATATTGTGATAGTTTTTGTTCATCAATTAAAAGGATACATGTCAGTCCATATGTTTCACAATTAGGTGTTGAATTATGAAGGATGTCATATATTTTACTCTCAAAACAAGGAGAGAAAACAAGCAATTGCTTTCAGTCAAACAACCATGAAGTTTTCTGGTGATGGTATCATATTTATCCCCTTTTCCTATAGTAAAACACGTTACTTGGATCTTACAAATCAAGTGGAGGAAGTCGATTTTTAAATGCTACATTGATTGGCGAAAGTCATTTTGTAAGATCGTGGGGGCTTGGATACCCAACCACTAGTGCCTATTACAGGCCTTGGGAGGCTTAGTCATCCTCCTAGTGCTTGCTACAGGCCCTAGGGGCTTGTATAACCAGCCCACAAGAGGCTTAGTCGGCAATTGGGGGCTTGCAACATTGAATCTAAATTTTGTACTATGTGCATTGGCTCTAGTGACATACAAGAAGTGATATCCCATCTCTTCATTAGACCATTAGATGCCCCAAATCATATTGATATGTGGTTGAGTAATTGCATTGTGGGTGAAGTAATGTGCATCTGCAATATACATCGAAAGGAGCAAGGTGCATTGTAGAATGCATGTGGGGTCATAAGAGGGGTATCATGCCAATATACTAGGTAGATATATAAAGGGATGTAAAAAATGCAAATGAAAAAATGGATACATACAATATATAGGGAAAATAGGGTTTTTTTTTAATTGGGAAGGCATATTGGGAGGGTTAAAAAAAATGATTTTGGGAGGTATTTTCCAATATTTACTGAAATTAGGGGTATTGTTTCACATGCCACGAACAAACATGCTATGGTAGAGATTCATTGAGTGAAGCCCTTGTACAACCCCCCACAACCAAGAAAATGTGGCATATTATTTGATGCAATGCATACAAATAAAAAGCAGGTTGGTGCGACCCTATCAAGATGGAGACTTCACATACCAAATTGGAGACATGGTTCTAATGGGACACTTTTTTGAAAGAGTGAAAAAATAGGGTACTCATATTATTCACAAAGATTTTATGCCTGAATATATATCATGCCAATACAATCATTTGGTGGTGGCAGCTTGGATACATCTAACATAAATCAAGGTGAAGAGAGGTGAGCTAAAGAGATGGAAGATGACTGAAGTTGACCATGATCGTATTATGGAGACTTGCATTCCTATAACCCATTGGCCAGATGAATGAGTTACATGTATGCCACTTGCAGCATTGACATAGTTTTCATGTTGTCTTCTTGAAGATTGTTTTGGAGATTTTTGTGGAGGTTTTTTTATAAATGTATTTTTGTAGATGCTTTAATGCCAAGATTAAAAATACTAGATGGGAGGCTTTTGTGAAAATTGGGTCATGGTGCTCCAATCTGAATACACTTGAATGTATGGTCAGTGCTCCATGAAATTCCTCCATAATAGTTTTATAGATATTTGTTTAGATGATTTAAACAATATTAAAGATCTACTAGATAATTGAATTGTAATGTGTAGACAATATAATGTAATTGTAAAATTTCAAATTTAAATTGTAATGTACATTCTAATTTTAAACTTTGATTTCAAATACAATTGTAATGTAATCGATAATTTAAAATACATCTATACAATGTAAAATTGTAAAATTGTAAAATTTAAATTGTACAATGTATTCTAATTTTAAATTTTGATTTCAAATGCACTTGTAATGTAATTGAAATTGAACTTTTAAATTGCAACACATTGAATTTTCAATTGAAATTACACTAAATTTTAAATTGTAATTGAATTGCAATGTGGAAATTGTAATTGAATTGTAATGTGTAGACAACATAATGTAACTATAATTTCAATTTTTAATTTCAAATGTATTTTAAATTTAAATTTAAATTTCCAATACAATTGTAATGTAATTGAGAATTTAAAATACATCTATACAATGTAAAATTACAAATTTTAAATTTTAAATTGTACAATGTTTTCTAATTTTAAATTTTGATTTCAAATGCAATTGTAATGTAATTGAAATTGAACTTTTAAATTGGAACAACACATTCAATTTTCAATTGAAATTACACATTAAATTTGAAATTTTAATTTTAAATTGTAATTGAATTGGCATGTGTAAATTGTAATTGAATTGTAATGTGTAGACAACATAATGTAATTGTAATTTCAATTTTTAATTTAAAATGTATTTTAATTTTAAATTTTGATTTCATTTATGCAATTCTAATGTAGTTGAAATTGAGCTTTTAAATTGTAATTGAATTGGAATTGAAATTACACATTAAATTTGAAATTTTATATTGTAATTGAATTGGAATTGTAATTTCAATTTTAAATTGTAATGTATGTATTCAATTCTAAACTTTTGATGTGCAACTATAATGTAGTCGAAATTGAAATTTTAAATTGAACTAAATTGTAACTACACATCGAGATTGAACTTTTATATTGTAATTATTGTACATTAAATTTGCATTTGAAACGACAAAACATAAATTTGTAATTGTAATAACTATATCCAGAGGTAATATAAAAAAAAATCGATTTCAAATCAGATACAAAATACACATGAAAACATCAATATGATAAAATATACAAAATATGTAACAAAATATCCAAAAGTCCATGCATAAATGATAGAAATCGATATTCAAAACATGAAAACGTATACATAGATCATCCAAAACATGAAAATATATAAAATATGAAAATATCCAAAACATGGAAATGTATAGGTCATAAACTCATTGGACACTACCCCCATGAGACCCTTGATTGGCCCTGTAACAGTAAACTATGTAAGAATACCTTGGTCTTCGTTGAGTAAATAGTGGTATGTGGCATTTGGGTAGGAATATGGGTAGATGGCCCTTCATCTACCCATCATTGCTGCATCCCAATCATATGCGAAAGTCATTGCAGCATTGACACTCACTTGTAGTGATGCCTGTTTAAGATTCCATTACAAGTAATAAGTTAGATTTATTAAAAATTAAAAGTAAAACATAATTTAAGTTATAATTTAAAAATTGAAACATAAAGTACAAAAACAAATTACTAAATGTGATTAAATAATGAATTGGAACATAAATTAAAACTCACCTCTGTGTCTAGACTTGGTTGGTCAGGACCTTCATGGTCCTCATGTCTATCATCAGGAGTAATTCCCTTTCCTTTTCCCTACGCAATTTGAAATTCATTTGAAGTTAAGATCTAAAACATAAAATCTCAAAAATTAAGAAATAAAACATAAATGATTTAAACTGAGAGATAATAAACAAAAATTAAATTGGAACATAAATTATAAATTACCTCGACTATTGTCGTCCGCAGGTTGGGATTAGTGGATGGACCAACCGATGGCTCACTACCAAAGAGTTGATCCATGAATGTGGTCCCCTGCATGGAGCAATAGAATACAAATCCCTTAAGTATTATTGACCATTCAATTTACGACATATAATATGATGTAACATCAAAACATATATACATAATTATACAAAAGTATACCTGTCCATGAGCGACGTATCTATGATACAACCAAAATTATGTGTCTTGGGATAACTGAGGATACCCCTATATGGCCTCATGATCCAAAATACTGAGCAGGTCATTACTGACCCACTTTATCTCTGGCTGCGCAGGTGCAGGGGGTGGTCTAGATGCCTCTCCTTGCACAGCAACAACAACATTGCCCATGGAAGTGAACAATGACTCTGCAATGTCATGTATAGCCTCTGCAATAATCTAGGATGACTGTTCCACATCCGCTGACCTGATAACCATCCTGTCTAGAATCGATACGAACCTTGAAGGGGGTGGCACGAAGGCAAGGTCTCTACGAGCTCCAGGACGTTGGTAGGAGAAACCCCTACCAGTCGAAAAGAACTCAGACCCTATGCTAGTGTAATCTGTGTGCATATCCAAAACAAACTATGCATAAATAGGTTTTGCAAATTACAATGGGACCTGTTCATGGTGGGGGAACATGCCCTACACTCCGACAAATCTATCATATACATATGGTGCATCAACATCCAACTTAAACTCCTTGAGTCTAAGTGGTTGACTGGAAGGACAGTCATGAGGGATGTCAAACAAAGTACCCTTGATGTCATGCCCTTTTATGGCGACTTTGACATCCTCCCATTTGTTGGTCCCAATGACATTCTATCTCCTCCTCTGGCATGCAAAACGCCAATGTCACTAAGAGGTCCCACCCTCTTGTAGAGGGCCAACATGTCATCCACTGTTGATAACATCATGAATAATGATCATCGGGTGGGAGAATCCTCCCTCAATGTGCAGACACATAAGTGCACCCACTCTCGTTGGGTATTGATATCAGCGAGAGTGATGCGTGCAACCTCATTGTCATACAATCCCCTTCATGGACCTGTGATCCAAACCAAAACACAAATGTTACTGAAAATATATATTATAACTTGCAACTGAAATTCAATGCATTATATACAAAAAATTTACTTAAAATGTATCTAACAAAAAATATGCACCTGATGCACTCGTGTCTTGTCGCACATCCCCCACCTGAGGATCAAGATGTATGTCGTCGAGATGAACCGACACACTATCTCTCCTGTTGCTTCCACCAGTGGCAGCCAACCTCAGCATGGCCTCACTCGGTGAATGGGAGCATTGCTGATGGCCTCCGTGTTGGGCGACGTCGGATACTCTTGTGCTTCGTCGAGCACGAAGCAATGAAGTTCTCTCTTGAGAACTCTCTGCATCGCATTTCAATTTGTAATTCTAATTGTAATTCTAATTTCACATTTAAAATTCAAATTCAAATTTAAATATCAAATTGAAATTGAAATTCAATTTCAAATTTTGATTTCAATTTCAAATTTCAAATTTAAATTTCAAATTCAATTCCAAATTCAATTTCAAATTCAAATTCAATTCCAAATTCAAACTCAATTTCAAATTTCAATTTCATGTTCAATTTCAAATTTCAAATTTCAATTTCACATCGAATTCCAATTTCACATTCAATTCCAATGTTAGTCGAATTCCAATTTCACATTCAATTCCAATGTCAATTTCAATTTCAAATTCCAAGTTTCAATTTCGATTTGAATTATAATTACATTTCCAATTCTCAATTTTCATTTCCCATTTCAATTTCAATTTTCGATTTTCAATTCAAATTTCATTTCAAAATTCAAATTCAAATTCAATTTCAATATCAATTTCCAATATCAATATCATTTTCATTTTCAATTTCAAATTTCTGTTTCGAATTTACACTTCAATTCCAATTTCAATTTCGATATCAGTTTTATTTACATTTACAATTTTAAATTTCAATTTCAATTTCAATTCCAACTTCAACTTCAGTTTTCAATCTCAAATTTCAAATCAATTTTAATTTCAATTTCAAAATTTCAAAGTTGGATTTCAAATTCAAATTCAATTTCCAATTTCAATTTCAAATTCTAATTCCCTTTCCAATTCCTAATTTTCATTTGCATTTCATTTTCAATTTTCAAATTCAATTTCGATATCAATTTCAATTTCAATTTGGTTTTCATTTTCATTTTTAATTTTGAAATTTCAAATTGCAATTGTGATCAGTGAACACCAATAGGTAACATGTCTAATGTGATTTTATTCTAAATAGTTTGAATGTTGAAACTAAAAACTTTTGATCAAATGTTCATATTTCAATATTTCAATTTCAGTTTTAATTTAATTTAAAATTTCAATTTTAATTTAATTTAAAATTTCAATTTCAATTTAATTTAATTTAAAATTTCAATTTCAATTTGAATTTAATTTAATTTAAAATTTCAATTTCAATTTGAATTTAATTTAATTTAAAATTTCAATTTCAATTTGAATTTAAAATTTCAATGTCAATTTCAAAGGATTTCAATTGTTTTTTTAAATGTTAATAGTTTTTGTTACATGGTTATATGAGCTTATATTGGAAAAAAACGGGGAACGCAATATCTATAATTTTTTTTCAATCCTCTTGGCATACACAGAGGATTGAAAAAAAACGTAAAATTTCAATTTCAATTTAACTTAATTTAAAATTTCAATTTTAATTTAATTTAATTTAAAATTGAAATTTCAATGTCAATTTCAAAGGAGTTTTTTTTAATGTTAATGGTTTTTGTTAAACCAACAATGTAATATGATTATTTGTTTTTCAATCCTGTTGGTGTTTTCAGAGGATTGAAAAAAAATGGGCAGCATTTCTGCTTGTCAAAACACATTTTAAAATAAAACCGATAGCAATTTATGCAATGAAATGTTACGATGCATAAAATGCTACCAGTTGATATAAACAAAAATGTTAATAATTTAAAAAAATAATACAACATAAATTTAAAATTTAAAACATATTTCAAATGGTTTTTGGTTTTTTTGTTTTTTGTTTTTGTTTTGAAATGGTTTTTGGTTTTAAAATAATTTTTTGTTATTGTTTTGTAATAGTTTTTTGTTTTTTTTTTTCAAATAGTTTTTTGTTTCAATGGTTTTTCTACACAAAAAAATGGTTATTGGTTTCAATGGTTACATTTATTTGGAAAAAACAAATTGCAACATTCACAAAAATTTATAAAAAAAATAAAATAAATAATTGTATTAAAAAAACAAATAGGAGGTTGAAACTCTAGTTACTGATGCAAGAGCATCCAGGCCTAGGTAGATCTATCGAAGTTAGTCGACATGAATAAGACCGATTAGAGGGAGTGCCAATGACCACTGGTGCGGGGAAGCATATTGGCTGTCTAAGTCAATAAGTCGAGCAGGAGCAGTAGGTATGGGACTGACAGAATCAATGGAAGGTCGAAGAGTCAACATGTTCAGGGTCGACAGATGAAAAGGTAGTAGCGGAGACGTCGATGATCGACATGCGTCGAACCGCGACTCTGACAGGTTTTTATTGGCGAAGACTGAAGAGTACAAAGGAAGCCGACGAGTAAGTTGAAGCTAATAGACAGTATGGCTAACATGACAGATTACTGTAGCCTATCAGAAGAATGCATGGAAGTCAAGGAGAGTACTTGGAAATAGTTCGGGGTTGCTAAGGAAGTTAATGCCAGTTATTGAAGGTAGTGGGGATCGTGACAGATGTAAACACAGGAAGGGATTGTACAGCATGGTTTGGGCGCTAACAGTTGCAGGTCTGTAGGATATCAGGAGATTGACAAGCAGAGGAAGTGTGTCTCGTGGATTGGAGTGATCTCGGGAACAATAGTAGCAGAGTAGAAGGCCAAAGAGTGGATATCAGTTGGATAATATTGGCAGAGAAGAGTTCGGGGAGAAGATAGGTAGATTGGAGAGAACAGTCACACATCTTCCGAATGCAGAGAAGATCAAGCCATAGCTCAGAGTTCCACAGTGAACTAGGAGAGGGTGATGGTCGACATGCTAAGATACCACACAGTTACTTATGTATTGTATTTGGCTAAGGCTGACAATAGTTAGTTATTTCATTCCTTGCAATTTGCTTTCTAATCGTTTCAGTAGAAGTAATATAAGCCAGCTTTTGACACCCTATTTACATCTTATCTATGTGAATGTGTGTGTTGTGTGTAATTGTTAAGCAAGAACCTTAGTGCATAAGGAACCTTGCGTCAAGTGGTATCAGAGCGGGAGGAGAATCCTCACAAGAAGAAAACTGGTGATACCAACATTCCTTACGTCAAGTGGTATTGGAGCGAAAAAATCCTGTGAGTAGGAAAACATCGAGTGTGTTTACAGCTCCAGCTCTGGTTGGGTAGAGTCGTGCACAACTTGTTGAAGTCCACTTGCAATTGGACAGAGTGGGAGTTTCAGCTGAGGTTGAAAATGGCTCACAGAGGTGTTAACACTCGAAGAGTTGGACGAAGAGCGCATGGCATAGCAGTCACAATTGATCGTGAGATGTTCGACGAGTGCGTTAGAACAATGTGTAATTTGACAAATGAAGTCGCATTGATCAAAGAAAGCCAAAGGCACAGTTGTATTTTGAATGCGTTAGACATAGAGATGAGGAGGTCGAAGAAGTGGAAGCACAGGAAGCAACAACAGAAGAACTAGAAGACAAAATGATCAAACTTCTGACGGATATGAGAAGTCAGACAAGGATAGATGTACGTACCTACTCAGGAAGTCTGGATCCAGAGGACTTGATGGACTGGTTCAGAGAAATGGACAAATACTTCGACGTAGAGCAGATCGAGGATCCTAAACGGGTTAAGACTGCATGTCTGAGGTTGAAGGGTCATGCCTCATTGTGTTGGGACAATGTGCAGGCTAACAGAGTTAAGAAGGGCAAGGAGAAAATCAAGTCTTGGGATAGGATGGTCTCCAAGATGAAAGGGAAGTTCTTACCAAATGACTATGTGATTTCCTTTTTACGGAAGTTGCAGAACTTTCAAAAAAAAGAGATGACTGTAAATGAATATATGGAAGAGTTCTATAGATTGTCGATAAGGTCGGGGCAAGCCGATGAAGGAGAAGAAGTTGTCGCTAGATACATGAACGACTTGAAATATGCCATTTGGGATGAATTGAGCATGTCAAGATTCAGAGTGGTCAGTGAAGCCTACCAGTTAGCTCTGAAGGCAAAGAGAAACTGTCGAGGAAATCCACAGCAACCAGAGGCAGGATGACCAGTCAGGGTGCGAAGACTATTTCCGCGAAAGGCCAAAGTATCGGTTACAGGAAGGAATCTATCAAATAAAATCGACAGACAAAAGGGACATCGACAAGGGGGAAAGTGCAAGAAAACCAACGTGATGGTCATGAGAATCGTGGTCGAGGTGTGTATGGTCGAAGTGGTCCATCTGATAGAAAAGGAGTTGACAAACAAAACATAATCTATTACAACTGTCGTGGAGTGGGACATAAGGCATATCAATGCCTAGAGAACCTACATGTTGCAAAGGATTCGAAACCCAGACGTCGAAGAGATGAGCAAGTTGACGAGAGGGAAGAATCGGCATCCAAAATCAGTGAGGATGGTAAGAAGAAGAGTCGGGCCATGACAGCCAGGAAGACACTGATTTTGGATGAACGACACGACGAGCAAGAGCCGACACAGTGAAAGGCTATCTTTCGAACTAAGGTATGAATCGATGAAGGGCATTGCAAGACCATGGTTTATGGTGGAATCACTTAGAATCTTGTGTCGACAAAGGTGATCGACAAGGAAAGGTTGAAATGTCGAGAACATCTACACCCATACAAGATCTCATGGTTACAGAAAGGACATCATGTGAAGGTGACGAAACAGTGCCTAATTAACTTCAAAGTCGAAGGATTTGAAGACAGTGTACTATGCAACATAATTCCAATGGACGCGTGCCATCTATTGTTAGGGAGACCATGGAAGTATGATCGGAAAATGATCTATGATGGTCGAGCCAACACAGTCACAGTGTGGAAAAATGGCATGCAGAAGACTCTTAAGCCAAAGTCGGAGGAGCGAGCCGATGATAAGCAGGGCGAGAGCAACTTTTGGGAGAAGGAAGTGCTAATGTGCTCAGCGAAAGAATTCCTCACAGAAGAGGAAAAGCATTCAGGGTCTTTTTCTATCATTCCGAAAGGGCCATGTGTCGAGGAGTTGACAATTGAGAAGAATCTGGTTGATGTCGGAAGGATGCTTGAAGAGTTTCAGAGCATAGTAGTCGATGAGACACCGACGGGATTGTCGCCGACAAGGAGCATATCCCATTAGATCGACTTGATTCCAAGGTTGAGTCTTCCAAACAAGGCATTGTATAGGATGAGTCCTACAGAAGGTCAGAAACTCAATCGACAGGTCTAGGAGTTGTTGGACAGGGGATTGATCAGAGAGAGTCTGAGTCTGTGCGTCATACGAACAATATTAGCATCGAAGAAAGGTGGAGAATGGAGGATGTGTACAAACTCCGGAGCTATCAACAAGATCATGATCAAGTACCAGTTTCCATTGCTGGGGATGGATGACTTGATGGATTTCTTGAGTGGAGTGGAGTACTTCACAAAGATAGACCTGAAAAGTGGTTATTAGGAGATTCAGGTAAGAGAAGGAGATGAATGGAGGACAACATTCAAGAAAAAGGAAGGGATGTATGAGTGGTTAGTCATGCCATTTGGATTGACTAATGCACCCAGTACATTCATGTGGTTGATGAATGAAGTACTGAAACCATTCTTGGGAAAGTTTGTCATAGTCTACCTA
The DNA here is from genome assembly GCA_027924585.1 of Larix kaempferi. NCBI lineage: Eukaryota > Viridiplantae > Streptophyta > Pinopsida > Pinales > Pinaceae > Larix > Larix kaempferi. Next base: position 10,777,860 of record BSBM01000779.1, on the reverse strand, counting down.
GACAACATTCTGATTTTCAGTTGAACCAAGACAGAACACTTGGGACACATTCGACAGGTATTGCAGAAGTTGCAGGAAGAGAAGTTGATGGTGAACCTGCAAAAGTGTTTCTTCATGAAGGAATAAATGGTGTATTTGGGATTTGTAATCTTGGGTAATGGGTTGGTAATGGACCAAGAAAAGGTGAAGGAAATATTGGATTGGCCACAACCGACAAGTATGACTGGAGTAAGGAGTTTCCATGGACTTGCCAGTTTCTACAGGAAGTTCATTCAGGGATTCAATCGGATTTGTGCACCTTTGACAGAGTGCATGAAAAAGGGCTAGTTCAAATGGATGGAAGCAACCAAGAGAGCTTTCGACAAGTTGAAGGAAAAGGTCACTGAGAGCCGAGTGTTAGCGCTCCCATATTTTGACAAAGTTTTCCAGGTCGATTGTGATGCGAGTGGAACGGAAATTGGAGCAGTGTTGAGCCAAGATGGCCGACCAATTACATTCTTTAGTGAGAAGTTGGATGATGCAAAGCGGAAATATTTGGTCTATGACCAGGAATTTTATGCTATTGTCCAAGCATTAAAGAAGTGGAGGCATTATTTGTTGGCCAAGGAATTTGTGTTATACATAGATCATCAAGCACTGAGGTATATGAAAACTCAGTTGAAGTTGAATCAACGACACATGAAATGGGTTGAATTCCTGCAGGGATATACTTTCATGTTGCGACATAAGTTGGGCAAGTAGAACAAGGTTGCCAATGCACTGAGTTGAAGAGTTGCATTGCTCAACACGATGACAGTTCAGGAAATGGGAATAGAGTCGGTGAAGGCAGAGTATGCGACCAATGAGGATTTTGCGAAAGCATGGGAGGCTTGTTGTGAACCATGGAGTGTCGACAGAACTCCATACTTGGATTATTTTATCCAAGAGGGATACCTATTCAAGGGACAAAAGTTGTATATTCCCAAAGGATCCATAAGGGAGAACCTAATCCAAGATTTGCATAGCAACGGATTAGGAGGTCATTTTGGCATCGACACGACCAGAGAATTGGTCAAAGAAAAGTATTATTGGACAAGAATGATGACAGATGTCAGAAAGTGGGGTCGACAATGTAGAGATTTCTAGTTGGAAAAAGGGAGAAGTCAGAACACGGGGCCGTATACACCATTACATGTACCGGATACCCCATGGGAGCACCTGAGCATGGATTTTGTGCTAGGATTGCCGAAGACGCAGCAAGGGTGCGGCTCAATCTTTGTTTGTAGTTGAAATTTTTTCAAAAATGGCACACTTTATTCCATGTCGGAAGATAAGTGACGCCACAGGAATTGTTGTACTATTCTTCAAGGAAGTAGTCAGATTGCATGGGTTACCAAAGAGTATCACATCGGATAGAGATACCAAGTTTATAGGACATTTTTGGAGAACCCTATGGAAGAAGCTGGACACGAGGTTGCAGTTTAGCTCCGCATGTCATCTGGAGACAGATGGACAGACCGAGGTGGTGAATAGAAGTTTGGGAAACCTTCTAAGGTGTTTGACAGCTGATAGACCCAAGCAGTAGGAAAATGTGTTGGCGCAAGCATAGTTTTCATATAAAAATTATGTGAATCATGTAAAATTAGTCACAGCAGATCTAATGAACAAGTAAATCAATCACAATAGATGAAACTCAAAAAAATGTTGTAAAACTTTGCAAAGCATGCATCAGTGCTCAATATCCCAATGAGGGCGAATAATTACAATACAATATAGTTACAATGACTGAGCAATTCAAATTTACTAAGAAGGTCATTTGAATTACTGAATGGTGTATCTTGGCTCCAACTAGGAGTCCTCATCATCAATCAGTGGTGGTCATCAATGCACAAGAACCAGTCATCCAGGTGTCAATATGAGTCTAACTGAATGTAACTAGTGTAATTGAAGTGTGTATCACTAATATAGGGAAGGAGACTTAGTGGAGGGCACATGGGAGGCTTAACTGAAGTTAGAACAAGTCATCTAGTCAATCTGGAGGTTCAGCGGAGTGAAACAGATAGTCAGGAGTGAAACTAGCCTCAAATAAAGGAGAATCAGAGCTAACTGAGTGTAACTAAAGTGGAACTGCAGTGGTAGGTGAAGAAGTGCACCCTTCTCTGGAAGTCGGTGAGAAGTGGTCGCCTTCATGACTAGGAGGGCTAAATAACTGATGTAAGAAGCTCTCGAGTGCTAGAATAAGGTGGGTAAGGTGCCAGAGGCATCAACCTGGTGACTGCGATGCATGCAAACCCTAGAGTTTGCATGGAAACCCTAATTGCATGCAAGGTCCTGAAAATGATGATGTGGATATCCAAACAAATCGGTCGACGGGGTTGAGCCCATTCCAGATTGTTCAGGGAAGAAGGCCATGCTGAGTGGTGGATTTGTTTGAGTTACCGACAGAAACCAAGAAAAGCGTGGATGTAGAATAATTCATAGAGCATATGAAAGAAGTGCATGAAGATGTGCGAAAGCACATAGAAAAGAGTAACGCGACACACAAGTTGAGAGCCGATAGAATGAAGAGACTACAGTCGTTCAGTGAAGGAGACCTAGTCTATGCACATTTACGGAAGGAGAGATTACTGACAGGGACATATAACAAGCTGAAGCTGAAGAAGATTGGACCATGTAATATTTTGAAGAAAATTTCGGACACCACTTGTGTGTTGGAGCTGTCGAATGACTTGAGCATTTCACCAACGTTCAATGTCTCATATCTATACAAGTTTGAAGAAGGTTCAAGCAGCATAAGCGACGAGGTGTCGAAGATCGACTGGATGGAGTAGATTCCATATCGAGAGAAGTTAGAAATCACAGAAGTAATAGAGGAACGCGAAGTCGGGCGTATGCATAGTTCACAAAGGAAGGAATACTTTGTGCGATGGAAATATGATGAGTTGCAAGAGAAGACATAGATTTTCGAAGAAGAGTTTAAGAGACTGACGGAGCAGTCAAGTTCTTTTTCACCTTGGGAGTATGATTCAAGAGCATCGGGGCATAGGAAGATCAGTTGAAGTTAGTCGACATGAAGAAGACCAATCAGAGGGAGTGTCGATGACCACTAGTGTGGGGAAGCAAATTGGTTGTCTAAGTCAATAAGTCGAGAATGAGCAGTCGGTATGCGACTGATAGAATCAACTGAAGTTAGAAAAGTCGGCATGTCAAGGGTCGATAGACGACAAGGTAGCAACGGAGACATCGATGGTCGACATGCGTCAAACTGCGACTCCGACAAGTTTTGACTGGCGAAGACTGAAGAGTGCGAAGGACGATGATGGGTAATTCAAAGTTGACAGAAAGTATGGCTTACATGATAGATTACTGTAGCCTGTCAGAAGGATGCGTAGAAGTCAAGCAGAGTACTTGAAAATAATTCGGGGTTTCCACGGGGGCTTCACTAGAAGGAAATATAATATCACATTCATTCATATTGTGGTATTAAATATTCATGAAAACCTAAGAATTATATTGCTTATAAATTGAGGGGAAAAGGGCTTTTATTTTATTTAATGTAACAATACAAAAATACTTTGGGGTCTTTTTTATATGGGCGGGCTGACAAATATCTGCCAAATGGAGATGGTGGGATCACGACCGGATGGTAAATCGGGTTGAGGCAAGGCTCAAGCTTACTAGTACGTAGGGAAATCTCGTCTTGATGCATGCTTGAGGCAAGGAGTTTCATGGTGAAGTGGATTTCCAGGCGATCATAGTCGAGAGACAATGGTCATTGACAGCCAATTGTTACCAATGGTACTTAGCTAGTTGTTACCAATAGCCTTGGGAGGCTCTAAGCCTCCAAGGCCTGTTACAGGCCCTCGATAGGCCTTGGGGGCTTGAATACCCAACCACTCGTGCCTATTACAAGCCTTGGGAGGCTTAGTCGGCCTCCTAGAGCTTGTTACAGCCCCTAGGGGCTTGGATACCTAGCCTACAATAGACTTAGTCAGCAACTGGGGAACTATAACATGAAATCTAAATGTTGTACTATGTGCATTGGCTCTAGTGACATACAAGAAGGGACCTCCTATCTCTTCATTAGAACATTAGATATTGCAAGTCATAATGATATGTGGTTGAGTAATTGCATTGTGGGTGAAGTAATGTGCATCGACAATATACATCGAAAGAAGCAAGGTGCATTGTAGAATGCATGTGGGGTCATAAGAGGGGTATCATATCAATATATTAGGTAGAAATATAAAGGTTATAAAAAATGTTAATGAAAAAATTGATACATACAATATCTAGTGAAAATAGGGTTTTTTTTAGATTGGGAAGGCATATTGGGAGCAGGTTAAAAAAATGATTTTGGAAGGTATTTTCCAATATTTAGTGAAATTAGGGGTATTGTTTCATATGCCACGAACGAACGTACTATGATAGCGGTTTATTGATTGAAGCCCCCATGGGGGTTGCTAAGGAAGTTAATGGAAGTTATTGAAGGTAGTGGGGATTGTGATAGATGTCAACACAGGCAGGGATTGTGCAACACAGTTGGGGAGCTGACAGTCGTAGGTCTCCAGGATCTAAAGAGATCAACAGGCAGAGGAAGCGTGTCTCAGGGATCGGAGTGATCTCAAGAATAGTAGCAGTAGAGTAGAAGGCCAAAGAGTTGAGATCAGTTGCATAATCTTGGCAGAGCAGAGTTTAGGGAGAAGATAGGTAGATTGGAGAGAATAGTCACACGTCCTCTGAATGCAGAGAAGATCGAGCCATAGCTCAGAGTTCCGCAGTGAACTAGGAGAGGGTGATGGTCGACATGCTGAGATAACACATAGTTATTTATATATTGTGATTGGATAAGGCCAACAATAGTTAGGTATTTAAATCCTTGTAGTTTGAATTGTAACCATTTCGGTAGAAGTAATATAAGCCACCTTTTGGCATCCTGTTTACATCTTGTCTATGTGAACGTGTGTGTTGTGTGTAATTGTTAAGCAAGAAGCTTAGTGCATAAGGCACCTTGTGTCACTTACCTCGTAGAGTGGAAGACATGGCTAGGAGATGGCGTGGGGAGTGTGGCGTGTTGTGTTGTGTTGTCTGTAGATGCTTGGATGAGGGGTCACTTTAAGTCATGTAGAAGATCGGTCAAAGGGTCGTCTTCAAACAGGACCGGTCGGCCGGCCTGGCCCTATTTTTTTTTCTGTCTTAGGAGCTCGATCAAGGGTTATCCAAACCCTTGATCGAGTAATGAATCGATAGAGTATTTAACCAATCCCTCAATCGAGGTATTTAAAAACCCTTGATTGGGGGTTTGAAAAGCAAGGTTTTTGGGTTCCGCTTGCCAAAAATCGTGAACCACCTTCGTGGATTCACCCAATTGTATGCCTTTCTCTAATGTATTATATTTCTTAGACTAGTCGTTAGTACATCCATATCCTCCCTAATTTTTATATGAATTATCTTCAACTCAATCATATAACCATTCTAGTAATTGACAAGTTCATCCTCTAGCTCCAAAGTCAAAATTATTCACTCTTGGGATTAGAACACTTATGTCACTTTTCCCAATTATAACCAATCTTATTACTAAATTTCATCTCCATGATAAATGAAGCAAGTATTTCCATGATGAATTGTCTAGCCACTTTTTCTTGGGATATTGTCCTTTTGGAAAGAAGATGGTAAGTTCCTCCTTATAAATATCCTCATACATGTACCTATTATCTTCCTCTGATACTAACTTAGGAAACAAGAAGAAAAACTTAATGGTCCATGTAATATTAGCACCCTTGAGTTCTTGACATTTGTTGTCAAAATGTTTGAATCCCCCTAATCCCTCAACTATCAACACCTTGTAAATTAAACCATGGTTTCCAACTTGGGCTGGGGAAAGTTTCAATCCACTTCAAACTTGTGCTCTACAAGTGATATTAAGAAAGAATATGACATTATAACGATGAAGGAAACATAATATCAATATGTTTCTTTTATGTTTATTGTGAATATATATCTCAAAAAGTGTATAACTTCCTACATGTCAAGAAAAGTTAATTTTTCCTATATTTTTTTCAACGTGTTCTTTAAAATATTGAAAAATTGCATAATATTTATCATTGATTAGTTGTCTCATTTCCTTGCTCTCATCTAAGATGTATTTGTTGTCCTATATTATATTTTTAAATGTTGGTATCATTTAAATATTTGTTATATAAACTAATATTACTTTAATTTTTGTATCTCTAAAGATTGGTCCCCCCTAGGGAATTGCTCATTGAGGAAGAGGTATAGTTTGTACAAGCACATTTTCATGAACATGGATAGAAAATTGAGGATTGAGCTAATGATCCTATGGAATAAGATAATGGTGTCTATAACACGTTCGAAGAATATGGGACAAATATATGCATCTAGGAGACATTTAATAATGTTGAAATGGATGATGATGGAAACCATTATGATGGTGCTTATGATATATCTGTACTTCAGAGGGCTAGTGAACCTCTTTATGAAGGATCGGGAACAATTATTCTCTCTCCTATGTTGTTACTGGTGAACATAAAGGATGTAAATGGTTTGTTAAACACATGTGCCACATAGCTCCTAAGGTATGTAATATATTTTGTCACATTTAGTACATGACGACAAAGCTTTCCTTTTTCCCCTTCTTTTTAATGTTAGTTGATCATCATCGACCGTAACATTTCTATGCAATATGTATGACTTATATTCTTAACATTAACAAGTACTATTTTTTTATGTCGTATATTGTTATGTGAATTTCTGTTACCATTGTCAATTTTTTTACCTCACACATAATGAGATTTACATGCCTTATTGAAATATGTTGGAATGGAGCATCAAGCTATCCATTTATGTCCTAATGATGATATTATTTATTATGGAGAATATGCATTGAAATACAAATCCCCGAAATGTGAAGAGAGTATATATCGAGTCGATAAAGTAACAAAAAAGGTGCCTCGCAAGGTTCTTCGTTTTATTCCCATTATTCCACATCTGTGAAAATTGTTTAGGTGCAAAAGCATAGAACAGTTAATGGATTACCATGCAAAGAATAAAAGTCAAGATGGTGTTCTTCGAATGCTTGCAGATGGATCTATGTTTACGAAGATAGAGGAAACATGGCCAAAGTTTAAAGAAGAACCTCATAATCTTAAGATTTGATTGGTAGCTCACGGTGTCAATCCATTTGGAGAGCTCAAATTTGTTAACTCGGTGTGGCTTGTTTTTTTTATTAACAATAACATTCCTCCATAGATGTCAATAAATAAAGAGAACATAATGTTTCCAATGATTATTCCAGGTATTAATTTGCTTAGAATATTTTTTTAACATGGTAACACCTCATTTGTGTTGTTTGTTTCATAATTACGTGTTATGTTTTTATGTTTATTAATATATGTTCAATTATGTTTTAAAATAATGTCTTATATATTTTTATTTACTCATGTATGTAGTAATTGTGTATTGTATGTTCAATCAAATACACAAATACAAGGTCAAATATATGAATTTATATAGAGCCTCTTATCAATGAGTTACTAGAGTTATGGAAGGGGCGTGGTCACTATGTATGATATCTATAGACCAACAAATGCAAAAAGGGAATTTGAATATAATGTGATGCTTGTATGGACAATTCATGATGCCCCAGGGCTAACACATTTCTGTGGTACGTTATAATAATTTTTCCCTGCACTTCAATACTGTTTAATTTTATGAATTTTATATCATGCATGTTTTTTAAATAATCCATTCATTATTCATGCTTAAAATTATTGATATACACATTAATACATAGATATTTTATGTCTTCAAACAAAGCGTAAATTTGCATGTCCAGTTTGTGTTCCTCTATTAAAATCTCTCCATTGAAGAATTTTACGAAAGGAGGTGTTTGATGAGTATAGGAACTTCCTTTCTAAGAACAAAAGGGATCATAAAACTGAAAAAAAATATATTTTCAATGGAAAAGAAGAGACTAGACTGAAACCATGAAGAATGGAACCTCGTCTATGGAAGAAGCAATATAAAATATATTTAGATCGTCAAGGTATAGATCAAATTGTCTATGTATCATATGCATGAAATGTTTGGTATATTTAATATTCTTAATGCATTTTGATAGCTTTCCTAATTGACAACTATTGTTCTAATAACTTTAAATATGCTTCATATTCAAGGTCATGATCAAGGCATCAATAATCAGGTGCTTCCACGAGGAATGAAAAGTTATCCCGAGCAATTATACAGTCTCCCCTACTATGAGCATCTAGAAATTGTTCATATCTTTCATACAATGCACATCGGGAAGAATGTAACAAATATCTTATGGAAAATATTAGATGGAAGGAGAGATAAAGAAAAAATAACCAAGATTTGTAATGACATTAAGGAGGCCAATCATGCAATGAAAAGTGGGATGCATTCAAATAGATATGGAGACGACCAAAATATAAGCGCCCTTACATGGTTATTGACAGAGAAGCAAAGCAAGGATTTTAAAGAGGTTATTGAGAAAATCAAATTTCCCACTGGATTTCCTTCAAACATGAATAATATCCTAAAAAAGAAAGGTGAATTAGGTGGGGTGAAAACTCATGATTGGCATCATTTCATTAAGGTAATTATTTTGGTGTATATATTTTGTATACTGGTGAAACATGTTGTTAGCGTCTTTTTTCTCTACTGGAATTAATTTGGGAATAAATAATGATTGATCAATGTTTTTGGTTACAGTATGTTCTACCTCTAGCTCCCCCAGAAAAATTTGACAACAATGTCAAACAATTTATATATGATCTGGGAAAATACATGAGGTAAGCGACAATTTATATTCAAAGTGTCATCTGTTCATTAATTCATTGTACTACTTATTTTTTACTGCATGCATGTGTTGTACATGCAATGTAGCATATACTTTTCTGTTGAAATCTGTGATTTTCTTTCATCATTTGTAGATGGTTTTCATCTAAAGAAATAGATCAAGAAGGTATAAATTATTGGAGGAGACAAATTCCTCGTATAATGGGTGAAATGAAAAAGTATCTAACTCCAGTTTTCAATGTACAAGAACACTACCTCATACACCGAGTTGAGGACATTGAAAAGTGTGGGCCTGTACACACAAGGTCAATGTGGATGCTTGAGAGGCACTTGAAATCACTCAAGGATTTGGTCAAAAAAAGAGCACAACGAGAGGGTTCTACGGTATAGCGATATATGGTATATCAAACCATGGTTTATATTACTCAATATCGACCTCAAATAGCTGCAAGTATTAATGTGGATCGCATTTGGGATGTCAACTCCATCAACAAATTTGGAGGGGAGCACCTGCTGGCGAAAGTTAGAATGAGGAAAATCAGATGTAAGTATATGGTGTATATTTATAATACATTTGACTTATTGTTATTATGCAATGTAGTACTTATTTAGTTTTTAGTCTTCCTACGTAATCCATTATTAATATGAATGTATTCCTACGAAGTACTTATATGTGAAATTTTATTATTATAATATCGCTAGTTTAGAGTGGGATGCAATACATTTATACATTGAAAAAAATCCTGATTGGATGAAGGTATGGATTGAATGATGTAAATAATCTAATAATGGTAGGCTAACATAGGAAGTTGTGTCGACATTGTTCGAAGAAGTTGAACTAAAATGAGGTACAAATATTACTTGGAGGGAAATTGATTTAGCACATGGTTTAAAAGATAAACATGCAATCATTTTCACCCATACCACTAAGTTTTATTTAATATTATATTGATGCATATGGCCTATTTTTTCTTAATTTGCATAATTACCGAGTATAAATATGTTTATGAATTTAGAATTTTTTTTTTACGTGTCTAGCATATTGCAATTGAAAAAACACAAGGCTATGTGGTGCAATGGCCAAAAATTTTGCATCAAAAAGTTGGATGAAAAGATGAAAAATTCTAATAGTGGGATAACTATACTATTTCAGGTTACTAATGTTTCCACTAGGAGTGACAGACATCCCTGAAAATCTAAAAATCGATACTATGGGTTTTTGGATGATATATTTGAGTGTGACTTCAATTCCTGCAAATTAGTTGTGTTCAACGTCAAATGGTACATGCTACGAATGAATGAACATGGTATTGATACAACTCTTATTCAAAATGATAACGGATTTACCATGGTTAATACAAGGAATGTGGAGTGAGGATTAGAGCCCTGTGTTCTTCCAAGCCAATGCGAACAAGTATTCTACTTAGAGGTTCCAGGCTGAGTGGGTTGGTCATATGTTGTTAGATATGATCCAAGGGGAAGGCTGGTAAAGTATGATGTACTGGAAGAAGATGATATTGAAGAAGAAGACGGGGCAGAGGAGCATTTAGTTCATGTTTCAGATGAAGATGTCGAAGAATATAAAGGATATGTAGGAGACAATGTTCTAGATCAAGATGACATTGATGATATATCAGACGAAGAACTTGAAGAAGTCGAACCAAATGTAGGAGAGCATGGTTCAGATGATGATATAGACGATGATGATATGATTGGATTTGACAACAACACTGACGATGTTGTTATGGCCAATCCTTTCAACATGAACTCCAAACCAGATGATACAGATGAGGAGTTGGATGAAGAATACGATACTTGATATCAAAATGCTGAAATGTGCATGGTATGTATGTAATTATATGTTTTCAGTTCATTTGTTCTCTTTCATATGTATTTATATGGTTTGTTCTCATGGCACTTGTATCCCACAAGAAGGCCTCAACACCTATGTTCACCCACTTGATGATGTTTAGCTTGATTTGTTTCATTTAAAATTATTTCAGGATGTTCATTCCTGCAATATATAGTCTTTGTTTTTTTGCTCTCATCTAAGTTTTGTTTGTCCATATAGAGAAGTACAGAACCATTATTTAAATTTAAGGAAATGTAGTCTAGCTAACACCTTGTTCTCAGGACCAATCTCATGGGCCTAACTGGCATGAGGCATGCGGGTTTTGATCAGCACATGCGATGAATATAAACTAGATCAACATGACCTCGATGAAGATGGGGTACGATGGGAGTTACATGCAATATGACAAACTGATAAAGTTCAAATGATTAAACTAGGAAAATATCAGAGATATAGAGTAATGGGCGGTGTTGGAGATGTCTTTCAGTATAGAAAATATCCCATATCATCAAGGCATGCGAACAGTATGTCCATGTCAAATTCTAGTGCTTACAGAAACCGTTTGAAAAGAATTTAACGTTGGCCCCATCCATAGGTCATTGTTGCCCATGTCTAGTCCAACTACAATGTCTTTGAGTTGTTTCTTTTAAAATTCTGTTGGGATGTTTATTCATGCAAAATCTGGTGCAAGGGCATTAATGTTTACATGTGAAACAATGATATATATGTCTTCTCGATTCATACCAAAATATTACGAAAATTTTGAAATTATTTAAATAGTTATTAAAAAAAATTAAGAAAATTATTAAAATATTCCAATATTAGGAAAATTATTAACAAATTCCAATATTATGAAAATTATTATGAATTGGTAATTTCTTTATTTACCACTTATTATTATTCATATCATTTGATCCAGTTTGATCGAGAAAATTAAACTTAAATTCAAGATTCATTTTTAACGAGCAATACATAATGTTGAATTATGATTGGATGAAAGTAATAAAAATTGAGGGCTCACAATTTACTAATCTCTTTATTTATCCACTTATTATTCATATCATTTGACATGAAAAAGCTCTATTAAGAGAAAGAGACCAAAGGCATATAGAGTTGTAGACCTTTCTTTTGTATTTGCATTATTCATTGTGTATGTGATTTTTCCATTGTATTAAACGAATTGGCTGTCAACTTTGCCACTAAATCTATCCTAAGCACACTTTATTTTAGGATATTTAAACCATCATTTATTGGATTGAATTGAAATCAAACTAAATTTATATAATGTTAGTGTTTTAAAATTTTGATGCTCTTGATATGATATTTATAATAATAATTTAATTTTTAAATTATGATCTAACTAAACATTGAGAATTGGTGTATGGTTTTTGTGATATAAATAATTATCATCAAGCTCTGCACGAATTAGCATTGAATTAATTTCTTATAATATAGTTTAGAGCAGAAGAATTTGTGTGCCCTTAAAGTGATTGAAAGTGTTTTTGAGTTTGCAAAGTGTTTCCGATTTTGCATTTCCAAGTTTATCGCCCTATTACACAAAGACGACATTAAGAAACAACATCACCATGAAATTAATTGGGGGTGATCATGAAAAAACATAGATATATAGAGGTAAAATACCATTTCTAGGATTATATTCTATGGGTGTTTCACAAATGGATATTTATACACACTTCAACCACACATTATATTATCATACCTTACAAAAATTTAAAACCTCTAAACCTAGAGAATTTTGTGAAATCATAAAACATATGGACACCCTAGAAGGAACTATCCTAGATCTTGAAAAAGTATTCTCGAGTCTTCAAAATTATATATTGTAAATTTTATTTCACCTCCACTCACAACAAAGATAAATGTAGACACATATGCAAGTTCCTTAGAAAATAGATTAGATTGATTTGTATTCAAGTTAAATTAAATTCACAACCTCACGAAGGAGGTCACAAAAGAGGAGGATATTATAGGGGAGGTGTAATTGGTGAAACAAGTGCATTTATACATTAAGACAATTCTTATTTGGTAGGTTACCTTGCCAAAGATTTCTAATTTCTTAAATGACCATGGAATTTCCACCATGCAGGGTGAATAGCCATTGCACTCAATACTTATTAGAATTAATTGTTTCCATGAAAGGCCAAAGTAGCGGTTACGGGAAAGAATCTATTGAATAAAATCGATGGACGGAAGGGACATCGATAAGGGTGGAAGCGCAAGAAAACCGACGTGATGGTCATGAGAACTGCGGTCGAGGTGGGTATGGTCGAAGTGGTCCATCCAACAGAAAAGGAGTTGAAAGACAAAACATAATCTATTACAAGTGTTGTGGAGTGGGACACAAGGAATATGAATGGACAGAGAACCTACATGTTTAGAGGAGTCGAAACCCAGATGTCGAAGAGATGAGCAAGTTGACGAGAGTGAAGAATCGACATCCGAAAGCTATGAGGATGGTAAGAAGAAGATTATGGCCATGATAGCGAGGAAGACACTGGTTTTGGATGACCGATGCAACGAGCAAGAGCCGACACAATGAAAGGCTATCTTTCGAACTAAGGTGTGAATTGGCGAATGGCGTTGGAAGACCATAGTTGATGGTGGAAGCACTTAGAATCTTGTGTCGACAGAGGTGATCGACAAGGAAAGGTTGAAGTGTCGAGAACATCCACACCCATACAAGATCTCATGGTTGCATAAAGGACATCATGTGAAGGTGAACAAATAGTGCTTGATTAACTTCAGAGTTGAAGGAATTGAAGATAGTGTACTATGCGACATAATTCAAATGGACGCGTGCCATCTGTTGTTAGGGGTACCATGGAAGTATGATCAAAAAATGATCTATGATGGTTTATCCAACACATTCACAGTGTGGAAAAATCGCGTGCAGAAGACTCTTAAGCCAAATTCGTAGGAGCGAGCCGACGATAAGCAGGGCGAGAGCAACTTTTGGGAGAAGCGAGTGCTGATATGCTCAACGAAAGAATTCCTCACTAAAGAGGAAAAGCATTCAGGGTGTTTTTCTATCATTTCGAAAGGGCCATGTGTCAAGGACTCAACAATGGAGAAGATTTCGGTCAAAGTCGGGAGGATGCTTCACGAGTTTCAGAGCATAGTAGTTGATGAGACACCGACAGGATTGTCTTCGGCAAGGAGCATATCCCATCAGATCGACTTGATTCCACAGTCGAGTCTGCCAAACAAGGCACTACACAGGATGAGTCCAACAGAAGGTAAGGAACTCAATCGACAGGTCCAAGAGTTGTTGGACAGGGGTGTTGGCACTTATAAATTTTTGCATGAATCCTAAAAAAAGGGTTGATTCCACCAATGAATTCCTAGAGGAAATGGTTAAAACCCTGTCCCCAATCATGTCTAGGCTGCTAAAGCTAAGAAAAAAGCTCAATTGGAAAGGAAATAAGGAGAAAGATGAAGGGTTTGGACCCTTTAAACATAAGGAAGTAGCTCAAATGACCAAAAACGGGTAAAAAGATCAATAATATATAGTCCGAAGGGATATAAAGTGATAGATAAAACTTGGACTAGTCCCTGCCATTGATCCAGCACGCGGGAGAGATCTACGGCCCAACGATCACCTTTGCATCATGAAGTTGCATGAGAGAAAGCGCAGGAGGGTGGTTACGAGAGAAAAACCACTAGGACAGATGGCAGTTGGAGGAGCTCTCGCATGAGCATTTCGGTGGTAAGAAGAAACTGCCAGAAGGCTCGCGATACCACCGCAGTAAAAGTAGGGTATAAGATCAATGGCTCAGATTATATAGTCAAAAATCTGACGGCGCGGAAGAGCCGTTGTCACATCAGCAAAATATCAAAGCAGATCAACGGCTCGCAATGAAAGAGATCAGATCTACGGTTAAGTGGATGCAAGAGATGCAAGGCTGGTAACATCATGGGCTCCATTTGCGAGAGTACCAAAGACTAGACACGTGGATAGCTCCTCGCCGTAGATGTATTAAAGTCGAGATCAACACTCCTCATTGATCGTCGTGAGGTAAGGAAGCATCCCAGATAAGCATGAAAGGTGGTCGCGAGATTGTATAACGTCTGCCATGTGTCATCATCTGAACACCTCACGAGGGAGATTAAATGGTAATCCAAAACCAGAAGTTAAGTTGCGATACCACCATACCCCTATGTATGGTTAAGTACAATGGATGGCTAATATTTAAAGATGGTAGGAGATCCTATGGCGAAGGTTAAGAGATGTCAAATCAAAGGGTTAAATAAAGAATCAGATCAACGGCCCAGAAGCAATGCCCAGCAGGTCAATGGATGGAAAAGAAGGACAGCTAGAGAAGATGAGTAGAAGTTATTGGGAAAGGTTTTATGAGGTGCTTCCACGAAGAATGAAAAGTTATGCCGAGAAATTATATAGGCTCCCCTACTATGAGCATCTAGAAATTGTTCATCTCTTTCATACAATGCACATCAGGAAGAATGTAACAAATATCTTATGGAAAATATTAGATGGAAGGAGAGATAAAAAGAAAATAACCAAGATTTGTAATGACATTAAGGAGGCCAATCATGCAATGAAAAGTGTGATGCGTTCAAACAGAGATGGAGACGACCAAAATATAAGTGCCTTTCCATGGTAATTGACAGAGAAGCAAAGCAAGGATGTTAAAGAGGTTATTGAGAAAATCAAATTTCCCATTGGATTTTCTTCAAACATGAAGAATATTGTAACAAAGAAACGTGAATTAGGTGGGGTGAAAACTCATGATTGGCATAATTTCATGAAGGTAATTATTTTGGTGTATATATTTTGAATACTAGTGAAACATGTTGTTAGTGTTTTTTTTTCTCTACTCGAATTAATTTGGGAATAAATAATGATTGATCAATTTTTTTGGTTACAGTATGTTCTACCTCTAGCTCTCCCAGAAAAAATTGACAACAAAGTCAAACAATTTATATATGATCTGGGAAAATACATGAGGTAAGCGATGATTTATATGCAAAGTGTAATCTGTTCATTAATTCATTGTACCACTTATTTTTGACTTCATGCATGTGTTTTACTTGTAATGTAGCTTATACTCTTTTGTTGAAACCTGTGATTTTCTTTCATCATTTGTAGATGGTTTTCATCTAAGGAAATAGATAAAGAAGGTATAAATTATTGGAGGACACAAATTCCTCGTATAATGTGTGAAATGAAAAAGTATCTAAGTCCTTCATTTTTCAATGTACAAGAACACTACCTCATACACCGAGTTGAGGAGAATGAAAAGTGTGTGGACCTGTACACATAGGGTCAATGTGGATGCTTGAGAGGGACTTGAAATCACTCAAGGATTTGGTAAAAAAAAGAGCACATCAAGAGGTTCTACTGTATAGCAATATATGGTATATCAAACCATGGTTTATATTACTCAATCTCATCCTCAAATAGCTGCAAGTATTAATGTGGATCGCATTTTGGATGTCAACTCTATCAACAAATTTGGAGGGGAGCACCTATTGGGGAAAGTTGGAATGAGGAAAGTCATATGTAAGTATATGGTGTATATTTATACTGCATTTGACTTATTGTTATTATGAAATGTAGTACTTATTTATTTTTTAGTCTTCCTGCATAATACATTATTAATATGAATGTATTCCTAGGAAGTACTTATATGTGAAATTTTATTATTATAATATAGCTGGTTTAGAGTGCGATGCAATACTTTTATACATTGAAAAAAATCCTGATTGGATGAACGTATGGATTGAACGATGTAAATAATCTAATAATGGTAGGCTAACATGGGAAGGTGTGTTGACATTGTTCGAAGAAGCTAAAATAAAAATAGATACAAATCTTACTCAGGGAAATTGATTTAATACATGGTTTAAAAGATAAACATGCAAGCATTTTCACCCATACAACTACTTAGTTTTATTTAATATTATATTGATGCATATGGCCTATTTTTTTCTTAATTTGCATAATTACAAAGTATAAATATGTTTATGAATTTAGAGTATTTTTTTTACGTGTCTGGCATATTGCAATTGAAACAACACAAGGCTATGTGGTGCAATGGGCAAAAATTTCGCATCAAAAGGTTGGATGAAAAGATGAAAAATTCTGATAGTGGGATAACTATAGTATTTCAGGTTACTAACGTTTCCACTAGGAGTGACAGACATCCCCAAGAATCTAAAAATCGATACTATGGGTTTTTGGATGATATATTTGAGTGTGACTTTAATTCCTGCAAATTACTTATGTTCAACGTCAAATGGTACATGCTACGAATGAATGAACATGGTATTGATAGAACTATTATTCAAAATGATAACAGATTTACCATGGTTAACACAAGGAATGTTGAGTGAGGATTAGAGCCCTATGTTCTTCCAAGCCAATGCGAACAAGTATTCTATTCATAGGTTCCAGGCTGAGAGGGTTGGTCATATGTTGTTAGATATGATCCAAGGGGAAGGCCGGGAAAGTATGATGTACTGGAAGAAGATGATATTGAAGAAGAAGACGGGGTAGAGGAGCATTTAGTTCATGTTTCAGATGAAGATGTCAAAGAAGATGAATGATATGTGGGAGACAATGTTTTGGATGAAGATGACATTGATGATATATCAGATGAAGAACTTGAAGAAGTCGAACCAAATGTAGGAGAGTATGGTTCAGATGATGACATAGATGATGATGATATGATTGGATTTGACGACAATGCTGATGATGTTGTTATGGCCAATCCTTTCAACATGAACTTCGAACCAGCTGATACAGATGAGGAGTTGGATGAAGAAGAAGATTGTTGATATCAAAATGCTGAAATGTGCATGGTATGTATTTAATTATATGTTTTCAGTTCATTTGTTCTCTTTCATATTTATTTATATGGTTTGTTCTCATGGAACTTGTATCCCACAAGAAGGCCTCAACACCTATGTTTACCCACTTGAAGATGTTTAGCTTGATTTGTTTCATTTAAAATTATTTCAGAATGTTTGTTCATGCAATATATAGTCTTTGTTTTTTTCCTCTCATCTAAGTTTTTTTTGTCCATATAGAGAAGTACATAACCATTATTTAAATTTAAGGAAATGTCGTCCAGCTAGCACCTTCTTCTCAGGGCCAATCTCATGGGCCTAATTGGCAAGAGGCATGCTGGTTTTGATCAGCACATGCGATGAATATAAACTAGATGAGCATGACCTCTATGAAGATGGGGTACGATGGGAGTTACATGCAATATGACAAACTGATAAAGTTCAAATGATTAAATTAGGAAAATATCAGAGATATAGAGTAATGGACGGGGTCAGAGATGTGTTTCAGTATAGAAACCATCCCATATTGTCTAGGCATGCGAACAGTATGTCCATGTCAAATTCCGGTGCTTACAGAAACCGTTTGAAAAAAAATTAACGTTGGCCCCATCCATAGGTCATTGTTGCCCATGTCTAGTCCAACTACAATGTCTTCGAGTTGTTTCTTTTGAAATTATTTTGGGGTGTTTATTCGTGCAAAATCTAGTGCAAGGGCATTAATGTCGACATGTGAAACAATGATATATATGTCTTCTCGATTCATACCAAAATATTATGCAAAATTTGAAATTATTTAAAAAAAATATGAAAACTATTTAAAAAAAATTAAGAAAATTATTAAAATATTCCAATATTATGAAAATTATTAACAAATTCCAATATTATGAAAATTGTTATGAATTGGTAATTTCTTTATTTAACCACTTATTATTATTCATATCATTTGATCCAGTTTGATCGAGAAAATTAAACTTAAATTCAAGATTAATTTTTAATGAACAATACATAATGTTGAATTATGATTGGATGAAACTAATAACAATTGAGGGCCTCACAATTTAGTAATCTTCTTATTTACCCACTTATTATTCATATCGTTTGATGTGAAAAAAATATGTTAAGAGAAAGAGACCAAAGGCATATAGAGTTGTAGACCTTTCTTTTGTATTGGCATTATTCATTGTGTATGTGATTTTTCCATTGTTCTAAATGAATTGGCTATCAACTTTGCCACTTAATCTATCCCAAGCACACTTTATTTTTGGATATTTATACCATCATTTATTGGACTGAATTGAAATCAAACTAATTTTATATAATTTAGTGTTTTAAAATTTTGATGCTCTTGATATGATATTTATAATAATAATTTAATTTTTAAATTATGATCTAACTAAACATTGAGAATTGGTGTATGGTTTTTGTGATATAAATAATTATCATCAAGCTCTGCACAAATTAGCATGACTTAATTTCTTATAGTATAGTTTAGCGGAGAAGAATATGTGTATGCCATTAAAGTGAGTGAAAGTGTTTCTGAGTTTACAAAGTGTTTCCGATTTTGTGTTTCCAAGTTTATCGCCCTATTACACAAAGACAACATTAAGAAACAACATCATCATGAAATTAATTGGGGTGAGCATGAAAAAAACATAGATATATAGAGGTAGAATGCCATTTCTAGGAATATATTCTATGGGTGTTTCACAAATGGATATTTATACACACTTCAACCAGACATTATATTATCATACCTTACAAAATTTAAAAACCTCTCATCCTAGAGAATTTTGTGAAATCATAAAACATATGGACACCCTAGAAGGAACTATCCTAGATCTTGAAAAGGTATTCTCGAGTCTCCAAAATTATATATTGTAAATTTTATTTCACCTTCACTGACAACAAAGATAAATGTAGACACATATGCATGTTCCTTAGAAAATAGATTGGATCGATTTCTATTCAAGTTAAATGAATTTCACAACCTCATGAAGGAGGTCACAAAAGAGGAGGATATTATAGGGGGGGTATAATTGGTGAAACAAGTGGATTTATACATTGAGACAATTCTAATGTGGTAGGTTACCTTGCCAAATATTTCTCATTACTTAAATGACCATGGAATTTCCATCATGTAGGGTGAATACCCATTGCACTCAATACTTCTTAGAATTAATTGTGAAATGGGAGGATAGGGAAATGCATAGACCAACAAACATAATAAAATTAGAACCTATAATTGGTGATGGGTAAGTAGGTCTTACTATCAATATTGTCACTCATGGAGGATATAATTCCATCCTTGATAACACCATTAAAAGCTATAATGTAGTTTACCAGAGAAGAATATGTGTATGCGATTAAAGTGAGTAAACACATTGTAATTTGAAAGATATCACTTCGATTATTACATCTACTATGTTTGTTCATGTAGACTTGATAAAGTTCCTCTTAGTGTTCGAGGATATATGGTTTGAGGGGTAATGCCACGTCAATCATTTAAATTCTTCCCCTTTCCTAATGATCAATTTGTGGTTGAAATGGGATGTTTCCATGAGACCATGTTCTTAACCACGTGGTATTTCTAGGTGTTCCACATGAAAATAAACATTGGGAAAAATCCTAATCCCCAAAAGAGTAAAAAGTGGCATTGTTGGGTTATCATGGCGAGTTGATGCTACTCTATAAAGTCTAAGGATGAACATATCCCATCAATATCATCCATGGTCATTGAAGCATGAATGCCCACAAAGCGTAATTAACTATCGACTAATCAGAGAGCAGTGAGTGTTATTATTACCAGTTGCATGCCTATATAGTTGGAAATAAACAATTACGATTTTATTAAAAAAAATATTAACATTTACTAAACCAATTTTTTTAAAATTAAGAAATAAAAAAATTATTAAAAAAAAATACAAAACAAAAGTATAAAACATATCTACCTATTATCCTCGCTCCCAGTCATCTCCCCATACCTTTCGTCGTTCTCTCATCCATATCCCCATAGCATTCCTCCCGAACATATCATCCCCATCCCATTCCTTGTACGATGTCGCTCTCAAGGATTTTTAGGCCCGACCCGACCCGACGATGGAGTAAAACTTGCCGGTAGTTCGGGGTTTCCAACCATGTCTCGTACCCCATACCATTGCTCGATTTCCTTCCACTCTCATAATTTATTTGGATCTTCCCTTACCGTCGATGGAGTAACCCTCGTCGGCCATTCGAGTTTCCCCCTCTCTCGTCCTGCTCGTGGTTTATTTGAGTTGCCCCCTATCCCGTCCTGCTCGTGGTTGATTCGAGTTGCCACACGAGACGTCCTGGTCATGGCTAATTCCACCTGCCTCAACACAGCCTGCGTTCATGGCCAAAAATTGCTAGACCCCTACCCAACCTGTGAAACCTTCCAAACGTTTGCGTTCACGACCCCACGACTTGGCTGGAGCGACTAGAGCATCTAAGTCAAACGAAATTCAGATCAATCAAAGAGAATGCGATCGGCTAGGCGCGACGTGTCTAGGACAAATGGTATGCACCAAAAATTTATTTTATAAAAAATGCTTCTTAGTTTAATTTTTTTTTGTATAGGTGGAGCATTTACCAATGGAAAACCCTACATTTGACTAGCCATTTTCTAGGGTAAATTTTTATATATTGAAGGCTACTTTTTAATTCCATGGTGTTTATCTTCTTGGAAATTGTGAAATTATTGATGTATGTGAATTGTTTGAGATGAAATTGTTGCCATGTGAATTCTTTCCTTGATGCCTCTCAATATATTGGTTTCTCATGAAGGTTGGGATGCCTAGAAAGGAACAACATTTCTGTCTAGAATTACCATAACTAAGGCCATACTTCTAGAAATATCGATAACTTAAAATTATTTTTTTTCCACTTAAACTTAAACTATATGACAATTTTGATATATTAAAGGAAGTTAATTTGTTGCAAGGATTGAAAAAACCATCGCCAACCTTTGATGTGTAAGTGAATGTTGGTCTGTTCACTATATAGTTTTTGGAATCGTGATGCATTCTAGAATCAGAAAATCAGATCTATGGCCTTGTCAAGGTAGTTTTAATTCAACTTATCTTCAATTCTAGTAACTAGGGTCAAAAATATGAATTGTATATTTTGAGGTTAAAACAATGGGGAACCCAATGAACGATCATAATTATTTAACTAATTCAATGGAATCTTATATAAATAAGGTAAATGGTATTAAGATATAGCGTGATGAATTTTTGATTGAAATATCTATGGAATTATATATATCATATGACATCATATTGGTTTTATTTATTTATTGTAGAATATTAACATGACATGATCACTGAGAAAGATAAATAAATATAAAAAATTGGTCATATGGGTTTAGAGATTTGATAAGGTGAGCAAGTAACCTCAACCTTGGGAATAGCGGATCAACAAAAAAAATATTTTATATTATGGATTGGAGGAAATATTTTAAGAGCTAGAGCCATAAATATCCAACATTTCTTGGTAGTATGGAGTTATTGATGGATAATGTTGAAAGCAATGTTTGACCCCTTTAATATCCTCCCATCTCTCGTGAAAAAGACTCTCTCAAGTAAAATAAGAACTAAATACAATTAAAAATGGATCTCTAGGAACACATCTTCTCAACCTTTGTTCAAAGATGAAGCCAAAGTGGACATCATGCCATATGAATGTGAGGTGGATGATATTAAGTTCAATCATTGGTAGTAGAAATTGGAAATATTTTTTAGTATCCATAAAGTATGTTAAAAGAATAAAATAACATTCAACTTATTGAAGTTATAGGGTCATCCCCAATTTTATGGGAAAGTTATATAAATAATTTTCGTTAGAAAATGATCCATTGATAATTAATATTTTATATCCTCACAACAAAGATAAATGTTGGAAGCTACATCCTAAGTTGCATTGAAGGGGATATAATGAAGAATCCATGAAGAATGTAATAGAATTAGACTTAAAGTACAGTTCTTTTAATTTGTTTTCCAAAAACCCTAACTTTAACATTTTATTATTTTTTTGTTATCATTTCGTTTTGCCAGTTTATTAAAGAGAAACAAATGAAAAACCCCCTTGCACAGTCTTCCAACTAGTTTTTACGTTGATTATATCACATTTTTCATGTAATTGAATGAAACTTTCAAACTGGAGGAGATGCAACTATTGAGAGACTAATGTTCAGACCATGAGAACATCCATGTTGTGCATATATCATCCATGCTATTAAAAAATATGATACATCACTATCGAAGTCACCATAAATAAACTACTATAGATCAATTGTATAATAAATTGAAACTCAAACTTAGATATTCAATTATGATCTTGTGATTTCTTAAAGATGTTTCGTCAAATCCCTTATGATACTTGGTAACTATATCATTGATTTGATGGAGAGTTACAGGATGTACAACCGACTAGGTATTTGTCAAATTTATCTTCATCAAGTGAAGCAAGTTCAGGTAGAAAAGAGGATAGCTAGACATCTAGTAGGTCTAACAGGCGAAGATCAAATAGAGGTGATAAGATCATAAGAAAATTCAATAGATGCTTCTAATTTTTTCTTGCTAAAGGGGGTTCATGTTCTTATGCTTAGGCAACATCAAGCTTCCATTGAGGTACAAACATCTAGTGAAACAATGGATATGCAATGATCTTCCTCAAATAAACACTGACTTTTGTGTTGACGAGAGGATATATCACATTGGTCCATCATCATTACATGGTTTGGGGATATTTTCCATGGATGGCATAAAGGTATACAACAACGAATTAACTAAATTGATGGATTATGTTGGAAGATGTTACAACTACACATATGGGATACATCTAGTAAAATATACAAAAGGTATGTGAAGATATAGTCTAGCTACAAATTACATACAACTAAAAGACAAGGATCATAATAAAGGACAATCAATCTATATTGACGGAAGGCCAAAAGCAATGGGGAATATTGCAGGATTTATAAACAGTACATGGCCTGCAACAACAAATAAGCAACCTGATTGCATAGTTGAGGGGCATGAAGGAAACCGTGTATTTGTATGTGCAATAAAATAAATAGTTGCAAGCAAAGAGTTGTTAATTGACTACAATTTGAATCAAATAGATACAAATGTTGCTATTATGGGGGAGGTACATATACTATTTTAACCAACCTGTAAGCAATGATTATCATTTACTGTAATATGTTGTAATGCATTTTTTCAATTGACAAAAGCACATTTGATTAATTCATGGTTCTTATATTGTGTTGAGTTGATCGAGGTCGAAGGGTACTAGCCTCGTAGGAGGTAAACACTTATATAATTGTATGTAAATATAGTGGCCCCTAAGGCCTTCCCATGAATCCTATGTATGTCGTGTTTCCTTCAATTAGATCAATAATTTAAAAGTTGAACTTTTTTCTTTAATTGTAATGTTGAAATAAATCTCAAATATACCTCTCAAGTCCACAAGTGCTCCCAGGGAAGGGCTTAATGAAGAAGCCATTTTTTTTCCACCGACCCAATGCAAACAATAAGGAAGCATTTCATAAAATTAAACGAGGAATTTTCTTCTTTAATTATGATTGAGCCGAGGACACAAGAGATAAGTGATAAAATTAATACCATGGGATGCCAAATAAAACACTATGGGGTAAGAATAATATTTAACAATCCCATTTGTTTATTTATGATTTTAATTATACCATAATTTATAAAAAAAAAATATTTTGCAGGATTTTTTGCAGCAGTATGATCCTCATGGTGTGACCAGGGAAATTTTTAGGGGCGAAATTTCGCCAATTGGCTATTTTTTGGGCCTTTTTTCAAAAAATAAATTCGTTATTTGGTCATTTTTTGTCTCTAATATTGCCTATATTTACATAAAATATGTTTTTTTATCATAATATTCGCCAAAATTTACAAGTTTCAATAGTAAATTGTATGTTTCATATTTAATATTCGACTACAAAACTATATATATGTTTTTCTCAATCCAAAATAATCGCCTAGAATACTATACTTAAGTATGATTTTATAATCCTTCAAAAATATCCTAGGTACGACCATGGGGTCAGCATTGGTGCTAGTGCCATTAACATGCCAATGAGTGAAACGTCGGTCACTTAGACCAATACACCCCCTAGGGTCATTGTCAGTAGTGCACCCCAGCCTCAACATCACATGCCAGGATGTGCATGGGATGTTGTGGATGAAAAGCGTGATCGCATCACAGAATTTGAAGCAAGCTTTCTAAGATCTTCCCATGTCACTAGCACGGGAACACTACCAGTTATGTTGTTGGTAGACGATTAGCTCATCCCCATGAAATTAGAAAATATTACAGGTAACTAAGAATTCTTTCAATTATTATGTATAATCTAATTGAAATTTACATATAATCAACAATTATTTTAAACTAATGCTAATATCGTTTAGCAGGAAATGATACATTTTATGAACGCATGAATGACCTAACCCTATAACTCGTTGGTCCCACCATATGCACATAGTGGAATTCCCAAAGTTCCAAGTTAAAGGATGCACTTATCAACAAGTTGGTTGGCATGTTCGGTGAGGGTACCTTCAACAAAACCTGAGTGACCTCAAAGGTACGCTTATATTTAAAATATCTGCATGACTAGTATAGGGTTCATCTTCAATGGAACCCTAAGTATGAGTGCCCTCCATTGATTCCAGAGAGGGAGTGGAAGGCCATTGTGTAATATGCAAAGGATAATATGCTCTGAAAAGAAGGGAAGACACCACTTGGATCAGGAAGGTATGCAACACTTTTAATAATGTAATTATGATGTGTTATCACCATGGCGACATATAATTAAGTATTAAAAACTTTTGAATATAGGCTACCATATACATCCATAGCCACCAAGTCTAGAATAGATAAACATGGGAAGCATAAACTTGGCCTGAGTGGTTACTCAAAACTAGCCGCATGATTTGTAAGTATACAAAAAAAATTCCATCCAAATTATAAATCCTTTAAAATTTTAAATTAATATAAAAAATAAAAAATCATGTACTTAAGCATAATTTCAGGGTGCACAATTCAATGAGGCTCCTACGGAGGAAGACCTAAAGCATTCTTACTATCATGGCTATCAATCCTTGGTTGAATGCAAGAGAAACTTGGGGAAAACATAACCTTCCGACACACAACTTGACACTAAGGTAAGTAAAAGCAATCAATAGTATTTATAATTTATTATTTGTGCAAATTTTTGGTTATTATTTTTGGCCATAAAGTAATTTTTTTTTGTTTTCTTTAATTAGGAAACCAATGTAGACACAAATGTCCCAAGCAGTGGAACACATGAGCCCAACGATGGTGGAGTGCCTCTTGTAACCAGTGTTCATCTCAGTACTAGACGTATTTCATGTGTTATAACAAATTTATAGTATGTATTACAATAAAAAATATTTATTTGCAAATGGCGTATTAATGATAACCTTTCTTGTTTCAAATTTAGAGAATGTAGATGATGAGGCTAGACAAGAAGAGAAACATATGCCCATGCCCGAAACTACTCCACTTGCCTCCACTATTGAAGCAGGTAACGAACACTCTACTGCTGTTTTTATTTATAAAACACTTGTAATAATAATAACTAAAAATATCAATTTAACATTTCTTTCTTGTTTTAGTTGATGCCACACCCACCTTGCACCCATGTCAATGTCTATTTAGGTTTCCAGTAAGACATGCAAATCCTAGGACAACTGCAGGTGAAGAAGGCACATCTGACATCCTTCCTGATTTCGTAAAAAATCAAAAGATACCAAGAAATAAATTATGGTACTTGGTATATTATTAGATTGATGTTGCACCTGTTTGATATTATGTAAACATATTTTTTGATGGTACATGTTATATATTTAGAAGGATCTTGTTTCACAATATGCAAACATACTTTTTTTGTGTTATTTATTTAGACGAAGTATTTTGTGTCTATGAATGAATGAATGAATGATAGAATGAATGAATGTTAATATATGTTCATGCATGTTTGCTAGATGTTTCTTTATGTACAAAACCACATATATGTGTTTATGAACTTTTTTGTTATGCTGGTGTCTATGCATGACCCTTGATGCGTTTATTTCAACTATTTTCTACTATATCGAGAAATAAATGATTATACTTGTTATATATTTAGAACGATATTGTTTCATATGACATAAACATATTTTTTATGATACAATTTATTCATATGTAGTATTGTCATGTGTCTATGAATGAATGATTGAATGAATGAATGTTAATATATGTTAATGCATGTTTGCTATATTTTTCATTATATACAAAACCACATATGTGTCTTTAGGAACGTTTTTTATTCTAGTGTGTATGTATGCATGAATATTGATGTGTTGCTTTCAACTATTTTCTAGTAGATAGATTTGGTACTAGGGAATTGAGAGTGATGTGAGCGAGGGGAGGGGGCATGAGAGCTTCCAAATTCATGTGGTTGGCCCTAATCAGTAGATAATAAATTAGGATTTGGATAATCTCAGAGAAAACCTCCCTCGATTCAATAGATCAATAACAAAGTCAATGCTGACTTTGTTGCTTCTTGGTCAAGTGGAGGGAGGTTTGCTCCAATATTAAACTACCACAATTATTTATTCTCAAAACTCAGAGGAGTTCATCCATGTATTCATGCACTCAAGTATTTTTGCGTATTATTTAGTAATAAAAATGTTGTTAATATATTTTATTATTTTGTTGACTATTTAATTGCTGGTTAAATTAGGAAAACAACTACCGGAGGAGATCTTTTCGATCAACATTATAGGAAAATCATGCGAGGACAACAATCAAATATTCAGGTATTTAAATTTCTGTCAAGTTTGAATTTGAGATTTTATATTGCAATTAAAATAAATATTTCTTCAAATTTATATCATAGATTAAACACAATCCCATTGCTCTTCAGGATTAGCTATGCATACAGATTGGACATTTTAATGGTTATCTATATTTGATGTTGGTTTCAATACATAGTCTATGTTGATTTTAAGGTCATACAAAGCAATCTAGGGATATATCAAAGGTTCCACACAATGAAAAATAAATTAAATCATTATAGTGATCAAGCAATTAAAGTAATTTTGTTGTATAATGATTTTTTTGAGTCAAATTCGTCGAATTTGCACTGTTTTTTGGTCTGATATCTGACGATTTGCTGTCAGATATTGGTCCACAAGAGTTGGTGACAAATTTGGCTATTATTCTAGAGTTTTTGTTTATTTGATTTTTATGTATGATGTCATGATATTGTTTATATGAGAGTGAAATACGTTAAAAAGTGTGGTTTGCAATCCATAATACCCACTTTTACTAAGCAATAAACAATAAGTGTTGATTGAGAGTGGGGTTGGGAAAGTGTTGTTGTGAAATATGTATGCAATAATTCACATGGATTGGGAAATGGTGAGGCACACATGTGTTAGTTTCATTACCATTGTCACATATATTATGATTATAAGATAATGGTTGTAAAACATAGCTCTCGATCAAGTTTTTGGTTACATGTGCACATACACCAATGCAAAAATTTATACATAAAAACTAGAAGAAAATGTGAGTGCGTCAACTATATAGATAAACAAGTATGCCCTCATGTCATAATTTACATGAAGCAATGTTTATGCATATAAAATTTTGTAGATTTCAAGTAATTTTTGTAGCAATGTAGCTATGTTTTTGTTATAGGTCCAAATGTATCATATTGGCGTGGTTAACATGTACAAACAAACAAACCACCCTTTTATATGTTAGCATGTTTGTGCATTTGCATGTACATGTATAAGTGTGATTGGGTGTATCACTAGAAAGATTATTTCATACTCATGCTCTCCTATACCATCGAAAATATTGAATGCATTCAATGTTGTATGGGTCTTAAGAGCAACATGCATCCACTACTCTACGGTACTCAACTTAGGCCTCTTATAAGAGTCATTTAGCAATCATTTGCTTGATTATTTAGAAAAGGAGGCCAATAAAAATACTTTTTTCCTCCTCCCCAAGAGGATGAATCCAAACGAGAGCACACAACTACCTCTATTGTAGCATAGGCCCAATTTTATCTTGTCCTTTCCCCCCAACTGTAGTCACTTTATGTGCTTGGGATTGTAAAACAATAAATGACTTGGTATTTTGATTATTCTTGTGAATGATTTGCACCCACCCATCAACCCTACCATTGTTCTCTTTGGATTTGGATTTGATTTTAGGTCTTAGTGGTTTAATTACCCCATGATGGACAATATTAAGATTCGCTAGGGTATGGATTCAAGGAAAAAAAACTAGAAATAAAAACCTTATAGGGGATGAACATAATGTGTTGATGTGGATCCTACATTAAATGGTAGTTTGGAGTAGTGTTAGTTTCCCATTTGGATATATATCTTCTCCATATTATTCCTTTAAATACTAGTAATATCTATTGTGTGATGAACGACATGTTGACCAAATTTTTGGCCAACTGACATTAGTGGACAAAGAGTGTATCATACCGAATTTTGGACTGACTATTTTATGATGTTATATTGGGCCATGGCCCCAGCACATATGATTTATTCTTTTGTAGACAGACATATTGGGCATGGAACCTGACTGAATTTCATTATTTGATTATATACTGGGCAAGGGAGCCCCAATGTTTTGATTTATGTTTTTACCATATGATGTGGGTACAAAACCCTAATATACTGAGATGACCTTTTCTTACATACTGTCTAGTGATGTGAATGACATAATTGACTTATATGGTGTGTTGAGCATGGACTCAGAAACACACAGATTACCTACGTACTAGGCAAAATCCTTGATGTACCTAGAGGAAATATGATGTACTTGGAGTAAGCCCTGAGGTACATTGAGTGTTGGGCATAAGCCCTGGAGCACTCCAAGCTTGATAAACGAATACCAGATCTGAGGCAACTTAAATATTCTATATGTGCCTCACAACCACATTCTAGCACTAGTGTTGAGCAGGAACTCTGGAATTGCGCTAGAGCAATGCCCATGTGAGAGTGTTGAGTTAAATGGCTCTGAAGAGCCCTCAGGGTTACGGAGTTTCAAAGTGTTGAGTCGGAAAGAATCTGAAAAGCACTTTTATCACATTTATTTAATTGACTAAATGATTCATTTTATCCATCATCACCTACTGCGGGAGCTACCATGTTAAATGAGGGAATCCAACATGCAAAGAGAGAGACTAGAGGTACCTAACCAAGCTGACCAAGACGTCCAAAAGAAGTGGACTAACGTCATTAAAGGCCTCCGAGTTATTATTATTATTATTATTAGGAGCTTTAAATAATAATGATGTTATTATGTAATTAAGGGATATAATTAGTATATCTGATTTATGCATTATTTAAATATTATAAATGATGTATTAATAGTTAAGTGCAATATATTTAATATAAGAATAATTATTAGTATAATTATTGTTATTATTAAGAGCATAAATCAAAATGACTTATGGTCAAACAGTTGGAAAAGTCCTAGCTCAAGAGGACTAGATATTTGTTTAAATAATATCTTTTAATTATTAATTATCGAATTTAAAGAAACTAATTACTTCAATAGTCCTAATTCAAGACTTCCCTACTTAAAGAGGGCAAATCCCAAGTTTTGGGGATCATCTATCCTTCTTGTTTATTATCATTCTCTTATGGTAGTCCAATAAAAATATTCTGCTCCAAGAAGCTGAAGCAGCCTTACCTAAAAATTCTCAGAACTGAACCAGAAGTAGATCTAAAGCCTTTACCTCTCATTGCATGTTGGAACCAAGCTGGGGTGGATCCATAGAGAACTAGAACAATTCAAGGGTCAAGGTTGGGAGGAACGTGGTAGACCCAAAGTCATCATAACATGTCAGCTGAACTCCAAGGGCTCTACACTAATTAATGTTTGAGTGTGCAGGTTACTTTAGGAAGGGAGCAGCCCACAAAGTAATCAGGTATGAAATGTGAATCTCTAAAATTAAGTTATAATAAATCTTAGCTAAGTAATATAGGGTGCTATCCTAGCATCTTTGGCATTGTTTTCCTTTCATCCCAAAATTGTTTAAATACCAACTTGCTGATAGGAACAAACATAGAGCATTGTTTGTACGCTAAGATTACGTAACTTAGAGGCTAGGGTCAGTACAATGTCTAGCAGGTTCCTGTGCTAGACATCCCATCAAACTGAAAACCTAGAGATCTATTTAGATACACCTAGATCGCTACATTCAGAGTAGTATGTTTTAAAATTGTATTTATGTCCTTTCTGAAACAGTGAGTAATTCTTTTATGTTTCCCATAAACTGTCTATAGCTTAAATAAGAATTTTGTTCGCATTATTTTCTTGCCTCTACTAAAGTCTTCTCTTAAATTTACAACATTCATTATAACACAAATCTAGTTAAAACATAGAATTTACTCATCATCCATTGACCAAAGCTATTATTGAATTTATAGTACCAAGCAGTAAAACAAAATACAGTTTGCTCCCAGAGCGTTTCTTTATCAATGTGTCAGCCAACTACTACAATGAAAGTATCACAGTCAACATAGCACAAGTTTTAATGCATCTAGTCATTTCCAGAATTCATGATTTACAAACTTAGTCTCTGGCATTTCATTCCTATAACCTAAAATTTTGAATAAAAGTCCAACAAGTTTTCATTTCATTAACATAACCTTTCACGAGTCAGGAGATTGAACCCCATCCAACTCTGCTAATTCACTAAATGCCACAAGCATAGCGTTTGTACAGCAACCCACACCCTCTCAAGGGTCAAACCAAATAGCAGCTGGGGTCATGACTGCTATTTAAAACACAGAATGGTTACACCGTATTCATCAAACCAATTCATACACAATATTATACAGATGATTTCACAAACGATGGTACAAGGATTGATTTCCCACACCCATCTCATTACACAAAAAACCATACACTATATTACTACAGATAAATTAACAAACGATTGATACAGGGATTGATTCCCACTACATTCATTAAAGATCCTTTTGTCTTCTACCTATTTCAAATAACCAAAAAATGCAGAGGTAAGAACCCAGGGATTCTCAAACTTATAGACAAAACAACCATAGGGTTACGTATTCCCTCCACTCCATCCTTCTTTTCAAACAAGCAGGGCTTTACTCTTGTACATTTTACAACACAAATCCATCAAATCGAGAAGACGACAGAGTGGAGTAATAATAACTTAAAAACGTAGAAATATATACATCCCCTTCATTGGGTTAAATACAAGTTCATTTCCAAATAGAAAACGCAGATAGCATCACGACTATACACAAACCCCATATTCATATGAATTAAAAACGCAGAGATTTAGATAGGGTATCAAACCCTCATAAATATTAAACAGAAGGACATTTCGGGACCCTTACACATACATTTTTGGAAACATAAATCTATAATGCAAACCCCAGTTCGTCTTGGGCACCATTGCCAAATAGACAGAAGTTCAATCAAAATCAAATACAGAGGCAGATAGCCAAAACCTCATACTAGAATCCTCTAGAGTCTGCAAACAACAAATAGATACATCTTCACACAACAGTCCAGCCAAATGGCGACTTCCAGGAACACAAAATGTGTCAAAATGAAGTCAACCAAGTTCACAGGTTCCCAAATAAATACACATCAATAGTAACCCCCACAGAGGCGAAAGGAGGAGCTAAGAGATGGCAATTTATGGACTTACCATTGTCCAACATCGCCACTATTGATTACTGACCACGAAAAAGAGAAAACGCCAGTCAAAACCTGCAACCAAACCTACCATACAAAGTTAGAACCATATATCACGATGTATATAAAAATACAAATAGCAAGGGTATACTAGGAGTCTGAGAAGAAATACCTCCAAAGGTTTTCGATCGCTACCTCTATTCCATAAGGCGTGCTGACCATGAACCACAGCTTAGGTCAGCAACGAAACCCTCAACACATCCACAGTAGACAGAAGAATTGAAGCACAAAAATGCCTTTCGACGGTGTAGAATGCTAGAAGAG
The DNA here is from genome assembly GCA_027924585.1 of Larix kaempferi. Taxonomy (NCBI): domain Eukaryota; kingdom Viridiplantae; phylum Streptophyta; class Pinopsida; order Pinales; family Pinaceae; genus Larix; species Larix kaempferi. The sequence goes on along the minus strand of BSBM01000779.1, from coordinate 10,745,276 downwards.
ACCCCCATCACAACTGGCAGCGCAGGCCATGTGCTTTGGCAAAAATGCATTCAATGCCCCCACCCACTCCAATATTTCGACGTGACTCAAACCTCTATAGTTTGGAACCATTCGAAATCCACATTGTATTGTAAAATCAATCAACCATACTTTACCCCAAAACATTACATGGTACCATTTAAATACAAGATTAATAAGTGGTATAGTTTAACAAGTATTACAACCCCAATAGGGCTCTTTTTAAAGTGTCAACATTCAAGCCCTCACACTTTAGACTTAAAATAGTTGCTAGAAGGGCAGGATAGGAATTCTTGATAGATGCTTCATAAGTACACCTACAAACCCGAAACAAGCAGATGCATTAGCAGTAATGCTAAGTAAGTATAGAGAATCCATTTCTTACCCCTACCTCTCAGCAACCCTGTCAGGGTACCTTGCCATTTCAAAATACCAAGTATCTCATCATGAGCATCAATCGCCACCAATAAAGGATCCATATCACCTGAATTACCAATGAAACTTTAATACATATGCATTCAAACCTTTACAGCCGTAAGAAGGAGATTCATATTATTGTATTCATAAATTGGTACACATGCGATAGTTTATACGTCTAAACCATTTTTAGAACTACTTCCACAAAGTTGTAGAACCTTATAATCAACAAACCATGATACTTGAAGCTAAGACATTTCAAAGAGTGAGAATTAAATATCGGTACAATAAGTACTTGTCAATTATGAAGTTAGTATTCATCATATCTCTTTATCAGTTTAAGCTAGTATTGGAAATTTTTTAAATTTTTGCTATTTTTAAGGGACATTACAAGTGGTATCAGAGCACAGTTACAAAACTATGTGACCTATTGGGCTCATTACAAACATCCACTGCAGATACACAGTAAACAAAAACATACATTTAAATTTTTATTTTGTTTTATGCGAAAATGAACTAACATGATTTTCTGCTCTTTATACTTATATAACATTTCAGGTACAGTCACTGTATGAAAATGAATGCAGAAGGGGGCAGTAGAATACATGGAAATCTGAACTCACCACCATGAAAGAAAGATATTGTGATGGAACTCAACTCAGATTTAATGAAATCCATACAGAATCTACAGGCTGAATTCCAAAACTTCCGAGACAAAAACATGCAAGAAAGAAGAGAACAACAGGCCATAAATGAGGCATTGCTTCAGACCTTAACAAAGGCAAACCCCCACGGACAACCCACACTCTCAGTCAACACTTTTAAGAAGGGAAACAGTCACACAAAAAGGATTTCCATACCTAAAGGAGAAGAGCAGGGAGAACACCTACCAGAATCAATGGAAGAGGATGGTAAGAGCTCTTCCAACGATAAAGGTTCGCCACTCCTTGCAAGAAAAGGAGGAAAAGTGATTACAGTCTGCAAGGGGAATTATGAAAGATAAAATCCCCAACATATGACAGAGAGATTAAATCTAGGGAGAAGGCTGAGGTGTGGTTGCTAGGGATGAATAAATACTTCAAAGTTCACAATTACTCCAGTGAAATGCAAGCCCGACTAGCCATATACAACCTAAACGGTAAAGTTTCCAGATGGTGGCGGGACTTGAAACACACCAAAGCACAAGAGCTGAGAGACATAACTTGGGATACTTTCAATAGAATATTCTAGGACAAGTATATGTCTGAAAGATTCTTTGACAAGAAAATAAAGGAATTCCATGAGTTAAAAATGGGCTCCTTGACTATGAAGGCATTCATAAACCGATTCTTAGACTTGCTGCACTATGTGCCTTATATTAAAGACGAGAAGGTAAAGATTCAGCAGTTCTTGGGAGGGATGCCACCAAACTTTAGAGAAAACATAGAGTTTGACATGCCCAAAACCCTTGATATAACCTTACATAAAGCAAGGCTATGTTATGAGCACGAACAACCAAGGAATGACAACATCAACTGAAATAGAGATAGGTTCAGAACCTTCTCAGACAACTACAAAAGCCCCCACCTTATTGGAAACATATCAACATTTTCCCACCCAATAGAGGCTTCAACTGACCCCAAGCATGACCAAGTGCACCCCCACCACCTGTCAATGGGATAACATTCAACAAAGGGACCAAAGTTGTCCCACCAACTATTTCTTGCTAGAAATGCCAAGGGCCCCACTACTACAGAGACTGCCCCAACAAAATGGATGGAGTTTTACACAACATCCAAATAGAGACTACTGTAGGAGACATGGAAAAGACACCAAGGATTTATGCCACTCTCAACGGTCGATAGGAAGATCACCAAGCCACCATGGTGGAATTAGAGTGTAATATCTCTAACACTACAGTTTCAGTTTTAATAGATCCCGGTTCTTTTCGAAGTTATATCTCCCCTAAATTAGTTGACACTTGTAAGTTGAACTGAGAACCTCACGAGAAACCGTGGTTGGTACAACTAACCACTAGTACCAAATGAAAGATCTCTGAGTTAGTTAAAACTTGCGAGATAAACTTAAACGGATTTCAAAATAGGTTAGATTTAAACATTCTACCCCTAGGGTCGTATGATGTACTCATCGACATGGACTGGTTAGAAGAACACCATGTCCTCCTAGACTGCTTAAACAAATCCTTACTTTGTAGGGATGACCAAGGGATTCAAAAGATGATTCAGGGTATCCCTAAGAAAGTGTCAGTAAGATAGATCTCTACCTTACAAGCAAAGAAATGTATCAGAAAGGGATGCAAACTATTTGTCGTCAATATCCAAAACATGGAAACGGACAAGGAATAGAAGATCGAAGACTTTCCAGTCCTCGTAGAATTTGAGGATGTATTTCCCAAAGAAATACTAGGATTACTGTCTAAACAAGACATAGAATTTTCCATCGAACTAACACCCGGGTCAGCACCAGCTTCTAAAGCCCCGTACCACATGAGCACACCAGAATTACTGGAGCTCAAACTGCAGTTACAAGAACTAATTGAAAAAGGGTACATCCGACCTAGTGTGTCCCATTGGGGTGCACCAATACTCTTCGTCAAGAAGAAAGATGGCACAATGCGGATGTGCATCGATTACCGCCAACTCAACAAGATGACCATTAAGAACTGCTACCCACTTCCTAGGATTGACGACTTGTTTGACCAATTTGGAGGGGCAAAGATCTTCTCGAAGATTGACTTACGATCCAAATACCATCAGGTGAGGATCTGTGATGAGGATATCAACAAGACCGCGTTTCAAACCCGTTACAGCCACTACGAGTTTGTAGTGATTCCCTCTGGGTTGAAAAACGCACTAGCCAACTTTATGTGCATGATGAATAGTATCTTCAGTAAATACCTCGATAAATTCGTTCTAGTCTTTATTGACGACATTCTGATCTACTCGAAGAATGAGATAGAACATGAGGAGCACCTCCGAATTTTTTTACGGATACTAAGAGAACACGAGCTTTATGCCAAGTTTAGTAAATGCAATTTCTATAGACCCCAGATTCAATACTTAGGACATATCATTTCCGAGAAGGGTATAGCTGTCGACCCCGAAAAGGTAAAAGCTATTGAAGAATGGCCCACACCTACTTGTGTGTTCGACATAAGGTTGTTCTTAGGATTAGCCGGCTACTACAGAAATTTCATTGAGAACTTCTCACGAATTGCATGTCCCATGACCGCCTTGCAGAAAAAGGAAAACAAGTTTATCTCGATGGTTAAGTGTGAAGAAAGCTTTCAAAAGTTGAAGCAACTACTGATTAGTGCACCGATTCTGCGTATTCTGGATGCCAATGGGGACTTTGTCGTTTGCACAGATGCAAGCAAGGAAGGACTCGGGCAAGTCCTTATGCAAGACAATTTTTCCATATGCTAGGAATCGAGGAAACAACAAGAACATGAGCAGAAATACCCTACTCATGACCTCGAACTAGCCACCATCATCCATGCTCTGAAGATGTGGTGACATTATCTCATGGGAAAGAAATTTCTATTGATGACTGATAACATGAGCTTGAAATACCTTTTCGGCCAACCCGACCTAAATGCCAAGTAGGCCAGGTGGTTATCCTTCCTTAGTGAATACCATTTCGAACTAAAGCATATAAAAGGCAAGGAAAACAAGATTACGGATGCCTTAAGCCGTCGAGCACATATACTTTACGAGGTCACAGTAAGCCAAACCAACTCCGACTTACACCACAGAATTCGAACGGCACGTAAGAGTGACCATTATTATATGGAAATCCTTGCAAAGATCCAGGAAGACAAACTTTTCCAACAACAGAAATAATATAAGATAGATGAAATGGGACTACTGTGGTCAAAAGACCGAATTTACATCCTAGAGAGTGGAGACATTAGATCAAACATTCTCACCGAGTTTCACCAGAAACCTTATTCAGGACACCCCAGATATCAAAAGATGATATTGGCTATAAAGAAACATTACTTCTAGCCTAAGCTGAAAGCTGACATTGCAATGTTCATCGCGAAATGTCAGGAGTGCCAATTGGTCAAAGCAGAACACCAAAACCCCTCCAGATTACTTTAACCCCTACCCATCCCAGAATGGAAATGGGAGTTAATAAGTATGGACTTCATTACAGGCTTACCCAAGAGTAAGAAACTGAACGAATCCATCTTCGTAGTGGTAGACAAGCTGTCTAAAGCATCCCACTTTATACCGGTGAAATCCACCTACAAAGCGGTTCACATCGCGGAAATATTCTTAAAAGAGATCTTTCGATTGCACAAGATACCCAAAGGAATTATTTTCGATCGAGACACGAAGTTCACTAGCAAATTCTGGAGAGCATTATTCTTCGATCTGGAAACCCAGTTACAATTCAGTACCGCGTACCACCCCCAGACTGACGGACAAACAGAACAAGTAAACCAAATCCTCGAGGACATGTTGAGGATGTATGTTATGAATAACCCCACCAAGTGGGAAGATTATTTTCATCTAGCAGAGTTCGCATACAACAACGGTTATCAAACCTTGGCCAAAATGAGTCCTTTTGAAGTACTCTACAACAGGAAATGTTGGACCCCATGACTTGGGACAGTCCAGTAGACAGGCTTATGTTAGGACCCAACCTATTAAAGGACTTGGAACAACTAGTATCCAAGGTACAACTAAACTTAAAAGAAGCACAAGACCGCCAAAAGAGTTATGCAGACAAGAAAAGAAAGGACAAGGACTATCAAGTCGGTGAACATGTGTTCCTAAAAATAAAAGCAAAATGAAGCTCGTTGAGCTTGGTACGTTGTGGGAAACTAGCCCCAAGATTTTGTGGACCTTTTGAAATATTGGCCAAGAAGGGCCCAGTAGCTTATGAGTTGGCCTTACCAGCGCATATAAAAGTTCATAATGTTTTTCACGCTTCATTATTAAAGAAATATTTATACGATGCTAAACATGTTATTGATTGGTCCTTATTACAGGTGGAGCCCGAAGGGGAGTTCACGCTAGAACCACTCCACATTCTGGACAAGAGAGAGGTCTAGCTTAGGAGGAGGACCATTACTCAGCTAAAAGTGCAATGGAGGCACTTTGGAACAGATGAGGCTACTTGGGAGAATGAGGCCACCATGAAAGAGGCATACCCCGCCTTGCTTCATGACCTCATTCCTAGTCCCTAGAAAAACCAGGATGGTGTTGTTCTAAGCGGAGAGGGATGTAATATCCCAAATTTTGGACTGACTATTTTATGATGTTATATTGGGCCACGGCCCCAGCACATATGATTTATTCTTTTGTAAACTGACATATTAGGCATGGACCCTTACTGAATTTTATTATTTGATTATATACTGGGCAAGGGAGCCCAAATGTTCTAATTTATGTTTTTACCATATGATGTGGGTACAAAACCCTAACATACTGAGATTACCTTTTATTACATACTGTGCAGTGATGTGAATGACATAATTGACTTAGATGGTGTGTTGAGCATGGACTCAGAAAGACACAGATTACCTGCATACTGGGCAAAATCCCCGATGTACCTAAATAAAATATGATGTACTAGGAGTAATCCCTGATGTACATTGAGTGTTGGGCATAAGCCCTGGAGCACTCAAAGCTTGATAAACGAATACCGGATTCGAGGAAACTTAAATATTCTAGATGTGCCTCACAGCCACATTCTAGCACTAGTGTTGAGCAGGGACTCTAGAATTGCACTAGAGTAACACCCATGTGAGAGTGTTGAGTTAAATGGCTCTGAAGAGCACTCGAGGTTATGGAGTTTCAAAGTGTTGAGTCGGAAAGACTCTGAAGAACAGTTTTATCACATTTATTTAATTGACTAAATGATTCATCATTTTATCCATCATCACCTACTGTGGGAGCTACCATCTTAAACGAGGGAATCCAACATGCAAAGAGAGAGACTAGAGGTACCTAACCAAGCTGACAAAGACCATCCAAAACAAGTGGACCGTGTCCCTAAAAGTTAAAGAGAAAAGAGTGCCATGTGATAACACATAACTAAATAAAAGATAATTACCAGTAGTCTTTTATGACTAACCTGATTAAAGGCCTCCAAGTTATTATTATTATTATTAGGAGCTTTAAATAATAATGGGGTTATTATGTAATTAAGGAATACAATTAGTATATCTGATTTATGCATTATTTAAATATTATAAATGATGTATTAATAGTTAAGTGCAATATATTTAATATAAGAATAATTATTAGTATAATTATTCTTATTATTAAGAGCATAAATCAAAATGACTTATGGTCAAACAATTGGAAAAGTCCTAGCTCAAGAGGACTAGATATTTAATTAAATAATATCTTTTAATTATTAATTATTGAATTTAAAGAAACTAATTACTTCAACAGTCCTAATTCAAGACTTCCCTAATTAAAGAAGGCAGATCCCAAGTTTTTGGGATCATCTATCATTCTTGGTTATTATCATTCTCTTATGGTAGTCCAAGAAAACTATTCTGCTCCAAGAAGTTGAAGCAGCCTTACCTAAAATTCTCAGAACTAAACCAGAAGTGGATCTAGGGCCTCTACCTCTCATTGCATGTTGGAACCAAGATCGGGGGGATCCAGATAGAACCCAGATGGTTCAAAGGTCAAGGTTGGGAGGAGCATGGTAGCCCCAAAGTCGTCATAACAGGTCAGCTGAGCTCTGAGGGCTCTACACTAATTATTGTTTGAGTGTGTAGGTTACTTCAGGAAGGGAGCAGGCCACAAAGTAATCAGGTATGAAATGTGAATCTCTAAAATTAAGTTATAATAAATCTTAGATAATTAATAGAGGGTGTTGTCCCAGCATATTTGGCATTGTTTTCCTTTCATCCTAAAATTGTTTAAATACCAACTTGCTGATAGGAACAAACAAAGATCATTGTTAAAAGGCGAGGATTACGTAACTTAGAGGCTAGGGTCAGTAGAATGTCTAGCAGGTTCCTGTGCTAGACATCCTAGAAAACTCAAAACCTAGAGATCTGTTTAGATACACCTAGATCGCTACATTCAGAGTAGTATGTTTTAAAATATTATTTCTGTCCTTTCTGAAACAGTGAGTAATTCTTTTATGTTTCCCATAAATTGTGTATAGCTGAAATAAGAATTATGTTCGCATTATTTTCTTGCCTCTACTAAAGTCTTCTCTTAAATTTACAACATTCATTATAACACAAATCTAGTTAAAACATAGAATTTACTCATCATCCATTGGCCAAAGCTATTATCGAATTTATAGTACCAAGCAATAAAACAAAATACGATTTGCTCCCAGAGCTCTTCTTTATCTATGTGTCAGTCAACTACTACAACAAAAGTATCATAGTCAACACATCACAAGTTTTAAGGCATCTAGTCATTTCCATAATTCACGATTTAGAAACTTAGTCTCTAGAATTTCATTCCTATAACCTAAACTTTTGAATAAATTCCAACAAGTTCTCATTTCAGAAATCAAACAGTCCACGGCATTCAATTTCATTAACATAACCTTTCACGAGTTGGGAGATCGAACCCCATCCAAACTCTGCTAATTCACTAAACGCCACAAGCATAGCATTTGTACAACAACCCACACCCTCTCAAGGGTCAAACCAAATAGCAGCTAGGGTCACGACTCCTATTTAAAACACAAAAGGGTTACACCGTATTCATTAAACCAATTCATACACGATATTATATAGAGGATTTCACAAATGATGGTACAAGGATCGATTTCCCACACCCATCTCATTACACAGAAAACCATACACGATATTACTACAGATAAATTAACAAACGATTGATACAGGGATCGATTCCCACTACTTTCATTAAAGATCCTTTTGTCTTCTACCTATTTCAAATAACCAGTAAACGCAGAGGTAAGAACCCAGGGCTTCTTAGACTTATAGACAAAACAACCATAAGGTTATGTATTCCCTCCACTTCATCCTTCTTTTCAAACAAGCAGGACTCTACTCTTGTACATTTTACAACACAAAGCCATCAAATCAAGAAGACCACAGAGTGGAGTAATAATAACTTTAAAATGTAGAAATATATACATCCCCTTCATTGGGTTAAATACAAATTCATTTCCAAATATAAAATGCAGATAGTGTTACAACTATACACAAACCCCATATTCCTATGAATTAAAAACACAGAGATTTAGATAGGGTATAAAAACCTCATAAATATTAAACAGAAGGACATTTCGGGACCCTTACACATACATTTTTGGAAACATAAATTTGTAATGTAAACCCCAGTTCATCTTGGGAACCATTGCCAAATAGACAAAAGTTCAATCAAAATCAAATACAGAGGCAGATAGCCAAAACCTCATACTAGAATCCTCTAGAGTTTGCAAACAACAAATAGATACATCTTCACACAACAGTCCAGCCAAATGGTGACCTCCAAGAACACGAAATGTGTCAAAATGAACTCAGCCAAGTTCACAAGTTCCAAAAAAAATACACATCAACAGCAACCCCCACAAAGGTGAAAGGAGGAGCTAAGAGATGGCAATTTATGGACTTACCACTGTTCAACATCCCCACTATTGATTACCGACCACGCAGAAGAGAAAATGCCAGTCGAAACCTGCAACCAAACGTGCCATACAAAGTCAGAACCATATATCACGATTTATATAAAAATGCAAATAGCAAGGGTATAGCAGGAGTCTGAGAGGAAATACCTCCAAAGGTTTCCGGTCGCTACCTCTATTCCATAAGGCGTGCTGACCATGAGCCACAACTCAAGTCAGCAACGAAACCTTCAACGCATCCACAGTAGACAGAAGAATTGTAGCACGAAAAATGCCTCTCGACGATGTAGAACCCTACAAGAGACCCGCAGCACAACTGGCAGCACAGGCCATGTGCTTTGGAAGAAATGCATTCAATGCCACCACCCACTCCAATATTTCGACGTGACTCAAACCTCTATAGTTTGGAACCATTTGAAATCCACATTGTATTATAAAATCAATCAACCATACTTTACCCCAAAACATTACGTGGTGCCATTTAAATACAAGATTAATAAGTGTTATAGTGTAACAAGTATTACAACCCCAACAAGACTCTTTTTAAAGTGTCAACATTCAAGCCGTCAGACTTGAGACTTAAAATAGTTGCTAGAAGGGCAGAATAGGCATTTTCGATAGATGCTTCATAAGTACATCTGCAAACCCGAAACAAGCAGATGCATTATCAATAATGCTAAGTAAGTCTAGAGAATCCATTTCTTAACCCTACCTCTCAGCAGCCCTGTCAGGGTACCTTGCCATTTTAAAAGACCAAGTATCTCATCATGAGCATCAATCGCCACCAATAAAGGATCCATATCACCTGAATTACCAGTGAAACTTTAATACATATGCATTCAAACCTTTACAGCCGTAAGAAGGAGATTCATATTATTGTATTCATAAATTGGTACACATGCAATAGTTTATACGTCTAAACCATTTTTAGAAATACTTCCACAAAGTTGTAGAACCTTATAATCAGCAAACCATGATACTTGAAGCTAAGACATTTCAAAGAGTGAGAATTAAATATTGGTACAATAAGTACTTGTTAGTTATGAAGTTAGTATTCATCATATCTCTTTATCAGTTTAAGCTAGTATCAGAAAATTTTTAAATTTTTGCTATTTTTAAGGGACATTAGAAAGAGTTTCTAGGATTTTCCATAGACCAAATTTTTCGACATAATCCAAAAAAATTCCCTCACTGAGAAGTCTTCTTAAACTCTTAAGCTTGAAATCCTAGCCTAGGTTCTTGGTTGCCTTGACATCATCTTGGGGTTTCCACCAATTAGAAAGAGTTTGATATTTTATGAAATGATGAATAACGATGCACAATTATCATTTTATTTCCTAGTATTGTGATGATCCAAGTAATAGGTTACATGTTCGCTCTGGATGAAGACATGTTCAAGATAGGATTTCGATGTGTTTGACGTAGCTCATGCATGAATGCAACGACTTGATTTGGATAGGATCATTCGTATCATACCTCTTTATCTCCACATAAAATTCACCTCCTCACCTATACTATCCCCATGCCCACATACTATCAATATCCCATTTACTATATTAAAAGAACACCAATATGCTCTTTCCTCCTTTTGATCCCCTATGGCTTTAACTATGATTGGTCCTCCTCAACTAAATGTTCATATTCATGTATATAAAAAGAAAATAAAAATTTCATATTGATATATAAAAAGGGTATCCCCTATGGATTTTAACTATGACTGGTCCTCTTCGACTAAATGAATCTTTCAGTTATGTGTTTCGTTTTTCAAGAAGACAATTTATTACAAGTAATCCCACAAATGAGCCATGTATTATTGCATTACACATAGAAGGATTTTTGAAACAATTGTATATATGAAGACATAAATATTAATTCAAGTTTTTCATGTGGTAAAAAATGCACAAGAACACATGCCTCCCCTTATATCATGCTCGATTCATTGGCATGTAAACATCCAATCCAAGGTGTTAGCACTAAAATTTACACATCAAAATTTTAACACCTACGCGAAAATTATGCAAAATTCACCGAGTCTCCTATCGTTTCAATCACAATTGGGTATATGTAGCAGAAATTATTCATATCCTAATAATAGAGTTGTATATCAAATAAACTAAATTGTTGTAGGAAGGTTTTACTTTCCATAGCGAGATTTACAAATTTCTAAAATAATTTGCTGTAGAATGTTCAAAGTTTCGGAACAACAAGGTTCATTCAGTAAAACATCAATACACTACACAAATTTTGACTTCAATTCCAGGTCAACTCTAAGTCGAAGCTCCAAATTTTAAGTCATGATCACAGTCATATCCAAAATGTTGGAAAACCACCAAGTGTTAAAGGGAACTCATGTATTGACAGGTAAACATCATCCAAGTTACAAAGCTTTCGAGCTTCAATCACTATTGCTTTTGGTCCTCAGCAATGGTCCTAAGCATAACTAGGTCATCCATAGTTTAATTATAGGTCCTGAATCCTACTTGATCTTTACCTACTTTTCCATGACTTTATACCCAAAGTTGATATTATTTTCTAGATTAATTCCATATAACTTGGCTAAAATAGGGATAATCATAGTGATCCTATAATTAGAGGGGATTTTTTTTATTATCTTTGTTTTAAAAATAGTAACAATGAGGTTTGTGTCTAGGGTTTATAGAGACCATACTTGATTATTAACTTTAAGAGCTTGTGGATGTGAGGGATGAGGACAGGGTCACTAACTTTAAATGTTTCTACTTGGTATTCTTATATGTCACTACCTTTCCTTTTTATGAGCTTCATAACCCCAAACTCTATGTCTTCTAAAGGAAAAAATTCTTTCTCTATAGAAAGGGTTTAAATGTTATCTAAGACATCAATGGATTTTTAGAGCCTTTTAGGGTAGGAATTTCAGTCCTTTAAGGGAATCATATTGTTTGTTTTATTTTTATGACTTAGAATTTGCCTCCAGAATTTTGTAGGATCTAGCTTGAAGAGGTGCAAAAGCTTAGTTCTTCCTTTTCATTTATATAGATTTTTTTTCCATTCTAATTAGGGATTTGTACCTATAGATGTTGTTGGATTTTCTCCCTTGTTGGATTTTTATTTTCCATTAATTTAAATTTTTATGGAAACAAGATAATTTTATTACTTAGGCCTATGTGAAAATGCTAAATTTTATAGTGTAGTTTTGTTTTACCGTCTAGCTCCTAAGTTCAAGGAAATGAATATGCAATTCAATAAGGGTTATATTCATGAAGGAAATAGTTTATTAAATAATAGTGAAGTGGTCGGTAAGATTGAATGACTAAATTTGAAATTATAAGTCAAAGCTAATTGGAAAAATAAATAGAAATTGCTTGACTTAAATATTTAATAAAGTTTTAGTGATTGAGTCGAATATGGGTTCGACCAATTTGTCTAAAGGGTTGGGTTTGACCAATTAATTGAAAACCATAAGCTGATTTGATTAATTAAAACCAAAGTTGTTTTGGGTTAAATAAAACCATGGGATGATTTGTTTAGTTGAAGAGATTAGATGTTTAAGTTTTAATTGTATTTATTAATTAAATGAAAAACAATATCTTGAGTTAAGACATGTTTTTAGGAGCCTTGTAATTAGTGGTATTGTTGATTTGAAAACCACGGGTTAGAGTGATATAACTACAAATATAAACTTTAGTCCAAGTTATACATATATGAATATGTTTAAGTTGTAGTTATATAATTCAACCATAGTGGGTGGAGGGATTAGTGGGATAATGGACTAAGTTATTGCTGGGTTAGTCGGCAACCAACAAATATTTGTTTTAGTCAAAGTAGACTATATATATTTATTTTTAAAATCTCACTATTTTCATAATTGTTGGGTTAATCGACAACCGACAAATATATGTTTGAGTCGAAGTTAGACAAGTATTTGTTTAGGTCGAAGTTAGACAATTATTTGTTTATTCGATCAACTGACCAGCTGCACTAACTCGACCGTAGTCGGATCTCGAACGTAGTTTATGAAAAATAATCGAAGTTCCTAAGAGTAAGTTTTTATAAGGAAATATTTAGAATAATTATTTTTGGCCAAAATATTTATGGTCTAGTAAACTTATTTAATGTCTCATAGATTAGTCTTTACTTCCGATATTAAAAGTTTTATGCATTTGATCAAAGATTTAATGGGTCTTATGAAATATTTTATGCTTTCACTATTTCATTTCATATTAAATATGCACTATAAAATGCATTTGTTGAAGGGGCGTGTTACAGATTGCAACACTAGTGTATTGGTTTTCCCTGGCAAAGGTGCCTTCTTCGATCATTTCAATGACTCATTAGAATATCTTTAATTTCCTTTGGTGAGGATCCACCAAAAATGAAAAATTCCATTCGATAAGTTGGCAAAGAATATATTTTCCCAAAGCCATGGGGGGTTGGGATATAAAAAACATTCAATGGTTTAGGATTTCTTTATGCATGAAGAGTTTTTGGAGAGGACTATGGAGTACTGGTTTATGGAGTGAAGTGTTAAAAGCTAAATATTTAAAGAACAAGTCCCTTGTCCAATGGTTTAGAAATCCCGTGAAAGTTGTTAGATGTACTTCTAATTTCTGGAATGATTTTGTTCAGCTTCTTCTGTTGATTTGCAGGTGGTTAACATGGAATATGTCACATCCCCTCCCACAGAACCGATCGGTGGAGGGAACATGTTAGATCCGTGGGGTGTGCTAAAATTCCCCATTGAGGTCGCATTATAAAATTCCATTTGAATTTAAATGAAACAACATCTAAATCTGTGCAATGCATATTAACAATACACAATGGAATTGAATTCAATTACACACTGTAATGTCCCTAAATAGTAAAACTTTAAAAATTTTCCCACTACTGCAAATAAACTATTTTTAGATGATGATTTGTAAATTAACTTCAGCACTGATAAGAAAAGGGAAGAAATGCACCGGTACTTGTTTGAGGCATTTAAGAGTTTGAGTTTTCCTAAGTAACTGTAATGTCCCCATTTTGACCCCCTTTGTATTAAATTGTAAATGATGTAAATATTGTTATTTGATCATGGTGAGGAGCTCAAGGCCAAGGCCCCACCATTGATTTAGCATTTTATGTATTGGCAATTAAAAATAGATGCCTATGGCTCTTGTGCTAGATATGCACAATGTAAATTAAGACATCGTGTAAATACAAATTTTAATGAAAAACGCACAACTAGATATGCAATGCAACAAAGAGATGGGGGCATGATTCTACAAGGAATAGGGAGGGAAATTATTCAAACCCTTGAGCCAATGGTGTTAATCCATGTGTCAATGAGGAAACCCATAAACCACCAACTACCCATTTTGGGTTATGCACCCAATCATTTAATTCTTCCAAAAATTGGTTGAGGTAGTTAATGCTTTGGGAATGAAGAGGTATGGTAGCCAATTTTGTGCATGGGCAAGCCATCAACCTGGGAATTCGTATTTTGTCTCCTTGGGCAAGAAAACACCCACGAAATGGTTCCCAAAGCCATTCGTAATGGTCAGTATTTCCTCTCCCACGCAGTCAGAACTACTGGGTCTTTCCTCATCACGTTTTTACCAATTTTTCCTGCATTTTTCCATGGATGGGAGCTCATTTTTGTGTTACACAGTGGCTGGGAAAGGAGGACCACGATTTGGGACTATTATGGAGGCCATTTTTGCCCCAGAATGCCTATGCATGTTTTTCTGAAAATGGATTTGGCTTCCCAGGGTTATTCCCCATTTTCCAGTTTCATTTTTGGGTTTCCCACATTTTTCTGAAGCCAAAGAAAACCCCATCTTTGGGCATCTCACTGTAAAAATGTTTCTTCATGCCCAGCACTTATACTTTTGTTGTTATGTGCATCCCTGTTTTGGTTTGAATCTGTGAGCAAGAGATTTGAGTGGTAGTGGACAGAGAGGGCTTGATAAACCTAGTGGGGAGACAACCTCTCAAGAAGATCGTGAGGGCTTTGGCTACTCTTCTATGCACACCCTGAGAGCACTAGATGGGGAAGGTATGGCTTGAGGGACTGTACAGCAGTGAAAATAATACTTCCTTGTGTTGGGTGTGTAGGTATTGTGGGTGCCAAGCTAGATAGATCTTGTAAGGTTACCCATGGCTCTATGCTTGAGCTCACTAGCTTAGCCACTCTTCCTTTCCATTTCCTAGCAGCCTGATAAACCCAATTGTAGATTGGCTTGGCTCATCTTGGTATATGGTTGGCTATGTGTGAGTCTGCTATTCCCTGGTTCCTTGTAGAAATCATGCCCAGCTCGGGGGTGGCAATTGTATCAAGAGGTTGATAAGCACAACTGGCCTATGGTTGGGTGGAACGTTGCAGTTGCATAGCCAGTTGCTTGGGACTACCTTATTAACATAAGTATTCTCTTGTGTTATAAACTCTGCAATGTATTTATTTAATGGCTGTCACAGAAATGTTGAATGTATGTTAGATATTAAACATGATTTGTAATTCCGTTGTGTTTCTATAACATGCACATGTATATGTTTTTTTTATCGATGAGTTTTTACTTAATGGATATGGGGCTAGATGCCCGGTTTTAGAATCACGTCCTCTCTATCATGCTGGTATGGTAGGAGGGGATGTTACAGTAACAAAGTCTCACTAACTATTAAACTTTTGTTTCTGCGGAAGCGAAATGTAGGGTAGATAATGTAATTCTATCATATGTGCACAAATGATAGAGTAATTATAATAGTACCTCCTTCGTACAGTTTCATGAATAACTATGCATGTTTATAAAAGTATAAATGGTAACTTCAGGTGAGATGGATCATGTTGATGAAGGTTGAGACCTATGATGGAAAACTAAAGTTTACAAAGAGAAGAAGTACCCCTGACAGAGCTGCTGAGAGGTAAGGTAGTCTTGGGAATTATGGACTTACTTAACATTTCGCTAAAGTATTGTTTCATGTTCACATGCAGGTGCTACCATGTGGAAACTTTACCTTAATGATCCTACCAACATGGGTTAGCATGCTATATGATTGAAGTGTAAAGGACTAAAATGTAAATGTCTTAAATGTAAATGGATATGGTGTAAGTACTATGGTGTAAATACTATGGAAGGTCATGCTTGCAACCACTATTTCGTTGATATCCATACAACTTGCTACCGATGCGCTTGGGTGATAAAAAAAATCCATTAAATGAGAGGTTGGTTGAGTATTCACTACTCCCTATGAAATCAACATGTTGTGAAACCAACTGGCGATGAGGGTTTCGATGTTTGGGGTTTTACACTCATAGCAGTTGCTCTGCGTTTTCATTTGGCTTGGTCCAGTCCTTCATTGTGTTTTTGGAGAGGGTTTCGTGCCTTGACCTAAGCTACGCTAATGGTCAGTGCACCTGGTGCTCACTTAGCTGAAGGGGTGAACGTTATTGTGCTCGGTCCAGGTAATGGTCCTTCCTTCACTTGTAAACTCATTTATTTTACTTCTGTGTTTATCTATTGATTGATGAGTATTTCAGGGTTTAACTAGTGTCCTTTGTTGGCATGGCAAGTGATGGGATTCGAGTTCCTCTACGTGGGTTGTTGTAGGTGACCAGGCCTTCAGTGATAGTGGGAAATGAAAATGGTAAGTCCCAATTCTTACCAATGTAACCCTTTCCTCTTGTATCTATGGTGAGGTTAGTACATATTTTGGTTATGGGAGGCTTCGTGGAGCCCTTTGGCTTGCTGGTTTACTTTGAAGTCTGGAGGTCGCCTTTGGCTGGACTATGAATTTAAATGTATCTAATGTTTTAATGGGAGACGATATAACCCTGGAGGGTTTTCTAGTTTTAGTGTAACGTTTTTGCCATTCGGCTCTGTGTAGAACTTTTAAGTTGTTTGTAATGTAATTCCCATAATATGAGACTAGGGTTTGCATCCGAGGCATAGGTCTGTATAATTTTGAATGGACTCTGAACATGTAATAAGAAATATTGACCTTCTGCATGTTTCTATAAATGATTTATACTTTATCTAGCCTCCGCATTTCCTTATGAGTAAGAGTAGTAATGTTGGTTTTCTCTCTTTATTGGCTATCATCACTCCATTCTGAAGTAGTCAATTTGGTAATTTTAAATGGGACTCCTATATTCATTGACGTCGGTGATGCGTCTGTCCAATGTCTAGATGTTTTAAAAGGGTAGAGCTTGTTTCTTAAAACTAAGCTCCGGCGATTCTATAGGTTAGCATGATTTCTACAAATTTGTTAATGGGATTTGACCTCTTGACTTGCGGCTCAATGTGCTAAAAGAAAGGTACTTAATCTTTAAGCAATGCTTCTTGTTGTGGGATTCGATCCTTGAAATGGTGGATCAGTCCGTTAGGGTTCTGGGATGAAAGTTTAAGAATGTATGGTGTAAGTTGCAAGTGTCTGAGTCTATTTTGCATTCTGGTTGCAATTGTCCTCAGCATTACTCTTAGGTTATTAATGTCCCAGTTTATGCTAATGCATGGGATTAAAATAATAATGGTTAATTTATGGTGGAGAAAACGATACTGTAGTTGCTGATATGAAATGCTTGTAAAATGAGTTTGAATGGGTAGAGAGTAGTAATTACGGTTATTTTTATGCCCGCAAAACTTGATGTGTGATACTGCTAAGATTTTCGATGGCTGTATCGTTGTGTTTGTTATTTCTATTCGGTGATTTTCAGGATCAGAAAGAAAGTAAATAAAAGAAAAGAATGATAACACTAACTCTAAAATTGATCTACTGTTGTAATGATTTCGTTTTCTTCTACACAGGGTTAGTAGTTTAAAAAGGGAATTTAGCCAGGTTGCGAAAATGTTGCGGTTTTAAAACCTAGGAGAGGGTTAGAAATAAAAATGAGGACATCAATGCGTAAGAGAAATATCACCCTAGCTGTACATTGATCTAAAACACATCATACGATTTCAATATTTAGATATATATTAATGTTGATAAGAATATTCAGTCCTATAATTTATTAAGGATGGATTCTAGGTTTTCGATAAGATTGGATGTCTACCACATGATAGCTTGGCTAAACCTACTAGACATTTCGTTGGTTCATAAATCAAATTTATGAGTTTAATGCAGTTCTAGTTACAGGGTTTGGTTCCTATAGTAATTAATATTCTAAGCAGTTCGGGATAAAAACAAAACAATGCTGCGGTATCAGATTTATGCTATGTACCTAACTTCTATTATAACTTGGAATGGAAGTTGAATAACTCATACCTGGTTTCCTGGCGACTTGTTCTTGTCTGTAGAAGCCTGCACACTCAAACAATAATTAGTGTAAAATCTTCTGAGCTTAGTTGACCTGTTAGAGTGATTCCTTAGCTGGATAACTTTGGGGCTACCATGTTCCTCCCAACATGACCCTTACACCGTTCCTGGTTCTAACTGGATCCCCTCAAGATGGTTCCAACATGCAATAAGAGATAGAGGCCCTAGGTTCACTGCTCGTTTAGATCTGGAAAATTGTATGGACCTGCTTCAGTTCTTGGAGCAGAGAATTCTCTCTGATTACCATAAGAAAATGATAATGAGAAAAAATAAGATGATCCCCAATCTTGGGATCTGCCCTCTTTAAGTAAGGGATTCTTGAATTATGACTATTGAATATTTATTTAGTTTCTTTTAAATTAAATAATTAATATTTAAAAGATATCATTTACTGAAATATCTAGTCCTCTTGAACTAGGACTTTTCATTTGTTTGAACTATAAGTGATTTTAACTTAATATTTTTTTTATAATAATAATAATAACAATAATTATACTTCAACCTAAATATTAATACATTAATGACAATATTTAATAATGTGGTAGCCCACTATGCATAAACTATATACAATAAATATATTTTATAAATGAATAATAACATCATTATTATTAAAGCTCTTAATAATAATACTTAGCCTTGAGATCTTTATGCATTTTGTTCACATAAGACTATTCCTAGTCAACCCATACTTTAAGTTATGGTAATTATCTTTTATTTAATTATGTAATTTCACATGACACTTCTTTTAAACATTAAGGATAAGGTCCAATTCTTTGGATGGTCTTTTAGTAAACTTGGATAGGCACCTCTAGTCTCTTTCTTGCATTTTGGATTCCCTCATTTAACATGGTAGTTCCCGTAGTACTTGATGATAGATAGAAAAAGATTTATTTAACCAATTCGAATAAATGTGATGAAAAGTAGAAGTGCTATTCAGAGTCGTCTTGACTCAACACTTTAAAACTTAGTAAGACCGAGTGCTCTTCATAGCTTTTAACTCAACACTCTCACATGTGCGTTACGCTAGTGCAATTCTAGAGCCTCCTGCTCAATACTAGTGCTAGAATGTGGTTGTGAGGCACATCTAGAGTATTTAAGTGGCCTCGAATCCGGTATTTATTTATCAAGATTGGAGTGCTCCAGGGCTTATGCCCAACACTCAATGTACCTTAGGGCTTACTTCCAGTACATGAACATTCTTCTAGGTAAATCGAGGTTTATGCCTTGTACGTAGGTTATACGTGTGTTTCTGAGTCCACGCTCAACACACCCATAAGTCAATTATGTAAAATCATAGCTCTGCATAGTAAGTAATAAAATATCATCTCAGTATATTAGGGCTTGTACCCACATCATATGCTAAAGAAGATAACCACAACATTAGGGCCTCCTCACCTAGTATATACTCAATAAAGAAGTCAGTCAGGCTCCATGCCCAGTATGTCAATATATAAAAGAATAAATCATGGGTGCTAGGGTTCATGCCTAATACTTAAAATAAAACATATGTGCTGGGGTCGTGGCCCAATATAACAATAGAAATAGTTATTCCAATTTCGGGATATTACACACACATACATCTTGCATGTATTAGCATATTCATTGCATGGATGACAATAACTCGTGCAGATAAATATGCTAATCTTATGCTATTCACATGCATTGAATTGCAACAAATCAAATTGGCTCATTCATTCAATTTAACATAATTAACATTCATCCATAATACACAATTTTATCATAAATAAATAGTAAACAATTTACTTTAATTGAAGTTGCCCAAGCAACTGGCTATGGAAGAGAAACGTTCCATCCAACCATAGATCTCTGTCCAATCTATATTATTTGAGCTGAGAGACTACCCTCGACCCGGGCTATGTATCCACCAAGGATGAACTACTCAAGCTCACTCACAACCACATGCACAATCACTCATGCTAATACAGCACATAACTGGGTTTGTCAAGCATGTAGGGAGATAGGGAAGGAGAATGATAAGCCAGTGAGCCAATCCACAGAGCTACAGGAATATCAGCTGATCTCAGACAACCTTGGCACCCACAATACCTACCAAAACCAACAGAAGGAAGTTCTCATTCTCTGCTACATAGTCCCTGAGCTGCCCCTTCCCTCTAGTGCTATTCAGGGTGGGAATAGAAAGTTCCAAGCTGCTAGATCCACAAAGATTATATTTCCTTCATTGGTTTTATCAAGCAAATCCAACCTCTGATCTCTCTCGCAATTCGACCCACTCTTGAATTTTTCCCAATTCTGACCACGTGACTCCCAAAAACGGAATTGAAATTTCGGGCTTCCAAATATGGGTTTTCCTACGAATCTATGGGAATTTGATACTCTCAATGTTTCCCCACGGATTTTGTCTATGGATCCCCAATTGGATTTTGCTACTCACAACGATTTCTGGGCATTTTTGGCACTCCAAATCGTGGCTTCTTCTCTGGTTGCAATTTCTGCAATTCTTCACTGCCGAGTATGCATAATGGCTTGGAATTGATTTATTCTTAGTAAAAAATGGAATGAGGATGATGGAAAAACAAATTTCCATGATGAAGTTAACTTATGGGCCAGGTAAACTCATCCCATAACCTGCCATATGAATTTATGAGCTTGCCCATGCTCCATTAATTTCATGGCCTGAATTCTTAGCTACCTCTTCCTAACAGAATTAAATGTCAGCATACTAGTCAATATGGCTCTCAAAATGACACTTGGAAACAAATGATTGAATTCCCCAACCCATCACCCCTCCCTAGTGGATACAGTCAGCCCCCTCATTTTTAGTTGCTTCCATAGCTAGTTCTTGAAAATTTATTTACATCATAAATATTTACATGATTTTACAATTCCCATGGTTTACTAACACATGGTTCACAAAATATAAACTACTTTCCTTTTAAAGCCGAGTATTCACTAGTGGGGCCTTGGCCTTGAGTTGCACGGCAGGAATTTATACATCACATATGCACAATATTCACATATAAAGCCAATGCATTCTAAGGCCAAAATGGGGGTATTATAGAAGGTAGGGAAGGGAAATAAAGTTCTAGTGGGGATTAGTCCTTACATTGATGTAGGGGACTCTTTTGTGCTCTCTCCTTACATCAAGGATTATTCAGTAGAATTTGGGTTTTTCACCTTGGAACACATTCAAAGACCTTCTTGGATGAGAAGATCTAGCTCATATTGGTTGCTTGCTGAATATTTAGGACTTGGTGGACAATAGGCCAAAGAATGGACTACTTATATAGATTCTCTTAATACTGCAGGTATCAGATTGAATGAAGAGAAAGACAAACTAGTTTGGTCATGGAACGAAGCTACATGATATATCATGGCTAAAATTGCTTATGATGTTATTGCTTAGTTCAATTTCGAAGGTGAGTCCAAATGATGGCATCCTTAATTATGGAAATGGTGTTTTCCCTTAAGAATTAAATGCTTTTCAAAATCAAATTTTTTCTTGGGATAATTTGCTTAGAAGAGGATGGACTAGGCTAAGTTTTTTCTCTCTATGTAGAAAAAATGGTGAATCTGTTCACCATTTGTTTGTCACTTTTTCTTTTAGAAGAATTATTTGGAATGATATTAATGATCTAAACATATCACAAAATTGGGGAAATTCTTCAATTGAAAACAATTTCAAAAATTGGGTGGACACTACTATCATTCATAAGTTCCTTCCAACATTTGTTTGTTGGGTATTTGGAATTCAACGAATGAAGCAATTTTTAACATAAAAATCTCCAAATGTGGTGGTATTCCGTGGTAAATTTTTGGGTATGTACAAGTAATTTCATTTCGAATGTAAAACAAAGAAAAAGAGACAAATTTCAGACCCACCTTTTCGTCCGTATTCAGCTAAGGGATACTTTGATGGAGCAGCTCAACATGGTAATTGTGGATGTGGTATCGTTCTATGGATTAATGAAGAGCATTATTTCAAACTTCGACTAAACTGTGGACATGGTACCAATTCCATAGCCGAACTTATTGCACTGTGTGGGTTATTATGTTTGCATATATCATTAGCATTGATTCCCTATATATATTTGGTGACTCCAAAGTTATTGTTAATTGGGAAAATAGGAACTCAAAATTACAAGTTCTATCTTTGAAACAATGGTGCAAGTATATTCACATCCATATAGCAACATTTTCAATTTTTTTTATCAATCATATCTATAGGGAACGTAACTCTGCAATAGACGACCTTTCTAAGATAGCTATTGATGAACGTGAATGGATGTTTCCCATTAATGGATACTTGGAGGGTACTCTAATATTTGAAGACATAGTTTACTCTTTCAATTAAGATTTTCTAGCCATGGTAAAGTCATTACAGTTAGACTTCTAGTTTATTTCAATTTCAAATGTTTACTTTGCAAGAATTCATATCCTGCACTTGCTAAATCTTGTAATACAATGGTGCTTTGTAACAACAATTAAGTGTATGTTCAAAGATAGGACTGCATCTTGATTTCCTGGGATGATGATAGTTTAGATTTTGTATGGTCCACGAACAATTGTAAAATGTTTGTCTCCTTTGATTCACTGTATGAATAATACAGAACATGTTTTTTTCATTTGAATACACACACACACACACATATAGCACAATCACTTAACTTGTGGCCAGGTGAACACCGATAAGTCATAAGTTAAGTGCCATGAACAAGTTATCTGTTACTTGTTCTCCATGTTTAGTTGTAATCACCTGCTCTCTATGCCTCAACTACATGTTACCTTTCCTAGATAAATGAGTTGTACTTGTTTGTCACTATGTGTTATCCATGCATGAGCTACGAGTTATCCATGCATTAGCTACCAAATATTTTTTATATTTCTTTTTTTTTAATAATTGTTTATTTGGAATTTTGAACAACACCCATAAAATCAATGTAGGCATTACAAGAGTCCCATCCTCTAATCTAGGAAAAGCATAGATGGTAGTCCACCCCAAATTCTAAGATATAAATGCCTACCAATATATATATATGGATATAAATGAATACAATTATATGAGGTGCCGATATTAATTATTTCTTTACTTCACATGCATGAATATGACATCGCTCAAATAAAACAAGCATATTGTATCATATGTTTGTATATTACAAACAAAAAGAATTAAAACATGCATAGTGGCTATGAAAATTGTATCATATATTTGTATGACAAAACAAAAAGAATAATGAAGGACACCAACTAGTGGTTGAAGTGTATGGCACATAAAATAAGCTAGTCCTAATAGAGATGAAGATATCGGCATTCTTTGTATAGTATTACCATCAATCAATTTCTTTAGAACGTTAATTTTTTTTTTTTCTATCACCTTCAACGAAGCCTGAGGCTATTCACTTCGCCACGGTTACACGCCCTACTCCATCGCCTCTCGATCACTCTTATCTCCATGAGAAGATGAGGCTGAGTGTTTTAGCCCATGAACGGGATAGCGTTTGGATAAGATTCTACAGTTACGCATTATCTCATTCTTCTCCGTTTTTTAATGAGCCAATCCCCGGGATACTCTCGCCGCTTCATCTCTTCTTTTGTCGATTGGCAATACAGTTATACATTCCATACTAAATCTGTCTTTGCAATGAGAATTCAGCGAACCAACCGAGTCGATCGAGGGTCGATTCTGAAGCAAACGCACGATGATCGAAACAAGGATCCGCGGGTGCAGATGATCCTCAAGGTTCAGCATTTGATCGAGAGATGTCTGCTTTTTCGCATGGACCTTCACGGCTGCGTCGGAACCCTAGCCAAGCATGCCAACATCCACCCTTGTCTCACCATTGCAGGTTTTACTTCACTACTTTTAGGTCTAATTTTTTTGTATTATCATGCTACTTTACAGATACGCGCAGGTAATGTTATACTGTATTTATGGTTTAGTTTGAGAATATTAATTTAATGGTTGCAGTTTGGAAGGGTTTGTTAAGAGAAAACGGGGATTTCTTCAGGAACTATTTTATAAGCAACGTAAGATTATATAATCCTCCTCCTGCACACAGTGCCACCAAATCTTGTAGTACCAATATCTCGAAGAGTAGCAGCCATGTCTTGTGTAAGTATTTATCACTTAATACTGCCTTCCGTCCCTCTGTGCTGATGGCTCTTCATTTTTCTTTATATGCTTATAATTATTGCATGCATGGTTATGGTTATGATCTTTTGAGTCATTCTTTACAGAAATCTCATTGATGTTTGTGGCTCATCTTAATAAATTATGAACAAACATAGTTTCGGGATCAGATTCTGGAAGACCTGCTGCAAGAACAATATAAACACAGAATGCTTTGCTCTACTCAACGATCGAATGCGTATAGTACTGTAGATCTTGATTGGGCGACTGTGTAGAATGCATGCTCGGTGACGTGGACATGTAATGTGCTCCCCGGCAAGATTTATACCTAAGAATAAAACCTCATGTTTTTTTTGCTTAAATGAAAGTTCCTTGTAGAAACGGTGTCCATATAGATATATATGTTAGTTTTATTGAAAGAAAAGCTTGTAATATTATGCCAAATGGGAAGAAACTGAGAAACATCATTTACAGAACTGCGTTTAAATGATCATGAGTTCGGATATCTTTCTTATAAACTTGATTATGACTTTGTTTAGATTTAAGATTGCTTCTATATGAAGCATGATTTGTAGTTCGAATATTTCTTTTATAAACATGATTATGACTTTTTTTGGATTTAAGATTGGTCATGATTTATATAACAGACTAGACTATTGCTTGGTCATCTGTGAAGCGTGATTGATATCATAGTGTACTGCTTCGTTGGTTCATTATTTATTGAAAGAATTATTTTGGTTTCACTTGGGTTAAATCAGAGCTATAATAAATCAGAGTTGAAAGTGATAGATTGCTTTACTACTTTATTTAGGTTAATTGGTTCGACTATTTTCTAGGAAGTTTTTTGAAAAAGGGTATGGTTGTTAAGGGTTAGGTTAATGGGTGGGATTATGCTTGGTTCTTTATGGAGCATGATTTATATCTCAGTTTATTGCTTTGTTCTATATTTATTGAAAGAAATATTTTGGTTTCAATTTGGTTTTTATCGAAATATAATAAATCAAAGTTTAAAGTGATGATTATTCCACTGCTTTAGGTTAATTGTTTGGACTATTTTGTAAGGTATACTTTTCAAAGAGTTAAGAAAGTTTAAAAAGTATTTTGAATAGGTGATGGTGGTTAAGGGTTAGGTTGACTAGTTAGATTATTTTTCAAAATATGTTGGTAACGAAGAGAAATAACTCCCAATTAGGCGAGTCCCCTCTACCTAGAAGGAAACTAAGAGAATTTTTAGGGATTTGAGATTGGGAACCTTAGAATTAGCTAAATGCATATACATTCAACACAATCAATTTTATCTAACCTTTTTTTTTGTGTGTGTGTGTGTGTGCACCTCTAGATGTGATTGGGCGGAGAGACACTCTAGAGCCCAATATGGGGGACATCATATAACGGATGTCACATGTAACGTTTCTCAAACATAATAAAATGTAAAAAGTAATAGTATGAGGGAGATCTTGTAACGCATGTCACATGTAATGTTTGTCGAACATAATAAAATGTAAAAAGTAATAGTATGAGGGAGATCTTGTAATGGATGTAACATGTAATGTTTGTGGAACATAATAAAATGTAAAAAGTAATAGTATGAGGGAGATCTTGTAACGGATGTATCATGTGGATGTAACATATAATGTTTTCAAAAGTAATAAAATGTAAAAAGGAGATCTTGTAACTGATGTAACATGTAACATTTTCGAAAGTAATAAAATGTAAAAAGTAATCGTATGAGGGAGATCTTGTAACAGATATAACATGTAAAAAGTAATTGCACCGAGTGAAACGAGTAAAAAAAAGAGTAAAAAGTAATAAATTATATGATGTTGGCCATTAATAAATTCACGTCCGCTCATAAAATAAAAAATTAATGAAAGTATTTAAAAAATATATATGTTGGCTCATTAAATAAAATATTATGAAAAGTAATTGAAAAATCAAAAAATAAAAACTTAAAACTTAAAACCAGGTCTATCAATCAAGAGATATCAAATTTCTCGAGTTTAAATTTAAAAAAAGAAATACAACTCAAGAAATTGGATCCCTCTCGGTGCTTGATAGATACGGGTTTAAGATGGATCTATGTTGGTTTAGCAACAACTCAAATGGTCGTTGTGACAATGACACATGTTTAAATCTTGGTGAGCACACACCCTCTCTACATGGGGTTTAATGATTATGGCTATTGATAATGAAGCCTTTGGGAAAATTATTGAGATTATAAAATGTATCATCCTTTGATAAGTGCACAAGAGTGGGATGTAATGGAACAATTGTATCCCCAAGTGGAAGTTCCATAGATAGTCAGACCACCACAACACCAAGTGGAATTCACATTACTTCCCGTAACTCATACAAGTTGGACTACTAACATAAGGCCATCCAATATATTTCTATACTATTATAAACCCTAGCTAACCCTTGCTTCATTGATTATTTATAAAAAATAAGATAAAATGGTTTTGGATGACGGGATCATTGATTCATTTAAGGGAGCTCTTACAATAGGGGTTTATGTTTCATAGCAATGACAAGAGGGATCAAGTCAAGCATCCCTTCCAAAGCATAGTAATACTAGAGTTATTGGACGAGAATACTATTTTATAGAAGAGTATATAGAGAAGGAATCAATATTATAATTTAATCCATTGATTTGTTCCATAGTTTCGTAGATCTTGAAGCAAAAGGAAACAAGTTGTATGAAGAGGTTTGGTAACTTCTAGAGTCAATAAATTGCTACTTAAATAGCTTCATGAGAGCCATAACATTTTACTATTTGTAACTTGAGGATTTAATATAAAAATGGTCCTTTCTCTGAAAGTGAATTCTCCATGATAAAATATTGTGTCCATGTTTTATAAATAATTTTGTTTACTATAGTTTCAATGATTTTATTCGTTTTAAAAACATTAAACATAAGTTATTTCTACATAGCATAGTATAATATTTGTATAGTTGGAGTAGAACTCTTCATAAAATGAGTAGATAATAAAAAATCTAAATCTATTGTGATAAGTTGCCAAGTGGAATGTAGAAGATGTAAGATATCACCATGGAAAAATCCTTTAAGTGAGAAAGATTGGAAGTGTGCAAGATTGTAATTATCATATTATTCAAGTACAAAATGAAAAATTGATAAAGATTGTATGGACTATGAAAATGAGGGGATTCAAACCAAATTAGTAAGTGACACAAAAGTTTACCATTAGAATTAAGGAGAGAGTCCAAAAATGCATAAAGAAATTTACATATAAGATGTTATTAGAGTTATTTTCCACATTTGTGGGAGATATAAAACATTTTACATGGACAAAAAATGAAATGAGAAAGACTCCAATAGTTGTATAGTTATAATTAGTGGAATCAAGTAGAGAATTAAAAGAAAAGAATGATGGTACATCACTTAAAGAGGAAAATGAGGGGTTACAAAACCAAATTGGTTAGCTACACAAAAATCCCTAAAATCATGCAGAGGTATAAAAGTGTATAAAGTAGTTTCCAAAAAGTGGAGAATCCATTTTCAACTAAATGAAATGGCTTAAGTAGGAAAATGACTAAGTAGTGTAGATACTACTAAAGTCATTAACTAAGCTCCAAAAAACATTGAATATGTGAAGAGGAAATAAATCCTTCCACCTCTACACAATACACACAAGTTAGTATATTTAAGCAGGGTATGCACCCCTTTGATTGAATTTACTGATTTAAATCATTAGATGCACTTTTTTCTCATTTTCAATTACACACCAAAGGTTGATTGTTGAAAAGTATGGACTATAATGGATGTAATATCTTAGAAAGGAAGGCTATTGAATTATAAATATCATAGAGGTTGTAGTAAGTTGATATGTAGGTATTAGATATTTTAGAGAACTATGAAAGGAGAATAATTCTCTACAACAACATGCATGTCTTCCAAGTAAAATGCGTGATAATTTACCATATGGTGAAGAGGATGGACTAAAAATAGGGATCAATTGTACAAATCTATAATAATCCTTTTATGTTAATCATTCATTTTATGATCCAGTTTGAATTATAACTTGTATTATTTTTTTATTAATTATGAATTTAGTAGACATATGTGACTATCATTTGTTTTCATTTTTTACAAATGCATTTGTTCTCATCTATGTAGGCATATGGAGATCATCATTTTTTTCACGGAGTATCCTAATGATGGATGTGGAAATATGGGGTTTTGCTTGAAGTTGATTCACCTTTTCATTTCAATAGGAATGCATACTTGTTCCTAAATTAGAAATTATTTCACACTTTCAAGAACTCACATGCATTCCTTTTCAAATAGGTTTTCCCCCCAGTGAGCCTCCACAAAAATATGCCATGTATATTTGATCATTTTTAAAATATTGAAATAGTGCACATGTATTAGGAGCATGTGCATGTTCCTAAGAATGCACACACTAGGAACACATGTAATGTTCCTTTGTCTATAAACAAAAAATGGATGACTTCTTATTTTTTATTTGGTCCTCCCAAGGGCAACAATGATTTCTAAGCATCCAACAAGCATGAGTCCATTATAGAAGGAGATATAATGTCAAGGTGATACAATCATCAATTTGTAGGAGCATTTGTAGGTAAGTTTTATTTTTCTTACAGATTTTATATTTTTGACATTTTGGAATTTTTCATAATTTTAAAAATATGTTTGTATTTTTTAATTGAATTTATTATTCCACAAAGATGGTAGAAAAACTTGATCGAAATTTAAATCGAAAACCTAACCCACCACAAGATCCATATACTGAAATAAATCAAAATTTAGATGATATTAGAAACTTATTTGGGCAACTTAGGAATACTAGAGAACCATCTTGCTTTCCATTGGCCCTTGCCCTTGCAGAACCATTATTGCTTATGTTGTCCATGCTCATGGTTAATTAGATTTTATATCTAAATATAGGGCTAGGATGAGAGAGTTTTAATTAAGTGGAATTAGTTTGGAAGAGTTTATAAAATTGAATATAATTAGAGAATCTAGTTCTTAGTTGTTCATTGACCCTAGAACCAACCAACCACTTGATTTGTGAAAGAGACCTTTTTGCATGGATTGGTTCACATTCCAACCATGTAAATACAATTGAATGGATCACTAGTTTATGGTATTTGATAAAAATCCTTGTAATAATAGGGATATTCCCTTATGTTTTCTTTAAAAATTACGGGTTTCAAGTTCATTTTTGATCTCCACGTCAATTATTCTGACAATGGTGAATTCTAGAAGGTTGGTATTGGCTTGGATTAGAATTGAAAAACTACCATATGTAACCCATTGAGAGGGTCACCCACTCCTAATCATCTTCCCAATCCACTTCCCAACCATCTCATCTTAGTGATATGATTCGCGATACTAGTATTGTGATATCATCCTCGATAGTGTCTAGTTCATCATGTAGTGTATTTATAACAAATTATCATTGAGAGACATCCTCTAATGATGCTAAAACACTTGGTGTTGAGTTTTCATTTGGCCAATATGGACTTCCTAGTTCCAAAGCCACTTGTTCCTCATGATTACTTGCATTGCAGACATACTTGTGATGACTTGAGAGAGGATCTTAGTCAGGACAATTTCTTGGACAAGGTTAGTATGCCATAATTTTTATATTTTCAATGTTTATGTATTTAATGTTGAATTTGAAATTTTTTTGGTAGAGATAACTTTAAGGTATTTGTAATTGTGTCTTTTTATAGCATGCACAACTCTTTCGATATGACACCCGTACATCTAGGCAATATGACACATCATCTCCCGGACTTGATGTAGTGGTCACTGTATCGTGATTTGTTTGGACTCCTCACACAAGTATTTAGATGACTTTATGTACAATCCCCCCTATGTGCATGTGTATATGTTTTCCTCGACTTGATTTCCATGTTAAATGTAAATATTACCTCAAGTATTGCACTTTTATAATTTGTATTTGATGGCCCCTTGAGATATATAGGGGACATCCTCTTTGTTCACTGAAAAATACATTCCATCACTTCATGATCCAAATTTAAAGTATGACTAATAGGAATGATGGTTTAAAATAGTGTCTCACAATTAATTTGAAAATTTTCCCATTTGGAATCAATTTTTTTTTATAAAGGCATGTATTTCTTCTCCTTGCTCTCAAACTAGATTAAATTCTGTTCTTTCCCTTTCCAAGGCCTTGTGTACATATTCCATTGATGCTTTTACCTTATCGACTAACTAAATTACCTTAATTAGAGGCTCTCATATGGAAATTACTTAATGGCTCCTTTCCATGCCATCATTAAGTAAAAAATCATTAAATACAAGTGACACAACATGTATTTTAATTATGGCTACACATTACTTATAAGCATTCTCTGAACATGCAACTTTCCAGCACAAATGGACAAGAATGATATGACATTTATTGCAAATTTGATTATGATATCGAAAAAAAACCCTTTTTTCAATGTATATCCTTATTATGTTGATGATGCATGTATGCTTGTATATTTATTTTTTTATCACTTTAGTTAGTCCCAAACATATTTAACCCATTGAAATTTTCCAATGTCCTGTAGAATAAGGTCCAACAAATGATTTGCTTACAAGGGGATGTATAAAATGGTGGGGGATTTGTCCATCAACAACCTATTTTTCTTGAATAGTTAAAATCTTGAAAGGATTAACAAAATTATTCACTCCCACCTTTGACACAATTGAATCAACTAGGTCACACAACAATGACACACTTAACATGGGAAAACACATCTATATTGAAGGAACAACATGCCTCTAGGACAAGAAACAAAGAAACTTTTATTTTATTCCTTTAATTATTGCACGCATTAAACATGATTGTGCAATCTATACATGGTGAAATTGCTAAATTTTAAGAACAGATCAAATATATAGTTAAATAAATTCATGTTTTACTCTAATACAGTAATCAATAATATGTAAAATGATTATAAATAATTAACATGATGTAAATAATTATAAAAAGTTCTACAACGATGAAGAGTAAATTTTAAATGTTGCTGAGTATAAATTGTTGCATTTATATAGGTTATGACCTATGATAGTTAGAAGCCATGTCCACCTAGGGTAGATAGATTGTACCATTTCTAGGTATCATGTGTCAAGTTAAATTTGGTTTTAATGTGAAATTTGTTCTTATTTTGGTTGCTTTCATGTTTTTGTACTAATGATCATATTATAAATTAATATTCAGGAACCCGTATTTGATATGTACTCACCATCGATAGCTCTCATGGGTCCATTCCCTAGCCACCTCAGACCAACCATTGGCATATTGATGTCCCTCCATAGGGTTTTCCTCCCATCCTACAAATCATGCGGGTTTATTGCTACCCACCCACACCACCTTTTCCATTGGATATACCCATTTTACCCACTACAACCCCTCATGTTGCATCCACTATGGGTGCACCCATCCACCTTACTATTCCCCCCTTTATTGTGTCCACTATGGGTGCACTTATCTTCCCTAATACAAACCCCCTATTGCATCCACTATGGACTCACCCATCCACCCCACCTCAATCCAGGCCATGCATTAGAGAAATTTTGAGGTAAAAAATGGACCTTAAAACAAAAGAAATGTACTATAAAAATAAACCAATAGGATTGAAGGTGATGATGTCAACCATGGGGGATGAATCACCATTTTTCAGTAAAAAAGTAAAATGGTAAAAAATGTCAAAGTGAAAAAAAACTACTTCTTCAATTCGTATTTTGAACTTATCTCCCTGTATATTCACTCAAATTTCGATCATGAGCAGCCTTTGGATGGGGAATTCAATTCCACATCCAACGAGTACCCACTCGGCATACTTTTGATGGACCACGCTTCCCCAAAAAGAAGAAATACATGAATAAAATGTGATGACATCATCACGTTTTATTCATGTATTTCTTCTTTTTGGGGAAGTAGGGTCCATCAAAATTATGCTGAGTGGGTACTCATTAGATGCGGAATTGAATTCCCCATCCAAAGGCTGCTCGTGATCGAAATTTGAGTGAATATACAGGGAGATAAGTTCAAAATATGAATTGAAGAAGTAGTTTTTTCTTTTTTCCTTCAAAATTTGATGAGGTATGCTAAACCTATCGACCCTTCACTATTGGTTGCTTCAAAGTAGGTTTCCTATCTGAGAGCTCCACATCCTATCCAATATCTACCACTGACAAGTTACTCACTGTGAGATCATTAGATGATAAAATTTTATCCATCATGAATGGAATTGAATTTGTGCATTTTGATTAAACTTTATGATTGATTCTTCTAACTGTTGTAGGGAGGTAATGTGGAGTGAATAGACCCACAGAGGATGGAAATTCCCTCACGACTTGCACCCCCATCTACACGATTTTTTTAATCGAATAAAGTATTTAACGATAAGAAATTAGTGTTAAAAATGATACATTCTACTAATTGGGATTCTTTCTCAATTTACCATCTTGTTTTTAAAGAAATTTCCTTAATTAATTATAATGCATAATTTAAAGGATTGACATTTAAAAGTGAGAACTAAAACCAAAAACATAACTCAACAATTGATAACAAAGTTCACTCAAATGGGATATGTCTCTAGGTCCACTTGAAGTGAGAAAGTGATCCATTAAGAATGATGATTACAACTCTTTACATTAACCAATGGACTTCAATCTACAAAAATTATCTCTAATGTCCTCTAGGAAGAATAAAGCTAATTTCTTCCTACAAAAAGAACACTGGCATGCTTGTTAATTCTCTCAATAAAGGGAATTATTCTCACAATTCTTTAGACTATGATAACTAGGTAGATGACTGGATGAAGGATCTTAGCAATGTGGTCGATCAAAGTGTGTCTCCCTTAAATATTTTCCAAAACATAGTCAAGGATAAAAGAAACTAGTACTGAGAATAGGAGTTCAAATCTCTCCAAATCCACCCTCCTCTATCCATTTCGAATTTATCCCATATTATTTGGGATTGGATGCAATCCTCGCACCTTGGAAAAGGAAAAGGATTATCTTAGAAAATCCACAAAATGAAATTTCAATACGATGCAACGAACTACTAATACTTGATTCTTTTATGTTCTTTGCATGAATATATTTAGGGATATTGTTTATCCAAGTCATTTGTGTAGATGGTTCTATCACAAGTAGCAAGACCCACATGATTATCACCATACTTTTTGGCTACATGCATATACTCCTTGATTTCTACAATAAGTAGCCTTCTTGGATAGATTGTAATATGATTCCCCTTATTCATATCATCCTTTGAAAATATTAATTCAAGCATTAGGTGTTACACCTATGAAAATCCTCACAGCAGATCTAAGAGATGATGTATACCTCACAAGAGTAATTATGATTAAGCAGGAAGATAGAAGAAGAGCGGTCAATGCAGTGTAATAAGCAAAAAAATAATAATACAGTAGAACTCGGATAGAAGCAAAAATACTTCACACACACTAATTCATTATTCACAAATGGACAAATAAATAATACAATGCATGAGGAATTCGAATGCCAAGGTGGCAATTCGAATTAGCCTTTATGGAGTGATCAAAAGATCACTAGAGTGTCATCGGAGCACAACTAGAAGTCTATGTCATCATCAGTGGAGTCATCAATGCACAAGTAACTTTCAACCATCAGTCAAACTGAGTCTAACTGAGTGTGGTAGGTGTAACTAAGTGTAAGTGATACTAACTGAATGAAGGAGGATCAGTGGAGGGTGCATGAGGAGCTAACTGGAGTTAGAATGGGTAGTTTAATCTCACTGGAGGTCTGTCGGAGTGATACAGTCAGTTGAGAGTCAGTCAAGCCTAAAATCAAGGAGAGAAGTGAAGATAACTAGAGATAAGTGAATGGTAGGTAAGAAAGGGCCCCTTTCTCAATTGGTAGATGAAAGGAGGGCGCACTAAGCTCTAGGAGGGCTGAAACTGAGTGCAAAGAAGCTCCAGAGGCTAGCTAACTGAGGGCTAGGTGCTGGGACTGATTACTAGGATGCATGCAAATGCATGCAAACCCTAAATAATGCATGCAAACCTTAAAAGTGCATGCATGACTAAAAATGCAAATAATGAAAATGTTGCTAGGACTAGGATGGAGTATAGGAATATCCTAACACCCCCACTTAATCCATCCTGGGCCCTGGTAACTAAGACCAAAGGTCACCCAATACAATGAATAATAACAGTCAATAAACTGAGGAAATGGGTAAACCCTCATGGGAAAAATACCCCCCCTCAAAATAGACTATAAGGCACACACAAAAGTAAATGCTCCAAACTCAAGCAAGTGTGATGCTTGGTCATATGTCTGGAGGTATTTTCTTCTTGGGAAGAAGTGGATCATGCTCAAAAAGCATGTTCTTGTACTTTCTCTTCAAATCGAATGTGATGAGAACAAATCCAAAAGTATGAGGATGATCCTTGAACCTGTGATTTGAATCAGCTGAGGTAGGATAAAAAATATGAATGTGCAGATAATCTTTTGTCTTCTCCTTCGAACCATCATGGGTGAGATTATGCCAAAAAGAACCATCAAATAATAATGATTGCTTGGAATCCAAATCAGCTCCAAGACTTGATAAATGGTTTATTGAGATCTCCTTTGAACCAACAGGGGTGAGATCAAAACCATCATATGCATGAGAAATTATCCCAAGTAGTAATTGCTTAGAATCCAAATTAGATCCAAGACTTGAATCATGGTTTCTTGAGATCTCCTTTGAACCATAAGAGGTGAGATCAAAACCAGTAAAGGCATGAGAAATTATCCCAAGCGAATGGCAATGGCCATATTCTTCAATAACCTTCTAAAAGCATAAAATAATGATCATATAGTAGTAAATAAGAGGTGATTTCTTGAGGAGAGTGAATTCATTACCTCTAATAGATGATTTGACCTCTGAAACATTCAATAGATCATGATGCAGACCAATAGACTCTGGTGCAAGAGAGGATTTAGGACCTTCTACAATATCTAGAGTGTGAGCTGGCACAGAAAGAGAAGAAATTTGGAGCATTAGTGTAGAATCTGCAAGTTCTTCTTCTTTGTGGACAACTTCAATATGAGATGTGTTTGATACTGGTTCATGATCAATGAGATCATCAAGGAGGACGAATGCATCACTTTGCTTACTCTTGAAAGGGTTTGGACCAATCCCTTCATTCTGCTTGCCAAAATTTTCATCCAGGTGAGCCCATAGCTCTTTTGGAGTTTCAACATCATCAAGGTATTGGTATATCATGTATTCAGGCAAAGCAAGAATCATTGATCCAAAGGCTCCATCACCTTTATTTAACCAATGAATCTCCTCTTCAAAGGATTTGAACTCTCTTTCAAAACAACAGTCAAAGAAATCATGGCTCTTCAAATATGCTATAATTTTTTGTTTCCATTCATCATAGTTGAATGGAGAAAGAGGAGGGATTTCTTCTGAATACATTGAAGCTATAGAAGACCTGGAAAAACAATAGAGAATATCTGCAACTGCTACTACTGCAAAAATGCAGAAACTGCTGCAACTGCTGCACTCGAAATCTTGATAATAACCTACAAAAAACTCTCAAGAATGGAGATAAACAATACTCTGAACATGCTCTGATACCATGTGAAAATCCTCATAGTAGATCTAAGAGATGATATATACCTCACAAGAGTAATTATGATTAAGCAGGAATATAGAAGAAGAGTGGTCAATACAGTGTAATGAGCAACAAAATAATAATACAGTAGAACTCAAATAGAAGCAGAAATACTTCACACACACTAATTCATTAATCACAAATGGACAAATAAATAATACAATGCATGAGGAATTCGAATGCCAAGGTGGCAATTCGAATTAGCCTTCATGGAGTGATCAAAAGATCATTGGAGTGTCATTAGAGCACAACTAGAAGTCTATCTCATCATCAGTGGAGTCATCAATGCACAAGTAACTGTCAACCATCAGTCAAATTGAGTCTAACTGAGTGTGGTAGGTGTAACTGAATGAAGGAGGCTTAGTGGAGGGTGCATGAGGAACTAACTGGAGTCAGAATGGGCAGTTTAGTCTCACTGGAGGTCTATCAGAGTGATACAGTCAGTTGAGAGTCAGTCAAGACTAAAGTCAAGAAGAGAACTGAAGATAACTAAAGATAACTGAATGGTAGGTAAGCAAGGGCGCCTTTCTCAACTGGTAGATGAAAGGAGGGCGCACTAAGCTCTAGGAGGGCTGAAACTGAGTGGAAAGAAGCTCCAGGGGCTAGGTAATTGAGGGCTAGGTGCTGGGGACTGATGACTGGGATGCATGCAAATGCATGCAAACCCTAAATAATGCATGCAAACCCTAAAAGTGCATGCATGACAGAAAATGCAAATAATGAAAATGCTGCTAGGACTAGGATGGAGTATAGGAATATCCTAACAACACCACCCACAACAAAATATTCCATAAAGAAAACCCATTTCTAGAGGAATGTATGCTAACAAGATTACTCTCTGATGATGGGAACATTCCACTAAAACAACATCAATCAACAAATTAATTGTATGCATTATGTTTCCAACAATCCTTTCAATTATTTGAATTGACACTATCCTTGGGTATTGGGAAAATGACCAGGCAATTTGATAGAACTCCATCATACCCTAAGATATCTCATTACTAACTCCAGTATCTTTGAACTTAAGCATTCCATCTTAATTGGTGCCACTTTCATGTGCATAAGCATTAGTTCCAACAATAGACTCATGTGGTCGTACAACCATTCAAGTAAACTCTAATACCATCTTACTATGGAAAATTCAATACAATTTGAGACCAATTGAATTAATTGTCCTCTTGGATCATATACTTTTCTAACAATTAATGGATAGAACTGTGGGAAAAAACTTAGTTGACATTTCTTTCCTTTTCTATTATCTAGAAATATGAACAACTTTGATACATAAGAAGACTCAAGTTTCCTCCATATCTAAGAAGATAAATATTGTATTTTGGGATAAAACTGGTAGTGGAGAGGGGATGAGCGTCAATGACCCCATCCATTATGCATATTATCCACGAGAGTATAGTTTTGTACATGAGGTGCCATTTCTGTGTCTAGGGCACAGGGTGTCATTCTTTCATGTTTGGGAACAAGGTGCCATTATGAATCTTGGCCGACATGATGTACCATTTTATAAAATATGTGTATTCGATTGACCAATTTTGTATATAGATACACACACTAACTCATATGGGGGGGAAATCCTACAGCATAATCCAAAAGTAAGAAGAAAATCAGAAAAACTGTCGGAAGTTACATGCATTTTTTTTAAAGCTCGACATTCGTTGGATGTGCAACGATCCATCGGATAGCAGGAAATATTCCAAATAATCATGTCAGAAAACCGACGGTTACCTTAATTATTTCTTTTTCCATCTGTACGCCTGAATATGTAATAGCTTTGACATTGTTCCTATGGTTGCGACGATTTTCAAAGGCTATAGGGAGTATTTTGTGAGGAAAAATGTCACGTAACATTTGTCAAGTAGGCTAACTAAACCTGGGATTTTCATTGGGGGTTTCGAAGGATCGAAAATGTTATTTCCCTTGTAAAAGATGCAAGGGCTTGAAGATAAGGAGACTTCTAATAACAATAGATAAAATACATTGTAGCATGTATGGTCACCCTGAAGGCGGGCATGAATATCATCCATTAGTAAGTTATTCATTATATGTTTTGTATTGTAGATTTTTTTGTAAATGTTTATAAGGAAATGCAAATTTCTCATTGATTTGTTGTGTTTGTTTCTTGATATCATCCACGCTAGCTAATCTATATACAATACTAACTCCTAAGTACACCTGACTCTTGGATGGAAAATAAACTCTTAACCCCTAAACCATTAAGAAATACCCCTATTGCTGACCCCTAATTAGCCCATCTTAAACCCTTACCCCTAATGCTAAGACCACTGACACATTAAAGATACTTCCACTAAAATTATACAAAACACATTAGGTGATTAGTAAGCATAGAAAACACATTGTCTATGTGCCTCAAGAATTGTTACAAAAACTTGAAGTATAACATTGTTATACCCCAAGAATCTAGTCATCATCATATACATCCTCTAGGTTATAAAATTTTGAGTTAACCATTTAGTTTATCAATTTATGTACTACAATATTCCAATATAATGTTTAACCAATCTTCTTGGAAATAAGACATCCACAATTAAATCTATCCATAAAATTGGATCTTAAGGGAATTCATTAAAAATGTAGGTCTTGAATTTGTTGAAATCTCATGAAAGTTTTACTCCAGCCATAAGGACCTTGCACTTGATCGAAGATCCAACTTAGGTAGTATATCAAATTCACTGTTTAGTTCTTGAAATACGTGTGTGAATGGTATCCTGTGAATTCAGTTAGATAAAATATGTTAAAGGTTTCAATGCAACATTTAATGAATTAGTTGTTAATTATTCATCCATTTGATCATTAATATCGAGTCTCCAAAACTTAGTCTTTGAACACCCTTGTCCAAAGAAACCATTACTAAAACTCTAAGTTCCATTAACTGAACATAATTTTGGAACTAAGTTCTAAACTTGAACTATGAAAGGGAATAGAATTGCCATTAGGTAATGTTTTCCTCATCACAATTGCAATTTGTATAGTAACTAGGCCCCTAAGTCCATCTCTTACGCATCATTTTTTAAGTTAATGCTATTTTTCAAATCAAGCCATGTATGAATAACGATATTCTATTTTGAAGTCTTGACCTTCAAAACATTTAACCACTACCAATATTTAACATATTCATTCTCATAAATTTGTAAAGAATAGTAACCCAACCTAGTTTTATGCCTTGATCTAATGTATTATATTTCTTAGACTAGTCCTTAGTACATCCAGATGCTCCCTCATTTTTTATATGACTTATCTTCAACTCAATCATATAACCATTCTAGTAATTGACAAGTTCATCCTCTAGCTCCAATGTCAAAATTATTCACCCTTGGGCTTAGAAACAATATGTCACTTTTCCAAATTATAACCAATCTTATTACTAGACTTCATCTCCATGATAAATGAAGCAAGTATTTCCATGATGAATTGTCTAGCCACTTATTCTTGGGATATTTTCCTTTTGGAAAGAAGATGGTAAGTTCCTCATTATAAATATCCTCATACATGTACCTATTATCTTCCTCTGATACTAACTTAGTAAACAACAAAACAAAATTAATGGTCCATGTAATATTAGCACCCTTTGAGTTCTTGATATTTCTTGTCAAAATGTTTAACCTCCCCTAATCCCTCAACTATCAAAACCTTGTAAATTAAACTGTGGATTCAAACTTGGGCTAGGGAAAGTTGCCATCCACTTCAAACTTGTGCTCTCCAAGTGATATTAATAAATTATATGACACTATAATGATGAAGGAAACATAACATAAGATCAATATGTTGCTTTTATGGTTATTGTGACTATATATATCATAAAGTGTATCTCTTCCTACATGTCAAGAAAAGTTAATTTTTCCTTGAGGAGGAAGAGGTGCAGTTTGTACAAGCACCTGTTCAAGAAACATGGACATAAAATTGAGGATCAAGCTAATGATCTATGGAAGAATATAATGATGAGGATAACACAGTCGAATAAGATGAAGAAGATGGGATGAAAAGATGTATCTAGGAGACATTTAATAATGTTGGAATGGATGATGATGGAAACCAGTTTGATGGTGCTTATGATACACCCATACTTCGGAGGGCTAGTGAACATCTTTATGAAGGATCGGGAACAAGTCTTCTCTCTACTATGTTGTTGCTGGTGAACATAAAGGATGTAAATGGTTTGTTGCACCGAGTGAAACGAGGTGCTCTACAGCCCAGTATGGGGGAGATGTTGTAACATGTATGTAGCATTACATGTAGCGTTACATC
Source organism: Larix kaempferi (assembly GCA_027924585.1). Lineage (NCBI taxonomy): Eukaryota > Viridiplantae > Streptophyta > Pinopsida > Pinales > Pinaceae > Larix > Larix kaempferi. The sequence continues at coordinate 10,704,946 of BSBM01000779.1, read as the reverse complement.
TAATAAAACATAAAAAGTAATTTTTTTAATTAAAAAATAATTTAAAAAAATCATGTCGACTCATAAAATAAAAAATTATGGAATGTATTTAAAAAAAATCCATGTTGATTCATAAAATAAAATATGATGAAAAGTAATTGAAAAATAGGTGTTCGTTTATAAAATAAAAACTTAAAACTTAAACCCAGATCTATAAATCAAGAGAGATCAAATTTCTTGAGTTTAAATTTTTAAAAAAAAATACACCTCAAGAAATTGGATCGCTCTCGGTGCTTGATAGATACGGGTTTAAGATGGATCTATGCTGGTTAAACACATGCATCACACAGCTCCTAAGGTATGCAATATATTTTGTCACATTTAGTACATGATGACAAAGATTTCCATTTTCCCCTTGCTTTTAATGTTAGTTGATCATCATCGACCGTAACATTTCGATGCAATATGTATGAATTATATTATTTACATTAACATATACTATTTTTTTATGTCTTAGATTGTTAGGTGAATTTCTGTTACCATTGTCAATTTTTTTACCTCACACATATCGATATTTACATGCCTTATTGAAAGATGTTTGAATGGAGTATCAAGCTATCCATTCATGTCCTAATGATGATATTATCTATTATGGAGAAGATGCATTGAAATACAAATGCTCGAAATGTGAAAAGAGTAGATATCGAATCGATAAAGTAACAAAAAAGGTGCCTCGCAAGGTTCTTCATTTTATTCCCATAATTCCACGTCTACGGCAGTTGTTCAAGTGCAAAAGAAAAGAACAATTAATGGACTACCATGCAAAGAATAGAATTCAAGATGGTTCTCTTCGAATGCTTGCATATGGATCTATGTTTATGAAGATAGAGAAAAGATGGCCAAGGTTTAAAGAAGAACATCACAATCTTAGGCTTTCATTGGCAGCTCACAGTGTCAATCCATTTGGAGAGCTCAAATCTATTAAGTCGGTGTGGCCTATTTTTGTTATTAATAATATCATTCCTCCATGTTTGTCAATAACGAAGGAGAACATAATATTGGCAATGATTATTCTAGGTATTAATCATTTTAGAATAATTTTTTTTTAACATGGTAGCATCTCATTTGTGTTGTTTGTTTCATAATTATGTGTTATGTTTTTTTGTTTATTAATATATGTTCAATTATGTTTTAAAATAATGTCTTATATATTTTTATTTACTCATGTATGTAGTAATTATGTACTGTATGTTCAATCAAATAGGTAAATACCAGGTCAAAGATATGAATGTATATCTATCCTCTTATCGATGAGTTACTAGAGTCATGGAGAGGCATGACAGTGTATGATATCTCTAGACCAACAAATGCACAAAGGGAATTTCAATATTATGCGATGGTTGTATGGACAATTCACTATGCCCTGGGGCTAACACATTTTTGTGGTATGTTATAATAATGTTTCCTTGCACTTCAATAGTGTTTAATTTTATGAAGTTTATATCATGCATGTTTTTTAAATAATCCATTCATTATTCATACTGAAAATTATTGATATACACATTAATACATATATCTTGCGGGCCTTCAAACGAAGGGTAAATTTGCATGTCCAGTTTGTGTTCCTCTATTAAAATATCGTCATTCAAGCAATTTACGAAAGGAGGTGTTTGATGAGTATAGGAACTTCCTTTCTAAGAACCTCATGTATCAAACAATTGAAAAATATCTTTTCAATGGCAAGGAAGAGACTAGACTGAAACCATGAAGAAGGGCACCTCATCTATGGAAGAAGCAATATAAAATATATTTAGATTGTCAAGGTATAAATCAATATATCTATGTATCATATGCATGAAATGCTTGGAATATTTTACATTTTAATGCATTTTGATCGCTTTACTAATTGACAAGTGTTGTTCTAATATCTTTAAATATTCGTCATATTGAAGGTCATGATGAAGGCATCAATAATGAGGTGCTTCCACGAGGAATCAAAAGTTATCCTAGTCAATTATATAGGCTCCACTATGAGCATCTAGAAATTTTTCATCTCTTTGATACAATGCACATCAGGAAGAATGTAACAGATACCTTATGACAAATATTAGACGGAAGGAGAGATAAAGAAAAAATAACCAAGATTTGTAATGACATTAAGGAGTCCAATAATGAAATGCAAAGTGTGATTCATTCAAATAGTGATGGAGATTCCCAAAATATAAGTGCCCTTCCATGGTTATTGAAAGAGAAGCAAAGAAAGGATGTTAAATAGGTTATTGAGAAAATCAAATTTCCCATTGGATTTTAATCAAACATGAAGAATATCCTAAGCAAGAAAGGTGAATTAGGTGGGGTGAAAAATGCTGATTGGCATACCTTCATTAAGGTAATTATTTTGGTGTATATATTTGTAAACTAGGAAAATACATGATCTGGGAAAATATATAACTTACAATATGTCCAAGATCTTATGTTAAGGCATGCAAACAATATGTCCCATATCGTCAAGGCATGTAAACAATATGTCCATGTCAAATTCCGGTGCTTACATAAACCATTTGAAAAAAATTTAATGTTGGCCCCATCCATAGTTCATTGTTGCCCATGTCTAGTCCAACTACAATGTCTTCGAGATGTTTCTTTTAAATTCTTTTGGGACGTTTATTCATGCAAAATCTAGTGCAAGGGCATTAATGTCAAAATGGAAAACAATGAGATAGATGTCTTCTCGATTCATACAAAAATATTATGAAAATTTAGAAATTATTTAAAAAAAATAATGAAAATTATTTAAAAAGTTATTAGAATTAAAAAAAAAAAACAAAATTATTAAAATTATTAAAAAAAAATTAATATTATGAAAATTATTAATAAATTCCAATATTATTAAAATTATTATGAATTGGTAATTTCTTTATTTACCCACTTATTATTATTCATAACATTTGATCTAGTTTGATCAAGAAAATCAAACTTAAATTCAAGATTAATGTTTAACGAATAATACATAATGTTGACTTATGACTGGATGAAACTAATAACAATTGAGGGCCTCATGATTTAGTAATCTATTTATTTGCCCACTTATTATTCATATCATTTGACGTGAAAATACTCTATTAGGAGAAAGAGACCCAAGGCATATAGAGTTGTAGACCTTTCTTTTGTATTTTCATTATTCATTGTGTATGTGATTTTTCTATTGTATTAAACGAATTGGCTATCAACTTTGCCACTTAATCTATCCCAAGCACATTTTATTTTTGGATATTTATACCCTCATTTATTGGATTGAATTGAAATCAAACTAATTTTATATAATGTTAGTGTCTTAAATTTCTTATGCTCTTGATATGATATTTATAATAATAATTTAATTTTTAAATTATGATCTAACTAAACATTGAGAATTAGTGTATGGTTTTTTTATATAAATAATTGTCATCAAAATCTACACAAATTAGCATTGAATTAATTTCTTATAATATAGTTTAGCGGAGAAGAATATGTGTATGCCCTTAAAGTGACTGAAAGTGTTTTTGAGTTTGCAAAGTGGTTACGAGTTTGCATTTCCAAGTTTATCTCCCTATTACACAAATACGACATTAAGCAACAAAATCATCATGAAATTAATCAGGGGTGAGCATGAAACAAACATACATATATAGAGGTAGAATACCATTTCTAGGAATATCTTCTATGGGTGTTTCACAAATGGATAATTATACACACTTCAACTAGACATTATATTATCATACCTTACAAAATTTAAAAACCTCTCAACCTAGAGAATTTTGTGAAATCATAAAACATATGGACACCCTAGCAGGCACTATCCTAGATATTGAAAAAGTATTCTTGAGTCTCCAAAATTATATATTGGAAATTATATTGCACCTCCACTCACAACAAAGATAAATGTAGACACATATGCATGTGCCTTAGAAAATAGATTGGATCGATCTATATTCAAGGTAAATGAAATTCACAACCTCACGAAGGAGGTCACAAAAGAGGAGGAGATTATAGGGGAGGTATAATTGGTGAAACAATTGGATTTATACATTGAGAAAATTATAATGTGGGAGGTTACCTTACCCAATATTTATCGTTACTTAAATGACCATGGAATTTCCATCATATAGGGTGAATACCCATTGCACTCAATACTTCTTAGAATTAATTGTGAAATATTGGGAGGATAGGAAAATGAATAGACCAACAAACGTAATAAACTTAGAACCCATAAGTGGTGATGGGAAAGTAGGTCTTACTATCAATACTGTCACTCGTGGAGGATATAATTCTAGCCTTGATAACACCAATAAAACCTATAATGTAGTTTACCGGAGCAGAATATGTGTATGCGATTAAAGTGAGTAAACACATCATAATTTGAAAGATATCACTTGGATTATTACATCTGCTATGTTTGTTCACGTAGAGTTGATAAAGTTCCTCTTAGTGTTCGAGGATATGTTGTTTGAGGGGTATTTTCACGTCAATCATAGAAATTATTCCCCTTTCCTCATGATCAATTTGTGGTTGAAATGGGATGTTTCCACGAGACCATGTTCTTAACCACGTGGTATTTCTAGGTGTTCCACATGAAAATAAACATTGGGAAAAATCCTTAGTCCCAAAAGAGTAAAAAGTCGCATTGTTGGGTTATCATGGCGAGTTGATGCTACTCTATAACGTCTAAGGATGAACATATCCCATCACCATCATCCATGGTCATTGAAGCATGCATTCCCACAAAGCCTAATTAACTATCGACTAATCAAAGAGCAGTGATTGTTATTATTACCACTTGCACGCCTATATAGTTGACAATAAACAATTACAATTTTATTAAAAAAATAAAAAATATTAACATTCACTAAACCAATTTTTTTTTTTAAATTAAGAGCTAAATAATTATAAAAAAAAATTATTAAAAAAAAATACAAAACAAAAAAAACAAAAATATAAAACATACCTACTTATTATCCTCGCTCTCAGTCATCTCCGCATACCTTTCGTCGTGCTCTCAGCCATATCCGCATACAATTCCTCACGCGTTGTCGCTCTCATGGATTTTTAGGCCCGACCCGACCCGAGGATGGAGTAAAACTTGCCGGTATTTCGAGCTTCCCCACCCTGTCTCGTACCCCATACCATTGCTCAATTGCCTGTCACTCTCATAATTGTTTTGGCTCTACCCTTCCCGTCCATGGAGTAACCCTCGCCAGCCATTCGAGCTGCCCCCTATCTCGTGGTTGGTTCGAGTTGCCACACGATACTTCCTGCTCATGGCTGATTCCACCTGCCCCAACAAAGCCTGCGTTCATGGCCCCGTCAGATGCCACACCTTGCTAGACCCCTACCAAACCTGTGAAACCTGCCAAACTTTTGCCTTCATAACCCCACCACTTGGCTGGAGCGATTGGAGCGTCTAATTCAAAGGATATTCAGATCAATCAAAGAGAATGCGATCGGCTAGGTGCGACGTGTCTAGGCCAAATGGTATGCACCAAAAATTTATTTTATAAAAATTCTTCTTAGTTTAATTTTTTTTGTATAGGTGGAGCATTTAACGATGGAAATCCCTACATTTGACTAGCCATTTTCTAGGTGAAATTTTTATATATTGAAGGGTAGTTTTTAATTCCATAGTGTTTATCTTCTTGGAAATTGTGTGAGATGATTTTATTGATGTGTGTGAATTGTATGAGATGAAATTATTGGCATGAGAATTCTTTCCTTGATGCCTCTCAATATATTGGTTTCTCATGAAGGTTGGGATGCCCTAGAAAGGAACAACATTTCTATCTAGAATGACCATAACTAAGTTCATACTCCTAGAAATAACGATAACTTAAACTTAAATTTTCTCCACTTAAACTTAAACTGTATGACAATTTTGATATACTAAAGGAAGTTAATTTGTTGCAAGGATTGAAAAAACCATCAGAGCTATGGCCTTGTCAAGGTCGTTTTAATTCAACTTATCTTCAATTCTAGTAACTAGGGTCAAAAATATGAATGGTATATTTTGAGGTTAAAACAATTGGGAACCCAACGAATGATAAGAATTATTTAACTAATTCAATGGAATCTTATATAAATAAGTTAAATAGTATTAGGATATAGCATGATGAATTTTTCATTGGAATATTTATGGCATTATATAGATTATATGGTAGCATATTGGTTTTATTTATTTATTGTAGAATATTAACATGGCATGGTCACTAAACCTCAGAAATATAAATAAATATAAAAAAATTGGTCATATGGGTTTAGAGATTGGATAAGGTGAGCAAGCAGCCTCAACCTTGGGACTAGTGGATCAACACAAAAAAATATTTTATATTATGGAATGGAGGAAATATTTTAAGAGCTAGAGCCATAAATATCGAACATTTCTTGGTAGTATGAAGCTATTGATGGATAATGTTGAAAGCAATGTTTGAACCCTTTAAGATCCTCCCATCTCTTGTGAAAAAGACTCTCTCAAGGAAAATAAGAACTAAATACAATTAAAAATGGATCTCTAGGAACACATCATCTCAACCTTTGTTCAAAGTTGAAGCCAAAGTGGACATCATACAATATGAATGTGAGGTGGATGATATTAAGTTCAATCATTGGTAGTAGAAATTGGAAATATTTTTTAGTATCCATAAAGTATGTTAAGATAATAAAATAACATTCAACTTATTGAAGTTAGAGGGTCATCCCCAATTTTATGGGAAAGTTATATAAATAATTTACATTAGAAAATGATCCATTGATAATTAATATTTTATATCCTCACACCAAATATAAATGTTGGAAGCTACATCCTAAGTTGCATTGAATGGGATATAATGAAGAAGCCATGAAGAATGTAATAGAAGTAGACTTAAAGTACAGTTATTTTAATTTTGGTTCAAAAAACCCTAATTTTAACATTTTATTCTTTTTTTATTGTCATTTCCTTTTGGCAGTTTATTAAAGAGCAGCAATTGAAAAACCCCCTTGCACAATCTTCAAACTAGTTTTTTACGTTGAATATTTTCATGTAATTGGATGATACTTTCAAACTGGAGGAGATGCAACTATTGAGAGACTAAAGTTCAGACCATGGCAACATCCATGTTTTTAAAAAATATGATACATTACTACCAAATTCACCATAGATAAACTACTATAGATCAATTGTATAATAAATTGAAACTCAAACTTAGATACTCAATTATGATCTTGTGGTTTCTTAAAGATGTTTTGTCAAATCCCTTACGATACTTGGTAACTATGTCATTGATTTGATGGAGAGTTACAGGACGTACAACCAAATAGGTATTTTCCAGATTTATCTTCATCAACTGAAGCAAGTTTAGGTAGAAAAGAGGACAGCCAAACATCTAGTAGGTCTAATAGGTGAAGAGCAACTAGAGGTGATAAGATCATAAGAAAATTCAATAAATGCTTCGAATTTTTTCTTGCTAAAGGGGGGTCATGTTCTTATGGTCAGGAGACATCGAGATTCCATTGAGGTACAAACATCTAGTGAAATGATGGGTAACCAATGATCTTCCTCAAATAAACACTGATTTTTGTGTCGACGAGAGGATATATCGCATTGCTCCATCGTCATTACATGGTTTTGGGCTATTTTCCATGCATGGCATAAAGTTATACAACGACGGATTAACTAAGTTGATGGATTATGTTTGAACATGTTACAACTATACAAATTGGATACATCTAGTAAAATATATAAAAAGTATACGAAGATATGGTGTAGCTTCAAATTATATACAACTAAAAGACATGGATCATAATAAAGGAGAATCAATCTATATTGACAGAAGGCCAAAATAAACGGGGAATATTGTAGGATTTATAAATAGTACACGACTTGCAACAACAAATAAGCAACCCGAATGCGTATTTGAGGGGAATGAAGGAAATTGTGCATTCGTATGTGCAATAAAATCAATAGTTGCAAGCAAAGAGTTGTTAATTGACTACAATTTGAATTGAATAGATACAAACATTGCTATTATGGGGGTAGTAGATATAATATTTTAACCAACTTGTAAGCAATGATTATCATTTAATGTAATATGCTGTAATGCATTTTCTCAATTAACAAAAGTACATTTGATTAATTCATGGTTCTTATATTGTGGCGAGTTGATCAAGATCAAAGGGCGCTAGCCTTGTACAAGGTAAACACCTATATAATTGTATGTAAATATATTGGCCCCTAAGGCCTTCCCATGAATCATATGCATGTTGTGTTTCCTTTAATTAGATCAATAATTTAAAATTTGACCTTTCTTCCTTAATTGTAATGTTGAAATAAATCTCAAATATACCTCTCTATTCATTATGGATAGAATGATTTTGTGTCCTAAATCATATATGAAGTAAAGTATCTTTTTATTACGGTTTAAAATTCTTTATGAGAATACTCTTTGCACCTAATGCTCTTCTAATGCTTGTTGCTTTCCTCGTAGTCTATTTTGTAAATTATTCTTTGTAATATTATTACGTATAAGTATGTAAGCTTTCATGCTGATCAATAGGGTCATAGGGGGAAGGAACTAGCCTCAGAGAAGTCCACAGGTGCTCCCGAGGAAGGTCTTAATGACAAAGCCATTTTTTTGTCCACTGATCCAATGAAAACAATAAGGAAGCTTGTCAATAAATTGAACAAGGAATTCGCTTCTTTAATTATGATTCAGCCAAGGACACAAGAGATAAGTGATAAAATTAAAACCATGGGGTTCCAAATCAAACACTATGGGGTAAGCATCATAGTTAATTATCCCATTTATTTATTTATGATTTTAATTATAACATACTTTATAAAAAACTCTTTATTTTACAGGAGTTTTTGTAGCAGTATCATCCTCATGGTGCGACCATGGGCATCGCGTTGGTACCAACATCGTTAACATGTCAGTCAATGAAACACCAATCACTTAGATCGTTACACCCCTTAGGGTCATTGTCAGTAATACACCCCGGCTTGAACAATACATGCCAAGATGTGCATGGGATGTTGTGGATGAAAAGCATGATCACATCACAGAATTTGAAGCAAGCTTTCTAGGATTTTCCTGTGTCACTAGCATAGGAACACAACCAGTTATGTTTTTGGTAGATGATGAGCTCATCCCCATGAAATAAGAAAATATTACAGACAATTAAGAAGACTTTTAATTATTATGTATAATCTAATTGAAATTTTCATATAATCATCAATTATTTTAAACTAATGATAATATCATTTAGCAAGAAACGATAAATTTTATGGACACATGAATGACCTAACCCTAGAACTCTTTGGGCCCACCATACACACATGGTGGAATTCCAAAAGTTCCAAGTTAAAGGATGCACTTATCAACAAGTTGGTTGGCCTGTTCAGTGAGGGTACTTTCAACAAAACCAAAGTGACCTCAAAGGCAGGCTTATATTTAAAATATCTGCATGACTATTATAGGGTTCATCTACAAAAGAACCCTGAGTATGAGAACCCTGCAGTGATTCCATAGAGGGAGGGGAAGGTCATTGGCAACATATAATTAAGTATTAGAAAATTTTTAATATAGGATCCCAGATGTTTTCTTGACCAGAATCAAGGAGAACTGAAATGAGAATGGAACGCTCCCTGAAAACCCTAGCGAAGTTCTGTGCTGCCACTGGACCTTTTGGCTGCCTGGCCGCTATAGGGAAGCTGACGCTTTCACCTGAGATGCCTCCATGGGCCTGTGATCCTTGCTGAGTTCTACCCCAAGTCCTTGTCAAGATCTACCGAGACAACAGTGCTGGGATGGAGAGTAAGGGACCAACCCCTGAGATAGACACTCCTTTGGCCCTTTTGGATTTTAACATGGGATTGAGTGCTGTGACTTGCATAGAAGAAGGATCCCTTCTGCTGGTGCTCTCTGCAACCCATCCGACGCCACTGTTGTTACTGTATCCTCCTGCGTGGACAGAGTTCTCAAAGGAGGTTGATCATGGTTTCACTTTAAATCCAGCTCTTTCTGACCTGACTGTTTCTGTGGATCCAGAAATCGCAAGATGAGCCAAAGCCACCAGGATTCTGCTAGATCCTACTTCTGTTTCGATTTTTGTAATATCTCTGAAGGGGGTATCTCTTTGCTTGCAAGTGACCCACCATTTCTCTGTCCTGGAGCTGAAATATTTGATTCAATAGGTAGAAGGAACCCCTCCTAGTCAACAAAGGCTTATTTATGCAGGGTTGCAACTTTCAGACCTTCAGCTTATCCACAATCTTGGAATCTCAAAGGATTCTTGCATTTCCATGGTGGCAAGCCTATGAGGATGAAATAGTAAAACCTCGGCTTCTCAGAATAAGACCTTCAAGGAGGAAATGCAGGCGGGGCTCTCTTCTGATCATGGTGCAATCCAGACCTCTCACCTTGTCTACATAGTGGACAAAACCGATATTGTTCCCTCTATGGAGATCTCTCAACCAGAAATCAATGAGAAAATTACCTTGCTCAAGGAGATGACCATCATCTACAGGTTCAATGGGTTATAGCCAAAAACCAAGGATCTCCTCGGGTGGATCGCATCAAATTGGATTGGAAGTCCTCAAGTTTTGTTGTGCTCTAAAGGTTTTTTTTAGCAATATTTCCCTTTTGAGAAGACCTTCTGATTGTTATGAGCGAGGGGCCTTGGTTCTGGGGGTCTGCAGGGCTCTTCGTAACCCCCTAGTTCCCTAAGTTTGATCCTTTAACCATGGTAGTGACAAATGTGCCCATCTGGGTTCGTCTTCAAAACTTACCAATCCATTTGTGGAGTCATTCAGTCTTTGAAGGGATTGGTAACGCTTTGGGTTGTTTCTTATCCTTCGATGACACTCGCTCAGCACAGGGTCTATAATTCACCTTTGCACGCGTCTGCGCTGCCATTGACATCATTTCAAGCCTTCCCTACAAGATCAACCTAAATATAGGCATCTCCACCTAGTCTCAAGCCTTGGACTATGAAAACATGACCTTCAGGTGTCGGATTTGCAAACAAACGGGACACCTCCTTAGTGCTTTCCCACAAAGGAAGCCCCAACACCACAGGACTATGAAGGCTAACAAAGCAAAAAGATGGCAACCAGGGAGGCCCTCCCAGGATGAATATGATCAAAGTAACCAATTGGAGGAAGAAACACCTGTAGCCAACCAGGAGCATTGTTCTACTCCACCTCTGTCCAAAGTGAACATGACTCTTCAAGAAGACCAAAGTACGAAAAGTGGCCCTCCTCAAGGGAAAAAAAGATATCATGACTTTTCCTCTTCAGACTCTGATAAGGAACTTCACTGTGAGACCAATGCCTCACTACAACTAGCCTTAGCGCCCCTAGAGACAGGGTGTTGGATACAAGTCAAGAAGTAACAAGGAAAAGAGGGTAAATCGCAGAATCAGCCCATCTGAGGGCATTGATTTTCTTCTTTGTTAGTTCCATGTCATAGCTTGTCTGTCTCTCTTTGCCTATTCGGTTGTTCATTCTAAGCTCTTATTTTGGCTATTAGCCTCTTATATCCGCCTCACTTGACCTTAGGGCAGGTAGTGGTGTATAGTATTGTAACTTTATTTTTTGTTAAGGTAATACAAGGTTCCTCTCTTACTTGCAAAAAAAAAATATAGGATCTCATATACATCCAAATCCACTAAGGCTAGAATAGATAAACATGGGAAGCATAAACTTGGCCCAGGTGGTTACTCAAAAATAGATGTACGATTTGTAAGTATAAAAAAAATAATTGCATCCAAATTATAAATTGTTTAAAATTTAAATTAATATAAAGAATAAAAAATCATGTACTTATGCAAAATTTGAGGGTGCACAATTCAATGAGGCTCCTACAGAGAAAGACCTCAAGCATGCTTACTATCATGGCTATTAATCCTTGGTTGGACGTAAGAGAAGCTTGGGGGAAACCCAACCTTCCGACACCCAACATGGCACTGAGGCAAATAAAAGCAATCGATAGTATTTATAATTTATTATTTGTACAATTTTTTGGTTATTATTTTTGGCCATAAAGTAATGTGTTTTTGTTTCTTTTAAGTAGGAAACCAATGTAGATACAAATGTCCCAATTAGTGGAACACATGAGCCCAGTGATGGTGGAGTGGATCTTGTAACTGGTGTTCATCTCAGTACTAGAGGTAATTCAAGTGTTTTAACAAATTTGTAGTATGTATTACAATAAAAAATATTTATTTACAAATGGCATATTAATGATAACCTTTCTTGTTTCGAATTTAGAGAATGTAGATGATGAGGCCAAATAAGAAGAGAAACATAGGAACACACCCGAAACTACTCCGCTTTCCTCCACTACTGATGCAGGTAACAAACGTTCTACTGTTGTTTTTATCAATAAAACACTTGTAATAATAATAACTAAAAATATCAATTTAACATTTCTTTCTTGTTGCAGTTGATACCACACCCACCTTGCACCTGCATCGATGTCTATATAGGTTTTCAGTAATACATACAGAGCCTAGGACAGCTGCAGGGGATGAAGGCACATCTTACATTCTTGTTGATTTCCTAAAAAAGGAAAAGAAACCAAGAAATAAATTATGGTACTTGGTATATTATTAGATTGATGTTGCGCCTGTTAGATATTATGTAAACATATTTTTTGATGGTACATGTTATATATTTAGAAGGATCTTGTTTCATAATATGCAAACATTTTTTTTATGTTATTTATTTAGACGAAATATTTTGTGTCTATGAATGAATGAATGATATAATGAATCAATGAATGATAGAATGAATGTTAATATATGTCCATGCATGTTCGCTAGATGTTTATTTTTGTACAAAACCACATAAATGTGTTTATGAACTTTTTTGTTATGCTAGTGTCTATGCATGACCCTTGATGCGTTTATTTCAACTATTTTCTACTATATCGAGAAATAAATGATTGTACTTGTTATATATTTAGAATGATATTGTTTGATATGATATAAAGATTTTTTTTATGATAGAATTTATTCATATGTAGTGTTGTCACGTGTCTATGAATGAATGAATGAATCAACCAATGAATCAATGAATCAATGAATGCTAATATATGTTAATGCATGTTTTCTATATTTTTAATTATGTACAAAATCACAGATGTGTCTTTAGGAACTTTTTTTTATTCTAGTGTCTATATATGCTTGAATCTTGATGTGTTGATTTCAACTATTTTCTAGTAGATAGATTTGGTACTAGGGAATTCAGAGTGATGTGAGCGGGGGGAGGGGCCGTGAGAGATTCCAACTTCATGTGGTTGGCCCTATTCAATAGAGAATAAATTAGGATTGGATAATCTTGGATAAAACCTCCCTCGATTCAACAAAGCAACAACAAAGTCAATGATGACTTTGTTGCTGCTTGGTCAAGTGGAGGGAGGTTTTCTCCAATATTAAAATACTCCAATTATTTATTCTCGAAACTGAGAGGAGCTCATCCAGGTATTCATGCACTCAAGAATTTTTACTTATTATTTAGTCATAAAAATGTTGTTAATCTATTTTATTATTTTGTTGACTATTTAATTGCTGGTTAAATTAGGAAAACAACTACCGGAGGAGATCTTTTCGGTCAACATTAGAGCAAAATCATACGAAGACAACCATCAAATATTCAGGTATTTAAATTTGTGTCAAGTTCGAATTTGAGCTTTTATATTGCAACTAAAATAAATATTTCTTCAAATTTATATCAGGCTTACCTATGCATACGGATTGGGCATTTTAATGGTTATATATATTTGATGTTGGTTGCAATATAGAGTCTATGTTGATTTTAAGGTCATACAAAGCAAGCTAGGGCTATATCAAAGGTTCCACACAATGCAAAAGAAATGAAATAATTATAGTGATCAAGCAATTAAATTATTTTTGTTGTATAAGGTTTTTTTTTAGTCAAATTTGTCGAATTTACACTGCTTTTTGGTCTGATATATGACAATTTGAAGTCGGATTTTGGTCCACAAGAGTTGGTGACAATTTTTTCTATTATTCTAGAGTATTTTTTTATTTGATTTTTATTTATGATGCCATGATATTGTTTATATGAGAGTGAAATATCTTTAAAAGTGTGGTTTGCAATACACAATAAATGTTGATTGAGAGTGGGGTTGGGAAAGTGATGTTGTGATATGTATGCAATAATTCACATGGATTGGGAAATGGTGTGGCACACATCCGTTATTTTCATTACCTTTTTCACATATATTATGATTATATGATAATGGTTGTAAAACATAGCTCCCGATCAAGTTTTTGGTTACATACACATAAACCAATGCATAAATTTAGACATAGAACCTAAAAGAAAATGTGGGTGCGTCAACTATATAGATAAAAAATTATTCTCTCATGTCATAATTTACATGAAGCAATGTTTATGCATATAAATTTTTTTTGATTTAAAGTAATTTTTGTAGCAATATAGTTATGTTTGTTTTATAGGTCCAAATGTATCATATTGGCATGGTTAACATGTACAGATAAACAAACCACCCTTTTATATGTTAGCATGTTTATGCATTTGCATGTGCATGTATAAGTGTGATTGGGTGTCTAACTAGAAAGATTATTTCATACTCATGCTCTCCTATACCATCTAAAACATTGAATGGATTCAATTTTTTATGGGTTTTAAGAGCAACATGCATCCACTAGTCTAGGGTACTCAAATTAGCCTTCTTATAAGAGTCATTTAGCACATCATTTTCTTGATTATTTAGAAAAAGGCAAATAAAAATACTTGTTTCCTCCTCCCCAAGAGGATGAATCCAAATGAGAGCACACAACTACCTCTATTGTAGCACAGGCCCAATTTTATCTTGTCCTTTCCCCCCAACTATGGTCACTATATGTGCTTGGGATTTTAAAACAATAAATGACTTGGTATTTTTATTATTCTTGTGAATTATTTGCACTCACCCATCAACCCTACCATTGTTTTCGTTGGAATTGGATTTGCTTTTAGGTCTTAGTGGTTTAATTACCCCATGATGGATAGTATTAAGATTCACTAGGGTATGGATTCAAGGGAAAAAAAAATAGAAATACAAACCTTATAGGAGGTGAACATAATGTGTAGATGTGGTATCGTATATTAAATGGTAGTTTGGAGTAGTGTTATTTTTCCATTTGGAAATATATCTTCTCCATATTATTCCCTTAAATACTAGTAATATCTAATGTGTGATGAATGACATGTTGAGCAAATTTTGGTCAACATACATTAGTCAACAAAGAGTTTCTAGGATTTTCCATGGATGAAAGAGTTTCTAGGAAATAATCCAAAAAATATTCCTTACCAAGAAGTCTTCTTAAACTCTTAAGTTCGAAATCCTAGCCTAGGTTCGTAGTTTCCTTGACATCATCTTGGGGTTTCCACCAATTAGGGAGACATTGATATTTTTAAATGATGAATAACGATGCACAATTATCGGTTTATTGCCTAGTGTTATGATGATGCAAGTAATAGCTTACATGTTCTCTCTGGATGAAGACATGTTCGAGATAGGTATTCGATGTGTTTGAAGTAGCTCATGCATGAATGCAATGACTTGATTTGGATAGGATCATTTGTATCATACCTCTTTATTTCCACATCAAATTCAACTCCTCACATATAGTATCCCCATGCCCACATACTATCAATATCCCCTTTTCCTTATTAAAAGAACACCAATATTCGTTTTCCTCCTTTCGTATCCCCTATGGCTTTAACTATGATTGGTCCTCCTCAACTAAATATTCATATTCATATTTATAAAAAGAAAATAAAAAATTCATATTGATATATAAAAAGGGTATCTCCTATGGATTTTAACTATGATTGGTCCTCCTCGACTAAATGAATATTTCACTCATGTGTTTCGTTTTTCAAGAAGGAAATTTATTACAAGTAAGCCCACAAATGAGCCATGTATTATTGCATTACACATAGAAGGATTTTTTAAACAATTGTATATATGAAGACATAAATATTAATTCAAGTTTTTTATGTGGGAAAAAATGCACAATAACACATGCCTCCCCTCACATCATGCTCGATTCATTGGCATGTAAACATCCAATCCACGGTGTTAGCACTAAAATTTACACATCAAAATTTTAACACCTTTGCCAAAATTATGCAAATCTTACCGAGTCTCCTATTGTTTCAATTGCAATTGGGTATATGTAGCATAAATTATTCATCTCCCAATAATAGAGTAGTATATCAAATAAACTAACTTGTTGTAGGAAGGTTGTACTTTCCATAGCGAGATTTGCAGATTTCTAAAAGAATTTGTTGCAGAATGTTCAAAGTTTCAGTACAACAAGGTTCATTAAGTATAACATCAATACACTACAAGAATTTTGAATTCAATTCCAGCTCAACTCTAAGTCGAAGCTCCAAATTTTAAGTCATGATCACAGTCATATCCAAACTATTAGAAAACCAGCAAGTGTTAAAGGGAACCCATGTATTGAGAGGTAGACATCATCCAAGTTACAAAACTATTTGAGCTTCAATCACTGTAGCTTTTTGTCCTCAGCAATGGTACTAAGCATAACTAGGTCGTCCATAATTTAATTATAGGTCCTAAATCCTACTTGACCTTTATCTACTTTTCCATGACTTTCTAGCCATAGGTTGATATTATTTTCTAGACTAATTCCATATAACTTGGCTAAAATAGGGATAGTCATAATGATCCTTAAATTAGAGGGGATTTTTTTATTATGTTTGCTTTAAAAAATAGAAACAATGAGATTTGTGTTTAGGGTTTATGGAGACCCTACTTTATTATTAACTTTAAGAGCTTGTGGATGTGAGGGATGAGGATAGGGTCACTAATTTTAAATGTTTCTGCTCGGTATTCTTATATGTCGTTAGCTTTCCTTTTTATGAGCTTCATAACCCCAAACTCTATGTCTTCTAAAGGGAAAAATTCTTTCTCTATAGAAATGGTTTAAATGTTATCCAATACACCAGTGGATTTGTAAAGCCTTTTAGGGTAGGAATTTCAGTCCTTTAAGGGAATCATATTGTTTGTTTTATTTTTATGACTTAGAATTTGCCTCCATAATTTTGTAGTAACTAGCTTGAAGAGGTGCAAAATCTTAGATCTTCCTTTTTGTTTATATAGATTTTTTTCCCCTTCTAATTAGGGATTTGTACCTATAGATCTTGTTCGATTTTAAGGACTCATTAGAAGAAATTATTCCTAATGGATTTTTTGACATGTTTGCACTCTTTATCATTCAAAATGTTGGTCATAAAACTTTCATGACACCTTGACATAGAACTTGTTAATGGAAGTAAAGTGGGATGTGATAAAATTATTATGGAGGTCTTCAATATTGTCCTTATTTAATAATATATTTAATTCATAATTTAAATTCGTTAAAAAACAAAATTTACTTTTACGAAAGATGATTACTTTTTGGTTTTTATAATTCTCTTATGGGAATTATGTGCATGACAAAGAGTAGAGTTAAGGTTAAATATATATGTATAGAGTTGAGCTCATGGCCATTTAAGAGGTCAAATTTATTATATAGATATCAAATAACCCATGGGGTTGTTCCCAAGCCCATGAATCTAAGACATCTTATTAGATTTTAACCATTTTATAAGACTGTTAAAAATTATTAAATCTTAAAAACCTTAAATCTTAATGAGAATATAAATTATTAAATTTATACAAATACACTATTTTTTCATTTCATCTTAAAATAACTAAGATATATTTTACACTTTAAAAATGATAAAAAAAAAAAAACATATTAACAAATATAGATATTTAAAAAATAAATAAACAGAAACCGATTAGATATTATACATAATGGAAAATTTTAGGGGCTAATATTAGCCCATGGGTTAAATTTAGGGGTTTTAAATTTTTAATGGGCTAATTTTTTATTAAACAATTGTTAGGTATGATTAGCCCGCATTTTATTCATTTATTTTTAATGAATAGAAGGTTAGCACCATCGAATTTAAAAATGGAAGCAAAGATAAAACAATTTCACCCCTCTAAAAACTGATTTAAAACGTTGTTTGCCAATTAAAATTACTAAGAAACTCCAATTTTCCCCTAATTTCCATAGTTGGTAGTTGCTAGGGGCTCTTTTGCCTTCTATTGATCATGTAAACCAAATTCAGAGTTAAATTCATCCAAATTTTATCGGTTGAATCTTGTTTTGCAAGTTGCTTAATGTCCGCATGACAAGGGCAATTGATATTTACTATAAGGTCTTATAGTGACCCATTTGCATCTAGGAGAGTTTTGAATCCCATCCCCTCAGATCAAAAGTTTCCCCAAGAAACATGGGGATTGTGAAGCTTGCGATTAGTGATGTGGAAATAATGTTTCTATGGGTGTTTGTGACATCATGCTTGGGGGCTAGGACTTCATTCATAGCCTCATATTTTGGCGTGTAAGGGGGGAATGCCGCTTCTTACAGCTAGTTCCATTTTGTTTCTACTTTTGTTTATGTTCTCCTTTCTGGGATAGGCCATGGGTGGAGTAACGTAGAGTCCCATTGTCTTTGCTACTTATTTTTGTTTATGTGTTGTCAAGTATTTTGACATGTTTCTTGTTTTGTTTATTGAATTTTATGGTTATCAAAAGATTTTTGTAGGGTTGACATTGTATTTTGTGGTTGGTTAGCCTATTATTACAGTGTTAATGTTTATCTTTTAGTAATGGAGAACACATTAAATATGGACTTACACAGCTAGAAAAATGGATATGTGAAGCATTAGAGAAGGTATGAAATGCTTTACTCATTTTTATGAATGCCACGTAGAAAGGTGTATTTGATGCTATGATAGAATTGATGATATTGTGCATTATTTGACTTGACTTTTCCTAAATTTATTATGTAGTGATGTCTTGTGATGAATTAAGATACATAAGGCAATCTATTAGCTTCTTGGGAAGATTCTCCCACACTTGTGATTCATTAAAAACATACATATATGCATTGGTATTTCTCTTTTAAAATGATCTTTGGTAAGGTGTGTGCATAAATGGGTTGTTGGTGGGCCCTTGTAATATCATGGGGAGCTAAATGAGGAGCAAGGTGTTGGTGGGATTTCATATTGACATTGATTCTATTTTTCGTGGTGAGGAAAATTTTCATTGTTGTTTTCCAAGAATATTACTAGCGTATGATGAATTTCTATGCACTGCAATAGATAGAGTGATGTACCAAACTACCACCAAAAGAGGGCTTCTTATGTGATCGTTTATTAAGATAGAAATCCTATTTAGTATTTTTGTATATGTTTTCCTATTACTATATATGGTTTTTTATACTTTATCAAAAAATTCACCAAGACTTCACAAGATTTTATAATTTAGTAAAAAATTCGCCAAGAATTTACAACGTTTTATAATTTAGTGAAAGATTCACCAATATTTTACAAGGTCTTATAATTTAGTAAAAGATTTGCCAAGATTTTGCAAGATTATATAATTCAACGAGAGATTCGTAAAATATTATGTATATATTACATAAATCAATGAGAGATTCATAAAAAAAATTATGTATACATAATATAACATTGATAAAATAGCCTTCATATTTTCCTATATATCATGGGGATTCACCCATTTACTATACATAGAAATTTAGGGGAGGTTCTAAAAAATTTCCCTATTATACATGTAATATGATCATTAAATTCCTGTTAAGAAATTCCATTTTGTAAATTTCTTCCAATTTGGAAAGATATGAATAACCTTTTATTTTCGCGTATTCTAAAAGTTCTATGATTTCAAAGGGGAAAATTTAATTTTTTTCGCAAGATTTTGAAAAAATATGATAAAAATATTGTTTACAACTCTCAATCTTTGAAATTTGGGGTGCCCCGGGGGTTTTTGATGGTGTTGAATCCATTTCTTTCATCAAAATTTTCGTTAAAACACAATCACATTTATCTTTTGAAAAAAAAAAAACAGATTCCGGTGAAAACCCCGTCGAACTTTTAGACAACTCCCTTTTTTTATCAAACCATATCTATTCTACCAAAAACATTATCTTTTATTCTTATATATAGTAATGGGAGATTTTAGTCGAGAAGAACCATCGATGTGGTCACAATTGCAAATAATTCAATAAGCATTATGTTGTTCAAAGACAACATTTATTGTTTAAATATTTATTTCAAAGATGATGATGACAGGGTTGATCAATTTTGGTCTATGCGGCCTTAAAAATGAAAGTAGTCATTTGTTTTTTTCTTGAATTTTATTTCTATGCTAGAAAAGCATTAAGAGAAGAATCCTAAATCACCATGTGGTATGAAAAAGTGGTTTTCTCCTTCAATCCTCTTTGTGTTACAAAGATATATTCTTTCATCCCATGATGTTTTAGATTTTCTTCTTTAAGCTAATTGAAATAGAGAGAGATTTTTAATCTTCTAGATTAGGGTTAATCACCTCTTTATAATATTTTAATTTTCTTTTATATTCTAACTCTTTATGACACACCATATTTTATTTAAATTTGGATGTAATAATACTTTTAATATTATAACTATTATGGAGAGATACCTCTCCTTGACTCCCCAATGGTTTAGCCAAGACTTGGCATCTTTATGCCAACCTCGCTTAAGTCGCATGTGGTTTTGACTAGAGTATGAAGCAATCTTAGGAATTCTCTTATCTCCCATGTTATTTATCTTGTTCTTGTACATTAGGTACCTAGTCATAGCTATGATTGAGCCATGCTTTCAATTGTAAATAGACTCATTTTTAAGAGAAAAATAAGATAATAATAGATAGACTCACTTTTAAGAGAAATATAAGATAAAATATATTACCTTTAATTTTGAGATTATGTATTATAAAACACTTTTTAGATTTACTCTAACATCTCAAAATTATGTTAAAATTAATAACTTTAATATTAAAATTAATAACTTTAATATATAAATAAATTCAACTTTATAAAACAACTTTTTTATCATTATCCAATTATATATTTTAATATAAATTAACATGATAATTCAATGATATTAGAGCGAACTATGGCAACTATGCGATAGTGGCATGGAATAAAATGAAACAAATAGAAACGAAGAAGAGGAATAAGTACAATCTTATCCAAATTCCACATGGGTGGTGGGCCACGAGAATTATAGTAAGGACGATCAAAGATAAGTGTAACCGTGGAGAAGATATGCACCACTCGCCCATCCCTTTTTTGAGAGTCATGATATTTTCTTAGCCGTTGAATGAAATTGATGGTCATAATGCGGATTTATGGTGATCACGGGAACAAACGTAGAAAAAGTGTGCAATCTTAGGGTGATGAGAATGACAGTGGTTTTAATGTTTTCGTTAACTAAAGTGTTTTGATTTTGTATTAATTCATTTTTATTTACTAGTATAGTTATTTAAAGGAGTAGTTTAAATTTATTTTATGTTTTAGATTTTATGTCGGTTTTGGTTGTAATTTGGTTTTTGGTAAAATCAAAATTTGAAAGTGTTTAAACTGTGATTTTGAATGCATAAATAGATCTAATACCTTATAATACCTTATGATACTCAAATTATGCAATTTCCATAGCTAATATATGTGATCATTCTTAATTTTCAGCAGATGAACATGGATAGATTACAAGTTAAGTGCCATCAACAACTTACTTGTTTTCCATGAATAGTTGCACTCATAAATTGCCTATTACCCATGCATCAATTGGTGTATCATTTAGTTACTTCTTATCATTGCATCAAATATGAGTTATCCATGCATGAGTTAGCTACGAGTTATCCTCAAATATGAGCTATTCATGTAGAAGCTAGCTACGAGCATGGCTACCAATTATTTTTTATAATTTTTTATCTCAAATTTATGTTATCTAGGAAAAATATAGGCTCTACTCCACCCAAATTCTAAAATATAAAAATCTATCAAGGTAAAAAAAATTTAAAGTATTTTAAATGTTTTTAAAAAACAATTTATTAGATTGAATTTTTAGAAATGAAAAATATATTTCAAAATTTTTAAATTTTATTCGTTTTGATTTTTTATTGCTCTTGTGAGTGTGGCTATTTTTTAAACATAACATTTAAGGTGTAATTTGATAAAAATGTCATGACAACTTGAATGTTATTATTGATTTTTGTTTGCTACAAAGAAAACATGTGATTGTTTTTAAACATATATTTAATGTGTAATATGTAATTTGTCATGTGACAACTTTTTGCATGTCATTATTGATTTTTGTTTCTTATAAATAAAAACTGTAATTGTTATGTTTCATGTAATGTTTTGATTTTGATGTAATCAGTTCTATATATTTTTTCTAGATATATTTACAAGAAAAATTAATTATTGATATAATAAATTTTATAAAACTTTTTATATTATTATGAATTTACATTTACTTTCTACGTTTTTATATTTATTTTAAAACTTATTTACCTTTTCAATTTCTACATATCTAATAAAACAACAACAAATATATATGATGATTAACGTTGAGTGGGACCAACTTTGGTCTATCGGACCAAGTAAGAAGGTTATTACTTTGTTTGCTTTAAAATTTTGTTCATATGCTCAAAAATCTTGGTAAGAAGCTTTCCTATACATTTTTTCTTGATATATTTACAAGAAAAATTAATTATTGATATAATAAATTTTATAAAACTTTTTATATTATTATGAATTTGCATTTACTTTCTACGTTTTTATATTTATTTTAAAACTTATTTACCTTTTCAATTTCTACATATCTAATAAAACAACAACAAATATATATGATGATTAATGTTGAGTGGGACCAACTTTGGTCTATCAGACCAAGTAAGAAGGTTATTACTTTGTTTGCTTTAAAATTTTGTTCATATGCTCAAAAATCTTGGTAAGACGCTTTCCAAGCTCACAATAGTTTTGGCAAGTTCGGAGGTTAGCAAGATTTGTATTGTAGCAAATATTATGAATATCATATCTAATGTGGGTGTAAGCAGGGTACTCTAAGAGAAAGTGATTTTCATCATCAACGCTCATAGACTCAGAAAGAGGGCAAACCCTTTCCTCACACTGAGTTTTGGGAATAGACCAACGCCCTGTTTCACTATGAAGCTCATGGGAGTTCATTCTAATCTTGGATATATTAATTTTCTTCTTTGAACTAGTTACTATCGAGAGAGATTTCTGATCTTCCAAATTAGGGTTAATGACCTCCTCATATTATCTTAGTTTTCTCTTAACCGCTAAATTTTCCTCACACCACAATCTCTCTTTAAACTTAAAGGTAATAATATTTTTGACATTATCGATATTCTGTAAAGTGTCATTTTCATCAATGCCCCAATGGTCTAACCAAGCCATCATATCTTTACACCAACTCATTGGTTTTGACTTGAATTTAAAGCAATTTTAGGAAGTCTCTCATTTCCCATGTTATTTATCTTGTGCTTGTACATGAGGTATCTAGTCATAGCCATGCTCTCGATGGGGGAAAGACCCACTTCTATGAGGAGAATAGGATAAGGTGTATTTCTCTTAATTTTGAGGTTATAAGTTATAAACCGCTTCTAGATTTTCTCAATCTTTCTCCAAGATTCTCTAGAAATGTTGCACCCCCCTACTTCACAACCATATAAGATAACAACAATGACAAGAGTTTTAAAGAGGAACTTTTTTTTATCCCATATGACTTTCTTTTATCCCATATGACCAGGTTGGTTGATTTACAATTATTTTCAAGACCAAAATAAGCTTTCCATCCTCCATCAATCCTTTTCTCAATGCTATGGTTCCAATTGAACTTGTGATGAATATGAATTCCAAGGTATTTGTAAAAAGTCACTTTCTCCAATTTACTGTTATCATAAAAATTTGTATAAGTTTCTTTTTTAAATTTTATAATCATATTATATATATATATTCTATAAAAATATTAAAATATACTTAAACCTACCAACAATATATATATATATATATATATATATTCTATAAAAATATTAAAATATACTTAAACCTACCAACAATATATATATATATATATTCTATAAAAATATTAAAATATACTTAAACCTACCGACAACAAATAGAACAATAGAATATCATAAATGTTAATATTAGCTATGGAAAATATTATGATCTTCCTATATACAACAAATAGAACATTCATTATATATATATAGTCTTTAAAAAAACTAGTCTATTATTGGAATATAATAAATATTAAAGAATTCTCCATCATTGGAATGTAATAAATATTAAAGAATTCTTAAGATGATGAAATCAATTATGTGTACATGATATATAATTTAGGGTCAGAATAGAATAAATATAGTTTTTTTTATGATAATGTAAATATTGAAAAAATAATAATATATTGATTTAAAGAAATGATTTTAAATATTTTATTATTAATTTGAATATAATATATAAAGGTGGAATATAAAAAAATAGATTTTTTTGAAAATATATATATATGATGATGAATTTCCTAAAATAATTATAAAAAAAATTAATTTTAAAATTTACAAATTATTATAACATGCATGTAATCTAAAAAGCGTGCACATTCTTTAATGTTGAGCATTTCTAAAACGTAAACAAAATTGTGATAAAAATCTGCCCATCATATATTCATACCATTGTTACCCATTCACCAATGCCCACGATAGCATAGAAAATAGCCATGGTGGTCTGTAGTTCTAAATGTATATACAAAGCTTCCTATTTTGCAAGCCACGCTTACCAATATTGAAGCTTTATGGAGTGATAATCTTTTTCTCTAAATGGCATCGATATTGCAGTAGGGCATTGTAATGCACCCGGCCACTATGGTTACCCTCAAGGTGACGGGGTGTTCTTATCCTTGCTTAAAACCATCAATTTCATGTTTTTGGTACCACATTGATAAACAACCATATGTCTTCTATGAAATCATAAATTATAGGGAAATAATATGCATGCACAGTAGACATTTAACCATTTATACAAATTAAATTATGCAATGAACTAGCAAGCCGTCCTCAGAATAAAACCATGTTCACAAATATAATAATGAACATTCTATTAAGCAATACAACATAATGTAAACCATGTAATTTAGAACATATATAACACTTATCTTTAAAATATTTCCTTCTAAACCAGCTATGGGTGACAAATGTTCCACCTAGCCTTAGGCCTTATGTAAAGCCTTACACATCTTTGACAAAGGTCACTTCCGAGTTGGAGCTATCATTCCATGAGGGGTGAACTTCCTCTTCTTTTTTTCCTTCAATTCACAGCCACACTTAACCCAGAGAAATTCATATCCAAGGGCACCTATCCTCTATCCAAGTGGCTTAGAAAACCCCATCCATAGTTGACCCCAACCCTTCACTCATTCCCTATCATCCTACACAATGCTAGGGAAGGTATCCCCTTCTCTACACGGAAATCCCTTGGGTTGTCCCCTTGCCCTTCTGGTGCTCTAGCACAAGCCAACCAAGAAGTCTTTATGATAAGGCTCCACGGATGTCGCATTGCAAGTCAAGTTTCCTAACCTCTGGGCATGAATCCCAACTATCAATTTATTAGGGTAGCTAGCATATTGTTTATCATGCTGGACTTGGGTGTGATTCACCAGGGATGATTTTAAGAACCCCCCCAAATTTATATGTTAAAAAAATTGGCGAATCTCCCCGATATATAGGAAAATTTGAAAGCGATTTTATCAATAATATAATATGTATATATAATTTTTTGGCGAATCTTTCATTTTATTATATGATATTGTAAAATCTTGGCGAATCTTTCACTAAATTATAAGATATTGTAAAATCTCGGCGAATATTTTACTGAATTATAAAATATTGTAAAAAGTTAACGAATATTTCACTAAATTATAAAATATTGTAAAAATTTGGCGAATATTTCATTGAATTATAAAATATTGTAAAAATTTGGCGAATCTTTCATTGATCTATAAAACACATTGAATGACAGTCTGCTTGTTAATTATGAGTTCAAGGCTTCTTCAAATGTTGAGTTCAATTGCTCTATTTCAAGTTTTGGTCTCAATACCAAATGGTGGTGGCCTTAATGAAGCCTTGATATCCAAGCAAATCCGAGTAGATCTTGGAGACATGTATTCTAAATGTGGGTGTTTGGAGGATGCACATAAAGTGTTTGGCCAAGTGCCAAAGCGAAATACAGCCTCATTGAATGCAATGCTTTCAAGATGTGCTCAACATGGACATGGCAGGGAGGAACATTATCAGAGGGGTTCTTCGGGTGGAGATTGTCATTCATAGCTTTGATGACGTTAGCATTGCATCTTCTTCTTACTTACAATTTTTTCCTCTACTACTTGAGTTTCTAGAATCTATTTGTAGTCCTCCCTGCAATTATTAGAGATTTCTTCTTTTTCTTCTTTAATAGTCTTGGGAGATGACATTTTTGAATTGCTTAAATCAATAAAGGAATTGCACCCATAGACTATCCTTCAATAGATTGTGTGGCTACCCTAGACTGTTTTTGATACTTCAAGGCAAGTTTGTACATAGGTTTTAAGCTAGGCATGTTCCTTAAGTATTTTTCTTGGCACATACTTTGAATAACATTATAGTGATTTTGTTGGCATCCTGTAGTGTCGACTATTGGGGGCTATCTTATTGTTGTGTCATACTTTTGGACAATGTAACTTTTTTCCATCTAAATTCCTCAACACTAGTACCATATCTAAATGTTATACCATTTGTTGATACCATATCTAAATGTGTCTAGTAGTTGATTTTGATTGTAGATGTTGTATTTTTTGTTGATATTGGTGTGTAGATGTTATTATAACCCATGTTAGAGATTTTATTACAAATTGTTTTTTTCTATTGATTAGAGTTTCCATGACATGTGGGGACTTGGACCTTGAAAAACCGATAAACTAATAGAATCAGACATTATGCATCATTTTGGCCTTCACTAGCCAATTATGCCCATGGAGGCTAGGAAAATTTTGAGCCAATTGGACTAGAGGAATGTTGGTCTCGTGCCAATAGGTCTCCTATGATCAATGCATAGGAACCTAGTGCATAGACCATTTTTCTCTTCGCTTAGCTATGTAGAGCTCATTTTTTTTTTCTGAATAACGATAAGTATTTACAAAGAAAATATACAATCAGCATAAACAAATCGAAAAAGTGAAGACAATTAATTCATGCAAATAAAAGGTAATAAAAACTTATTTTCTCGAACCCTAAATCAATGGAAATCAACTAAATCTAATATTGATTCAAGCTACAACAAAGGGTTAAATCAAGCATCAAATGAGAACTAGAAGCATTTAAGGGTCTAACACAGTAATTAACCAAAATACATGCAAACTCCACAAATCGACAAAATGTTTCAAATAAAAGCAATAAACAAACCATAAAAATTTGCACAAAATATTTGAGATAAACACCAACATGGTTTCATGTACTTGAATGAGCTCATTCTTGCTTAGCAAAAGTGTAGTCAAATTAGTTATTTATCCTTCAATGTCAGGACACTATCTATGTGAAGAGATAGCTCCTAGGCCTAGCTTTGTCAAATTCCAGTGTCATTTCCTATCACATAAAAAAAGAGACAATGTAAAAGATAAATATAAAAACATCAATCTTAAAATAAACTGCATCAAGGAAATGTATGTCATATCATCAATGTTATAACAAAAAAGTACAATGTAGAATCTATTTTTAATTAAAATGCTAGCTCAAATTTACATATAATGATCACCCGCAAGGGTCCATGGAACACCTATACCAAAATAAGACTCAAGAGTCTCTCATGTGTATTGGATCATATACAATCTTAGGTGAAATCCATTTCCCAATTCACATTATGGGACTGGTCCTCATTTTCGGCACTCTGAACATGACCTTCTTCGAATGAGCCGTCATTATGATCCTTGACAACATTATGTTCCATATCAAATTCATTAGATAAATTTGCCAGATTGTTTTCTCCCCTTCTTTGACAATTTGATCGCCAGAGAGCTACTGCTCTTTCATATGGAAAATTGTCAACCTCATACTTTGTTACATATAATCTTAAGCATGTATCCACATTTTTATCAAGCTTATTCCTCAACTTTGACTTCAAAAATGTT
The DNA here is from genome assembly GCA_027924585.1 of Larix kaempferi. Classification (NCBI taxonomy): domain Eukaryota; kingdom Viridiplantae; phylum Streptophyta; class Pinopsida; order Pinales; family Pinaceae; genus Larix; species Larix kaempferi. Next base: position 10,676,829 of record BSBM01000779.1, on the reverse strand, counting down.
AATGCACTAAACATTCTCTCATCCTCCACTGATCCCAAAATCATGGTTTGACATAAATCTACTAATTTGAAATACTCTGACATATTTTGCGGTAGAAATTCACTACCACTGAGTGTAGTCCACAATTTTGTAATTGCACCATATTCTAGAGCATTATCCAACTTAAAAAATTGCTCCCACATTGTATCAGCAAAGCATTGGGCTTGATCTTTCAATTTTTTTCCATCTAAAATACTTTGAATATGTTCTCCTTGTATCTCGGTCTCTCGACAAAAATGGCTCTGCAAAATCTTGATTTTAGCTATAAAGTCAACCTTTATAGTTTTTGAACATTGACAATGGTTCCAATATTGAGGGTATACCACAGACATGGCCTCCAACAATTCATCTCAAGGAAATCATTCTCTTATCTCTGATGATAGTGATTTTGCAATTTCTATCAAGCTGCGCCTCACTGAAATCACAACATTGTCAAATTGTTCTCTTGACACAGGGCACTCTTTGGTGGCTCTTCCTATTTTGTCATTATAATAGAAAGGAACCATATACCCACGCACTGCCATACATAGAAACCCTTTTTCATCAAACTTCAATAAATTTTCATCATTTTCAATATTGATTATCTTAGCCCAATTTGTAAATGCTAGACCTGTAAAAGAATCTGCCATCATATACAAATTATCTAATGCAAGGCATGCTAGTTTTCTAACATTTGTATATTCAGCAATATACATCGTGCGACTCTGAGACATCTTCACAAGGCTATTCATTTCATGAAGCAGAGGAAGAACTCCAGCCAATGTTAAATATGTCTCTATATCAGTTAATAGAAAGAGAAGAGTTTGAGCTTTTTCTACACTTAGGCGATGTTCATACATCACCCCTACCAAGGATGCATATTCATCGAATAGTCTTTGAGCTGGTCCCTTCAGTGAGATCCATCTTGTATCAACATCTTTTAATAGTTTGTTTCCATTTGTAACACCGTCGGCAAATTTTTTAAACTCTGAAAACCGTTTGGGACTCCGACAAAAGTATGGATGAACCTCACGTACAAGATATTCAACTTTTGAAACCAATGGAAAGTTGCTCACTATTTTAAATGCAAGATTCATTCTGTGAGCCATACAATGAATACCAATCATATACGGTGAAGCTGAGAGTTGTAGTCTAGCACAAAGGCCGTTCCTTTGTCCTTGCATTACTGATGCCCCATCTGCTCCAATGCATACCAACTTTTTTGCGATCATTGAATGATCCATACCACCAGTTTCCTTCAAAGTATTAATAACAAGTTCATAAATGTTTTCTGCTGTAGAACTTTTGCTCATTTTATGAATTCCAAGTAGATAGGAATTCCTAATATGGTAATTGACCGTATAAATGCTCATGCAAATCCATGCAGTATTATCAACAGCTATAACTTCATCCAAGGACAGTGACAAAAATGTTGCATTCACAATCTTCTCTTTCATATCATCCTTTTCTACTTGAGCTAGATATTTTCCCCATTCCCAACCACTCATTAAAGACCAATGAGAAGATGGAAAATTTGGCACTTGAATAAAAGATAGATATTTCATCATTTTTGGATAATCTGTCATAAAACGACCATTGGATAGGATGTGAAATACAGTGCTTAATTGTATCGACTTCGATAACAATTTTTTTTCCATCATCTTTCCGAATTGAGAAGTGATGGTTCCTCCACTTTCATCTAGTTTTCTCTTATTTATTAAGTATTTATTGTATTCCTCTTCATATTGGAGATGTCGACTATCAGATTTCCATCTAGCAGTAGATTTCTTCTCATCATTTCCAGTTTTCTTATCATACACCTTCCCAACATGCTTCTCTATTGTGTCCAGCTTCATTTGCAATTTCACTACCTTGCCAAGTTTCCAACTACATGAAATGCATTTAACTTCTCGTGAGGTCTCATTCTTATTTGTTGGAGGTATCGGTTCAATAAATGGGAATCTTAATACCCAATCAGATTGGAATTGTCTCCCGAAGTCCCATCGGCCTTTTTTCCTCTTCAGTGAATGGTCTGTGTCACCTTGCAAGGAAAAATCTTCAACATTTGAGCTACCAATTTCTGATGAAAATGCATTTGCCTCACTTTGATCACTAGAGGAATGTATTCTACCATCCATTGTATGTTTTGCAGATGCATCATCCAAAGTGTTGACATCTCTCTCACCGATACCTTGCTCAAGAGAGCTTGAACCATGAATATGATGTGGATGATTGGATTGATGTTTTTGAAAATATGACATTACATCCTTTTGTCTTAATGTTTTATTTTTCTCTCCATGATCCATGTTTGACATCTTGTTTCTTACTTAATGTTCCACAATTGATATTCCAAATCAATATAGAAACCAGAAGGAGGCCTGCATGAGAAAAATGATATAAAATTAGTACAACTGCAATTCCCTACGAGGAGGTTGGTCCTCCACAATTGCACCAAAAATATACTAAGTGATTAACCTAGGGGGCACTAGAACAACAGGGAACAAACAACACACCACAATAAAAAATTTCCTAAGGTTGTGGTGGTGGGGATCCGTTGAGTAATTTTGTGAATGGATTCCATTATGTTCCTTGGTGGCTCCTTGAGTAAATATTGTTAGAAGGAGACTAACTCTCTCTATATATCATCATGTTTAACTAGCTTATTGACTTGGCTACTAAGAAGAGAACTAATATGATTATGATGTTAATATTGGATCATTGATCGATGAAATAATTTGGAATTTTTTTCTCCTTTCAACCATATAATTTGGGATTTGTGCTTCCAAAGGGTTTCCTCTTGTCTCTGTCACATTTCTATTTGGGATTGGAGAGAGACATACAGTGAATAGCTTAGGTACTATTGATATCTAGTGAACAACTTTTCCTAATAAAATTCTATAAATTTGATGCACATATTATGAATAAGGAAAAAGGGACATTACCTGTAGGCATACTACATTGATTCACGTTAGGGCCTACAAAGGTATTGAAACCAGTAGAAGCTGATGTGGACAGTGCATTCATTGTGCTCATGACTGGCATGGTTGCAGAAGCACTTGGTCCTACAACAGGTGTGGAAATCCAAGTACTAGGTATCTGATATAACGGTTGAGAAGCAGGAGGTGGTGCAAAGTTGGCTATACTGCTAGGTCCAACAATAGGTGTAGGAATAGATGCCATCGTTGTTGAACTTGGCATACATAATGTACCAGTATTGAAACTGAAAGACGGAGTGGTTCCTCACCGCCCTTAAGCCTCACTTTCCCAGGCCTTCTAGCCATCTCAACCTACTGTAGATGCCATGTTGAAAACTAGACAGGCCAGGATTCAAACCCATGACGTATTCTTGGATGATGGGCTGTCTTATCATTTGATCTACATGACCCTTCATCATGGACACCCTCAACAGTTTGTTCTAAAGATGTGGATTGCTACCTCCAGGCTCCAACACCCCCCTTAAGTGCACAATTTGGCTTGGGCTTTCCAGCCATATAAGCCTAATTGGTTATGTTGCCACTTTGAAAACTGGGCAAGTTATAAATCAAACTCAAGAACTACCCTTATCGACAAACTGTTGTATCATTGAGCTACATACGCCTTCATGATGAGTAGCTTTAACAATTTGATCTAAGGGTGCAGATTGCCACCTCCAACACCGCTCTGAACCCTCCCCTCTCCCACTAAGCTACACTTTGGCTTAGGCTTTCTAGCCACCTCAACCTACTTGGCTTTGATACCATGTTGAAAACTGGATAGGCTAGGAGTCAATCCCATGACCTACCCTCGACTGACCATTGAGCTACATGCCCCTTCATGGTGGGAACCATTACTGGTTCGAAACACAAGATTCTCTACTTGACACATCCCTCTAGATGCTCTACTTGACACATCCCTCTAGATGTTTGTGCCAGAAATTGTTACTAAGGCTAGGGTAACAAGCCAACACAATCTCAAGAGTAAAACTCAATTCAAACTAGGGTTTAGGGTTTTGTTTTATGTGTTTTTGGTCATAAACTTCAAGAACATGCAGGGAATACATTCAGCAGATAAGCAACAACTAAATCATACACATATACTGATAAAGATGCATATATATCACAAAAATCCAACAAAAGACTGTACTGAAGTTCACACATAAAGGACAAGCACTACTAGAAAATACACATTAACCAGCAATGAATTTGTCATTCATGAAACTAAACAAGTTCAAACATGAAGCCAACACAGACCAAATGAAGGGGAAAGAGTCATATATTCATAATTTCATCAGTAAATGCATATAAGAGTTACAGTACCTATCTCTGAATAATTCTGAAAGTACAAGCAGCTAGCAGACCTCCTGATGCTCCCAAAAATCAGAACCCTTACAATGACTTGTTCACATCTCTAAATACTATGCTCTTCAAAATCGATTAGGTATCTAACCCTAACTATTTTACAGCCTTCGATGAGGTAAAGTAAAGACAGAATATCAACAAGTTACAAAATCAGCTAAAAATAGCATTTCATTAATATATCAGTTTTCCATTTAATGACAACTAACTAAAACATAGCTATTTTATAGGTCCTTTGCCACCTCAGCTAAGAGGGCGATGCCATCTGGAGTTTGCTCTTTCTTCTTGACCTTCTTTTGTTCCTTCTCCATGTCATTAATCCTTTTTGTGAGTTCTTTGTTTTTCTGCTGCAAGTCCCGAACTGTGTTCTCCAGCTGAGTGCATTGATTGTCAGCAGCCCTTTTCCTTTTAAGTGCTTCTTTTGCATCAGCCACTAGTTCCTGAAAATTGTCATTGATATCTTGGAGATCTTCCCTTAATATTCTATTGGCCATCATCAAACCATCGTTGACCTCCTGCATATAATTCATTTGGTGCTTATATTGCTTGACAGTCTTCTGTAAATTTTCCCTGTCAGAATGAGCTATTTTATCCATTGCAAAATCTTGATCTTCATCAGGTTTCCAAGGGATGTCAAACTTCTTGAAGATTTCTGTCTCTTCCATCAACAGCTTCTTAGAAGTGTCCTCAATGCTGGGCTTTGGATCTTCCTCACCTGCTGCTTCTACTGAATTAGTCTCTTCTTTTAAACATGGCTGCAATTTATCTATTTCTGATTTGTCATCATCCATGGACCCTTCATCTAAGACAGTCACCTCATCTGTTTTTAATTTAGGATTTAGCAACTTCTTCATGTTTAATCTCAATTTATTTTTCGACCTAGTTTTCGGTCTCGAAAATGTAGTTTCCTCTCCCATCATCTTCAGTTCTTTTCCTTGGTGCTGAATAGCAGCTAATTCCACCACTTCCAGCTTGTTTCTTTTCTTGTTAGGCCTTGTGGTTTTGCCATCTGAAACTTGAACTTCTTCAATTTTAGTTTTGACTTTTATCTCAGAAATAGGTTGTTCTTCTTCTAACAGGTATCCTTCATCATCTGAAATAATTGTGATGGGACTTCTTGGCTAAATGTGGATCTCTTCTTTAGCTACAGGAACCATTTTAATGTCAACCTTTTTCTCCTCCTGAGGATCTGCTACAGGTGCTGGATTATTTTCAGGCAGTTCCTTTTTGTCTTCAAACAGTGTGAACTTGCTTTTAGGGTAATCTGAAACCACTTTAAGCTGACTGTCATCCTATATCTGTCCTGCTACCTACTCTGTCACCTTCTTGGATTTAACATCATCTTTACTTGTAGATTTGACTGAGTGACCTAAATTTTTCATCATTACCTTCCCCTTGTCAGTCTGTCTCTTTGGTTGCTGGTCTTCTTTTTGAGGATGAACATCTGATCAGAACAAAAAGAAATCCCAAGTCCTTCCCTCATGTTGCAACACTGTGGTGATGATCAGTTTAATGAGACCATGGTGAAAAAGTGACTGGGAAGTGTGATCATCATGTTTCTTTATCTTGCTTGACATCTTCTGCATGCTTTTTAAGAAAAAGAAGGGCAGATTCATTTTAGAAACTCCTGCTATGTGTTGAAGGACCCTGAAATGATATTTAATTACAAATGAATATCTTCCTTCACAGGTCACATAACTTTGAAGTATCCTTATGGGCTCAATCCACTCCTTCCTGAAATTTTGAATGAGGATACCCTTGTTCCAGTCAGGAGTCACATTAGGCAACAGGTACCTTTGGGGTTCAAACTCAAAAGGTAATTTTTTAAACCAGTGCTCACCCTCATTGCTGATCTCAGTAGCTTCTGCTATTAACTCCACAATCAATTTGAATTTCAAAGCATCCATCATGATCATATCATCTTTAAGTCCCTTAGCAAACTTGCAGGACACCTGAGCATTGAAACCATCTATCTTCTTGAAAAACTTCAACCAACCTGCCTGCTGAAATAGTTCTGCACAGTCGGGAAGCTTCTGAATCCAGGTTAGGTCTGTGGGCTCAGCCCTTTTGACCTTACCACTTTTGCCACTTTTCCCCATATTCTTCTTTTAGAAAACAGAAACAATCTGGCTTTAGGTTTCAAAAATGTTTTGTAAACTGGTTTCTTGTGCTTTGAGCTCCTTCAAAATTTGCTACACACTCCTGGATAGGCATTCAAGTTCAACGTTCCCTTATCTCAACCATAAAACTAGGTTTGTGGATAGATAAACTGTGAGACAAGATCGATCATAGATGAAAATTGTCATAAGAACAATATAGCACGGCTTAATTTCAAAATGCACCATTAGGCATAATGTCGAACTGTTTCAGAATATAAGCCACTCAAACTCCTCGTTTTAGGGTTAAGGAGACAAGCAGTATGATATGTCTTCAGACATAAACTCCTTCCTTATTATAAACTGATTCACATCATTGAATACAAAACTTTGATCAAATTCAGTGTTCAGACTATTCGATGAGATTGAAAACTATCAATGGATGAAGTTGTTCTATATTCAATATTTTCTCCTCCTTCAGTACAACTGATTCAAATCACTCAAAACAACACTACAATGTCCAGACTATTCAATGTAATGGAAAACTATTAGTGAATATGGCTGTTTTATATCAGTCTTTCACTTTAATCTCTATGTATCAACCAGTCTAGATTTTCAAGCCCTAAAACTCTCATTGCTTTAGATTTGCCAACATAACATCAGCCACAGGCTTATTTGACCAACTGGAGACTGATAGCATGAGAGGAGAAAACAAAAACACCATTGTCTGCAATATATTCGCCCTAGCCAAAAAACTGCCATTCAAACCTGTATATGAAAGCCAACATGTTCTCCAAGCAATTGAACATGGTTCTCCAAGCAAGTGATTTCACAAATCATCACAATTTTCAACAGCTTTTAAACCACTTAAACAAACCAACAAAACACCTTCTGTGTAAAAGATGAGCATAACAAATTAATCTATGAGTCCTCTCAATGCTATTTCCTGTAGATTCTGATTTACAATGGCATTAGGTCATGAGAAGAATTCATTCAATTAGCTCATTATAACCAATCTGTCAATTACTCATCTGTCGTGGCTTAAAGCTTCATTTTGGGGTATCAACGGTCTCTTCTTATGAGAATAGGTGTCTTCATATCATTTCTTTGACTGCTGGTAAATGAATTTGGAAGCCCTAATTCTCGCTAGCGTTAAAAACACTCTCTTCTCTTCACAACAACACAATCCACCTTTTTAGCAGTTAACTCTTCTTCACGAACATTCCTCTCCTATAATAATGCTTGTAGAAAGAGAAATTTAACAGATTAGACCGGGATTTGCTGGTTTTTGTCCAACTGATTCCGCATAATATGCAATGATGAGCCTGCTCTGCTTCGTGACTGATAACCAACTAAAATAATGCTTAAACTGCAGTAAAGACATGTTAAAACACTCACACAAGGCGATTAGTCACTCACATACTGCAATCATGATTGAAATCCGTTTGAAATTTGAAAAAACAAAGGGCCGCGATATTCTTGTAGCGCACCCTTTGTTAAAATTTTGTCTAGCGCTACAAGATTATCTACCATGCCAGAATTTCTCAGTTTTTCAACTTTCTGCTAATTTGTCGGAGGTTTTAAAAGTTACTTGGTTTAAGAAACAAGTCTAACTACTCTCTAAACACATTAATGAATCAACTTTTGAAAATATGACCTTCTTTAACCCCCTTTAAAATATAAAAGATCAACAAAAATCAAATAAAACCTAAAAAGAATGGGCTCAAAACTTATTCAATCACCCATAAAGTTTCTAAGGAGACTAAAACTAAAACTTAAAACTAAAAATTTAACTGAGGCAGATTGAAAAACAAACCAAAACTGGAGAAAATAAATCAAAAATGGAGAAAAACTTACTGACTTAACATTTGGCTCCAGCTGCGGGATGAAGTCCTCCCTGTGAGGCTTCAAGAACTTGTAGACTAGTGCCTTCTGTCTTCAATCTAACTGCCTGCAAACTTCCATTGGGCTATGGAGTCTTTATTCAATCTCACTCACACCGGTATATACAATGAAAAGTGACAATGATCCTCATTAACTGTAAAAATGCTTGAGGAATCGTCCATTGACAGGGCTGAGCAACTGCTCACCTTCCAAGGACTGCAAGATGAATGTATTATTTTCCAAAACTTTAGATATCAGAAAAGGGCCAAACCATAGATTATCAAATTTTCCATGCTTACCCTTCTGTTCCTTTCTTGCATCCCATCTTAAAACCAACTCACCTTCTGAAAAAGTATGCTCTTTAATATTTCTATCAAACCTGTTTTTCATTTTAGCTCTGTACAGCTGTGCTTTTTTGTCTACCTTCTCTCTATTTTGCTGTAACTCAATCATTTCTCAATAATTTCGAAGATTCTCCTTTGCATATCATCCGGTTCCTCTTGAGAGTTCTGAAGGAACTTCATTACTGGAATCCCCAACTGAACTGGGAATACTGCTTCTGTTCCATACACCAGCTGAAAGGGAGAAGTACCAATGGCTTGCTTCACAGTAATCCTATCTGCCCACAGTGCATATTTCAGCATTGAATCCCAAGACCTTTTATTATGTTTCAGCAGCTTCTTGATGCTTTGAATGATATTCTTGTTAGATGATTCAGCCTGACCATTTCCCTGAGGGTAATAGGGAGTTGAGTGCTTCAGAATAATGCCATTTCTCTCACAGAAGGCCACCATTGCCTTGGATTTGAATGCTTTGGCATTATCAGTAATCAATCTTTGTGGACATCCAAATCTACTCAGAATATTATCTTCAATGAACTCCATAATCACCTTATCTGTAGCATTTCTTGTTGGAATAGCTTCCACCCATTTTGTAAAGAAATATGTAGCATTCAAAATCCAATGATGTTGGCCTGAAGATGCTGGATTTATTTCTCCAATAAAATCCAGACCCCACTGTTGAAAAGGGGCATTGACTGCAATAGGCTTCAAAGGCAAAGATAATAATTTCTGTTTACCTGCAAATTTCTGACAGGGTATGCAAGCTCTCACCTGCTGGTAAACATCTGAGAAGAGGGAAGGCCAATAGTAACCAGCTCTCAAAATTTTATAGGTTGTTGTTTTCCAGTATTTATGTCCTCCACAAGCTCCTTCATGAGATTCTGAAATTACTTCTTTTATTTCAGCCTGATCCAAACACCTTAACAAGATTCCTCCTGGGTCTTTCCAAAACAATTGATCTTCTATCAAACAGTATTTAGTAGCTTTCAATTTCAGAGATCTGGCAGCCTTCCTATCTAAATGTTCTGGGCATTGCAAAAATAACAAGAAATGAACAATATCAGCATACCAATCTGAAGATGAATAAGAGTCCATGATTCTTTCTTTCTCCAGGAATGCTTGCTTTTCTTCAGGAAGTGAGTCTTCAACCATGACATGCAGTCCTAGAGCCTGGCAATTAGAATCATCCAACAACTTGGCTAAACCTTGTCCCTTGACGAGCTTGGTAGGCCTTATTTCTACATCATATTCCATAATCTTCGCAATCCATCTGCCTCTCTTTCCTTCACTATCAGGCTGAGTTAACACCTCCTTCATAGCAGGATTAGGTACAAAAGAAATTACCTTTGAATGCAGGATATAGATTCTAAAAAATTTCAAAGTTTTTACCAAAGCATAAGCTTGCTTCTCCAGAATACTATACTTCAGCTCAGAATCTCTGAGAATTTTGCTAAAGAAAGCAATAGGCTGTTCCAAACCTTCTTTATTTTTCTGAAGTAAGACAGCTGCAATCGTGTCTTCTGATGCAAATGAGAAGGTAAGGAATTCTTTGGTAAAATCAGGACTTACCAGTACAGGTGCTTCAGTAAGAGCTACTTTGATTTTCTCAAATGCTATCTTTGCCTCAGCAGTCCACTTTACTTCCTGATCTTTCTTTAACATGGCTGTGATTTGTTTAATGGTTTCAGCAAAGTTGGGAATAAACCATCGCAGAAAGTTTATCTTGCCAATGAATGATTGAACATCCTTTTTACTCCGAGGTAAACTAATCTTCAGTATTGCTTTCACCCTTTCAGGATCTATTCTGATGCCATCAGCAAACACCAAGTGACCAAGTAATTTACCTTCTTGCACAGCAAAATGTGATTTTTTGGGGTTCAGGGATAAGCCAAATTTTCTGCATTTTATGAAGGTTTGCTCCAAATACTTCAAGTGTTCATCATCAGATTTTGAGAAGACAGTAATATCATCCAGATAGATAACCACAAACTTACCTTTCTCACCCACAAATGCAATGTCCATGGCTCTCTGAAAGGTTGCTCCAGCATTCATCAAACCAAAAGGCATCTTGTCATACATAAATGTCCCCCAGGGGGTTGTAAAAACTGTCTTTTCTTTGTCATCAGGGTGCATGGCAATCTGATTGTACCCTGAGAAACCATCTAGCATAGAAATCCTCTGAGCTCCAACTACCTGCTGCAAAACCTGTTCAATCTTGGGGAGAGGATAATTGTCTTTTAATGATGATCGATTCAGATTTCTGAAGTCAACACATAATCGAATTTCCCCGTTCTTCTTTCTAACAGGAACCAGATTAGCCACCCAAGAAGAATACCTAAGAGGCACTATTATCTTTGCATCCAACAACTTCTTTAGTTCTTTTTCAATTACAGGGAACAAGGCTGGATTGATTCTTCTTAGTTTCTGCCTGAAAGGCTTGACATTAGGTTTCAAAGGGACCTTGTGCTGAATAATTGCTGTATCATAAGTTTTTAGTTCCTTATAAGACCAGGCAAATGCATCTATATGTTTTTTCAACAGCTTAATATATCTACTTCTTTGCTCCACTGTTAAGAATTTAGAAAGTTTTACCATTCTGGGATGTTCTGCTGAACCAATATTGTAGTCTTCTACATTGTCTTCTGAAGATTGAATTACTGGCTTTGAAGGTGTATCATCTTTGGTGAATAATCTTTCTAAAGGTACTAGACCTTTTGGAATGAAGTTGCTCTTCAACTCAATGATTTTATGCCCCGCTATCTCTTCTGTAGCAAACTCATCTAACTGTTCATCCCTTTCATCTTCTTCCTGATCAATTTGAGTATTTGAAAACTCATCTACAAGCTCAAAAAAATTTCTTATTTCAATGTCATCTTCAAAAACCCTCCAGTGCTTCACATTGTCAGGAACACAAGGTCTATACCTCACTTCTATAGGATACTTTAGCTGAGTGGTTTTAGGGATTCTAAAATATGTGGCAGCCAGGGCTAAAGAATCTGCAGTCTCATTATGATTCCTGGGAATATGAGTGATATTAAATGCTATAAAATAGTTTTCAAGCATATCCCATACCTCATTTCGATATACTTTCAGCAAACCCTGCTTTACTTGATATTTGTTCTTCACCTGTTGAACAACTAGTTCGGAGTCGCGAAATGCAGAAATCTACTGAATTCCCAAATATTTAGTAGCCTTTAATCCCAATAGCAAAGCCTCATACTCAGCAGTGTTGTTAGTGGTAACAAACTCCAATTTATACATGAGTTTCACTGTTTCACCCCCAGGGGAAATGAGTAAAACTCCAGCTCCAGCACCCTCTCTGCATGAGGATCCATCAAAATACAAATGCCACACTGCATCTTTTTCCTCTATGCTATGTTTTATTGGCTGATCTTTTTCCACTTGTAATAGACCAGCAGAATTATCCTCTTCACTAAACTGTAATATGCATGAACCAAGGTCTTTATCCACAGAGTACATTGGGTGATTGGTGGGATTTTTATCATCTGTGACTATGTAAGCAAGTTGTAGCTCTCTGTAAAGTCTCCTATTTTCTCCACCAAAAACAGGAATGGTGGCATAAGAGAGGTCCATCTGTAATGTTCCCCCAACGTTCTTAGCCCATGACCTAGACAGAAGCAAGCCAAATTTTGGTGTGATGTCAGCTACCACAACATCCATTATTACACTTTTCATGGGCAACTGAGTAAGATTGACAACCATGTCTTTTATCACTCCTAGACACTTTACAGCTCGGGAGTCAAAGGCATATAAATCATGGTAAGGCTTGGTGACATTAAGGCCCAAGGCTTCAATCACAGCTTTTGGCATCAAGTTATGGGATGCTCCTGAATCTAATAGGCAATTATGAATCATCTGCTCGTGTACAGTCAAGGTTATATAGAAAGGAGGAGAAGCACCAGCCTCGTTTTCAGTCTTTTCAACCAAAGCTGATCCAATGAAGATTCTAGGGTTTTCTTCCTGTAAATTCACTGTATCTGAAACTGGCTGATTATTGGGTATATTCATCACTTTCAAAACTGTGTTCTTATATGATGGATTCTTGATAAGCTCAGAAAATGGCACAGGAATTTTTAGTTTACCTAACTCATTTTCCAAACTGAAATTTTGAACTGACTTGTTTACCTCCTCAATTTCTGCATTCTTCTTGGACTTTTCTGCAGGTTGCTTCTTTTCTATTACAGGATCAGCAACTGGTTTATTAGGAATAACTGGAGTAGGAACAACAACTTTCTTCTTAGGAGCTTGGACTACCTGTTTCGGGCCAGATCTGAGATTAATAGTCTTCTTAATTCCATTCTGATTAACAGCAGCATTTACAGCAGTTTTTTCAAACTCCAAGTCATCTTCAACTTCATACAAATCTGCATCATAGTACTCAGAATTTAGAATATCTTCTTCTGTTACAAAACCTCGAGATAAACCATCTCCAAAATGGTTCACATCCTGATCTGTTTCAGTTTCTTCAAACAGTAACTGTTCATCAACCTCTTCTTCATCAGCTACGTTATTTTGCAGAGGAGGGGGGACTCTTTGATCTTCATTCTCCCTCCTTTCTTGTTGGATGTCATTATTTCTTCGCTCCCTTGGCATGAATCTAGGAGCAAACTGTCTTCTAAACTGATTTTGGTTATTTGGGTTCCTCTGAGCTTCTGGAGCAGGTTTAGCAGAATTCTTTTCAAGTTCTAGTTTGTTCAACTTGGCAGTGAGAATATTTACAAGCTTAGCCATTTCATCTATTTTAGCTTCAGTAGACTGAGGTGCAGCACTTGTGGAAACAGCTTCCTTCTTTCCCTTTCTTTCATACTGCTGCTGAGGTGTTTCTTTCTTGAGTCTGTTGGAAGCCAGCAAATTGGACTCTACCTCCAATGCTGCCTCTTGCATGTTCAGCAGGGTGATAGGTCTTCTTTATCTGAGTAATAAAGAGAATTCATGATCAAAAGCATTTGCATAGGTCAACTTGGCTGATGTTTCAGTGGGTTTAATTTCTGCTGGAATTCTACTGTACATCTTGTTAAACCTTTTAGAAAAATCTGCAACAGTCTCATCTTTCTTTCTTCTAAGGGCTCCAAACTCAGTTATATAGTAGGTGTGGTCCTTTGTGTCTCCCCATTGCCTCATGAAAATATCATGGAGTTCTTCAATGATAGTAATTAAGTTAGCAGGCAAATCTCTAAACCATTTTCTTACATCCCCATCAAGACTCTGAACAAATACCCTCATCCACACATCTTTAATCTCAATGTTCTGATTGTCAGCATAACTTAGAAAATCCTCCCAATGTTCTTCAGCAGTGATTTCCCCCTGTCCATTGAATCTAGGCATATATTTCTGGTAATCACCTCCAGGTAATGCATGTAAAGGTTGAGGTAAAACTAATGGTGCATACCTAGCTGCAACCATGTGGTCCATCATATCCATGGGTGGGTTTTGACATGCCATTCTTGTACTGACTGACTGGGAAAATGTGGAAACTTGGCTGGAACTTTTTTGAAAAGGATTCCTTCTTACTTTTAGCTGAAAGATTGGTATTTTATCAGGGGAAGAGGTTTTAGCTTTCAAAAAACTTCGAGGATTAGTAAAAACCTAGAAAGTGCTCTCAGGGATGGTAGGTTTTACACAAGTTGAAGTTTCAGCTGAATTTAATGAAACACCCAACTGGTCAGGGTCACAGGAGGCTGCCAAAGATTGAGATTTTCTGAGTTTATTGGTTGTTTTAAAGATCTGCTCAGGATCTATCACACCCAGTTTCAATGGAGAAACAGGCCTGGTCCTGGTCCCAATCCCTTTAGAAGCCACTGTAACTACTTTTTTGGTGAAAATAGCCTTTAAAAAAGTGTTGGTTCAAGTCCACCTCTTAAACCAGGAAAAATGATAAGTATCCCAGGGAATATTTGCTTCAGCTTTGTCCCCGGCAACGGCGCCAAAGATGTTTGTGCCAGAAATTGTTACGAAGGCTAGGGTAACAAGCCAACACAATCTCAAGAGTAAAACTCAATTCAAACTAGGGTTTAGGGTTTTGTTTTATGTGTTTTTGGTCATAAAATTCAAGAACATGCAGGGAATACATTCAGCAGATAAGCAACAACTAAATCATACACATATACTGATAAAGATGCATATATATCACAAAAATCCAACAAAAGACTGTACTGAAGTTCACACATAAAGGACAAGAACTACTAGAAAATACACATTAACCAGCAATGAATTTGTCATTCATGAAACTAAACAAGTTCAAACATGAAGCCAACACAGACCAAATGAAGGGGAAAGAGTCATATATTCATAATTTCATCAGTAAATGCATATAAGAGTTACAGTACCTATCTCTGAATAAGTCTGAAAGTACAAGCAACTAGCAGACCTCCTGATGCTCCCAAAAATCAGAACCCTTACAATGACTTGTTCACATCTCTAAATACTATGCTCTTCAAAATCGATTAGGTATCTAACCCTAACTGTTTTACAGCCTTCGATGAGGTAAAGTAAAGACAGAATATCAACAAGTTACAAAATCAGCTAAAAATAGCATTTCATTAATATATCAGTTTGTCATTTAATGACAACTAACTAAAACATAGCTATTTTATAGGTCCTTTGCCACCTCAGCTAAGAGGGCGATGCCATCTAGAGTTTGCTCTTTCTTCTTGACCTTCTTTTGTTCCTTCTCCATGTCATTAATCCTTTTTGTGAGTTCTTTGTTTTTCTGCTGCAAGTCCCGAACTGTGTTCTCCAGTTGAGTGCATTGATTATCAGCAGCCCTTTTCATTTTAAGTGCTTCTTTTGCATCAGCCACTAGTTCCTGAAAATTGTCATTGATATCTTGGAGATCTTCCCTTAATCTTCTATTGGCCATCATCAAACCATCGTTGACCTCCTTCATATAATTCATTTGGTGCTTATATTGCTTGACAGTCTTCTGTACATTTTCCCTGTCAGAATGAGCTATTTTATCCATTGCAAAATCTTGATCTTCATCAGGTTTCCAAGGGATGTCAAACTTCTTGAAGATTTCTGTCTCTTCCATCAACAGCTTCTTAGAAGTGTCCTCAATGCTGGGCTTTCGATCTTCCTCACCTGCTGCTTCTACTGAATTAATCTCTTCTTTTAAACATGGCTGCAATTTATCTATTTCTGATTTGTCATCATCCATGGACCCTTCATCTAAGATAGTCACCTCATCTGTTTTTAATTTAGGATTTAGCAACTTCTTCATGTTTAATCTCAATTTATTTTTCGACCTAGTTTTAGGTCTCCAAAATGTAGTTGCCTCTCCCATCATCTTCAATTCTTTCCCTTGGTGCTGAATAGCAGCTAATTCCACCACTTCCAGCTTGTTTCTTTTCTTGTTAGGCCTTGTGGTTTTGCCATCTGAAACTTGAACTTCTTCAATTTCAGTTTTGACTTTTATTTTAGAAATAGGCTGTTCTTCTTCTAACAGGTATCCTTCATCATCTGAAATAATTGTGATGGGACTTCTTGGATCAATGTGGATCTCTTCTTTAGCTACAGGAACCATTTTAATGTCAACCTTTTTCTCCTCCTGAGGATCTACTACAGGTGCTGGATTCTTTTCAGGCAGTTCCTTTTTGTCTTCAAACAGTGTGAACTTGCTTTTAGGGTAATCTGAAACCACTTTGAGCTGACTGTCATCCTGTCTCTGTCCTGCTACCTGCTCTGTCACCTTCTTGGCTTTAACATCATCTTTACTTGTAGATTTTACTGAGTGACCTAACTTTTTCATCATTACCTTCCCCTTGTCAGTCTGTCTCTTTGGTTGCTGGTCTTCTTTTTGAGGATGAACATCTGACCAGAACAAAAAGAAATCCCAAGTCCTTCCCTCATGTTACAACACTGTGGTGATGATCAGTTTAATGAGACCATGGTGAAAAAGTGACTGGTAAGTGTGATCATCATGTTGCTTTATCTTGCTTGACATCTTCTGCCGGCTTTTTAAGAAAAAGAAGGGCAGATTCATTTTAGAAACTCCTGCTATGTGTTGAAGGAACCTGAAATGATATTTAAATACAAATGAATATCTTCCTTCACAGGTCACATAACTTTGAAGTATCCTTATGGGCTCAATCCACTCCTTCCTGAAATTTTGAATGAGGATACCCTTGTTCCAGTCAGAAGTCACATTAGGCAACAGGTACCTTTGGGGTTCAAACTCAAAAGGCAATTTTTTAAACCAATGCTCACCCTCATTGCTGATCTCAGTAGATTCTGCAATTAACTCCACAGTCAATTTGAATTTCAAAGCATCCATCATGATCATATCATCTTTAAGTCCCTTAGCAAACTTGCAGGACACCTGAGCATTGAAACCATCTATCTTCTTGAAAAACTTCAACCAACCTGCCTGCTAAAACAATTCTGCAGAGTCAGGAAGATTCTGAATCCAGGTTAGGTCTGTGGGCTCAACCTTGTTGACCTTACCACTTTTGCCACTTTTCCCCATATTCTTCTTTCAGAAAACAGAAACAGTCTGGCTTTAGGTTTCAAAAATGTTTTGTAAACTGGTTTCTTGTGCTTTGAGCTCCTTCAAAATTTGCTACACACTCCTGGACAGGCCTTCAAGTTCAACGTTCCCTTATCTCAACCATACAACTAGGTCTGTGGATAGATAAACTGTGAGACAAAATCGATCATAGATGAAAACTGTCATAAGAACAATATAGCACGGCTTAATTTCAAAATGCACCATCAGGCATAATGTCGAACTGTTTCAGAATATAAGCCACTCAAACTCCTCGTTTTAACGTTAAGGAGACAAGTAGTATGATATGTCTTCAGACATAAACTCCTTCCTTATTATAAACTGATTCACATCATAGAATACAGAACTTTGATCAAATTCAGTGTTCGGACTGTTCGATGAGATTGAAAACTGTCAATGGATGAGGTTGTTCTATATTCAATATTTGCTCCTCCTTCAGTACAACTGATTCAAATCACTCAAAATAGCACTGCAATGTCCAGACTATTCAAGGTAATGGAAAACTGTCAGTGAATATGGCTGTTTTATATCAGTCTTTCACTTTAATCTCTGTGTATCAACCAGTCTAGATTTTCAAGCCCTAAAACCCTCACTGCTTCAGATTTGCCAACATAACTTCAACCACAGGCTTATTTGACCAACTGGAGACTGATAGCATGAGAGGAGAAAACAAAAACACCACTGTCTGCAATATATTCGCCCTAGCCAAAAAACTGCCATTCAAACCTGTATATGAAAGCCAACATGTTCTCCAAGCAAGTGATTTCACAAATCATAACAATTTTCAACAGCTTTTAAACCACTTAAACAAACCAACAAAACACCTTCTGTGTAAAATATGAGCATAACAAATTAATCTATGAGTCCTCTCAATGCTATTTCCTGTAGATTTTGATTTACAATGGCATTAGGTCATGAGAAGAATTCATTCAATTAGCTCATTATAACCAATCTGTCAATTACTCATCTGTCGTGGCTTAAAGCTTCGTTTTGGGGTATCAACGGTCTCTTCTTATGAGAATAGGTGTCTTCATATCATTTCTTTGACTGCTGGTAAATGAATTTGGAAGCCCTAATTCTCGCTGGCGTTAAAAACACTGTCTTCTCTTCACAGCAACACAATCCACCTTTTTAGCAGTTAACTCTTCTTCACGAACATTCCTCTCCTATAATAATGCGTGTAGAAAGAGAAATTTGACAGATTAGACCGGGATTTGCTGGTTTTTGTCCAACTGATTCCGCATAATATGCAATGATGATCCTGCTCTGCTTCATGACTGATAACCAACTAAAATCATGCTTAAACTGCAGTAAACACGTGTTAAAACACTCACACAAGGCGATTAGTCACTCACATACTGCAATCATGATTGAAATCCGTTTGAAATTTGAAAAAACAAAGGGCCGCGATATTCTTGTAGCGCGCCCTTTGTTAAAATTTTGTCTAGCGCTACAAGAGTAGCTGCCATGCCAGAATTTCGCAGTTTTTCAACATTCTACTAATTTGTCGGAGGTTTTAAAAGTGACTTGGTTTAAGAAACAAGTCTAACTTCTCTCTAAACACATTAATGAATCAACTTTTGAAAATATGACCTTCTTTAACCCCCTTTAAAATATAAAAGATCAACAAAAATCAAATAAAACCTAAAAAGAATGAGCTCAAAACGTATTCAATCACCCATAGAGTTTCTAAGGAGACTAAAACTAAAACTTAAAACCAAAAATTTGACTGAGGCAGATTGAAAAACAAACCAAAACTGCAGAAAATAAATCAAAAAATGGATAAAAATTTACTGACTTAACATAGTCCAAATGGTATGAGTCAACTGGGGGATTCCACCCCTTGTTGGATTGGATATGAGTGTTTTCTAACAGGAAAGATTTTACACCATCTGTGGGAAATGACAGCTCATTCATGCCCCTTCATGTGAATACTTTGTTGTTGCTGAATACGAGGTGTCGCTGATCTGTGGTACCTGGTAGTGGTTCCTCAGGAACCTCTATTTCAAGGTTTTCTGTTGCAAGAATTTCTTCAGGAAATTCTGTTTCAAGAGTAGTTTCTGAAGAAATACCGGGGTTTACCCGCTGTCGTCTAGCTGGCTGAAAAGGTTCTGTTCTAAATGGTGGAAGGTTTTGAAACCTCCTCGATCTACAAAGCTCTTGATTCTCCATGATTATAAATATAAAATAACAAACTGGAACCTGGTGGCCACTACAACTAGGGGGCAAACAGCACGCCAACTAAAAAGTCCTAAGTATACAAACCAGGCAAACAAAGATGCCTTCTGGAGAAGAGTCTGGGATGATGAGGGGCCATAACAGATCAACAAAGGAAGAAAGACAGTTACCCGGGGTCCACAATACAATGACTAAAGGTGCAAGCGTTGGAATCACCCAACCGCCCTCCCAAAGACCTGCAAGGGGTTTCCTCCCACGTCTTTCTTAGGTACAGCAGATATACCCTCTGCTGTCACCTATGTATGAACCTAGAGTCAGATACTAAGGATACCACAACACCGAAAACTCCTGGGGGAACAGTCACCGGTCGAATCAGAAAGCGTGGGTAGGGTAGCTAAGCCCGGAACTCGAAAGAGTCCCCAATACGCAATCCAATCCTAGCGTATGCTCGAACAGAAAGTAGGAAGAGTATTCCCAACAATCTGATCTCGCAATGACCTACTGCATAGATCCTAGGAAAGTTTTGAGTGAAATGGGTTTACCTGTGATAGTCTGACTATGATTTTTGCGTAATGTGTGATCTTGAGTGGTTTAAGGTGATTTAAACTCAAGATCCTAACCAAAACTAGTTGGTGTAGTGTACCCTAAAAAAGAAAAATGTTTCTATTCCATTTTATTAAAAAGTTTTTAGGGCTATTAATACTCAAAAAGGGTAGTGCTTTTGTGTGGCGTGGTTGCAAAAAGGAAACAAAAGTGCCATAAAATCAAAACTTTCTACAACAAAGCTCTTTTTCATTTTTTCATTTACTGGAAAGAATAAAAGAACAATCAACTAAATTATGATTCAATAAACTGACCACAAACAATGTTTAAGTACAAGAATCAATCACTAAACAAAGTGCTGGAAAATGGACTAAATCGAATGCCAAAGAAGGATCAATTTTAATGCAAACCTACAACTTAAAATTGAGTTGGAATAAATCTATTCTACAGGAATGAATTATACTATGATCAACCTAACAGACTAATTGGCACAGAAACAACCACTATTTTTATTTTATATTTTTAACTCTAATCATACTATAAAGTACAGACAAAAATAAAAAATGACTATAAAGGGTCTAAATGCAAACATGTAATAGCAAAATGAGTCAACCTGAGACACAAATGCAAGGAATAATACTAAACCTGACTACAAATCAATGAATTCAATCAATAAAAAAAACAGAATTATCCTACAACTTCAGGAGGAAATGCATTGAACGAAATCGAAAAGTGATGCTACCAATAGCACCCCCTTTTGTAGCGTTAAAATTCCAACTTGTTTGAAACCATGGCCTTAACAATTGACTCACTACCTACAACCAAAATCTTAAAATTAACCATTGAATGGAAAATTTGTCGTACTAGTAACACCATTGTTGCGGTTAAACTTACATCTTATTTGAAACCATGGCCTTAACAACCAATATCGTTGCAACAAAAAATATAGGTACAAGGGTAGATACCCCCACCTGATGTATACATGCAACGTGCTTTAGCATAAGAGGGCCCCAGTTTAACAAATTATGTTATCACAAATAGAGGCATTTTTGTATAAGTTGGGCTTCATACCTATGTTATGTTAATCACCTTGTATATACATATAAACTGATAGCTCTCGTAGTAAGACTTAGCCTTCTTTTCATACTCATAATTTTTTATTTGCTCTCCTATTTATTTCATTTGAATACACATTGTGTTTACTGTTTCATTTATCATCAAACTCATACCACAACGAAAATCCATGCTCAACAAATTATCATATTCTTCAAGCAGTTTGGATGCAACAAATCTTGATGAAAAACATGGCTCATATAATTATCAAAAAGAAATCTGGAATAAACAAGGAGCACTTAGGCAATCAAAGGGAGATATTTGTAGAGGAATCAATAGCTTCCCTAACCCCAAGGGGAAAAGTTTCACATTTTCCTTATGTTGTATGCTATAATCACAGGGTTTGTCGTTTGGATTTTGAATCAACGGCTCGACTGGTGTGTATGTTTTCGAAGTTAAAAAACCAAGTATCATCTTTGGTTACTAGCAACAATACTCCAACATCCTTTACTTCACGTGAAGAATCCCAAATATAAACTTCTGGAGCGATTTGAAAAGCATTCCATTTTTGTGTCAATTTGCAAAACATACTGCAAATACGCCAAAATGAGTGGCCAGAGCTCTAGATCATTGATTTTTCTTTGCAGAGGCTTAACAAACTGACTTTTACCTGAAGCAGCCCATGCACAAAAAATTATCCTGTACATATTGTTTGAATTGAAGAAGGTTTTGGCAAACTTTATGTATTGTCTGACTTGATGGTTATGTGTATTAGCATTGTTTGTGATGGATATTTTCTCATAAATAATGATATTTGAGGTGGTTCAGATCCGCCTTTGTCTATTGTGTTTCCACATTTTTTTAACCACAAAGTTACTGTGTTCAATTTTTTATGATATTGTAAAGTGCATTTGTTGGCTGTATTGGCTCATGGGTATTAAACAAGCTACCGTATGAATGAGAGTAGAAGTTAGTTTTATACCGGTGTGATATCAGCTTCATAAACTTAAACCTCAATGTAGTTTTTAAACATTTTTTTATTCTACAGAAGGGAGATGCTTTTCTTGAGAATATTTTGTTTAATCTGGTAATGAAATGAACTATATTCAGGAATAACAGCTGATACACCTGAGCCTTATAATTTGGTTTCTGAAGAACATCACATTCAGCTTTGCATTCCATCCACACAATCTGGAAAGGTGGTCAGTGATTCACAACAAACATTTCAAGAAGTCAATGCTTCTTATTGTTCTTGTGAAGTAGATGAATCATTAGCAAAGAACAAATCCTTATCTGATGAAGCCTCAAAGCACAAGTCCTCAGATGCAACTTTACAGGATAAAGAAGCATCACTAAATGTCTCAAGTTCTTGCAAAACCTCACTGCATCGTTGTCTTTACAATACAGGATTTGTATCTATGAATCAATATGGTAGAGTTATAATTTTATCTCGCCCAAGTATTCCTCTGTTAAATAACCTTTCTAGTGCTGTTACTTTGATGAATGGAAATAATTCACTAGAGGCAAGTTCTAAGAAGCCAGTTTGCCCTCCCTTAAGGATAGGTAATTCAGAACTTGTTGAATGTATGACTCCTAATCATTTAAAGGAGAAAGTTTCTTCTGGGATGACTCCTGAACAGAGAAAGGTCTGCAGTCCTCCTAATGGTCTTATGAATGTGATCGATTCTCTTGAACTTTCAGCACAACTCCTAGAGGTCAGAGGAATGTTACTTCTTATGATGCAAGAGAAGATGTTCAAACGCCCCCATTCAGTGATAAATTGTTTGAAATTCCTAAAGAAGTGGTTCTTGCAACATCTGATAGTTGTTTTGAAAACTTTACACATGATTTGAAAGAAAATATATTTCGATCTTTATCTACTGCTAATGCAAGCTATGTTGACTTAAGTTCACATGTGTCAAACCTTGCTATAAGGGATATTGTTCCAGAGTCTCCCACTACCTTGGTGTAGGGGCATCTACATCAGGTGGGAGCTCATGTTGCCATGCATTCTCCCATAATAGAGCATATTTCCCCTCTCTTATCTCCTAGAAGCAATGATTCTGCACAAGAGCTCTGTTCTGCCAAGCAACATTCTAGATGAGGGACCACTTCCATTCACTAGTGATTTAAATTAGGTCTCTCTCCTCTATGTTCTAAGCATATTTGTGCCTCCATAACTTACTCCAAATTGTTTCTTCATTAGTAATCCAACACCACCAAGTCTTGACACTAAGCGTCAAGTTTTCGATTTCAAGATCCCAAAGCCCCAAACCTCCAAGAGGTTTTTGGAAGGAAAAATTTCTCCCAAGAAACTATAGCCCATTTACGTTTAGTTTTGTCACCGCCCAAGATAAATAATCTTTGAATATTGTGAATAGCTTTCAAAATACATTTGGGGGATGCAAGAATAGAGAAGAGGTCTAAAGGCATGGATTGTGAAACCGACTTTAGGAGAGTTAGTCAACTAGCTTTTTTGAGGGTTTGGAAGGTCTAGCTACTATGCTTTTCCTCTAGCTTGGTCAGAAGGTCCTCCCATAAGTAATTACATGAAGCCTCTCAATAAGAGGAGCTCCTTTAAAATAAATTAAAAAGACACACAAAAAATCGATTTCATAAAAAAATTAAAAACAAAATTAAAAGATAAAAAATAAGGAAAAACAATAATATAATACTAATAATCTAATTTTAATGTCATGGCTGAGCTAGACACCAAATTGGATTTCGGATTTCGAAAGTGCTCTATTTCCTCCAAAAGTGGTTCTGTGACTACTTTAGGAAAGCTGAGTTTCTCAGCAAGTACATAGGAAAGCGGGACTGTGGACACCTCCCATGGCTAGTCTGGGTTTATTATCTGTAGATCCAGGAATTCTAAAGAGAGAGGATATTGCCCGGAGTGACACTTTGGGGTAGAATCCTGAGGTATCACGGGTCTAGTGGTCATTACTCTCTTCCAAATACAGAGACCCCTACATTTTGTGATAACAGATTTTAAGCTCATTCATGTGATCAATGCCCACGCTAGCTTGGTGTCTAACATCATCAGGAACACCTTTGCAAGGACCAATGTTATGGCCAGGAATCCTGGGAAGGTGTTATTTGAATCTAAAAATGCCATCACTACAAGCAGCTTTGCAAAATTTACAGAGCAGATTAATTGAACCTAAAATGTTTTCACATTAAGCTCAAGCAAAATCCTTCTCCCTTGGCATTTTCACTGTTTGCTGCTCACTTTTTTTGTTTAGGCCGTACAGTTTAAGTTTTAAAGGATGCTATTGAACTTCGGGCCTTAAGATTTACTTGTAGGCTACAATGAAGGTATAACTATAAATGAAGGTTACAATGAAGTTTAAATCCCTACAAAAAATAAAATAGATAAACAAAATCTAAATAACTAAGAGTTCCAAAACCCCCCTGAAAATTACTAAATAATAAACAACAATTAAAAATGATGTAAACAGACTGTAGGGTTACCTCCAAAGCAGAAAAAGAATCTGAAACAAGCTGTAACAGTCACTTGTTGAATAAAACTCTGTTGTTTTTTATGCTTAATTCGTCCAACAGCATCGGTGGATGGCCTTAAATGGATGTTTTGTCCTCCTATAGACTTAGGCTTCTTTTCATACTCATAATTTTTTATCTGCTCTCCTATTTATTTCATTTGAATACACATTGTGTTTACTGTTTGATTTATCATCAAACTCATACCACAACGAAAATCCATGCTATACAAATTATCATATTCTTCAAGCAGTTTGGATGTAACAAATCTTGATGAAAAACATGGCTCATATGATTATCAAAAAGAAATCTGGAATAAACAAGGAGCACTTAGGCAATCAAAGGGAGATATTTGTAGAGGAATCAATAGCTGCCCTAACCCCAAGGGGAAAAGTTTCACATTTTCCTTATGTTGTATGATATAATCACAGGGTTTGTCATTTGGATTTTGAATCAACAGCTCGACTGATGTGTATGTTTTCGAAGTTAAAAAACCAAGTATCATCTTTGGTTACTAGCAACAATACTCCAACATCCTTTACTTCACGTGAAGAATCCCAAATAGAAACTTCTGGAGTGATTTGAAAAGCGTTCCATTTTTGTGTCAATTTGCAAAACATACTGCAAATACGTCAAAATGAGTGGCCAAAGCTCTAGATCATTGATTTTTCTTTGCAGAGGCTTAACAAACTGACTTTTCCCTGAAGCAGCCCATGCACAAAAAATTATCCTGTACATATTGTTTGAATTGAAGAAGGTTTTGGCAAACTTTCTGTATTGTCTAACTTAATGGTTCTGTGTATTAGCATTGTTTGTGATGGATATTTTCTCATAAATAATGATATTTGAGGTGGTTCAGATCTGCCTTTGTCTATTGTGTTTCCACACTTTTTTAACCACAAAGTTACTGTGTTCAATTTTTTATGATATTGTAAAGTGCATTTGTTGGCTGTATTGGCTCATGGGTATTAAACAAGCTACCATATGAATGAGAGTAGAAGTTAGTTTTATACCGGTGTGATATCAGCTTCATAAACTTAAACCTCAATGTAGTTTTTAAACATTTTTTTATTCTACAGAAGGGAGATGCTTTTCTTGAGAATATTTTGTTTAATCTGGTAATGAAATGAACTATATTCAGGAATAACAGCTGATACACCTGAGCCTTATAATTTGGTTTCTGAAGAACCTCACATTCAGCTTTGCATTCCATCCACACAATCTGGAAAGGTTGTCAGTGATTCACAACAAACATTTCAAGAAGTCAATGCTTCTTATTGTTCTTGTGAAGTAGATGAATCATTATCAAAGAACAAATCCTTATTTGATGAAGCCTCAAAGCACAAGTCCTCAGATGCAACTTTACAGGATAAAGAAGCATCACTAAATGTCTCAAGTTCTTGCAAAACCTCACTGCATCGTTGTCTTTACAATACAGGATTTGTATCTATGAATCAATATGGTAGAGTTATAATTTTATCTTGCCCAAGTCTTCCTCTGTTAAATAACCTTTCTAGTGCCGTTACTTTGATGAATGGAAATAATTCACTAGAGGCAAGTTCTAAGAAGCCAGTTTGCCCTCCCTTAAGGATAGGTAATTCAAAACATGTTGAATGTATGACTCCTAATTGTTCAAAGGAGAAAGTTTCTTCTAGAACGACTCCTGAACAAAGAAAGGTCTGTAGTCCTCCTAATGGTCTTATGAATGTGATTGATTCTCTTGAACTGTCAGCACAACTCCTAGAGGTCAGAGGAATGTTACTTCTTATGATGCAAGAGCAGATGTTCAAACGCCCCCATTCAGTGATAAATTGTTTGAAATTCCTAAAGAAGTGGTTCTTGCAACATCTGATAGCTGTTTTGAAAACTTTACACATGATTTGAAAGAAAATATATTTCGACCTTTATCTACTGCTAATGCAAGCTATGTTGACTTAAGTTCACATGTGTTAAACCTTGCTGTAAGGGATATTGTTCCAGAGTCTCCCACTACCTTGCTATAGGGGCATCTACATCACGTGGGAGCTCATGTTGCCATGCATTCTCCCATAATAGAGCATATTTCCCCTCTCTTATCTCCTAGAAGCAATGATTCTGCACAAGAGCTCTGTTCTGCCAAGCAACATTCTAGATGAGGGACCACATCCATTCACTAGTGATTTAAATTAGGTCTCTCTCCTCTATGTTCTAAGCATATTTGTGCCTCCATAAATTACTCCAAATTGTTTCTTCATTAGTAATCCAACACCACCAAGTCTTGACACTAAGCGTCAAGTTTTCAATTTCAAGATCCCAAAGCCCCAAACCTCCAAGAGCTTTTGGAAGGAAAAATTTCTTCCAAGAAACTATAGCCCATTTACGTTTAGTTTTGTCACCGCCCAAGATAAATAATCTTTGAATATTGTGAATAGCATTCAGAATACATTTGGGGGATGCAAGAATAGAGAAGAGGTCTAAAGGCATGGATTATGAAACCGAGTTTAGGAGAGTTAGTCAACTAGCTTTTTTGAGGGTTTGGAAGGTCTAGCTACTATGCTTTTCCTCTAGCTTGGTCAAAAGGTGTAACATCCCTCTACCACACCTACCCTTATCCCATTAGAAAGAATGGTACACGATTTCTGGTGAGAACCTCAAGGCCAAGGCCCCACTAGATAACCTTGCAAGCATTGTTAATTATTTCCTAAATTGTAATGATAATTCATCGACTAAGAGACCGATCATTTTGTCGCAACTAAGTGATGGGCAAGTGAAGCCACTAGGGGAAAGGCAAAGGGCGTGACATCCTTCAAAAGTCTGATAATAGATTATAGATGTCATCTCAGTGCCATGAGCACTTGAAGAAGAGTAAGTGGTTTATAGGTCAACCTTAAATATTATATCGTTATCATAGTTTGAGAGAATAGTTACTCAAGGCAACCTCTTAAATATGTTATATAATAATTATTGGAGGGTTTTGCCTTTCTTTCATATAAATGGATCAATTAAGAGATTCATAGGCATTTAATTATAGTATATTAATAAAGATATATATATATATATATTAGATAAAGATATATATGTATATATATAAATATACGTTACAATATGATTAGTAAAACACTAACATGCACACTTGCATTGGAAGGCAATCTCATATGAGCAAACACTTAGTAAAAAGGGATATTCGTGGATGTGGGGAATATCGATGAGATAATCGTGGAAGTTTGCCTCCTTAAGGGAGAAAACAGTTTCTCTAAACTACCACTTAAGGGGTATTCGTGGATATGGGGAATCTCGATGAGATAATCGTGGAAGTTTTTCTCCTTAAGGGGGAAAACAGTTTCTCTAAACTACCACTTGTCCCGCGCTGAGCAAGAAAAAACAACGGGTGTCAATTCCGCGAGGAGATGATCTCTGCGATCATAAGAATATAGATATGATCTCTGTGAACGGGAAGAAGGGGGGAAAAGATGATCTCTGAGATGGGGTGAGACGAGATCTGCGATCATGAGGAAGAAGATATGACCTCTGCGATTAGGGGAACGATCTGCTGGATACGGATCCTACTATCTCCGGGAAGAAACAACCTTTATAGAGGAGAGATCCAGTAATGCTCAGCATGTAGGGGGTGTTTCCGCTCATAATTTAGGAAGAGGAAAGAGGACGAATTTAGGGTTTCTCAAATTTGGAAATCCGGGAGAATGTTTAGGTAGACGATCTGTACGAGGATAAAACGATCTCAAAGAGAATGGGAGAAGGGGGAGCTCGCTTACGGTTGAATTCGATGCTCGGCCGGACAAGTTTAACACAATTCAGTTAATTTCTTATCTCTGCGATCTCTGTCCTTATGTTTGTGATGATCTCAGTTTTCTTTTGTTTATTTTCTATCAATAAGATTTACTAGCAATCTCTGTCATTATGCTTGCTAGCAGTCCTAGATTTCATTTTTGGTTAACCTCTGAAAGGGGCTGCGTGAGCAAGCCTAGGATGGGACAGCTCTTCAGAGCTCGATCCCTATCCAATCTTATGATCTCATAGTAAACTGTATTAGCATTTTTAGTTTCAGTTTTGATAACTTTGAATGTGGCTGCGCAAGATAAGTTCGTAATCTTTGTAGATAATGTCTTCTGGTAGGAAGCATTCTGTGTTTACTCCTTGTTAACTATCAAAACCTCACTAGAAGCCTTGGTTAACAGGTTTTTAGATGCTTGTGCTTCTTTTTAGAGCTGGGCAATCTCCCTTGGAGGGAATCGACCCATGTTCTTTTGTATTTTTTTTATGCTGAGTTTCTGAACTCTACGCTTTTGGGTAATGTATCATCTATCGATTGATTTTCTGTAGATGCGTTTTTGTTAGTGTAATGTTAAGTTATTGCTTAACCACTACGCATCACAATTTGGGGTTGTCCTGTAGAAGCCTACATATAAGATCTGAACATTGCTATGTTGTTTATGCTTTATATAAATCGGGTTTGGGGAGATTGATCCCTTGTGGTATATTCATGCTAATATATATATTACACCTTGTCATTAGGTATTGTCATGATAGGGTATTGTCCTATTGGTTATTACTTCTTGGGGAAATATTTCCAACCACATCAAATTCCTGTGGATACGTTTTGCTAATGCAGTGTTATTGAATGTTGGTTTCTTTATATATTGTTGTGGTCAAGTTTTATAAATACTGCGCAGAGCCTTGCTTAGAGTTTTATGTACCACGCAGAGCCTTGCTCAGAGTTTTATATATTGCACAGAGTTCTATATATTTATGTAGTTTATTTATATGCTTTATGCCTGTGAAGAAAGCACAACAATCTCAGGATTTGCTATAAGTTTATATATGCTTCTATGTGTGAGGTGATCGAAATCGATCCTATGTCTATCTATTCTACTTTCGGCATGAGAAGTTATCACATCAATCTCAGGTTGATGTTAATGTCTACTTATGCTCTCTGCCTATGAAGTGACCATATTCGATCTTTTCTTTATATATATATATCTATTTTGTGTTCTGAAATCGAAATGTGGCAGGGAAAGATTAGTATCTCACTTGGAGCGAAGGCGCTTGGTGAAAAGGGAATGTGGTGGAGATTACCCTTGTTTATTATGAAAGAAGGAGATATCCTTAAATAGGGGATGATCATTCTGATGGAAAGTGCCTCTAGAGAGGGCTTTTAAATGTGAAAGGCAATATCGGTGTTGCCAAATGTAAATCTCATTGTTGATAAATAATATATATAACTAGAATGTTTGGTGGACGTAGCCCAATAGGGGTGAACCACGTGAAATATGTGTTCCTATATGTGTGATCATGATGTCGTTATTATTGATGTATCTATTTCTAGTTCCCTTATTGACATTTGAATTTATTTTCTGGTTGTCTAATCGTCGATTGGCTGATGTGAGAACTAATGAAAATAGGCTATTTAAAAGGTTTCTTTTCTTTATGCAATGTTGATTGTAATGGTTAAATTATTGAAAAGATGATGATTCGAAACAATTATAGAATTAGGACGAAGCAATTTTGCAGTTCAGTTTTATTTTTTTCAAAATAACACTAACACATTCATGGCGATGTTACAAATTCACTAAATCCTAACATCATAATTTGGTAGATTTTACAAAAGGTCCTCCCATAAGTAATTACATGAAGCCTCTAAATAAGAGGAGCTCCTTTAAAATAAATTAAAAAGACACACAAAAAATCGATTTCATAAAAAAATTAAAAACAAAATTAAAAGATAAAAAATAAGGAAAAACAATAATATAATACTAATAATCTAATTTTAATGTCATGGCTGAGCTAGACACCAAATTGGATTTCGTATTTCGAAAGTGCTCTATTTCCTCCAAAAGTGGTTCTGTGACTACTTTAGGAAAGCTGAGTTTCTCAGCAAGTACTTAGGAAAGCGAGACTGTGGACACCTCCCATGGCTAGTCTGGGTTTATTATCTGTAGATCCAGGAATTCTAAAGAGAGAGGATATTGCCCGGAGTGACACTTTGGGGTAGAATCCTGGGGTATCATGGGTCTAGTGGTCATTACTCTCTGCCAAATACAGAGACCCCTACATTTTTTGATAACGTATTTTAGGCTCATTCATGTGATCAATGGCCACGCTAGCTTGGTGTCTAACATCATTAGGAACACCTTTGCAAGGACCAATGTTATGGCCAGGAATCCTGGGAAGGTGTTATTTGAATCTAAAAATTCCATCACTACAAGCAGCTTTGCAAAATTTACAGAGCAGATTAATCGAACCTAAAATGTTTTCACATTAAGCTCAAGCAAAATCCTTCTCCCTTGGCATTTTCACTGTTTGCTGCTCACTTTTTTTGTTTAGGCCGTACTGTTTAAGTTTTAAAGGATGCTATTGAACTTCGGGCCTTAAGATTTACTTGTAGGCTACAATGAAGGTATAACTATAAATGAAGGTTACAATGAAGTTTAAATCCCTGCAAAAAAAGAAATAGAAAAAAAAAATCTAAATAACTAAGAGTTCCAAAACCCCCCTGAAAATTACTAAATAATAAACAACAATTAAAAATGATGTAAATAGACTGTAGGGTTACCTCCAAAGCAGAAAAAGAATCTGAAACAAGTTGTAACAGTCACTTGTTGAATAATACTCTGTTGTTTTTTATGCTTAAGTCGTCCAATAGCATCGGTGGATGGCCTTAAATGGATGTTTTGTCCTCCTATAGCACTGTTTATCACTATTGGTCGCTTGGCAGAGGGGAAACTAGCTCAAACAGACTATAAAAATGAATGGAAACCCAGAAAAAATCGATTTTATAGGCAGACTGGGACCGCAGTGAGTTAAATCACAAGTCAAAGTTGCTGATCTGAGTCAAAACCATGACTTTGACTCAGTCAACTGATTCATACTTGGTCAACATGATTTTAAATTGGCAGGATTCAGATCAGCTTGTTTGAGGGCCAATCTGATCCAAACTGGTCATTTTCTTATTTATAGCGCAATAGGTGACCAATTAAATAGGTCAATGGAACTAGAGAATACAACAAGTAGGAATCATGATGTGGGAGTACCAAAGCAACTGCTAACTTGCAATGTGCCAAAAGAAAAATATGTTCAAGTGAAAATAAAAGTAGTGAGTAAAGAAGAGTGTATCAAGTGGGTCAACCCTAGAAAAGAGAGAAGCACTACTCAGCACTAGAAGTAGAGGTACACGTAGATGAGGAAGTGGAGCTATCTTTGTTCTCATCAATGACTTGGAAAGTATCAATGTAGAGCCTGATGATAAATCAGTTATCTTTCATCATAACGGACACACACACACACACGTTTTTGAGCACTAGGAGTAGAGGTAGATGTAGAGGGAGTGGTGCTATCCATGTTGTCATCAGGCACTTGGAAAGTACCAATGTAGAGCCTGATTATAAATTAGCTATCTTTCATAAAAACGAACACACACACACACACGCTCTTTGTTGAGTTCTGTTTGGCAAGTGGCTTCTCTGCAAAGTGCAACTACATTCAATATTTCGATATTTCCATTCAAGATGACTGCCCAGCAACCTCCGTTTGCATTCTGCCCCATGAAATTTTCTCTTCTATAGTCATGTCTTCTTCACAATTGTAGATATCCAAAATATCAGAGGAGGACAAGATTTGTTATACTGGATTACTCATCAACTTCTCTTCAATAAAAGTTTAGTTTGTATCCTTTGCAGTTGTTGTTCCTCATTTTGTAAATGTGAAAGCAAGAGGTTTCTTCCTAGATTTTTCATTTCTCCATTGTGAAAGAGGCTGCCTCATATTTGTGTCATTTACTATTTATCAGATAGTCTCTTTTTAAGAACATTGATACCCGTTTGCATTCTGCCCCATGAAATTTTCTCTTCTATAGTCATGTCTTCTTCACAATTGTAGATATCCAAAATATCAGAGGAGGACAAGATTTGTTATACTGGATTACTCATCAACTTCTCTTCAATAAAAGTTTAGTTTGTATCCTTTGCAGTTGTTGTTCCTCATTTTGTAAATGTGAAAGCAAGAGGTTTCTTCCTAGATTTTTCATTTCTCCATTGTGAAAGAGGTTGCCTCATATTTGTGTCATTTACTATTTATCAGATAGTCTCCTTTTAAGAACATTGATACCCAGAACATAAAAGTTATAAAATTACCCATCCACAGAACAGAGTAGGTGGTCTCAAGGTTTTCAGAGACTGTTTGTATTTTAAGTTTGAATCTGGGTTTCATTGCATTCACCTTTTATATCTTTTACATCTCTTTTGTTCTGTTACAACATGAATCAAATGTGAAACCTATGTAGCTCAAACATGAATGTTGTCTTGATCTGCAGATTTATCAATAAAGTACATGGTGCATATCCTGGTTTGAATGTGAAGAAGCAACTACATTAATTTCTCTGTAATACATATGGACTCTCACTAGTTTGTGAACATGTTGAGGATTCTCTGGTCACTGGATACATGACAAAAAGGCAGGCAAATCTTGCAAAGCATCAACTAAGAAGTCTTTATTCTCATGTGAGTTTGCATATTTCTCTTTAGTTTCAATATTTCTTTGTTTCTCTATATCGTGAATAGTTTTTTTTGCAGTAGAATCTCATTATACTTTATTTTAAGAAGACTGAATTTCAGTTTTCTCACCTGATTCTTAAATACATGAATTTTGTTTAGCCCCAAAGCATGACGGTTGCTTATTAAATGTCTATCTTTCATAATCTGTTGATGGTATGAGAAAAGAACCATCTCTTCCTTTTGATGTGTTTTTTTGCCTCATAATTCTTTAGAGACCAATATTATAATGTCTACGCACTACCTGATAATTTTCTTTTTTCAATGATGGACTCAGATTCACCCAAATGCTATTGCATTGATTGATTCCTTTGATCATAAAGATCATTATTTGGGTTCAGTATGGGTCGCTATGATGGTGATGTATATACACATCTTTACATGGAAGCCTTGAAGGATCCTTTCAACAATTTTGCTGTGACCGAGGGATACAAAGGGTACATAGAACCTATCATTAAAAAATTACTACAATCATCAAAGCTGTAAATCCTACTAGTATGAACTGATATCAACAATAATATTACATTTTTCCCAGGTTCATGGTCTAGAATGACATCTCATAACTGAATCGATGCTACAGTGCATGCATTAACATATTCCCTACCTATTATTTGATTGGACTGAACCAGTTTGATCCACTCAAGGATTTCAAAAATCGACAACATCAGTAATACTACTGCTATGTATCTTGACAAATAAGGATAAAACACTCTTGAATGAGAATTACTAGGGTGAGACCATAGTAAAATGAAATCATGGAAACAGAGAACGCTTGCAATTTTTGAATACATGGGATTTGAAGCAGGTACTATACAAGCAATCAATCCAGTTGCCACATACCTTTTAATGCTCGAAACCCTTCAGAAATGTACAGCCAAAGCAGTTAGCAAACCTCCAGATACACGCTACAAACTAGTAACACAATTCCTTGAAACAAACAGTAAAAATGAGCCTCGTATGGGTGAAAATCAAGAATTTTACCAGCGTGATTCAACATTTATTCAACATGGGCGATGCTAGGGGTTTTATTGGCACTCTAGCAGCCAAATCGTGGGCGAATCGGACTCCAAAACTGCTATTCCTTGAAATCGAGGGCGAATAATAGCTCCAAAAAAAATCATGCCAGAAATCAAGGGCGAACAATAGCTCCAAAAACCACCATGCCAGAAATCACGGGCGAATGAGTTTACAGGAAACACCATCCCTAAAAATCGGGGGCGACTGGTGCATCCAAGGAAAAATCAAGGAAAATAAACTGGCGAAAATAAATTTTCCCCTATTTCTCCCACAAAAATCAAGGGCGACTGGTTTCTCTTGTAAATTCCTGCTAAATACGTTTTTGGGTATACAGAGTTTGAATATTTTAAAAATAATAATTAGTGGGCTATTAAAAATAATTCTAAAAAACCTCTTTTACATAAAAATTCGCACCAAAAAAAATTGGAAACCTTCTAAATTCGCCATTGGGCTAAATTTCGACCCTAAAATCATCCCTGTGATTCACTATAGATTCCTTCCTTTTAACAAGCAATACACTAGGATCAAATTTTCCACAATTGTATTCATTAAAGAACAAACATTTTCCTTCACAGTGTCAACCATATGAATTCTCATTAGCATAATGATACCATCAATTAATACCATAGATTCATCTCTAGCACATAATGAAGGATATAACGATTGAATCCTCCACTAGATATACACATGACAAGATCATGACAAGTGGTATGCTAAAATTCACTACTTAAATACCCCCTTTAATCCCACTTAGAATATAGATTTATAAACGATTCAAATGGATATCCACCAACCCTTGAAAAACTAGGTGACTAAGGTCTTACCCCTAGACCTCCCTTACATTTCCCCCTCTCGTGGAATCATAGCCAACCATTCTTGTTTCATCCCTCCATTCCCCAACTAATGGTTGAAGTTTTATAATAATAATATCAAAACACAATTACACTATCCTTAGTCATCCAAACCATTGACACCAATATTTTAGCCTCATCATGTTGTACAATTTACATATTTACATTCTCGGGGAAAAAGATGGCATTACATTCCCATCCCCCTTAATTTATTTACTATCCCTGATTCATACCAACACTTTATACATTATTTACATCAAAATTCTCAAAAATCCAAATGTATTCCTCTTGCATGGTATCCTCCAATTCCCACATTGCCTCCTCAAGGACATAATGCATCCATTGGACCTTTATCCACCCTATATTGCAATTCTTGAGCAACCTAATATTTTTGTCAAGAATGTGCATCGGCTGCACCAGAACATATTCTTCTAGTTCTACATGAATCATATACCAATCAACGATGTGGTTAGGATCATGTACATAATTTTTCAACAAAGACATACGGAACACATTATGCACATTAATACAAGTAGGCAATGTAAGTGCACATGCAACTAGTCCTATCATAGCCAATATTTTAAAAGGCCCACGGAATATGGGAACTAGCTTATGAGAAATTCCAAGGTTCAATGATTTCTTCTTGGGCTTGATTTTCATATGTACTTGATCCCTCAGTTGGAATTCCTTGCATACTTTACCTCTATATACATAACAAGCATGTGATTTGTTACAAATCTCGGAAATTGAAGGAACATGATAAAAATTATGTCACACATGATTTGGATTTGTGTGTTGTAGTGCATTCCCTTAAAGATGTAGAGACATTATCTCATGGGAAGGAAATTTGAACTAAGAATAGATCCCAATGGACTAAAATATTTGTTTGAAAATCCAACCTTGAATGTAATATAGTCCAAATGGTTGGAATTTCTCTATGACTTTGGTTTTGAAATCAAATATATTAAGACATATTAAGGGTGGAAAGAATAAGGTTGATGATGCTATCAGCAGGAGGATACATGTTATCCATGTTACAACAATTAGCATAATCAAATCAGGCCTAAAGGCTAGAATTATTGAAGCTATTTCCTTAAATGAGCATTATCATCAGATAAAATATGGTTTGTACCAATAAAAGGTACACCAAATATATGAACAATATAGATTGGAGGAATATGGACTTAATAGGTATAAAGGAAGAGTATATCTTCCTATTTTTGTTGAATTAAGTAAATTTATTATGGATTAATTGCATGAAATCCCTTCTATATGACACTGAGGATATCAAAATACCATTGCAACAATAAGAGGTCAGTACTTATGGCCTGGTATAAAAACGATGTTGTTGATTACATACCAAGATGTATGGAATTCCTAAAGGTAAAGCATTAGCATGGGAATCCAACAAGATTGCTACAGCCATTGTCAATTCTAGAGTGAAGGCAAGATGTGGTAACAATTTTTGTCTTATCACAATTTTTTCCAAAACACGGAGGTTGCATGCTTCCATCATGGTAGTGGTGGATAAATTGACCAAGGATGATCATTAATTTATTCATGGTAAGTCAAATTATAAGGTTGCTAATATTAAAAATGTTTACATGAAAGGGATTGCCATGTTACCTGGGATATGTAAGGCAGTTATATCTAATAGAGATCCAATATTTACTTCAAACTTTTGGGAAGGATTGTTCAAAGGTTTTGTAACAAACTTGAATTTGAATACAACATAACACCTACGGGAAAATGGGTAGACTAAAAGGGTGAATCGGGTCATTGAATATATGCCAAGGATGTATGTAATGGATCAACATCTAAGTGGGAAAATTATTTACATTTGGTGGATTTTTCCTATAAAAATGGAAATCATGCTTCCCTGGAGATGAGTCCATCCGAGGTAATATATGGCAAGAAGCGCAATACTCCATTCAATTGGGATAGTACAATAGGAAAAGTAATAGTTTCACCATAACTGCTAAAGGAAATGGAAGAGAAAATTATTAAGATGAGGCATAATATGACGACATCACATGATAGGAAGACAATGCAGATAACAAACAAAGAAGAAAATGTAAACCTTATGAAGAAATTTCCAGAGAATTTAATAAAATTAAGCCTCCTATATTCAATGGTCAGATTGAAACAAGAGAAGAGGTAGAGGCATGGCTTTTGGGAATGAAAAAGTATTTCCAGATTTATAATTACTCAAAAGAATTGAAAGCAAAACTGGCAATCTATTATTTAACCGGAAAGGCTGACATATGGTGCAAATATATTAACAAGGTAAAGTACATCAAATAAAAATACTTGACATGGAAACTTTTTAAGAAATACTTTAAAATAAAATACTTATCAGAGCAATACTATGAAGAAAATGATAAAGAACTTTACGACTTGAAGTTAGGAACTATGACTATGAAAGAACTGTGGAGTAATTTCTTAAGTTTATTACGTTATGTACCCTATATTATTGACGAAAAACAAAAAATACAACGTTTTCTAAGCTATCTACCATCGATTTATAAAGAAAGAGTTGAATATGATAATCCCAAAAACATTAGATGAAACTATGAGAAAAGAAAATTTATGTTATGACCAAAATAAAAATAGAAGAGATAATATACCAAGTTGGAAGAACAAAAGGCATGAAAGTTTCGAACATAAAAAGGAAGGTACAAAATTTCATAACACTTTTTGGGAATAATTATCGGAATTATCAAGGGAATAATTTCAAAAGTAATCAACAACAAAATACTACGGTAATAAAAGGAAAAGAAGTGCCTCTTGCTTATAACAGAAATACTGCTCAAAGAGAACCTTTAAAATGATGGGAATGTGGCGAACCACATTATTTTAAAGACTGTCCAATTAGAAGAAAGAGTTTTAACAATGTTCACACTATTCAAGAAGATACTATGATTGGAGATGTAGCAAGGAGCATGCCCAGAATTTTTGCAGCATTGGAGAACATGCAAGCAGACCATCATACATCTATGGTGGAAATCGAAGGTATGTTAAAATACAAACCAATATCTATATTAATTGATATAGATGCAAATTTCAGTTATGTTTCACAAAGAATTGTAGAACTATGTAAATTACAATAGAATAAATTTGAAAAGTCTTGGTCAGTTCAACTTGCTATAGGCAAGAAACAAAAAGTAACTAGTTTTGTGAAAGAATGTGAATTTAATATGAATGGTCTTATGACGCATGCTGATTTAAATATTATGCCCTTAGGATCTTATTATATATTGATAGGCATGGGTTGGTTAGAGAAACATAGAGTAATTTTAAACTTTTATGATAAACCCTTCTCATGCATAGATGAAAAAGATAAAACCATGGTAGTAAGAGGAATTCCAAGGAAGACTACCATTAGAGAACTAACAGCTTTACAAATGAAAAGGTATGTTCACAAAGGATATAAAGTATATGTTGTTTGCATAATTAATGAAAGAGATAAAACAAATGAAATTAAAATAGATGATATTCCAGTATTAAAAGAATATAAAGATGTATTTCCGAAAGAAATTCTCAGATTACCTCCAAAAAGAGAAATAGACTTCACTATTGATTTAGTACGAGGAGCGATACCAACTTCAAAAGATCCTTACTAAATGAACATACTAGAAATTAATGAATTAAAATCCCTAATACATGAATTAATATATAAGTAATACATTCAACCAAGTGTTTCTCCTTGGGGGGAACCGGTTTTGTTTGTAAAGAAAAAGGATGGTACCTTAAGGTTGTGTATAGATTACAAACAGTTAAATGAAATGACAATTAAAAACATATATCCTCTACCTCAAATTGACGACTTGTTTGACCAATTTCAAGGAGCGACAATATTTTCAAAAATAGACTTGAGATCTGGATATCATCGAGTTCGAGTTAAAGATGAAGATATCTTTAAAACATATTTTAGGACTAGATACGGTCACTATGAATTTGGCGTAATGCCCTTCGGGTTGACAAATGATCCAACATATTTTATGTGTCTAATGAATAGTGTACTAAGTAAATACTTAGACAAATTTGTAGTTTTCTCTTTTAACGACATTTTAATCTATTCTAAAAATGAATAGGAGCATGAAGAACATTTAAATATAGTATTACAAGTACTAAGAGAACAAGAACTTTATGCTAAGTTTAGTAAATGCGATTTATTTAAAGATAAAATCCAATACTTAGGACATGTCATTTCTAAATAAGGGATATCAGTTGATCCTGATAAAATAAAAGATATAATGGAATGGCATGTTACTAAAGATGTATCAAATATACGATCCTTTATGGGAACTACTGGCTACTATCAAAAATTTATTGAAGGATTTTCTAGAATTGCTTACCCTATAACTTCATTACAAATAAAATGAAAGAAGTTCGACTAGAATGAGAAATGTGAAAAAATATTTAATAAACTGAAATACTTATTAACAACAACCCCTATCCTAAAGATTGCAGATCCTTATAAAGATTTTTTTATTTCCACAGATGCATGTAAATAAGGTTTAGGTGGAGTATTAATGCAAGAAAACTATGTGGTGGCATATGAATCAAGGAAACTTAAAGAACATGAAAAGAACTATGCTACTCATGATTTGGATTTAGCTGCTATTATTCATGCACTTAAGATGTGGCGACACTATCTTATAGGAAGAAGGTTCTTACTAATGTCTGATAACATAAGCTTAAAATATTTATTTGACCAACAAAATTTAAATGCTAGACATGATAGATGGTTGTCTTTCCTAAGCGAATACGATTTTGAAATTAGACATATCAAAGGAATGGAAAATAAAGTGGCTGATGCATTAAGTCATCATGCAAATATGTTTTATGTAGCTACAAGTAGCAGCTATGAAACAAATTTGGATGATAAAATCGAAACAACAACAAAATTTGATAAAGAATATAAAAAATTAAAGGAAAAGAGAACAGAAAATAAGACAAATCAAGTAAAATGAAAATTCAGCCTAAACATAAAAGAATTATTAGTATACAAGGAAGATTATATATACCTAATTCATAAGAGATTAAGTCATTAATCATGAATGAAATGCATATAATACCATATTTAGGACATCCTGGGTATCAGAAAATGATTAGTATGTTAATAAGGGAATTATTTTGGCCTAATATGAAAAATGAAGTAGCAGAATATATAGCTAGATGCATTGAATGCTAGCAAGTTAAGGATGAACATCAGCATCCATCTAGATTGCTACAGCTTTTACCCATTCCAGAATGGAAGTGGGAAGTTATTAGCATGGATTTTATAACAGGTTTGCATAAAAATGCTAGACAAAATGATTCAATTATGGTTGTTGTGGATAAACTTAGTAAAGAAGCAAGTTTTATTCCTATCAACTCTACTTACAAGGCCATTAACATTGTTGATATTTTTATGAAGGAGATATTTAGATTGCATGGCGTTCCTAAAGTACTAATTTCTGATAGGGATGCAAAGTTTATGGGAAATTTCTAGAAAAATTTATATAAAGGTTTGGACACTCAATTAAATTTTAGTACCACATATCACCCTCAGACCGATGGACAAACTAAAAGATTGAACCATATTCTAGAAGATATGCTTAGAATGTATGTAGTAGATAAACCTAGTAAATAGGAAGAGTATTTACATCTTGTTGAATTTGCATATAATAATCATTTTCAAGCTTCTGCTAAAATGAGTCCATTCGAAATGCTTTATGGACGGAAATGTAACACTCCAATTTCTTGGAGTGTCTGGTTGATAAATTAATATTAGGTCCTGAGTTATTGAGGGATATGGAGCTAACAGTGAAACATGTACAACACAATTTGAAGATAGCTCAGGATAGAGAAAAAATTTATCCAGATTTAAAAAGAACTCAAAGAGAGTTCCAGGTAGGAGACCATGTATATGTAAAATTGAAACCAAGAAAAAGTTCCTTAATATTGGGAAAATGTGAAAAGTTAGCACCCATGTATTGTGGACCTTTTGAAATTTTAAAAAAGATTGGGCTGGTATGCTATCATTTAGCTTTACCACCTACAATAAAAGTACATGATGTTTTTCACATTTCATTATTAAAACGATATGTCCATGATGATACTCATGTGGTTGATTGGAATGTTATTTAGGTGGAACGCGAAGGAGAATTCCAAGTGGAACCAGAATGTATTTTCGACCAGAGAGAACTTACTCTCCGGAACCGTATCATCGGGCAAGTAAAGGTGCATTGGATGCACCTTAGTCCAGAAGAAGCTACATGGGAATTGGAAATCAATATGCGGGAGTCATGTCCACTTATTTTTCAAGAAATTCCAGAAGAAAATTGAATAACACTGAGGACGGTGTTAAATAAAAAGGGTAGGTGTACATGTAATACATTGAAGAACTTTAATAAATTTCTTAGAAAACTATATGATTTCATTTTTTAATATTATTTTATTATTGACCAAGTGCGATCAAAGAAACATGTAAAAGGATTTTGAATAATTATTATTTATTAAATAAATAAACAAGAGAGTCAAATCTAAAAGTAGTTGTTGAAAGAGTGTTTGCTGGCCCACAAGGAGAAATGAAAAGTGGTGAATAAAGAGCCGAAGTGGCAAGAAAAAGTAATAAACAACTCAATTGATGAAGGAGGAATCCTCCCTAAAAAAGAGGTTGAACTCAAGTGATGCAAACTCGAACCAGTAAACTAATTCGAATCACCTCCCAGGATTAGTTAGGTTCCAAATTTGGTAGAACGTCTAAACTTAGTGGTTCAGCTAAGTCCTCTTTCTGCAACTCTCACTTCCGCAATTTCTTTTCTGCAATTGTCTATCCGCAAGAACTTTTCCGCAATAGAGTTTCTGCAAATCCGTTCCCGCAATGCGTCCTTCCACAAGCGTCTTCTGCAAGGCTCCTTTCCGCAATTACGGATTGCAGATGGAAGGTGTGCAATTTACAAAATAAAAAATGAACTTCCATAATTATGCAGCCGCAATGGTCTTTCCGCACACGGGTTGTGGATTAAATCTTCCTCAACCATCAATCTTCCTCCTTGGATTAAATCTTAACCATTCAATGTTTGTTCTATGAATTCTACCGTCTATAATTGCAAAAATTGATCAAAGGATCAATCAGTTCCACCTCTATAAGTTCAAACGGGAATCTAAAAACATACATTGAAGAAGATTCAACTAATTTACATAGTTCACACTTGTACAAAGAATCTACACACTTCTGGTTATTGAAAGAAGGAAACAATACAATATTTAATTGCAGAGTCGAGGAACTTTGTTCTTCATTTCATCAAGAACCCTTCAATTCATCAACAACCGTTCTAACAATTACATACAAAGATTAAATAAGAGTCCATAAACCTGTCACATCCAGATAGGCAGGATTGGGACTCCCAAATACAGTAACTAGATAAAAAATCCTATCCTCAAGTACCCTCTTGCAAGATTCCAGGATATTAGTGGAAATTCACCATTATTACAATCAAATCCAAATAACAACTAAACATCAATTAACCCTAGTCATTCTAGAACTATTACAAGGCAATAACATTAATTTCGTCAATCAGAAAACAAGACTTAGGTCGATGCTCATGCATCATACTCCAAGGGAGAAAAATAATTCTTCAATAATTCTCTAGGTTCAACATCAAACTTAGAAATATCCATCACTGTCATCCACATTACATCTTTAGATGGCTGACCTTTCCACTTGACTAAATACTGAAAGTAATATTTGTTTCTAGTTTTCTTCAAAATCATCTTTTCAATTATAGCTTCAATCTGTGGTTGCTCCTTCTGCGGTAACTATGCTTTCCAATCTACCACTTGACCATATTCACCTTTAATCATCCCTTCTCTCTGAACACCTAAATCTTTAAAAGGATACAAATCTGAAACATTACAAATTGGAGAAATTTCAAAATCAGAAGGAAGTTCAATTTCATATGCATTTGCAGAAAACTTTCTGAAAATTTTACAAGGACCAACTTTCTTGAGTTTCAATTTATTGTAGGTTCCCTTAGGAAACCTGTCCTTCCTGAGATATGCCATTACCAAATATCCAACCTAAAAGTCAAATTCCCTTCTCTTTAGATCTGCTCTCTATTTGTATTTGCTAGCACTCTCCTGCAATTTGTTCTTGACATTTTCTTGTAGCTCTTGCATACTGTATGAAAATTCTTCACCATATGCACTTCTCTTCCCCATATTTCCCAAATTCCCGAGTTCATACACCCCTCTTGGATGCATCCCATACACAATATGAAATGGCCTCATACCTGTACTCATGTTAGGTGAATCATTATAAGCAAACTCAACTTGAGCAAGAGATAAATCCCACTGTTTTGGATTCTCATAAACAAGATTTCTCAATATATTTCCCAAGCTTCTATTTACCACTTCAATCTGGCCATTAGTCTGAGGGTGATAAGTAGAGCTAAAACTAAGATTGATTCCCAATTTCTTCCATAAGGTTCTCCAAAAATGACCAACAAATTTAGTGTCTCTATATGATACAATGTTCAAGGGTAGACCATGTAGTTTAACAACTTCTGAAAATAACAAATTAGCAATATTTGTTGCATCATTGGTCTTTTTACAAGCAATGAAATGAGCCATTTTTGAAAACCTATCCACTACAACATAAATAGAATCATTACCCCTCTAAGTTTTAGGAAATCCTAAGATAAAATCCATACTGATGTAATCCCAAGGCCTAGTTGGAATAGCAAGGGGATGATACAATCCAGGGTTCTGACTCCTCCCTTTGGCATGTTGACATATCCTGCATGTCTCAACAAACTTCTTAACATCATGCTGCATTCTTGGCCAAAGTGACCTGACAAACCTCCACTATGCTTCTCCTTTATCAAGTTTTCTCTCATAGAACCTTTTGGAATGCACGGTTTACTGTTTCTAAAAAGTAACCCTTCCTGTAGCATGTAGTCCAACCATTGGCTTCTGTTATGGGAAACTAGATTCTCAGAGGCTGCATATATATCCTTGAAATACACATCCTCTTTATACATGTTAATCAAATTTTCAAATCCCAAAGTACTGACCTTAATCTCCTGTAGGATTAAATTCACTCTAGTTAAAGCATCAACCACTTTGTTAGATTTTCCACTTGTATGCTTAATCACAAATTTAAAATTCTTGCAAAAATTTCACCCACTTAGCGTGTTTCTGATTCAACTTTGGTTGACTATTTATGAATTGTAAATCATGATTATCTGAATACAAAACAAATTCCTTGGGAATCAAATAATGCCTCCACAAAAACATACAATTCTTTGTCATATGAGGAATATTTTTGTTTTGATTCATTTAATTTCTCACTAAAATATGCTACTAGTCTCTGTTCTTTGCTCAAAACAACACCAATTGGTGTCCCACTGGCATCTGTCTCTACTTGAAAAA
This sequence comes from Larix kaempferi, assembly GCA_027924585.1. Taxonomy (NCBI): domain Eukaryota; kingdom Viridiplantae; phylum Streptophyta; class Pinopsida; order Pinales; family Pinaceae; genus Larix; species Larix kaempferi. The sequence continues at coordinate 10,632,523 of BSBM01000779.1, read as the reverse complement.
CTTTATCAAAACTTGGCAAAGCCAAAATAGGCTTCTCAATGATCTTCTTTTTCAATAGATTGAAATTTCTATCTGCTGCCTCTATCCATTTGAAAGGTTCTCTACTTTCCCTGAAGGTGTCTATTATGGGTGCACAAATATGACTAAAGTTCCTGATGAATTTCCTATAAAAACTCTTGGCCTCAAAAGAATTCTTTGGAATTGGCCAACTAAGGATGGCTTGTATCTTTTCTGGATCCATCTTCAATCCTTCTTCTGCGACTACAAAACCCAAAAACATTAACGCATGCTTCATGAAACTACACTTTTTAAAATTTATCAGCAGTTTCTCCTTTTGTAGGGTACTCAAAACCAATTTGAGATGTCTCATGTGTTCTTCCTTATTTTGACTGAAGATCAGAATGCCATCTAGGTATACTATCAAAAACTTCCTAGTGTACTCCTTCAACACTATTCGGGTACACAGGGTATTACCAAAGGACCGAACACCAAGAGCAACCACTTCACACAAACAGATCACAGATCAACACACCGATGTTTTGACGTGGTTTAAACCCTCTTGAGGGAAACACTCCACGGCCCCAGCCAAATAGCTTCTACGGGACAATTTATTATGCAAAGAAAGAAAGTTACAAATGAGCTTCTCATAATCGATCAACTAAACAATGACCCTCCATGCTCTTTAAATAGAGATCATGGACCAATCGGGTGTTAAGCCACAGATCAAGGTTAGGTTTTATCTAAGATAAGTTGAGCCGTCGGATCACTCTATGTCGGAAACATATCGTGACCGTCGAATTAAGTATTTACAAATGCATACTAATGCATACTAAAGAAACACACTATCCCTAACGGATATATTACACAAGTTGATCTTAACTAACTCCTAAGTGTCTAAATATCCTAACATCCCCCCTTAAGAACAACTTGGGATAGGATTGAAGGATTTACAAAAGTGACACTATTAGGAGAAGGAAGGAGGCATTAGAGCCTATCCCCCCTTAATGACAAGTTCCTGAACTCCTAACATAGATCGAAGTTTAGAAAACTTTGCTTCTATAAGAGACTTGGTGAAGATGTCTGCAACTTGATCATCTGTAGAGAAAAAGAGCACTTCAAGAACACGATCATGAACAAGATTTCTGATGAAGTGCATATGTAGCTCAATGTGTTTGCTGCGTTGATGTAGAACTGGATCTTTGGAAAGCTTGATGGCACTTTGATTGTCGTACCAAAGTGGAGTAGGCTGCTGCTGCTCGAATCCAAACTCTTAAAGGATCTGTCGAAGCCATAAAGCTTCCTGACTGGCATTAACTACTGCTCGATATTCTGCCTATGCTGAAGAAAGATCAAGAGCTTGTTGTTTCTTACAAGCCCAAGTAATAGGTCCAGATCCCAGACTGAAAACATAACCTGCAGTAGACTTTCGATCATCAGGATCGCCGGCCCAATCTGAATCAGTGAAACCAACCAACAAAGGTTTCCCCCCTGTACTGTAATGAATCCCAAACTGAATTGTACCTCGAATATATCGAAGTATTCTTTTAGCTGCTTTCCAGTGACTTTCATGAGGTGTTTGCATATAACGGGAAACTCGACCAACGGCAAAGGAAAGGTCGGTGTTGGCCCGGTTTTGCAACCAGGCTTAGTGCTATGGGCACCTACTAACTAGTAGTAGCAGTTTCAATAGAAATAAAAATCATAAACTAAATAAACAATACTTTTCATGGATCTAAACAAGAATCTAAGCAAATAATGTAAATATTTCAAAATCAAGAACAAGAAACATAAGAAATAAATTTTGTATTGAAAAGTGGGGGGCAAGCAAGTGCTTGCGATATTACCTCCAATGGTGAAGGTTGATGTTGAGCAACTCCCAAGATGAGTAGCTCCAAAATCCAATATGTCTCTTTCTCCAAGGTTGCTTCAATGGCTAAAAATGCTCATGGGAGATTTCAGCAGCATAAGGATGAGATAATGGAAGGATGTGAAATGAGGAGCCCCTACCACCTTTTTATAGGTTTTGGTGGTGGGAGATACCATTTGTGGTTTTGTGGAAACCAAATGGTATTGACCAACATGGTTTAGGTACTTTTCCCTCCTTTTTCCTTTTTTGAATAAAAATAATATTTTAATTCCCTTTTTAATATTTTTGGGAATTTGGACCCTTTTTGAGGGTTTTTTATGATTTTCTTGGAAAAATAATCTTTTTTAATGGAAAAAGGGGTGTACTAAGGTCTTTTGGTGACCTTTTGTTGGTTTCAGAGGCTCAGATGGTGGAAAAGTGGACAAATGGGTCATGTGAGTAAGGGAATGAGCTAGTGAGCACTTTTTAGGTGTTAACAGATTGCCCCCTGATGTGTGAGGGCAGGAGCTCATCGTATGGCCGATAGACATCATAGTTCTTTTGTCCTTTTTTCTGGGGTTTAGGGGAGAGAAGAGACCGGTTGGAGACTGGAGCCACGGCCCTTGGAAGCTGCAAAAACAAAAAATATTACATGACCTCAATATGGATGAGGTATAATCTTTGATAAAGGACGAGGCGGGCATTCCCATGCTCGTATCAAGACATATACAAAACAATTAGTCCCAAGAAGGGGGATCTAATACGGAAAGAAATATACTGGTACATCATAATGATCCAGAGGGGACATTATTGTGGGATATACTCATGATCATGACTGATCTCAATAACTGATACACTGGAATAACTGTTGAACTGCTGAAACTGAAGATGTCCAACATCTGTAGGGACTCAAAGACTATGAGTCATCTCTGAGCAATAATGTAACTGTATACTCAAGGGAGTATGAAACTGGGGTAAATCTGAATATTGTCGCCATGCGCAAACCGGATCTCTATAGAAAAAGTGTAACTGGTTGTATCCATAGGTAGACTCTCAAATGTGGAGGAGTCAGGTGGTATCCGGGGTCTTCGACTAATAACTGAACGGACCAATACCCTGTGCGAGTCTCAACGATGCGATCAAGGTGTTGAAGTCGAGCATGTGAGAAACAACCATTTGGAGAGGCACTGAGGATTCCTCTCGAAATGATCCGTAGGCACTCATTATAAATGGTAATGAGTCCAAGACACAGGGACCTCTAGGCCTATCCTCTGGAATCAATGTGGTTGTCGTCGACAGAGGGAGACCAGCAACTAACAAGGCAATGATGTTTCCTTAATAGGAGCTCGAGGTGTAGAACTGAAGTGATGTAGTACTGTTGGTAGGACTGACATAGTTGTGGGGATGGGAAATAACTGGGTCAAAAAATGGGTAGACTCAAACTTCCTTTGTTCAGAGCATGATGACATGGTTGACCTGGCAGCGTAGGGGACTGACTTGTAGGTGTGGGGATCATCTTTTAGGGACTGAAGGGTATGTACTTACTCTGGGGGGGGAGGACGAGCTGATAGGTGCCGTCGAGGAATTGTCAAGGTGACATACTGCAGAATACTCTGAACAAAGGCGACCAAAATGGGGAAGCTGCTATGTGAGTAGACGTGATGTGTTGTAGCGCCAAGAGGCACCCTTCTTCCTTCTTCATAGTTTTAATGAGCTTCAAGAAGGGATAAAAGTGTGCTCTGAAATGGTACGGTCCTGTGGATTTTGTGAGCCCAGGACGGCGCATGCTCATGGTTGCTTTCATGTTTAGAGAGTCTGAAAACAGTAAGTGGACTCTGTTGGTGTTTCTTTTTCGCAATTTTAGTCTCCGAGGCCCGAAAAAGTATAAAATGATGCGAATGGAGAACTCTTCTAGCCGATGTGACTAGAGTATACCTTTTTCGTAATTAGTCTACAAGGTCCGGAAAAGGGGTAAACTTATACCAGGTAGACGCCCTTTCAGATACGTTTATCGAGCATGAAAGGAAGCAAGATTGCTCGGCGATCTTTTCATTGTTTTAGGAGTCAGAAAAGAGCTTAACAGAAACTCCCTAAGTGCCTTTTTCGTAAAAGGGGTTGCTCGGCCCGAAAAAGGGGTAAAATCATACCGAACAAAAATGGTTTGACGAGGACGAGAAAAGGTCTCAAGCATCGTCATCTGTGCGGAAAACTGGATCCGGCGACATAAGATACATCGAAAACGGAGAACGGCCGATGTGGCACGCAAACCGAGGCGACGAGGGGGCGTGGAAAAAATGCCCGGAAAATCTAAAGGTGAGAGCGAGAAATGGTCTCTAGCATCATCAAGGGCGCGGAAAACTGAATCCGGCGATATAAGACACATCGAAAACGGAGAACGGCCGATGTGGCACGCAAACCGAGGTGACGAGGGGGGCGTGGAAAAGATGCCCGAAAAATATAAAGGTGAGAGCGAGAAATGATCTCTAGCATCATCATGAGCGCGGAAAACTGAATCCGGCGATATAAGGCACATCGAAAACGGAGAACGGCCGATGTGGCACGCAAACCGAGGTGACGAGGGGGCATGGAAAAGATGCCCGGAAAATCTAAAGGTGAGAGCGAGAAATGATCTCAAGCATCATCACGGGCACGGAAATATGAATCCGGCAGTGCAAATGGTGCAAAAAACGGAGGTCATAAGGACTCCGGAATGGTTAAAGGAAAGAACTAGGTTAAAAAATGGCTACAAATAAAGGTGATCCCACCAAGCGAAGGATGCAGTGGTGGGGAGAAATGATGACCCGTGGGGGAAAAATACTAGGTGTATCAAATCAACTGAAATATACAAGTGACACATGACCTAAAAAATGGTTGAGATCACGAATATGAAAAAGTGAGCAGGGTTAATGACCTGCCCCCATGCGATGTGCATGGGGTTTGTGATTGTGGGTCACATATGGGTTGATTTGAACGATGGGTTCATCGACATGCTGAGATAAATGTGATGGGGTAGGGTCAAAATGATTGATCATGCCCCCTATCCCAGGGTCGAGGTAATCTATTATGCCCCCTAACTCAGAGGTGTCAATGTGGTGCAGATGTTGTCTCAGAGAGAGATCAATAGGGCATTGAGCAACTGCTGGCGGGGTGTTATACCATGAGGCTGTGGGTCGTGGTGGCATACTGAAGTGATGATATGATGATGGGGGATTCCCGTTGTGGGGTGGATGCCCCCAGTATCTCCGACGAGGATCATGATGATGATGAGTAGGAAAGGTTTTGGGCCTGCCCCCATGTTGTGGACATGTGGTTTCTTGGTCGATTTGAAAGGGTTGAACCTGTGTGTCAAAGGGATCCATGGAAGGGGCCGAACGGACAGAGGGGTATCCAGTGGAGATCGTATAAATGGCAGGGTCAAGGCCAGGCATTTCGGTATCTGACCAAGTAAAGACATTAGTGAATTCTTGGAACAGTTGTTGGTATTCTCCGATCTCATGCTCACTGTGGGAGGTTCCTAATGTGATGGTATGAAGGGCACCAAGTGGGTCAGAGATGTCAATGTGGATGACGGGAGAAATATCGGCCATGGGATCCGTTAACCAGTCGATTTTAGTAGGAAGGAAATCCTCTGACTCAACCGCGAATTGGGTAGCAGTGGTGGATGAAGTCTCTTCCAGGAGGAAGTATGGACGATGGTGCATGTCTTCCTCGGGATAATCAAAGGTAGTAGGAGTCTCGATAACCTCTTCATCATTGCGGGAGCTTTGAGTGGTCAAATCGAGTGATGAGGTAGTGGTAGTCGAAGAGATCATGTAGATGGTGTTAATCTCTCTGGATGAGGATGATGCGGGAGGGTAGATCTCCTCGATAGTAGGGGGTGCCATCTCTAGGTCCAAATTGTTCATCTCGTAGAGAGCTGCTCTATAGTCTGGGATGTCAGGACAGTTGTGGGAGTAGTGGCCGTAAATACCGCATATCGCACATGGGTGGTTGGTACGCAATGATTTATCACGAGGCATAGGGTTTGGATCTAGTTTGACCACTGGGATGTTGGGGTCGTCGTCCAACATTTGCATGTGTTCCTGCAATGCAGGTAACTGTGGACACTGATGGGTTGGATGGCCTAACTCATCACACAGCGAGCATTTTGGAGGAGCACGAAATACGGGGGGAGGTTTAACTGCCTTGGGTGGGGGTACCGCAGTGTATGGTTGTGGGCCTCTGCCCCCAGTGGGCCTGATGAGTGGAGGGGGATTCGTCGATGACGAAGGAGTCGTGATACCGGGAGGTGGTTGGGTAGAAGTAACAATGGGTTGCACCGGTTGTAGGATGACATTTGGTGTCGGTGGAGGAACGGGAGGCGTAATATACCACACGGGTAATCCCAATGTTAACCCGGGGAGACTAAGGGTAGCCATAACCGGGGCGCTTACTATACCCGAAGGAGGAAATAGAAAGGGGATTGTGTGGATAGGTGTAACACCGATGTGACTAGGGACCAATGGTGGTTTGGGTAACAAGGAGGGTTGATTACCGGGTGTTTGTGAAAGAGTGCAGAGGTTAGCGACCTGGGTCTCCGGTGATGGTGGTGGAATGGCCTGGAATGTAGAGGTTATCGACGCCTCGGAGTAAAGTCTGGGTCCTACTGAGGAAATGAATGAGGTAGTTGCACCACAAACAGGTTGTTCAACCATGGTGAGACCATTTTCAGGTGTGGTAGGGGCCTTGGGATCGTAATAGGTGAGCTGGTCGACCTTGACCACGCGTCCCTCATGGGGGAACATCATGGTACGAAAAACGGATGAGGCAACCGCTTTCATGGCGTACATGTAGTTGCGACCAAGTAAAAGGTTATAGTCTAGTGGGGCATTGATGACCTCAATGTCAATGAGCACGGTTTTACCCGCCAGCTGGACAGGGACATCGGCTAACAGACCTAGGGGTTGAGCCGAACGGCCGTCATAAGCTTGTAATGCAGTGGTGGACTGCTGGAGAGTAGGGGATCCCAACTTCTTCCAAACAAATGTGGACATGACGCATGTGGAGGCCCCTTCATCGATAATGCACCGATGGATGACAAGATTCCGAACAGAAATGGAAACTTGGAATGCTAAAGAGGAAGGCAGGCGGGGTTCAGACTGGTCTGAATCGAATGCGATCAACTGTGAATCATTGGGGTCAATGGCGCCAATGGCAGAGAGCAAAGTTTTGCGCTGCGAAGGACAGTTTTGCAAAACTTCTAAAGTAGACATGGCTGCAGGAGACTGGGCTAAGTCGTCTAGGATGTTGTAATTCGACGCAGCGCGAGCATTGGGATTACTGTTGATGCGACAAAGTGGGAAGCGAGGTGCTTTGGAAGCGCCACCAAGTGAAGCCGGAGGTATACGTAACGTTTGATCTGTGGGATTAACGTTAGTGTTCTTGTCGGCGGGAGGGGCTTCAGAGGTGGAGCCATATTGGTTCCAACGAGTTTGGAGGTTAGTATCGGCAGTCGACATCATCAACAAATGGTGAGTACCTGAATCGAACATGGGTTGATCAGGGGCTGCATAAGTGATCTGCTGTGGTGGCACGTTTCCCTGAGGGGGGGCTAACGGCTGAGTGTTCACTACACCCTGGTTTGGAAAGGGGTTTTGCAGCACCAAAGGTTGATGTTGAGGTGGTGGAGGGTTGGGTGGTGGCTGAGGAACCGCTTGCCCTTGACGATGGGCATCGTTGGTCCAGAGTTGCCGAGCTCGCTCCAAATGTGGGCAAGAATGCGTGTAATGACCATAGATCCCGCAAATAGAACAAGGGTAGTTTGTTCTCAGGTTATTATTTCTAGGCTGCTTAGGATTCCGATCCGGATTGCGGTTGGGAGGAGCAGCATTGTTATTTTGCGGAGGATTGGGAGGTGGAGGACCTTGCTGATGTTGTTGGTTATTACCATGGTTATGACCTCTACCACAGTTCTGTTGCGCACCTTGGTTGCGCTGGTTGTTTTGGTATTGGGGCTGATTTTGTTGTGCGTACACGTGCCCTTGAGCATTGGGGGGATTTTGGGGAGCCGCAGGTGCGGGAGCAGGTTGCGGTAGATAGTATGCAGGTGGAGCTGGAGGTTGTCCAGTTGCCTGTTGGGGTTGTTGGTACCCCTGAGCTGGTGGAGGTGTGAGGTTAGCTGGTGCAACCGGTTGTGGGTAATGCATGGGCTGTTGTGGGAACTGCATGGGGTTTTGTACCGTAGGTTGAGCATAGTATGTAGGAGGTACATATGCTGATGGCGTTTGGCCATAACAATGTTGTGGACAAGAAGGTCCATGAACGTGATGGGTCTGGTTTGTTGGAGCATAAGAAGTTGTTGCTCCGGAACTAGATGTAGCCCTAGAAAGGTCTGGGGCGGGCATGGTGCTCACCATACTGAAAGGTTTTGCTTGCGGTGTAATTTGGCCGATAATGCCATCAGTGGCATGTGATGCCCCCGGTGTGTCACTGCGTGCAGGGTCACCTCGTGGGGCGTCCGGGATAATCGTGTATAGGTATCCTGACTGGGCATAGATAAGGTCAAACTGTTGGGCCTTAAGGATGGCCTCCTCTTCAGACTGGGGTCTTTTAGAAGCTACATCCTTCGCAATGAGGGGAAGGAGGGATTTAAGGAACCAGTCTAAAAAGATTCGGTCGTCTAATTTGATCTTGCATAGGCTTCGGCGCCGACGCCAATCATGGATATGGTCAGTGATGTGCGTGGCCGTGTTCTGTCTGCAAGACAGTAGGATCTCGACGCCCGCATCATAGCGGACCGGTAGCTGAAAGAACTGCAGGAAGGTCGAGGCAAGGGAGGTAAATGAGGAATGCGTCCCGTGGGGTTGCTCGATATACCATTTGGCTGCAGAGCCATTGAAGGTGCGCTGTAATAAACGGAGGCGGATAGAGTCGTCCACTATGGAGTTGGAGGAACACCATAAGTGGAAAGACATGATGTGATTTTGGGGGTCTTCTCCAGCCTTTCCCTCAAACTTAGGGATGTCAGAGGGAAGCTTAGTGGGCATATGGGGCCAAGCAGGATCATGTCTGATGGGGTCATTTGTGAGCCTAGCTAAATCTGGCAGGTTCAGACTTGCCATGTATGGTAGACTAGCAGATGTGGTGACCGGAACCGGGACCTGCCTAGCCATTGTGGTATGGTGTAGGGGTCCAGTAGCGCCTATAGGTATGCTAGGTATGGAGGGTATGTGCCCTCCAATAGGTGTGGCCTGATATGGGTTAGCGCTCCCAAGTGCAACATGGGTTATACTTGGGTTAGGAATCGCACAAGGGATTCCTGGTATAGCACTCCCAAGTGCAACATGGGTTACACTTGGGTTAGGAATCGCACTAGGGATTCCTGGGATAGGGTTTGTGGAAACCGAAGGGGGTATGACCCCGATGTTGGGCATGCCCATGACAGGTGGTGGCCCTGTGCTAGGCATTCCTGAATGTGGAGTGTTACCCATATTGGGCATACCCAAGGGGGTGGTTGTTGCCGTGGATGGTACTACCGCAGAAGGGTCTGCGGATGTCTGACCTATGGTAGATGTAAATAGTGGATCAAATGGTGTTCCAGACATAATTGTGGTTGGTGGTAACTCGGTGGGGTTTTCGGATTCTACCTCCAAATCAAAGGTGAAGTGGGGTATGTCAGAATCGGATGACCGTCTAATTGATTGACGATGTGTCGAATCAAGGGATGATGCTCTGCGTCCGTGACGTGGAGAGCCAAGTGGACTAAACTCTGGGAGTTCACCCTGTAGACGACGAGAACGTCTAGAATTCTCAATGGTGAGAATAAATGTAATATATATATAAAAAAAATTTGTTTAAGTATCAGGTGGTGATATATGTAAAAAGACTCAAAAACCCTAATGCAACCAAGGGTGCAAGTAGGGGAGTGAAAAAAGGAGGCTCATAGGCCAAAAAATCAATCCTCAAAAAGGGCACTTATTCTAGCAGCTGTGCTACAATAAGTGGAGGAATGCAACAATTGGTCAGAATACCAACATGCAAGCGGCTCCTAGAAAAAATAGGTGTAACTAGACTCAAAAGGTGGTAAAGATCATGCAAACACCTAATCTAAAAGTATTGTGACTCAAACAGACGATATCCTCTGCAAGGTGATGAAATCCAAGTCAGACAATATGAATGTTGAGACAACGGCTAGATATCCCCCTACCGGGAGGGACACCGGGTAATCAATCCTAAAAGACAGGCTACTAGGATACTCCGTTCATGACGCGTCGAGAAAAGGTAAATCTGCCGTTTGGTCCTTTGATCGCAATATCCCAATACAGGGATATCCCGAGAACTGCGAATGGTAGCCCTTCGGTTACTGAATGGGTTTCGGTATCCCACTCAGGCTTCCGGAACCATCCTCGCGACTTCAACCCTCCTAAGGGAGAGGCCTTCCCACAAACCGGTTGTGACCGCGCCAAAAAGTACTAAGAGATTTTAGCTCCCTAATTGGACAACTTCTATGTCTCCGATGTAAGAACTGAGGGGTGTTATTGGAACACCTATCCCCCCAATACTACCTAGCTACAAGAATTCTTTTAGTGTTCCCCAAGTGGGGTTAAAAGTGTGTTCAAATTAAGGTACGTTTTAAGGCTTAGTTCAATTAAGTGATCGTGTGAGTGCACGTGAGGTGTTGTAAACTGAACTTGAAAAAATTAAATGCTTTTACAACAAATTTTCAAAAAATAAAGGATTTTTCGAAAATAAAAAGCAAATATTTATGACTTTTTCACTAAAAAGGAATTTAAATGCTTTTCAAAAAATAACTCAAAAAATAAAGGATTTCTTGGATTTATGAAAGCAAATAATAGACTTCTTTTTAAAAGAAATAATGGATTTCTTTGTTTTGAGAAAAATTGCTAAGGGCAAGATTTTAAAGAAGTAAACAGGAAAAAATTTGAATCTAGATGAAAATGCAATAATGAGTCTTTCTTTCACTTTCTTGAAAATTTTTAAAAAGATTTCTAGATATGCACTTTAAATAGTAAAATTTTTTTCTATGGCTGTAAGATATGGAGAATCAATACTGTAAAAAATGAGCCAAAATGGGTGAACTGAAGTGATAAATAACACTAAAATACAATATTAGATAAATTTCTATGGAAAATTTCTTAAATCTAATAGCATATTTGGATTCCTTGATCGAAAACACCCAATTTGAAAAAAAAAATCGTTTCAAACGGAGTTCGGGAGAGGGAGATATGGTCGTTTGAAAATTGAGCTGCGCGGCCAAAAAATGACATGGACCGCGCGGGTTTTGGACCAAAAGTCGCGATGGACCGCGCGGGTTTTGGGCCAAAAGTCGCGATGGACCACGCGGGTTTCTATCGCACAGTCACGATGGACCGCGCGGGTTTCTGGCAAAAAGCCGCGATGGGCCGCGCGGAAAAACGCAGAAAAGTCGCGATGGACCGCGCGACTGTCTGGCAAAAAGCCGCGATGGGCCGCGCGGAAAAACGCAGAAAAGTCGCGATGGACCGCGCGACTGTCTGGAAAAAAGCCGCGATGGACCGCGCGGAAAAACGCAGAAAAATCGCGATGGACCGCGCGACTGTCTGGAAAAAAGCCGCGAGGCGGAAGCCGTGCACGGAAACCGAGAAACGAACCCAAAAATTGAAAATTTTGGGCTGTTTATGGGGCCAAATCTCAGAACAGCAATGGATCTGCTGTCTAAGATGGTAGATCTATGGATCTAAAGGTTAAAAATTCATAAAAACTAAGATTTAATGGCAAAGCTAGAGATCTAAAGTTCAAACCAAAGCGGAGTCGCCAAAAACTGTTGGCCCGGTTTTGCAACCAGGCTTAGTGCTATGGGCACCTACTAACTAGTAGTAGCAGTTTCAATAGAAATAAAAATCATAAACTAAATAAACAATACTTTTCATGGATCTAAACAAGAATCTAAGCAAATAATGTAAATATTTCAAAATCAAGAACAAGAAACATAAGAAATAAATTTTGTATTGAAAAGTGGGGGGCAAGCAAGTGCTTGCGATATTACCTCCAATGGTGAAGGTTGATGTTGAGCAACTCCCAAGATGAGTAGCTCCAAACTCCAATATGTCTCTTTCTCCAAGGTTTCTTCAATGGCTAAAAATGCTCATGGGAGATTTCAGCAGCATAAGGATGAGATAATGGAAGGATGTGAAATGAGGAGCCCCTACCACCTTTTTATAGGTTTTGGTGGTGGGAGATACCATTTGTGGTTTTGTGGAAACCAAATGGTATTGACCAACATGGTTTAGGTACTTTTCCCTCCTTTTTCCTTTTTTGAATAAAAATAATATTTTAATTCCCTTTTTAATATTTTTGGGAATTTGGACCCTTTTTGAGGGTTTTTTATGATTTTCTTGGAAAAAATAATCTTTTTTAATGGAAAAAAGGGGTGTACTAAGGTCTTTTGGTGACCTTTTGTTGGTTTCAGAGGCTCAGATGGTGGAAAAGTGGACAAATGGGTCATGTGAGTAAGGGAATGAGCTAGTGAGCACTTTTTAGGTGTTAACAGTCGGGACGGGAATGAGTCAAGTATAAAAGACTACCAACAAGCTGACGATACAAGGTGGCATCTACTTCAGGTGAAGTACAAGTGGTAGAAAGTTTGACTCCAGACTGGAAGGGAGAAGGGGCTGGTGTACAATCTTCCATGTGAAAGTGACGAAGAAGGTCACAAGCATACTTAGACTGAGAAAGAAAGATTCCTTCTTTGGTTTGCAGAACTTGGAGACCAAGAAAATAATGCAAATTTCCTAAGTCTGACATTTCAAAAGTTTGTTTAAGACTGGATTTCACATGGGTTATAAGCTTAGGGTCACTACCAGTAAGAATAAGGTCATCAACATATAGAACAAGTATGATGAGATGGTTTCCTACTTTCTTGGTATAGACATTGGGGTCAGAATGGCATCTAGAAAAACCAGTGTCAAGGAGAAAGTTATCCATTTTGGCATACCAAGCTCTAGGAGCTTGCTTAAGGCCATATAAGGATTTCTTAAGGCGGCAGACAAGGCTAGAGTTATTCTAAACATAGCCAGGAGGTTGTTCCATGTAAATTTCCTCTTGTAAATCACCATGTAAGAAGGCAGACTTGACATCCATTTGATGGACTTCCCAGTTGTGTATGGCTGCAAGGGAAAGAACAAGGCAGATGGAGTTCATTTTGGCGACGGTAGCAAAGGTTTCATTGTAGTCAATCCCTTCAACTTGGGAAAAACCTTTGGCAACTAACCTTGCCTTAAGTCTTTCAACACTTCCATCTGATGCATACTTAGTTCTGTAGACCCATTTACATCTGACAAGTTTTCTTCCTTTTGGAAGAGGTGCAAGATCCCAAGTATCGTTTGCCATTAAGGAACAATATTCTTCATCCATGGCTGCATCCCAATCTGGATTCCCTGAAGCTTCTGCAAAAGTTTTTGGATCATGATTCTCGGAAACTTGAGCCAAAAGAGAAGAGGCTCGCTAAAACTGAGAACGTGTTCGACATTGATCTTTAGGATCACCGGCAAGATCACCAGCTGCTTCACATGTTGAATGGACCCATCGAGGAAGCACTTGTGCTGGTGCAACTGGAGGAACATGTGCAGGCAGAGGTAGATTTTCATCCTCACTGTCATCATCAGAAACTGGAGTTGGAAACCTGTCAAGGAAGTTGGAAGAAGAAGAAGAAGGCACAAACGCCGAATCAGGCTCGCAGGCCAAAGATGGCACACTCACCGAGTTAGGCTCGCAGGCCAAGATATTTTCATCAAATTTAACATCTCTTCTAATGATTATAGCATGAGAATGTGGTTGAAGAAGTCTATAACCTTTTACATTTTCAGAATATCCAACAAATATGCACTTTTCACTTTTAGGCTGCAATGCTTTCCGTTTTTCATCCGGAATGTGAGCCCATGCTTCACTACCAAACACACGAAAGTGACTTACATCAGGTTTAATTTTACTCCATGCTTCTTTCGGTGTTATACCTTGTAATTATTTTGTGGGGGTGCGATTAACTATGTAATTTGCACAATTTATGGCTTCAGCCCAAAATTGAAGACTTAGTCTCTTAGATTGGATCATACAATTAGCCATTTCTTTTAAAGTGCGGTTCTTCCGCTCAGCTACACCATTTTGATGTGGTGTATATGGAATAGTGTGCTGTTGTTGGATGCCTTGTTCAGTGTAGAAGGTAGTGAACTGTTTGTTAACATATTCTCCTCCATTGTCAGATCTTAACTTAATAATTTGATGACCAGATTGTTTTTCAACAAGGGCCTTGTAGGCCAAGAACATGTTAAATACTTCGCTCTTAAGTTTTCGGAAATAAACCCAAGTGCGTCTGGTGTAATCATCAATGAAAGTTAAGAAATATTTGAAACCAGAAAAGGAACCAGATGGAAGAGGACCACACAAGTCACTATGCACAAGCTCCAAGGGAACCAAGGCGTGCCAAGAGGCACGTTTGTCAAAACTGTCCCGATGATGTTTTCTGAGTACACAATCGGAACAAACACCATCTCTGCAAGATACCATCGGAAGACCTGTCACCATATTTTCTTTACATAGTTGTTGCAATGAGCAATAATTTAAGTGACCAAATCGCTCATGCCAAAGTTTGCTCAAGTTATCACTATGAGCAACAAAAACTGAAGGGAAAGGTGATGACCCAAAGTTGTTAAGCTTGTACAACCTGGTAATATCATCAACAATTCCGGTAGCTAGTACCTGTTGAGGATCTTTAAAATCCTTGATTACAACTTGGTGAGGTGTAAAGGTCACAGTTTTACCTTCACCAGAATGAGTGATCTGATAGACTGATAACAAATTGTAGGAAATTCTTGGAACACATAGTACATCACTAAAATGACCATTATCTACTGGAACTGTTCCAGCTCCTACAACACTTAGAGATCTATCATCACCAACAAATATTTGTTTGGTGTTACATTCATGCATAGTAGAAAAGATGGCTTGATCCTTAGCCATATGATAAGATGCTCCAGAATCAATGAGCCATTCATTTGAAGTAGAAGAAGAAGATGCATTATAAGAATAACCAGAAGCACAAAGTGCATGTCCATGAGAGGTAGATTCTGAAGACGAATCTAGGCTGATGTGGTGCTTCTTCATTGCTACTTCCAAGGCTGCCGTCTTCTTGAAACACTTAGATTCATCATGATTATCTTTCCCACAATAGTTGCAATGACGCTCAGTCTTCTTGCCTTTTTTCTTTGATCCTTTGTTATTTTTTAAAGAAGGAGCTAACTAAGAGGGTTTGGGACCCTTGTTTGACTTATTATTGCGAAAATTTTGTTTCTTGGGAGGCTTGGACTTTTCTTTCTGTTGGGACAATAAGGCTTTCCTAGATGTATCTGCATTGTTGATTATTCCAAGATGAATGAGTTTATCTTGTTCTCTAATCAGGGAATCACAAGAGGATTCAAGACTAGGCTCTTGATAGCTAGTTGCATTCAAGGATGCTTTCATGGAGTAAAATGTAGATACAAAAACAGAATGTGCAGGTCCAAGTTTGGAAAGAATATGATAAATGCACTGTTTGTCTTCCCTCTCAATCTTACATTCTGCACATAAGAGTTTAAGAGTTTTGTACTTAGATAAATAATCTTGAATGCATGAAAAGTCACTTGGATTTAAAGAAATCAACTCATTTTCGAGTTGGTGACCTCGAATTTCATTGTGTTTACCAAACACAGTTTCCAACTTGTCCCAAGCAGCATTAGGTTCATCAATTCCAGATATGTGGAATCGCAAATCAGTAGACATTGACATCCCAATCAATCCACGAGCTTCATCACATCTATTTGCCCATTTTATTTTCTTATCATCATCAGTGGGTTCTTTTTCTTTCCCTGTTGTAATTCTGAAAAGTCCCCTACTTCGTAGAACATCCTCCATACGAGATTTCCATGAGAAATAGTTGGAACTGTTAAGTAGAATATCATAAAGGGTGTCCATATTTGTAAATTAATGGTTGTAAAAGTAGAAACCAATAGTCTAGATGTGAAGAGTTCGAAAAAATAGGTGGTTTAAAAAAAAAACGGCACTGAAAACAGACTCTGTATGATGAAGTTATGCTTGAATAAAGAAACTATTGAAGATGTCCCCAATAGTGACGTGGCAACTAGAGAATGTCCAGCAAAAAAAGAATCCCCCTCTTTCCAAGATGAACCTTTTGGCAATCACTTTACAAGAAAGTTGCTTTAAGTGAACCACTTTTGTAAAATAAGTGATTTCACTTTTACAATGATATTACTTTTAAATAGTGCAACAATAAAAAGACTTAAGTGACTCACTTGTATTTTTTATTTTTATTATTTAAGTGATATACATTTTTACAATAAAGTAACTTGAAAATAGAATTGCATGCACTTTTTCTTTTAAAAGTAACTTTCTAAGACTTGAACTCAAAACCTATTAAAGAATAAAGCAACTTTGAACCAAGTGAGCTAGATTAAAAGGTATGTAAAATATGGGAATGAGGAAGGGGATTTTTTTTTTCTTTTTTTTACTCTTCTTGCTCGGTTTGCGTGCTTGCCCTTTTTCCTGCAAAACAGACCACAAATCGAAACAAAAAAAACTTTTCCACACTTGTGGAGTTAGATCTTGTTATCTTTCCCAGAAAGTCTACGTTTTCTCTCTGTTTCTGATTTGCTGAGATTGCGCAAGGTGCACGGCAAAGAGCATACGCAGCCGAGAAAAACCCTTTGCCTTTCTGTTTCTGATTTGCCGAGATCGCTCAAGGTGCACGGCAAAGAGAATACGCAGACGGGAAAGCAACAATCCGAACCAAAAAAAAAAAATATAACAGTAAAGAAATATAACATATGAGATTTTTCCTTTTCAAAAAACGAAATAAAAAAAATGCATCACTGTAACATTATACCTTCAGATCTGATGAAATACGCGTTTCTGGAGCAATCAGGAACCATTTTCGATCAAACGAAAACTATTTCCCAATGGAAACGACACTCTGGACGCAATGGAACACCTCCCACAGCCCAGAAATGCATATAAATATCAAAACTAGAAACCCTTTCGAGTTTCGGCA
Source organism: Larix kaempferi (assembly GCA_027924585.1). NCBI lineage: Eukaryota > Viridiplantae > Streptophyta > Pinopsida > Pinales > Pinaceae > Larix > Larix kaempferi. Next base: position 10,615,601 of record BSBM01000779.1, on the reverse strand, counting down.
ATAACAGTTGAAGATCTAGATCATAACCGGAAGCGGCACTTCATAAAAGCTCTGATACCATGTTCGGGTACACAGGGTACTACCAAAGGACCGAACACCAAGAGCAACCACTTCACACAAACAGATCACAGATCAACACACCGATGTTTTGACGTGGTTTAAACCCTCTTGAGGGAAACACTCCACGGCCCCGGCCAAATAGCTTCTACGGGACAATTTATTATGCAAAGAAAGAAAGTTACAAATGAGCTTCTCATAATCGATCAGCTAAACAATGACCCTCCATGCTCTTTAAATAGAGATCATGGACCAATCGGGTGTTAAGCCACGGATCAAGGTTAGGTTTGATCTAAGAGAAGTTGAGCCATCGGATCACTCTATGTCGGAAACATATCGTGACCGTCGGATTAAGTATTTACAAATGCATACTAGAGAAACACACTATCCCTAACGGATATATTACACAAGTTGATCTTAACTAACTCCTAAGTGTCTAAATATCCTAACAAACACCTCATTCATTAACCTCATAAAAGTACTAGGTTCATTAGTAAGCCCAAAAGGCATTACTAACCATTCATACAACTCATTATTGGTCTTGAATGCAGTCTTCCACTCATCCCCTTCCCTAGTTATTATATGATGATAACCACTCTTCAAATCTATCTTTGAAAAATACTTGGACCCACTTAAACAATCCATCAAATCATCAATACGGGGTAAGGGAAATCTGTACCTGATACTGATCTTATTAATTGCTCGAGAATCAATACATATACGCCATGCACCATCTTTCTTTTGACTCAACACTGTAGGCACTGCACAGGGACTTGAAATTTCTTTCACCAAACATTTATCCAGTAATTCTTGTACCTGTGGTTTAATCTCTTCATTCTCCTGAGGTGTCAACCTATAAGCTACCTTATTTGGCAGACTTGCACCAGGAATTAAGTCAATCTGATGACTAATACTTCTCACAGGAGGTAAATCATTTGGTAACTCATCCACAATAATATCAGCAAAATCATCAAGAAGAATTCTAACTTCAGTAGGAAAGTCATCTAAGTTTGTAGATGTTAAAATTACCTTTGGTTTTCCAATAAGGGAAAAATGTAATCCTTCATCCTTTTTTACTCTTGTAGTAGCTCTTTCCCAGTCATAAGCAAAATACTAGGTCCTGTGTCTTCTCTAACTGTCTCATCCTTCAAAGGTAGCAACACATGCTCCTTTCCATCCTTTTCTAGAGTATAAGTGTTTTTCCTTCCATCATGAACAACTTTTCTGTCATATTACCATGGCCTTCCTAAGAGTATATGTCACACATCCATAGGCATCACATTACATAATATCACATCTTTTTAGTTACCAATTTGTAACTCCACTCTGCACTGCTCATTCACCAAGAGCTGATGTCCCTTCTGCAACGATGACACTTTATAAGGATTTGGATGTTTCATCCTCTCCAATCCCAACTTCTCTACCATCTCAGTGGAGACCAAATTATCTGTAGTACCACTGTCAATAACCAACTTACAACACTTCCCTTGTGACTTGTACTTAGTCCTCAGTAGAATCTTTCTTTTTGTTGGTTCATGCACTTCTTTCTTTGTTTTAACCAAAACTCTTTTCACCATAAGAGATTCTCCTTTCCTTTGGAGAATTTCCTATTTCTGCCTTCTCATTGGAATCCTCTCTAGCCTCAACAATGTTTGCATTCTTATGAGAAAATGGATTTTTCTTTGGGAATTCCCATGACATGTGTCCAATCTCACCACATGCATAGCATTTCACTTCTCTTCTTCTGCCTCTTCCTCTAGAACCAAATCTTCCTGCCTAGAATCCTCCTCTTTGGGGTGATTGGCTACTAGAACCTTCTGCTTCATTCCTAGAAGCCTGACAGTTTCCTCCTCTATTTGAAAATCCTTTCCCTCTTGTTGTACTTCCCCTATTCTTCTGGTTATATTTTCTTAGTAGCTTCTCTTCTACTTTCAAGGCTGCTTGATAAGCATCTTCTACAGTTATGAAATTCAATAAGCTGATCTCAACCTATATTCCATACCTTAGTCCATTTATATACCTAGCCAATCTCTCTATGTCTCTTTGCATATGTCCAACTCTAATACTCAGCCTAAAGAACTCTTATATATATTCCTTAATAGTCATACCTTTTTGTATAAGATTCTGCAGCTACCTAATGAGAGTTAACTGATAATCCTTAGGCATAAATTGACTTTTAATTTTACCCAACATTTTATCCCAACTTTTGATTCTTGACTTACCTTTCCTCTCTCTGTGGATCTGTAGTTCATCCCACATAATGGCGCAATGTCCTTTCAATCTGGTTGCTGCATATTTCATCTTCTTTTTGTCTTCAACTTCTTCAAAGTCGAAGTACTTTTCCAAAGCATATATCCATTCCATGAGCTCTTCAACATTCAGGTTACCTTCGTACATGGGTACTTCCACTTTAGGTCTGCTACTAGCCTTCACCAACATCCTCAATATCTTCACTTCTTCTTCAACCTCTTATGGTTCCTCTTCAGAAGATTCTTCTTCATCACTAATATCCACTCTCCCCGGATTTCCTCTCTCCATAGCTTCCTGTAATGTCCCGAATTTTGGACTGACTATTTTTTGATGTTATATTGGGCCATGGCCCCAGCACATATGATTTATTCTAATAATTGGGCATAAGCCCTAGTGCCTATGATTTATTCTTTTGTAGAATGACATATTGGGCATGGACCCTGACTAAATTTCATTATTTGATTATATACTGGGCAAGGAATCCCTAATGTTTTGATTCATGATTTTACCATATGATGTGGGTACAAAACCCTAATATACTGAGATGATATTTTATTACATAATATGCAGTGATGTGAATGACATGATTGACTTATATGGTGTGTTGAGCGTGGACTCAGGAACACACAGATGACCTACGTACTGGGCAAAAGCCTCGATGTACCTAGAGGAAATATTATGTAGTGGGAGTAAGCCTCGATGTACATTGAGTGTTGGGCATAAGCCCTGGAGCACTCCAAGCTTGATAAATGAATACCGGATCCGAGGCTACTTAAATATTCTAGATGTGCCTCACAACTACATTCTAGCACTAGTGTTGAGCAGGAGGCTCTGGAATTGCACTAGCATAACACCCATGTGAGAGTGTTGAGTTAAAAGCTCTGAAGAGCACTCGGGGTTACTAGATCTCAAAGTGTTGAGTCGGAAAGACTCTGAATAGCACTTCTACTTTCATCACATTTATTTAATTTGGTTAAATGATTCATCTTCAATCTATCATCAAATACTGCGGGAACTACCATGTTAAACAAGGGAATCCAACATGCAAGAGAGAGACTAGAGGTGCCTATCCAAGCTTACCAAAAGATCGTCCAAAGAATTGGACCTTGGCTTTAATGTTAAAAAAAGTATAATGTGAAGATACATAATTAAAATAATCACCATAAATTAAAGTATGAGTTGACTAAGAGTAGTCTTATATAAATAACATGCATAAAAAGCTCAAAGTTAAATATTATTATTAAAGGCCTTAATAATAATGATGTTAATATTTATTTATAAAATATATTTATTTCATATAGTCTATGCATAGTTCGCTGCCACATTATTTAAATATTATTAATATTAAATATTGAAATATAATTAGTATAATTATTATTATTATTATGAAAGGGTTTATTTAAATCACTTCTAGTTAAAAGAAAGGAAAAGTCCTAGCCCCACAAGGACTAGATATTTGATAATAATATCTTTTAAAGAATATTAATTATTTATTTTAAAGAAAATAAATAATTATTCAAATAGCCATAATTCCAGACTCCCCTACTTAAAGAGGGAAGACCCCAAGTTTGAGGATATCTTTTTCATTATCATTCTCTTATGGTAATAAGAGAGAATTCTCTAGACTCCAAGAATTAAAGCAGTCCCATTGATTTTCCAGATCTGAACCAGTAGTGAACCTTGGGCCTCTATCTCTTATTACATGTTGGAACCAGCTCGGTGGAATCCAATTAGAACCAAGAACGGTCTAAGGTTCATGGTTGGGAGGAACATGGTAGCCCCAAAGTTATCCAGCTAAGGAATCATTCTAACAGGACAGCTAAGCTCAAAAGATTCTACACTAATTATTGTTTGAGCATGCAAGCCTCTACAGAAAAGGAGCAAGTCACCAGGAAACCAGGTATGAATTATTAAACTTCCTTTTCAAGTTATAATAGAAGCTAGGCATTTAGCCTAGATTTAATATTTCAGCATTGTCTTGTTTTATTCCAACTTGTTTAAAATGTTAGTTTAATTATAGAGCAAGGGCCTTGGGGCATGGGCTCTTGGGTTATCATAAGAGTAGAACCCTGTAACTAGAAATTGGTTAACTCATAAATTGGATTTAGAAGCCATCAAAATGTCTAGCAGGTCTAGCCAAACTAGCCTATGCTAGACATCCAAGTACATCGAAAACCTAGAACCCATTCTTATTAAGTTAGACGACTGAGTTTTCTTACCAGCAATACTATAGAATCAAATGTTGAAATCGTATATTATGCCCTTTTAAAATCAATGCATAGATAGGGTGAAAATTATGTTTATACATTGTTGTTCTCATATTTATCTCTAACCCTCTCTCAGGTTTTAAACCCCAACGTTTTCACAACCTGGCTAAATTCCCTTTTTAAACTACTAACCCTATGTAGGAAAACGAAATCGTTGCAACAGTAGGCCCATTTTAGAGTTAGGGTTATCACCCGTTTCTTTTCTTTTCTTTTTGTTCTTGAAAATCACCGAATAGAAATAACAAAAGCATCAAGCCAGACATCGAAACCCTTAGCAACACTACACATCAAGAATCGTAGGCTCACAACAACTGTAATTATTATTTTATGCTTTTTCAAACCAAAGTACCATGCATTCCACATTATCAACATCTCTACGACAGCTACCATCTTTTCATTTCAAATATTTTTTTTAGCAGACAGTAAAACATGAAATCGTAGGTGGAGTCAAATATTCTATTATTTAGACTTCTAGGAAAAACATATTATAATAATAAAAAAAAATGCAGGATAGGACACCCACAAAGGCTTCGTTAAATTCTAGTTTAAACCAGCAACGACTTCCTTTTACAACCTACAGTCAAACCCTAGTGAATATCAATTCTTCAACCAACAATCAAACTCTCATAGCAAACAAGACATTTCACAACCAATTGCAAAATGAATACATTCTCAAGACCGGAAATACTAGACGCAGGTCAAAACCACTACCCAACACTAATTTCATAGAGAAGGTTCCAGAACAAAGCTAAAACGAGTTTTATTTAAACAACATGGATCCCATCGAATGGACAACGACTCTTCCACCGAAGATTCAAACTGACAGAGCACCATTTAAAAACACAGCGACCATATCTTTTCTCTCCATGCATCCCTTTGGGTCTCATAGCAACAAAAACACAGAGGTCCATATCTTAATACAAACAGCAAAACAAACTCCATAGATAAATGCAGGGGGCAATATTCTTTTCAAAATCCTTAATTACACAGTACGAGCACCATTAAAACTACACAGGACCCAATTGTTAAACCCTACTGTAAGTATGGAAACCCTTAGAAGTTTCATTCATCAAAATAATAATTACAACAGTATTCCAACACCTCGGTCTAGCCAAAGGCGACCACATTCGAGACTTCAAAACCATAGTGAGCCAAAGGCATCACGAAGCCTCCCCAATGCATTTCAAATAGAGTTTTCTTCCACAACTGAGATAGGAAGGCATGAAGGATTGAAATAACCCTAGAATTACTAGTCTAAATACCCAAACGCAGTTAGTGTTGGTCCCCATATGGTCCAAATGCAGAGATTCGCACCACAATACCATACCTGTCAATAGAGGCAAGCCAAAACAAGTTAGAGCATGCCCATTTGAATAGCATGGAAGTCAAAGAAAAACATAGAAAATGCAGTGATTACATATGGAAGGAGTCACCTGGTAAGACTCTTCATTTACATCACCTCATAAGACCACCAATGATACCCTCGCCATAGCGTAGCTCAGGCTAGGCCCAGACACCATACACCCAGCAAAGGCTCCTCTCGGCCACAAGGGAAAACATGCAAAATGAACAACATTTGCAAACCCTCATTAAAACTCTTATTGCCCAGCTGGCCACAGGCCACGTGATTGTCATGTGCGCCTTTAATACTTCCACCAACTACATTAGAACTCAAATATTTGGGTAAACACTATAGTATAGTTGCATAATTCCAATACTTGCTTAATTATCATGAAGGTAAGATCTTATCCCATTCATGTTATGCATAAGGGGTGTTTGAACTTTAAGAAAATTGCATGATGGAGGTGTTCAAAGGATGGTCACTGAGGTACACCTGCAAGAGTATGACAAACAGTTATGTATTAGCGAAATCGCTAAGTAAGTCAACAGGTTTCAAACATTCACACCTTACCTCTTGGCGACTCTGTCAGGGGTGTATAAATCAACCCCAAGTTTCCAGGGTATTTCAACTTCTCTCATCAGGTCCATCTTGCTTGAGGACAACATTTAGACAATTTACATTTGCAACATGCAATTAGACCATACAAGAGAAAGAGGGACTTCTAGTATTACTCTCATAGGTTAAATTTTCCATAAACATATTTACCACAAGTACTTCTGTAGAAAAAACATGACTGACAAAACTACCTTGCTAGGAATCTCTTAAATAGTAAATGTTGAAGACAAAGTACCGATACTATTCTCAGTGTTGAAGTTAATTTATAGATACATGGTCTATGTTAGGCATCTAACAAGTAGAAGAAAATTTTTAAATTTTTACTATTTTTATGGGACATTACACTTCCATTCTAGCTTGAAGGCATTGTAATTCTTAGTTGCAAATCTACCTCTACATTTGCAGCTTGTCTTCCTCGACCACCTCCAACTGGAACTCCGCCTGCGTGGCCTCATCTTGGTGGCATCTTGACCTCTGAACTCAACGTGATCTGATACCAATTGATGCAAACTTGAACCAGTAAACTAATTTGAATCGCCTCTGAGGAGTAGTTAGCTTCCAAATTTGGTAGAACCTCTAAACTTAGCAGTTCGGCTAAGTCCTCTTTCCGCAACTCTCACTTCCGCAATTACCTTTCCGCAATTGTCTGTCCGCAAGAAATTTTCCGCATGTTCTTTTCCCCAACAGAGTGTCCACAACTCTGTTCCCGCAATGTGTCCTTCCGCAAGCGTCTTCCGTAAGGCTCCTTTCCACAATTGGGGATTGCGGATTGCGGGTGTGCAATTTACAAACTAAAAAATGGACTTCCACAATTATGCGGCTGCAACGGTCTTTCCGCACGTGGGTTGTGGATTGCGGATACACCTTCCCACTTTTCCAAAGTGGAACTCCCGCAACTTTCTTCCCTCAACTTCCTCTTCTACAATTCTTCAGAACCGTCGATTTCTTGTAGACTCCTTTCTGACTATCGATTTGAGATCAATTGCGGATCTTCACCTTTCTTTTGCGGAACTCGTCCCGATCGTCGATCTGTGATCAGATCATTCACCTTTGGGTTGCGGATCGTTATCTTACACGCAACTTCATCCCGTGATGAGGTTTCCCCACCATTGATCTTCTTATTCGTACTCAGATGCGATCTCTACCGTCCAATCTCGGCTTCAACCTTAGCTTTGTGGAAACGCTCCAAAACCATCGATCTTCCTCCTTGGATTAGATCTTAACCATTCAATGTTTGTTCTATGAATTCTACCGTCTATAATTGCAGCAATTGATGAGAGGATCAATCACTTCCACCTCTATATGTTCAAACGGGAATCTGAAAACATACATTTAAGAAGATTCAACTAATTTACATAGTTCACACTTGTACAGAGAATCTACACACTTTTGGTTATTGAAAGAAGGAAACAATACAATATTTAATTGCAGAGTAGAGGAACTTTGTTCTTCATTTCATCAAGAACCCTTCAATTCATCAACAACCATTCTAACAATTACATACAAAGATTAAATAAGAGTCCATAAACCTGTCACATCCGGATAAGCAGGATTGGGACTCCCAAATACAGTAACTAGATAAAAAATCCTATCCTCGAGTACCCTCTTGCAAGATTCCACGATATCAGTGGCAATTCGCCATTATTACAATCAAATCCAACTAAGAACTAAACATCAATTAACCCTAGTCATTCTAGAACTATTACAAGGCAATAACATTCATTTCTTCAATGAGAAAACAAGACTTAGGTCGATGCTCCTGCATCAGCAGGGGGCTCATTAATGACCTAAGTCCTAGGAAAATATTATAAAATGAAGAATCCATAGAATGAGAACTGACGCTTCTGGATGGAGAGGCAATGAAACTGATGAGTTCATAGTTGTAAGTGGGCCATGAAGTACTGCTTAGTCTTTGTCCTTGTGGTTCAACAAACAGGCTCAGGGATTTCAGAGCAATCAAGCTTGACTGGAAGTTTGGTTGGAAGGAACAAATTTCATATTTGATTCAGTTGTTTTACAGTATTCAGGTTTTTCTTTCCTCTTATATTGCTATAGATTTGTATCTATTAAACTTATAAGTTCTGTTCATCCTTATCCTGATTATATTAAAATGTTCTGTTTTGTTTAAATTTTATAAATAACACATAATAGGAAGAATCGATTACATTCCAAAATATAACTATGCCAGGGTTATTATACGGATTAAGTATTACGTCTTAATCTTTATTATTGAATAAAAATACTTAGCACTCTTCATAAAATTAGCATAGCATAGTTCAAAGATAGAGCTGGGAGGCTCAATGTTTTTTATTATCTAAACATTTGAAACACATAAGGAATCTATGCAAGAAGACGAAATAATTTAACCCATGGTTACTTGGCTTAAATCTAAACTAATTTTCATTTCAAAACAATAAGATAATCGCATTTAGAAAATCGTATAACGAAAATCCTGTTTCATGCGAATTAGGAATTAAAACACTAGACTGTATAAAACAAATATAATAGCCTTTTGAGAACCAGAACAATAAGAATATATATAGCTTATCCTATAACTTCCTTTTTATAAACCCGGGGGTTCAAGAATAGAGACAAAATGATTTTTTAGGAGCAAAGTAATTCATAGAAGACATCCTATAGAATAACCAAAACGAATTTTATCAAAATTACAGTAGAGAATAAGTATGCAAGAGAATCCAACTAGAAATACATTAATCATATGAGAATCAAATAGTCAACCAACACATATTTTCGTGTTTATAAACTCAGAGCTCAAAAAGAAAATATTAAGCTCTCTCAAAATATTTATGAACATAGTAGTTCATAAAAGAGTCACACGGGTTAACTATACGATATAAATTATTTATCCAAAACAAACATGTAACAGATTCAATATCTAGGAGGTAATATGTTCAAACAGAGTAAACAAAGAATAATCTCTTATGAGTTAGAACTAGGTTAATCACAGTTTCTGGTATTGTCTCTTCATATTAAGAAAGAACCGGTCTCTCAATGATATAAAACTTAAAATAATACGATAATCAAATTCGTTAGAAGTGTATGGGTAGGCTTGATCTAGAAACCCAAAACATAATTTATTACAAACATCATAGTGCTACAGCGCGAGGACTGAGTTTGTGCTTCAAATAAAAACTCCATCAATATATTTTACGAGGGAAAAAATGCCATTTCGTATTCAGAGCTGAAAAGGCCGCCATTATTAAACCTCTGTAGAAGAGGCATTTTTCCATACCTGTTAGATAGAACCTGGAGTCCACCTCCTGCGGGTAGCATTTAGGACCATATCTTCGTTCGGGAACCCAAAAATAAAACAAAGGAAAGTCGCATAAGGAATCAATATAAGAAATCATAAGAAGTTATGGAGAACTCAGAAGTTTGGTAAGAAAAATTACGGGGCATTTTTACGTTTAGCCAACACACACACCGTGTCACCTTTATAACTACGACTGAGAAAACTCTTTAAAGTTTCCTATACCTTGTTGTTATTCTGCCAGCCTTTCCCTTTTTTCCTTCCACCAGCATTAAGAACCTGCACCAAAACGCATAGGGTTACTGCTTATATAAAAAGATAAGCATTACAAATATATATATATATATAAGTGCGTATGAGGAACTCACCTGAAGAGAATTTTTTTACCCTTGTCAATTTCCTCTACGCACTGGAACTAAATTAAAGGCCCTTAATTTTGGTAAGTCGAGAACCTTCCACTTTATGTTCATGTTTTATAATATTGTATACGGGAGTATTTTCTTACCGAACTCATGATCGAAAAGCTTAGAGTCGCGAACCCTATTCTTCTAGTTTCATATTGTTTATTGTAAAATAAATCTAGAAAGACTAAGGTCCAACCTTAGATTTCGTCTTACTCTTTAAAGATCTTGGTAAAATTTCGTTTCGTCATAATTTTAACATAGAAATTAAACAAGGAATTCTTTTGCATACCTTGTCGAAACCTGTTTGGTTTTCAATAGATCCAGGACTCAATCCATACGCCTCTACGCATGTAACCAAGAGCCTAGAGTTAGTATGCAGTAAAAAGCATATCTTAAGATCAGGATTTTCTTCTCAACTTTTCATTTTATTTAAAAGCTTCAATGTTTCGCTTTCAAGTGCAGTAAATAAATACAAAACCTTTAACTATCTCATATCACTTTCAAGACAGTTCTTACGAAACCCTTGATTACGTAAAAGGATATTGTTTGAATACGAATTATCATATATAAAGTAGAGTTATACTTTGGAATAATAATTGAAAAACGGTTCTAATTTAGGCTTAGTCACCACATCATCAACTTGTTCCACTGTAGGAACATACTTGAGCTTTATAGTTCTCTTCTACACCATATCTCGGATATAGTGGAACTTGATCTCTATGCGTTTTGATCTATCATGGAACATAGGATTGTCTGTCATCTTGATGTAACACTGGTTGTCACAGAGTATCTTTATAGAATCAATCTCTACATCGAACAATCCTACCAACATCTTGCGAATCCACACTGCTTCGTTACAAGCTAAACAAGTTGCTACATATTCAGCTTCTGTTGTATCGAGTGCAACACATGGCTTCTTTCTGCTGAGCCATGAGATCATACCTGATCCCAAACTAAAGCAACATCCCAAAGTGCTCTTTCTATCTTCGGCACTTCAAGCCCAATCTGAGTCTATCCTGAACTCACTATCTAAAGCATATTTGATTCCATAGTCCAACGTACCCTTTAGTTACCTCATCACATTTTTTGCTGCAACCAGGTAAACACTCGTGGGCTCCACCATATACTGGCTCAATGTGTTCACAACAAAGCATATATCTGGTCGAGTATTGGTCAAGTACATCAATGACCCAATAATCTATCTATACGTGGTGACATCTACTATCTATGATGAATCGTCATTCCGGAGCTTCAAGTTTGTCACCACCGGAGTAGTCATGGCCTTACAATCCATCATCCCAAATCTCTTCAGGATCTCAAGTGTGTATTTTCCTTGACTCGGGAAAATCTCATATGGGAACTACCATACTTCAAAACCTAGAAAGTAATGCATCATACCCATGGGGGCTTCACTCAATAAACTGCTATCATAGCATGTTCATTCGTGGCATATGAAACAATACCCCTAATTTCACTAAATATTGGAAAATACCTTCCAAAACCATTTTTTTAAACCGCTTTCCAACATGCCTTCCCAATTTAAAAAAAAAAAAACCCTATTTTCACTAGATATTGTATGTATCAATTTTTTCATTAACATTTTTTATACCCGTTTATATTTCTACCTAGTATATTGATATGATACCCCTCTTATGACCCCACATGCATTCTACAATGCACCTTGCTTCTTTCGATGTATATTGTGGATGCACATTACTTCACCTACAATGCAATTACTCAACCACATATCATTATGATTTGCAATGTCTAATGGTCTAATGAAGAGATAGGAGATCACTTCTTGTATGTCACTACAGCCAATGCACATAGTGCAACATTTAGATTGCATGTTGCAGTTCCCCAATCGCTGACTAAGCCTATTGTGGGCTAGGTATCCAAGCCCCTAGGGCCTGTAACAAGCTCTACGAGGCTAACTAAACCTCCCAAGGCCTGTAATAGGCACGAATGGTTGGGTATTCAATCCCCCAAGGCCTATCAAAGGCCTATAATAGACCCTGGAGGCTTAGAGCCTCCCAAGGCTATAGGTAACAACTAGCTGAGTGCTATTTGTAACAATTGGCTGTCAATGACCACTGTCTCTCAACTATGATCGACTGGAAACCGACATCACCATGAAACCCCTGGCCTCATGCATGCCTCAAGACGTGATTTCCCTGCGTACTAGTAAGACCGAGCCTTGCCTCAACCCAATTTCTCATCCGACCGTGATCCCGCCTTTTTCATTTGGCAGATATTTGTCAACCCGCCCATAAAAAATGACCCCAAAGTATTTTTGTATTGTTACATTAAATAATAAAACCCTTTGCCCCTTAATATATAAGCAATATAATTTTTAGGTTTTCATGAATATTTAATACTGCAATATGAATGAACGTGATATTATATTGCCTTCTAGTGAATCCCCTGTGATCATACCAAGGTCTTTCATCCCAAATTCTGCTGAAAGCCTTCTCTTACATTCAATGATGGGCTTGTCTTCTCCTCTCATGAACAAGTCATCTACATATAATAGTAGTGTCATAGTTTCATCATCCATAATCTTATAATAGCTATAAAAACACTATTTAAAAACTAAAGAAAACATAATAGCCCCTCTAGTGTTCTTTACAGTGCTACCTTGGACCATTTTTATTATCCACTTAGAAATCACAACCCTTGCAAAAGGGATAATGAATCACAATATTGGAAACGTGGACAGAAAGCAGGATTTAATTAGCTTTGCTTGGTGTGATTTAAGGAATCTGAGGACACCTGTTACTTCTGTTAGATTTCATTTTAATCCAGTTCTAAGCGTCACCCTTGATGAGGAGTGCAGTGCTATGACAATGCAATCCAAGTGCCAGTACCACCAGTTTTAACTTTTAATAAGATAAAGCTATATATATGAAAGTCTGCCATCGGTAGGGGAACCTGCCAAGAATTTTCATGCAAATAGATCGCATTAGAAAAAGGAGGGAACTGACTCGATTTTGTTTCACGTACAGGGCTTGTTGAAAACATGATAACAATTATGATATACTCCAAGAATTGGCATCCAAAACACAGAATAAATCGTCGGAGATCAATAATGCTTGAATCATCTTTGTTGGGAAACATTTTACCACCTTAATGGTCATTGATGGATAAATTTGCAGCGAGTTTGGCCACGTGATCACATAGATAATTCACCAAACTGGAAAGACTCAACTTAGAGAAAGGCTTGCGCAAACCACAAACTCGATGGGGGAGATGCCACCAATTTAAATCTCTACCAGATCACTAAGAATTGTAGAGTTTTGAGGCCACAAGATTATTTTCGCCATGGATAAGACAAGGCATAGTCTTTTAAAACGATGAATTCGTAGATGCTTCTGGGGGGCGGTCTCCACAGAGCAGAATGCTTTCTTTTTTCTGAAACACTGTGTCTTTAAGTTTTGTATTCATAGAAGAAAGAAGGAGGCGCTGCCGGCAAGTTCTCTTTTGCACATTAAGGAACTTTGTAATATTTTTATGAAGAAGAAATCAGAAACCAGAGATTGCTGTTGCATTCGTTTCGGATATTCGAGTATTTTCAGTAATATTGTTCTATGTAATATTTGAACGATTAAAACATTTACAAATCTTATATATAAACAATTTTTTAATATCATTAATGATCTTTTCATTCCTTGATTTTGAAATATTGGTGTTTTTAATATATTCTTGATTTTGAAATATTGGTGTTTTTATATTGTTGTCTACTTGAATTTGTTAGTAATCAGTGATATAATCATTTTTTTTATGGATCAGATCCTTTTAAATTATGCTGCTGTGAGATAGGATTTAATTTAAATAGGTTAGATAGTTTTCTTTAGTTTTTAAATAGTGTGTTTATAGTTATTAAATAATTTTTTACATGGAATTATAGTTTTTCTAGTGTTCTTTACATTGTTATTTTGGATTATTTTTATTAATTTTCAATATAATATTTACATACATTTCGAATTGGCATGATATGTTAATCATATGGTCCAAATAAAAATATATACATCATGTATGTCTAGCCATTCACTAATTGAGTTTTGATCTTGAACTTTACACTAGGAATCCATACTAACATATTTACATTATTTACATAATTTTGATTAAATAAATTCCAACTCAAAATTAAAATATTACAGAATTACTTATAAAGAATATTACAATATTAAAATTCAAAAGATGCAAGAAAAATTGAATGAATCAACATCTACACAAAGTGAAAAAATGGAAATATAAACTATAAAATGTCAAACAAAAATTGAAGGTTAAAGAGCATGAAGTTCAAAGGGAGTGTGGTATTTCCTTACAAACATTTTCTTGTAGATTTTCCTCTGATCGCTATTTTATGTTCCTACGTGAATGATGGACAAGGTTAAGAGTTTAAAAATTAGCATTAGAAAAACATTGTGAAATCGATAAATTTCATGACTTTGTAGATATGTACTTTGTTTCATAAAAATATGAGCAAAATTTGTTCTATGTATTGTATCATTTTGATTTCTTTATCCAAATAGAAACTAGTTGGAAGTCTAACCTAGGAGTCAAAGATATGCATATTAGATATTTTTCTCCTCTCATACATAATCAAATCAAATGGAAAGAAGGAATGGATTTATTTGGTTAGTGTAAATTCTCTTCAAGCTTGACAAGCTTCATAGTAAGGAATGAACATCCTATACAAGCAGTTGTTATTGTATACCATGAAAACTTTTGTTGTTATCATTGAAAGCGCAAGATATTTACTTCACACTAGTGTGTGGCCATGCAATTTTTTGAAGAAATATGAAATACTTATGTTGTAAAAGCTCTATAATCTTATATTGATAGATGGTATATGATGGTATAGGTTTTACAAAAAAGGGACCACAAATGTTATCCCATGTTCAAAATAGCTTCGAGAAAATCTTACCTTTATTTGGATTCTTTGTGAAGGAATGGAACAAAGTGGATAGGAATCAAATTTCATTTCCTAGATGTTTGGTGCACTACAAAATTTTACAAGTCAGTACAATATTGGGATGAATCTGAGGAAATAGCTACTTGGGTTGTAATTGATAGGTGCTTCAACTACTATGAAATCTCATATTTTGTAAGTGTATCCTATAATTGGCGGATACCTACCGAGGTTGGTAGGTAGTTAATTGTATGATTATGGAGAGCGGACGCAACCTTGAGCAAACAATATAGTAGACTTTGTGGAATGCAATATGTAAGTAATTGGCATATGAGCCAAGGTTTCAATATTATGGAAATACATTGATAATATTATTGTCCACTTCTACAAAGTTGATAAGTTGATAGAGAACATGACTGTGGGTAGAATAATAACAAGAAAACAAAGAATTTGTTAGTAATCAGTAATATAATCATTTTTTTTTATGGATCAGATCCTTTTATGTTGCTGTGAGATAGGATTTAATTTAAATAGTTTAGATAGTTTTCTTTAGTTTTCAAATAGTGTTTTTATAGTTATTAAATAATTTTTTATATGGAATTATAGCCATTCTAGTGTTCTTTACAGTGTTATCTTAGATCATTTTTGTTAATTTTCAACATAATATTTATATACATTTCTAATTGGCATGATAAGTTAATCATATGGTCCAAATAACATCATGTATGCCTAATCATGTATGCCTAGCCATTCACTAGTTGGGCCTTGGCCTTGAACTTTACACTAAAAATCCATACTAACATATTTACATTATTTACATATTTTTAATTAAATACATTCCAACTCAACAGAATTACTTACAAGAAATATTACAGTATTGAAATTCAAAAGATGCAAGAAAATTAAATGAATCAACATCTACACGAAATGAAAAAATGGAAATATAAACTATAAGATGTCAAACAAAAATGGAAGGTTAAAGAGCATGAAGTTCAAAGGGAGTGTGGTATTTCTTTACAAACATTTTCTTGTAGATTTTCCTCTGATCGCTATTTTATGTTCCTACATGAATGATGGACAAGGTTAAGAGTTTAAAAATTAGCATTACAAAAACATTGTGAAATCGATAAATTTTATGACTTTGTAGATATGTACTTTGTTTCATATAAATATGAGCAAAATTTGTTCTATGTATTGTATCATTTTGATTTCTTTATCCAAATAGAAACTAGTTGGAAGCCTAACCCAGGAGTCAAAGATATGCATATTAGAAATTTTTTTTTTTCGTACATAAGCAAATCAAATGGAAAGAAGGAATGGATTTATTTGGTTAGTGTAAATTCTCTTCAAGCTTGATAGGATTTATAGTAAGGAATGAACATCCTATACATGCAATAGTTGTTATTGCCTATCATGAAAACTTTTGTTGTTGTGAGTGAAAGGGCAAGATAATTAGTTCACACTAGTGTGTGGCCATGCAATTTTTTGAAGAAATCTGAAATACCTATGTTGTAAATGCTCTATAATCTTCTCTGGATAGATGGTATATGATGCTATAGGTTCTACAACAAAGGGACCACAAATGTTATCCCATGTTCAAAAAAGCTTCGAGAAAATCTTACCTTTATTTGGATTCTTTGTGAAGGAATGGAACAAAGTGGATAGGAATCAAATTTCATTTCCTACATGTTTGGTGCACTACAAAATTTTACAAGTTAGTAGAATATTGGGATGAATCTGAGGAAATAGCTACTCGGGTTCCAATTGATAGGTGCTTCAACTACTATGAAATCTCATATTTTGTACATGTATACTATAATTTGTGGATACTTGCCGAGGTTGGTAGGTAGTTAATTGTATGATTATGGAGAGTGGATGCAGCCTTGAACCAACAATATAGTAGTTGTGGAATGCAATATATAAGTAATTGGCATATGAGCCAAGGTTTCAATATTATGGAAATACATTGATAATATTATTGTCCACTTCTACAAAGTTGATAAGTTGATAGAGAACATGATTGTGGGTAGAATAATAACAAGAAAACGAAGATGAGGAAACCCAGTTATTTGCTCGAAGCAGCAAAAGCATTATCCTTTGTATTTTCACCAAATTCTGTAGAATTAGCAAGATAAGCAATGCCTATAAAAAATGCCCAAACGTTGAATTCATACTCTGTTGTTGAAATAAACATAGACAACATTCAAACAGTTATATATGTGCCCAATTGGATGGCCATCAGTGATGCTAAAAATTGATTGGTGTTCAGCTCACATTTAAATGGTAGATCGCTCTAGTTTACAAAGAGAATAATGGTTCAATGCTCCCATTGAAAAATAGTTGCCATTAAACAACTCATAAACACAATAGAGAATGTCCCCGCCAGAAAAATTTATTATATTGGTGTATAGTTATCGACCCAAATACACGGCTTTTAATATAGCGAAATGCACAGCCCTCAAACCAACTCAATGATCAATGCAAAGAGTTTGTCGATTTTAATTCTAGAGGAGACAACTAATCGTAAACAACAATAAAACCCAACAATTAGAGTGTACATCCTTGGGGCGTCTTCTCAATTGTATGTGGGATGATAGGAGGGTGCACGTGGCTTTTCTAAGTACCCAACTACCTCAATAAACCAGGAAGAGTTGTTAATTGCACATGCTAAAGATAAAAAGTAGCTGGAAAATCACAATAGATTTTTAATTACATCTATTGATCTTATGGGAACCCTGGAATGGACGGTCTGAGCTATTTTTCTCTTTGTATTAGTCTTATGCGAAGATGCAAACACAAATATACTTGCCATTTACGAGAGGCAGCACCTGTTTGGAAAAATGAAAAAAAAAAGTGATTGGTTTTGGATGTTTCCAAGGAATTTGTTCACCATAGCAATTTAAAATCACATTGAAACTAATTGGTAGGGTCCAAGGACAGCGCCCAGCGCGCACCAATTACAACAGTAATGTTGAAAGTCTGAGATGAAATATGGCTTCCTGCAGATTTTTTGTCAAAAATGAATTGGTATTTGGTAGGCGGATTCATAGCATTCAAATGATGAAATACATCTGGAGGATAGGTGGCTGGCTATTCATATCAGCACACCAGAGCTGGAAGATTCGCTAAGAGTCTCTCCAACACAAATATTTCTCTCAAACCCGTCCAGGCATAGCTCCATGTCTTTCGTGGCCTGTTTCATCCCAACATGGTAGTGTACATGGGTTCCAGTGCTACAATGCTTCCATCACCAAAAGCCTTGAAACATAAATATTTCAAAGGAGTAGTGGTGTCACAGATGATATGCATCAAGAAAATGTTATAAATTGGTTCTAACATGTCTTAATTATGTAAATCTATGGAAAAAATGTCTTATACCAACCTGATTGGATTGCAAATCTTGAGAACATTTTGCAAAAGAATCCATGCAAGGTAGTATTTATGTGTTGCTTGCAACATAGCGTCTCCTCTTGTTGTCATTGCCTCGGTTTGGTGTATGGATAATTTGGGTACCGATCACCCGCAGAAAGGGTTTACGCCATCAACAAGATGATAATAGGATTTGTTCCCTGAATTGTAGACGTCTGTCTACAAGAAACAGATTGTGCAATCTTCCTTCCTCTGCAAGATATGCACCCATTTCTTATGCCAATAACTACTGATTCTCCATCGATTGAAAAGTATCTCTACCTTAACTAAAAATTTTCGAAGTCGATGAGGTAAGTCCTGAAGTTGTAAGCAAATGAAGCGAACGTGAAGGAGGCGATGCTCCTAGAAGGCGGTGGCGATGGTGTCATGTTGCAATTCCTGCGAAGGTGGTGGTGCAGTGCTCCAATGCCTGCGAAGGCGGTGAGCACAAAGGACGAGGAAAAGGATTTTCATGGTGGCAGTAGTCGAAGTAGAAGAGAGATGTGGAAATAGGATGCAAGCGGCATGTGAATTCAGATTTGGTGGTGGTGGAGACCATGGTAGTAGATGTGACAGAGGCGATGGCAATGGGGCTATGGCGGTCAGTGCGGTGCGGTGGCGATGGTTGTCAAGCCATTGCAATAGGTCGGATTTAAAATCATTGATTGTTTCCCTCCAAGATATTCAAACATATGTAACAACCATCGAAAATCCTAAGCACAAGGCATAAGAGAAATCTTATGATTGGAGTTTTTTCTAGGGAACTCAAGGTTGCTTTAGCATTATAACGGTGTCAATAATGTCAGGCAATGACATCGTCAAGAGGTGGTCAAAGCAAAAAATCAATGCAGTAAGTAGATTTTATTTTGGATATTGAAGCATCGAGGAAGCAGAGGACAACCAGATTTTATGCAAAGATGCACTACATGTCACCAAATCATTGATGTGAATTTAGGAAAGGAGGATTAAATTTAGTAACCATATATATTGTCAGTGGAATGATGATAGTAGGCCAACACATGAATAAAGAATATCATGAAGCCTATCATATTTGTTTTGAAAACACATTGATTAAATGTCTAAAGTACCTAGATCAAAAGTAGTAAGGGATACCATGTAATATGAATAGCAATCTAATTTACAAAGACCTGTATTATAAAATATCAATAAATGAAAGTACAAGGACAAAACAACGAGAGAGAGGGAAGTTATGCGAGTCAAGATTGTATCTTATTGATTTTGAACTCAATTTTTAATAAAATGGCAATTTATCTAGATTATGGTGTTTTAATAATTACTTCAGTCTATAATCATTTTCAAAATCATATGCAAGAGAAGCATGCCCCCTTGTTCGAGTATATTGTTGCATTATTTCTTAGATTTCTTTTATTTTATGTTTTAGTCATTTATTTTATAAGTTAAATTTTGAGTTCATTTGTAATTTTACAAGATAAGCATTCATTTACTAAATTATAATTTAACCTGTCACAATGGAGTAATATTACAAGAAAATCTTAATCTTATGATTATGATTATATATATGATTGTACAATCTAGTGACAATGGAGTAATATTACAAGAAAATCTTAATTTTATGATTATCTAGTAAATGATGGTTTATAATTGATTACATCTTTGTAAAACAATTTGTAATCTTATTTATTTAAGGTTTGATCAGTTCCTTTCTCTTTGAACAAGATTAAGTTACATGTGTTATTGCAAGATAAATTAAGTGTTTGAAATAGAATTAAACTGCATTTGATTAGAAACCATAAAGGACCTATTTCTTCATATATCATGTACAAAACTTCACAAGTACATAATTATTATGGATTGATAATTAAATGAAACATAGTTTATATCTATACATATAATTATCTATCAACAACAAAACTCTAGTATGCCTCTTACTTTTCATCTATATATCTCATTGTAAACACATTGTCCATTGGTTTATCTTGCATTTGTGTACACCTTTCTGGTGTTCCATACCCTCTTGACACTTATGACCTTGCATTTTATTATGACTCACAAGTTGTCATTATATACATACTACATTTTACTTGTATCACTACTCCATCAACAAACCCACGTGTCATAACCATTTACACAACAATGTATCACTTCTTTGATGATGCATCATACTTTGGTACATCATTTTTTAGTAGATTAGTTCTTATTTGCACACTATAAACACTTCCCATATGAATAGTATGCTGAAATAATGTAATTTTCTACCCCATCTTGTGCAATTACTGAAATCGAAAGAAAGATGAAATGCTTTCAACTCACCCTACAACCGTGTACTTGAGGACACTAAGAATAATGGGCGCCATTGAGCACATTATGCACTTAGTTAGCAACCCAAGCAATTGATTCAATTTTGATTATTATTTATGAGAAATTACTCAAATGCATAGATAGTGTGGATAATTTGTTTTGTTTATTATTATTTATCAGAATTTAGTTAGAAACCGAGACCTTTTCCAAATTATAAGTTCTAATGTATTGTCTTTTATTGCTCGAAGAGGGAAACCGACCTTTCCCAAATTATAAGTTCTAATGTATTATCTTTTATTGCTCCAAGAGGGAAACCTTCTATATTCAAGGTGAGGAGTGTTGGTTAAAAAATAAAATTAATTTAAAAATATATATAATTAAAATTAAAAAAATGTAATTAAAATTAGAATAATTAAATATAATTATCAAATAAATAAATATTAAATCTATAGTTTAATAGTTGTAACATTGTTCTTATATATTGGTCCAATATACTATATACTATGCTAACTATTACATGTGATTATTTTATTTTACATATAGTTTTTTTTTGTTGGCAAAGTGGTGGAACCTCTTTGACTAGCAAGTTTCATCTAAGCTGTCAAAATCACCCGGGGATCACACCCTTAACATGGTTGGATTTTTTGGTATTCGCGGGATTAGAACCAGCGACCTTTTCACTTAGCGGGTGTCTTAACCATACCCCGCCACCAATTGTTCTACATCTCACGGATTTTATTTTACATATAGTTCTAAATGTATTGAATTAATATTTTTTTGTGAGTTACAAATTCATTCACTACAAATAACAAAGCAAAATATTAATGATATTATTATTTCTATTATTATTATTATCATTGATGATGATGATGATGATGGTTAACATCCATTGAGACCAACTTTGGTTTATTGGACTTTAAGAAATTACTTGATTTACTGTAACAATTTATTCCTATGCTAAAAAATCTTAGAAAGAAGCTTAAGGTCACCATGTAGTTTTGACAAGTTAGAAGCTTAAAGATGTTGGAATTATAATAAATATTGTGAAACTATGATCTAATGTAGTTGTAAGTAAAGCATTGTAAGAGGAAGTGACTTTAATCTCCAATGCTCTTATTTCCTCAAATGGTGTTTTAGGAATTGTCTAGACCAATTTTGCTTAGAAGATAATGAGAGAATGAGAATTTGTTTTTATTTTGGCCATGTTAGTTTTCTTCTTTGAGCTACTTAGAATAGAGAGATACTTTTGGTCTTCTAAATTAGGCTTAATGACCTCCTTGTAATATCTTAACTTCCTTTTACCCTATAAATTCCCATGACCCCACATTTTCTCTTTTATATTAGGCTTAATGACCTCCTTGTAATATCTTAACTTCTTTTTACCTTGTAAATTCTTATGATCCCACATTTTCTCTTTAAACATAGTTGTAATAGTACTTTTAATGTTATTGATATTTTGTAAAATTACATTTTCATCTATTGCTCAATAATTTAACCAAGCCATTTTATCTTTATGCCAACCCTTGAACTAAGTATTATGTTACAAGTACTATGTTACAATAATTTTAATATTACATTATAAACATTAATATTTACACACAAAAAATTTAAAAATAAAAACGGTTACATTTAAAAAATAACTTTGATACTCCCCATAGTGGGTGATAATTACGGCCAGCCCCACTGACACGACTACTTGACAGGTTGTTGGACACGTGCCCACTAACGATGACCACGAAACATGACACTCGCTAGCCCATGCAACTCCGGCTATGTATCCAGTACAGTGCACATGGAGCAATAAATCATCTCCCGAGCAGGGCAGTCGACCTCGTGCTAGCTCCTACGTGCACTCAGTCTCTCCAATGGCAGATTATGAATGCGAAGGTATGCTAGTGTTCAAGGTTACGGTTTACAATGGGGGCAATCATCACAACGGGAAATGCCATAAGAGCTCGTATGCTTGGCTCTGGGAAGAAGCCCAGCTCTCTGCCCTGAACATCCCGCTTTGTGGAAGTAGTTATGCTCGTAACTGGTCTGTTGGTACATTGTTAGCTATTACAGCGATGCCTCCTGCAAAACAGGCTTGCACTCCGCGAAATGTGAAACCAACCAGCCCCCCTGTGGCCCGTCGGTCAGTTTTATGAGAGGAATCGTTGGGAAGGCCCATCGTTACAGAGAGGAAATCCCGGCAAAAATTCAAGAGGACATCAAGGAGGCTGAGGATGATGCGGAAGTTTCGCATGGTTGCTTTCCAAACAGTGATATTAGAGAAGAATTTGAAGCCCTAATCCCAGATCCTGGGACTACACGGGGCCGAACTACCCTCTACAAGCGCACCTTGGACTATCACTAGCTGCAGAAGTCGGTGCTCGGGAAGACGTTGGCAGACAAAGAGGAAGCTCAAGTGGAGATTCTATTGCAACAAGACGAGATGGTCCTGATGCTTAAGCAAATTCTTCAGAATCAAAAGTACTAAGTAGACTAGTTTTAGTGCTATTATGTTACTTTCAATGATACTTAGTTTCTGTTTATATTTAGTTTCTGAATTGTTGATGGAATGGGCCTGTTTTCTCAACTTTGAGAGGGCCTTTAAAACTTATGAAACCTTGGTTTGGGTCTGTTTTCTCTACCCTAAGAAGACCTGTTTTGTGTTCTTGTGGAAAATAGCAATATAAAGATTCATCTACTTACCACCAAAAAAAACTTTGATACATCTTTAATTAATTTATTTAGAGACAACTTAGATTGATTTGTGGATTTTATCTCTTAAATCAATTTATGACTACTATCGTGATTGTTTTATTTATTCTGATTACCGGTTGCTGACAAGATGATCATTTATCATAATTTCATCCATTCAAGGAAAAAGAACGCAAAGCTTTATCATAATTTCCTCCATTTAAGCAAAAAGAACACAAAGCTTTATTCTTAAGTAAAAATCTCGTAGCCATAGCTTTTCCAAGACGTTGTCGAGATCTGCTATAAGTTTACGTGCATACATTCACACACTCGCTTAACTAAGATCTACATGGAAGTTGAGTAGAGAAAAATATTTGCTATTTAGTATTTAAATGGCTGGGATGTTCAAACAAGCCACAGGTATCCATTCTCACAATAACCTAATATCTGGCATAGTAGAGTACAGCGCACTTACGGTTTAGAAGGATACGCTAATAAAATTCATTTAAATTAATTTAACTTATATTATACAAAATCAACACCATTCTTTACATACTATGCAACCGTAGAAATTCGACTCATAACAGTGATATACTTGTAGCAGTAACAGATATAATTTAATTCTCGAAAGTCCAACAACTTTGTTTATACACTATATCCATAAACTTGCATGCCTCGGCAGTCTTCCAAAGTCTGAAGTCCGTCCTCTGTTCTGTGCAGAATCAATTGAGATTAGAGACAGACATTAATAAAATTTCTGTAGTCAATGACGATGGCCATGAATCGAGTAACTACAAACATAAGATGCCGAATGAAAGCCAGCGAGTATTAACTGATAAATACTTACACAAAACAAGACTGGTATCGATCTCCGAGATGTGGGTATTGAAATATTTTCTGGCCGTGTGTCCAAGACGAGGAGGAGGATTATATAATCGAGCGTTGTTTACAAAATAGGCCCGGAAGAAATCTCCGTTTTCTTTTAACAAACCCTTCCAAACTACAACCAATAATCATAATTTCGAATTAAGCCATTTACGATATAACAACATTAATACCGGCCTGTATGAACAAAGCTCTGCAAACTATGATAATACAAAGAAATTAAATCGAAATCTGGCAAGTAATGAAATAAAACCTGCGATGGTAAGGGCAGGGTGGATTTTGGCATGCTTCTGAAGGGCTTTGACGCAGTTGTGGAGGTCCATACGAAAAACCAGACATCTCTCGATCAAATGCTGAACCTTGCGGATCATGTTGATGCGCGGATCTTTGTTTCGACCATCGTCGGTTTGCATGAGAATCAACCCCCGAACCAGTCGGTTGGTTCGTTCGATTCTCATTACCAGAAGTAGCAGTCTTGGAAATTGGAACTAATGTAAACCAAGGAGGGGAATGAGATGATGCGTACGTAAAATCTTATCCAAACGCCATCTCCGCGGTGGGCTAAAATGCTTTGCTCGTCCTCTCATAGAGATAAGAGTCACAGAGAGGGCAATGGAAGAGAACGTGTGACCGTGGCTATGTTCTCAACCATCGATTTACTGAATGTCATGATAAGGAAAGTGACGGTGATATTAGGGATACGAGTTCAGTGTGTTCTCCATTATCATTCGTTTCGGTCGTCTTATCTTACGAGTTGTTTGTTTGTTATTCAGACACGCGTGCCTTTGAAGTAAAGTAACAACAAATATGTCAATATTAGCTCTGGAAAAGGTTAAAAATAGGCACAAACATTCCCACAACAAATAGAACACTGAAATACCATCACTGTCGCTAAGGAAAATGTTAAAATATGCTCTTCATATAAATAACAAATAAAACATTTCATTTTGCTCATGTATTCATTTCTATTTAAAATTCTAAACAAGATCATGGAATGGAAGATGATAATGAAATTGTGATAAAACTAGCATAGATCCATCTTAAACCCGTATCTATCAAGCACCGAGAGGGATCCAATTTCTTGAGGTCTATTTCTTTTTTAAAATTTAAACTCAAGAAATTTGACCCATTTGGGTTGCTATTTTTTGGTCCAGTAGAAAGGATAAAAAGAGTAAAGCGACTCGCGATCACCTGGACACCTTCACCCCTGTCTTCTTGACCGAGGCCAGCTATTACCGCCTTTACTCCCTCCATGTTCGTAGCTCCCACAGAATTATGAGTTGTCCTGTCTGGAGTATAGGCCAAGTCGGAGATAAGAGCCACTCCCTCTTTGGACAAGGCTGACGATAACTCCTCATCCATGGGGATGATGTCCTCCATCAATTTTGCAGGGAAGGGAAATGAAGGGTCAACTGTAAGAAGCCCTTTCACGATAACACAAATTGTTACATGAATATTCACATCACAAATAAGCAAGTATTTTCAGATGGAGTCCATTACTGGAAAGTAGGCTATCCTAGTTTTCTTATTTTTTATTTAATCTAGATGATTATACTTAAAGTAGATATAAAAGTTTCAAGAGTCAAATTGCTCACCTCCAAGGAAACCTACCCCTATAATTCAGAAGTTAGCCACTAGAGGGAAAATTTCTCACCTCATAATGCAAGGAGCCTCTTAAAACCAACTATTCAAGCACACAACCTTCAACCTCATTGACTTCTCTTTTCTAAAACAAATGAGTGATGGCTTCATTTACTATTCTCTACAAACCACACACCAAAAAGAAAATTGACAACCTAGGAGGCACACAATCTCTCTCACCTAGAAAAAGAAACAAATCACTCACTTCGATGTGCAATCTACCACCTTAACCCAATGAATTACTCACTTTGGAGGCAAGCAAGCTCTCAACCAAAACAAATTGGTAGCTTGGCCATTAAGCTCAACATTTACCTTTTACAATTGTCTCTTATTGTTTGGTTCATCACTATTTCACGCTACAACTTTTCATTTTCCTAAAAACAAGTTTATCTATTCATCTCATGGTTAGATTTATTTGTTTGTAGGCTTCTTCTGTAAAAAAAACAAGCTTCTAATAGGTGTGTTTGCTTCTAGA
Source organism: Larix kaempferi (assembly GCA_027924585.1). Lineage (NCBI taxonomy): Eukaryota > Viridiplantae > Streptophyta > Pinopsida > Pinales > Pinaceae > Larix > Larix kaempferi. Next base: position 10,589,109 of record BSBM01000779.1, on the reverse strand, counting down.
CATGCCGATTCATTCTCCTAAGCTCAAGATAGCTCGAATCAAAATCACATTCCCCATTATAGATTATTTTCATGTCCGAAACATGTTTACATTGTATTCTAATCTTCAGGCATCCAAAAGTGGTTTGGCCTATAATAATAGAAAAATGATAACCATTTTTCAAAGTTCCCCTTTTCCACGCTATTCTTTAAATAAAATATTAAAATAATAACTATCATTTAACCAAACTCTATCGAATCTCCTTATAAAGAATTATTTCAATCCTTTTTAAGACAAGGGTCCACCAACCATAAAGAGCCAATAGAAATTCAGCTCCACGGGACAACCCCTTACGACACATACCCAAAGATATGGGACTCAGCATGTCCATAAACAAATACACCCCGGTGCCCAACTCCAGTTATCTGCAGCTTCAAAATAATTGAGTGCCAATGCCAAAGCTCGAGCCATTAGTTTCTTTGATCAAGAATTGGTTTAATTCATGTCACTTCAGCATGCAAACAAGCATATGAGATATGAATCACAAGCGTCTCCTCATGTATGCGGATTCAAGCATCGCGACCTTTGAATTTGAATTTGAATGCTCATCTTGGTACACTCTTCAGTTATGCATATTCGTAGGTCTTGGCACTCATTCAAGACTAGATTTAACACTGTTTTAATGGAAAAGATACTGAAAACACTAGCAGATTGGGTATGGGGTTTCATTCAATGAACCTCTCATATAGGGCATCGGATCGTCGAATATTAAAGAATATCCTTAAATTTTGTAGATATTGACCCAAAATCCTTTTGTTGAAACCCCCTTTGAATACCTAGAACCTCCCTCTACCCATTTTTATGCTCCAATCCTTATAAACTTGCTTATCCCCCCACCCTAAACCCCTCATTCCCCCCAATACCTGCAATATATTGGCTTTATTTTGGACATTTTTTAAACCCACAATATGAAATCACATGATAGGATATTTCTCAACAAGTGAAGCCCCCATAGGATTACGATGGTGAAAATGTAATTTTGTCGACGAGTTTGAGTGAGCAATAAACTATAGGGATTGACCGCTTCTTACTATGGCCGCTTCTTCTAGCTCACATTCGGAGATGCTGCTCATTTGATTCATTGTTTAACCCCTTTCTTGAATGACTTCAATATCTTTGATTGGTTATTTAGAGCTTGGTGACCTTCATCAAAAGCAGTATGCCAATAGTCAGCCTCTTGAGATGGGATAAGCCTAAAACATTATCCATCTAAAATTTGAGAATGTATGATGTTCTGAGGGTTAATGGCTTCTATAAGTATGAAAACTCTATGTGTTGTGTGATAAGAAAGTACAACATTTGCTACTACAACATTAGCGTTGGCTTGTTATCTCTTTATAAGTTTGATTCCATACCCAGGTTGTGGTAGTCCTCTCTCTATCTAGACCATTGACATATTAGGCTCTAATCCATATGACCTCTCAAAATTTGTTGTTATTTCCGGTTAAGGGGCAAAGCAGTGTCAATACATGGTCACGATTGAATTTTAAGTCCCAAAATCACTCAGAAGTAAGGAGACATGTCATCATGCTTATGGACAAGTAACAAGGAAATGCCATGAGAAGGAGAGCCGAGGAGCTGAGTAAACTTGCTAAATTAGTTGTGGACAAACAAGGTTCATCTCCTTGTCTCATTTGATTCATTGTTTAACGACTTTCCAAGATGTCTCACATACAAATATTCCTAGGATGCCCAAATTCTTGTAGGAAACATACATGCCTGATCTAGAGATGGCCCATAATTTGCTTGAATAGAGCTTCAGAGACATGTTATATGTCTTAAACTTGTAGGATATACCAAAAATACACAAACTCTCCGACACAGACATATTCCAGATTTAATACTAAGGTGAATTTATGTACGAATCAGACCTAAGATATGATGATGATTCCCATGTCATAATGCTATAGGATCCAAATGAGATTATTCATTCCTGAGAATGGTCCACAAACTTCCCATCTCTCTTCAATAATTTGTTGCATAGAAAACCTTCCCTATACTACAGGTCATAAAGTTGCCTACTTAAAAGAGGCTGACACACATGGATGACTATCTATTTATTCACCCTTTAATGATGGTTCAACATGAACTTTATGATAAGGTTGACCAGATTTTTAGATAGGAAATGAGGCATATCACAGTTAGCAGGGATGCCAACTAAACCAAGGAGAATAAATTAGAGCATCCAACAATTCCTTGCTGAAATATGCTAACTATAGCACCTTTTCCAAGCCTTGACATATTGCTTTTTAAGCTTTAGACATAATAAGTTGCCTTATTTTTTACAATTTGAGTCCTTGTTATTTTCCTTCCTAGAACTAGCAGCCATAATTCATCAGACCCAAAATTGATAGCAAGGTTTCATTTACAATCCACTCTTGCAATGACTTGTCATCAACATATCAAATCTATAACCTCAAGCATACCTAATTCCAAACCATGCAATATAGGTGGTATCATAGAGTATTGGGAAGCACATGTGGTGCTAACATTTTTTCTAGTGATGTTGTAGATAGTGGGATCCTCTCTTGCACCATAATATGCAAGGAAAATGACACTACCAAAGTATTACCATCAAAATTGACCCTATTTTCTTATGACTTTAGGTATGCTTAAATTTTGGACTATGAAAACCTTGAGTTCCATTGCAAAGGTTTCCATGAAATAGTTCGTGACACTTCCTCTTGTCAAGGTAAATGAAAGAAGAACAATTAACCCATTTTCATTGCTAGATGAATAACTACACAATGAAGAAAAGAGGGTTCCATCTTAGGACATAGATCTAGTGCAAGAATGGGACAACCACAAAAAGAAGATCCCTTGCAAAGAGATGTCCTTGATAAAAATAAGATGAGAAAACCCTTTCAACATATTATAACCTAACAAAGAAAGGGAAAGAAACCCCAATTTTTGAAGAATAAAAAGTAGAATGGAAAAAAACTCCATTTATTGAAGAAGAACAAGTAGTGGGGAAAGCAATTCCTGTCATTGAAGAATAGGTAGTAAGGCAAGCATATTTCGATATTGAAGAACAAGCAACAACATCCATATAGGATTCTGATGAAGACTCTAAGAGATTGTATAGAACTAGAATATATCCATATTAATCTAGAATCTGTTAAGCTCAAAGATGGATTAAAAATGCTCAAGTGCTAAGATGGATCTATGCCTTTTTTTCTAGCATTTATTCTCTTTTATTTTTCTTTTTTTGATAATAAACATGGGATATCAATATTTTTCCATATTATTTTATAAACATTACACAAATATATGTAATCCCTTCCACCCCATTAGAACATCTCGCTTCTCTCAATAACAAGACAACCTTCAACGATGTCATAGAACAAGATAGCCTTCAACAAGGCCATAGAAGATTAAATATTTAATATGTTTGCTACAACATTGTTACATAGGTAGGTAGAGGAGTTGATGATCTCATGGAATGATGTCATTTGATGTATTCTTTGAAATAAAAACATTTGCATCCCTCCCATAAATATAAGCATCGCTTCTCTCAAGAATAATAATAAAATTAACAATTGAGTCATCCTTTTTTCATTTCACATGGAACAATTGAGTCATCCTTTATAGGAATATCCTACAAACGACACTTAGAAAATTCCACTATTTTTGTAATGTCCCCATCCAAATAAATTTCATGAAGGAAAGATCTCCACCAACCTACTAGTTCCCTAGGTTGGGGTGGAAACATTTAGACTTAGAATAAGGGAGCTATAATACCCCAAATGAACCTTAGATTGACAAATACACATTAAATGGGATAAATAAATAATAATACTGGAAAAATAAGGTGGCATTTGGTCATGAGAGCGCATAGGTACTGGTGTGGGACCCACACAAGGCAAGATTCTCCATTCCACATGGCATCCTTATCTCACCCATTCAAATCCAAGGTGGAGTATAGTGTTCTTGGAGGAGTTAGAGAGGCATTATTCATGGCATGAATCTAGGAAGGTCGAATTGGAATGGAAGAGTAACTCCCATGGAAGAGGAAGAGGCATCATAGAAGAATTGTGACACTTGGAGCTAGATTCCCTAATATCTATGACAACAATGATGAAGATTCTATGACACCTATGATAAGTTTAGACCTGATTGATGACATATGACACATATAACATGTCAGGTCTAAAAATAGCCACCAAGAGGGCACACAAGGGGATTTATGGAAGCCAAGATTCCCCCATTCGAATTGATGGAATAGGAAGGCTAGAAAGTGAGGGACAAGTGTCATTCATGAGAATCTCTACCTAACTCGAGTTGGGAGAAGACTCTTGGAGGGAATTATAGATATGGATGCCATTGGAGGTTAATAAAAGATTAGGAGGAATAAGGAGAGCAGCGTTTTATCATTTCTCATTTGGCACATTTGGAGAGCTTAGCTTGTCCTTGCACGGTGGATGTTCATCCTCCCTTTCTTAGAACCAATTTCAAGGGTGCAAGATTCCCATCCAAGTTGGTTTATGGAGAGGCCATTCAGAACTCTCAATAGAGATTCATGGATATTCTTTGATGTAGGTTCAACCCCCATATGAGTTCGAGTTCATATTCATTGTTCTTTCTCTACTCTCATTGTCCTATCTTTCTCTCAATGTTCATGTAAAGTGTGACAACGCACTCCTTGTTGCATATAGTTAATGGAAGGCTATTGTTTCGACCTTATGAACATGTTAATGGTGGCATAACATTGTAATGGATAGATAATGAGATCCAAAGCTCTAAATACTATGAACTTAAGGTACTATTTTTTGAAGTAACATTGCTATTCAAGCTAATTCCATCATTGTATTCTCATGGTGATTGTAGAATGTTTTGTATTATTTTGATATCATACTTTTATGGAGGTAATTCCTATGATTGAATTTGCATATGGAAGTTAAATGGATGGCAAAAATATTGTATGCATACCTATCAAGTCTTACTATAGTTTGTGACATTAATTCATGATCCCTTGTCTACCATTTTCACATAAATTGTATGCTTTAGAAGCTGATGCCCTTTGGGAGACGTATCCGACGCTAAAACATGATATAATGTTGCACACATGTTTTCCTTGATTCCCTATAATATATACAAGTCTCATATTGAATATTAGGGAAGGTCATACAATGTTTGGAAGGACAAATAATGGCTGACCCAGCGGGATTTTCACCAATCCAATTCACTAGTTTTGTCCCAATTCTTCTCTCCTTGTAAATTGGAGACCATGAATGTTTATAGTAGATGTTTGGGTGTCTGAAGGTTGTATTATAGTTTTTTATTCCTCCCAAGTCCTTCCTTGCACCATTCCAAAAAATTTGGAAGCTTTCAGAATAGTTTGTGTATATCATTCCTAGATTCGAAATTGGGTGAGTTTGAGAACCTTCACAGTAGAGATGTCACAATTTATACTTGAAAAAACACTTCATCTAAGAGAGGTTAAAAAATAAATAGAATCCAAATCCAATAAGCATTCTATTTCAATCATTTTTAGCATCATTATTTTTATTGCAATCCAGCTTATTTTTTCTTGCTTATTTTTCCATGTACCTTTTAGTGGTAATGGATGAAAATAGGCCATGTATAAGGGGAAATTATGCACAAATTGATAAATTGCAGATATTATGCAGAAATTGAAAAATTGCAAATATTGGTACTTATATAAGAAGCATGGTTCTAAGTTCCAACAAGAATACTAACAAAGGTATTTGTTTTTGGAAAATGGATTTTATACCATTGATAAACAATGAATAATTTTTTAGGAAGCATACATCATTGATCCAATGTTTGAGTAAATTGAGTACCTTTCCCTATATAATGAAAAAGAACTAGCATATTTGCTTTGTCCCTAGTATCAAAAGTATACATCTTTCATGAAGATGAAAATTATGACAAAAAATTGTGGCAAATCGTATCTAAAAAGTGTGAGCTCACCCACAAAATGAAAGGGTATAGCAACTCCCTTAAAATTTGGCATGTTTTATTTCACAAAAAAGAAATGTTGGTCAATCTCATGGCATTCCATAAACTTCTCCTAGTGTACAAAAGAGAAAATATAACATTCCAACACTTTCAACAGGAATACAAAATAGACAATATAAACTTAAAAAGCATAAACATAAATGTAAAGATTAAAAATATTAAAAACCATGTATATGTATGTATCCAATGTTAACATTTAAACTGACATATTATGGAACATGAATTTGACACATTAAGTAGCTCTTATTTGGAACCCATAAATGGAGGAGATCGTAAGTAGCTCATCTTAAAAGGCAATAAGTAATTATTCAACATCTTAAATGTAATGCGTTGTTTTGACCTTATCATCTGAACTATCATTACCTGTTTATATTTTGTTATTATTGTTGAACTTCATCAGTTTGATGACACTATGGACATATGGATTTATTATTTTGAGGAACTTATATATATGTGTGTGATGTTAATATTATGAATGATGGTTGTGTTTTGATTCTATCTCTAGCATTGAAAAAATTAATAGATGATGGGTACGTGGATACCAAGTTAAAGTTATATATTAAATGAATGAATATGATACTATGAGCATGGTACATAGAAAAGTGATTTTCATTATTGTTCATTAGTAATGAAATATGTATACATGTCAATGATTGCATGATATTTCTCGATCTTATGTTTAGAGACTAATCTACAGGTTAAAATAACTAAGTGGTAGCTGGGTCCTATAAGGTGGAAGTACAACGGGGACATGAATTCCAAAATATAAATAGTATGCAAGTGATGCATTATTGTTTAGCACAAGTATTGGTTTATTATCATGATGTATGAGAAGGTGTAGGGTTTCAAGAAAATCAATCACCTAAATTGATTACTTGATGAAAAAACCTCAGTACAATAGTTGCAACATAGTCACTATGTCAATGTAGACATAGTCCTCTTATAGCCATAATAGATCCCACCTTCTGATTAAAAGGATGGGAGCCCCTTTTAAATTTTTCATTTTTCTAAGCTCTTTTACGAAGTATTTTTATTTAGTATTTTGAAGCAATTCTCCAATTATTCCTTGTAATAAGCACTTGGAGGTCGATTTAAATAAATTACCTTTAGATTTATTCTATTCTCAATGTTTCTGATGTCTTAGTTACCTTATGTGTAGGTAAATCACCAACCTCGGAAATCAGGATGTTATATTTTAAAAAATTAAGTTGTCGAAATTCCAATACCCATGTCACGGCGTCGAAGTTTCGATGCCGATGTTTTATACCTATGAACTTTGAACTTCGGCGGGAATCACCGAGCTGTCTTCACCTAAAAATTTACCATCGACATTTTGACCTCGATGTCGCAATCCCTAATTACTGACGAAGTTGCTAGTTCATTCCCATCCCCAGTATTCTGACGCTGGTGATTTATCCCATGAACTTCGACAAGTCGGAAGGTGGCATCCCACATCTTTACAACTCAAATGTCACCTCGACTCCCAACTTGTGACTTTTCCTCCAACTTCGATGGACCTACGTCGGGGTCATCCTTATGACGTCTGGACCAACCTATTTGCACGTGCAAGTCGATAATTGGTCAAGAAATTCATTTAAAGTCTAATCATATTGATGGTTTAGTAAGTCTAACTCCTAATCATCGACCAACCCCTTGATGGCAAGTAATAATTGAATTTAGTTGTAATTATATCTCTTTTTTCCCAATTTTTAAAATTTGCGTCGCTACCTCGGGGCCGGATTTCGAATTGCAAAGCCATTAGAACTCTGCTTTCTAATATTTTTCATTTTCCTTCGATAGGATTAATTGAGATTTGTTTTAAGTACTCTGCATTTTGTTTTGCTTTCATTTATGCTTTTTATGTCGGTTTCCTTATATCTCCCATATTTTGTTTGTAGAGCTACTCCTCACCAACATGGATCGTAAAACCAGGTCCAAATCTATGCTAGAGGAATTGAAGTTAAAATACCCTAACCTAGGTTTTTACTTGAACACTCATACCCAGGTTTCGGATACCTTATGCCTCGACTGGGCTAGGATTTACACTATTTTTGGCAATGATGACTTATCGGAATTTGCTGAAGAAGCTCTATTATACCATAACATTATCAAGTCGAATATTCATGCCAATTCCACCTTCCCAGCTATCATGCCATTTACTAACTTGGTGAATTGGATGGTGGATCATGCGCACATTTCCATGAGCACATCCATGGATTACAACTAGACTCTCATACACCACCTTCAAGCCGGATATATTTTCAATGATATACACTCTCAAGACTCCACAACAACTCTTGACACAAGAATTTATAAGGTCCTTTGAGCAGAAGTACAGACCATAGATACTTGTCAAAACATGGATGGCTGACCCTGACACTTTTGTACTTCAACCTAGCAGACAATACCCTATTTGTCTACTTAGGGAGCCATATAAGCTTCTTGCTGCTATGCTTTGTAGATGTTATGGTGCTAATAGTTGCTCATACTTCAGGTTATAATGGAGTCTTTTGGCTCATCATGTAGTAACCACAAGGCAAGTTTTCAACTAGGCTCAAATTTTCTATCACAGTCAAGGATGAAATTGTTTAGACTTTGAAAGGTCCAACCACTAGGAAACGTAGGTTTTTTCTAAATGCAAACTTGGTAGATGTTCTATGTGCTTCATTTGCATTCCCTTCAATGAACAGGAACTAGAATCCACAAAACCATCATGTGCATATTTATTGTTATATGTTGGGCATGCATTTGATTGGACTAGTCAAATAAAGTTCAAAACACAAAAATTACAATTTTAAAAAATTTACTATTCACCAATTAAACAAAATTTCAAAATTATGAAAGAGGGGTTTGTCCACAGTATATATAGATATAGATATATGGAATTAGGTTTTAAAAATTATCTCGATAGACATTATGGTGGGCATTTTTCTAAGCCCATTTTTACAGATTTACACTTTGTTTTTACAAAACAAAATCAGGATTTTAGACATTCTTTTCGGTTATCACCATGTTACTGATAAACTATGTAACATCTTTGAAAATGATAAAAACGGTGTAGAATATATAAGGACAAGGATAGTTGGGGCCTTTAAAGAATTCCATCCTCACCAAGGACATAACCTCGTCAAGCATCCTTAGCCTCGACAACTTGCATTTTTAGTGAACTAAATAGACATTTCACATTTATAAGGAAGCCTTGTAGTGTTTTTGCACCACGGGAATTTTTTCCCCGAAATTCGAAAAATAAAGGTACAGGAAGGTGTAAAACAATAAAAAACACTATATCCAACTAAGATCACCCAAAAATACTAAACAATAAGGGCTATATCTGCAGTTTATTGAGCTAGTTAAATAAAGTTCAAAACATAAAAATTACAAACTTACTAGCTTGAATCAAAGTTTGAATAACAAGATATAGATTTTTTTCCTTGTTGAAAAAAATACTATGTATAATACATAGTAAACATACATGTATAAGGATAGGGTACAATTTAACTTTGAATGGCTAGGATATATTGAACCCTTCAATGATGACATGTTAAAATAAGCCATTCATTTCATTTGAAAATGTAGTAATACATTAAAATATCATTGTATATTAAAAGCAATGTAATCAAATTCCTCATCATAATGATAAAATTTGCATTGTTCCACTCTATGGTTTTTAATAAGCAATGTCTAACCCAAATAACCCAAGAACCCATATGGAGGAAATTTTAACAACTAGATGAAAGAAGCTACATGTAATGTGGCAATAACATTTAAACTTAATGTTGATGGAATGTGTGACAGACTCTCTTGGAATTCTTCCTTTGTTGCTTCCTAATCGTCCATTCTAAACCATCCAAAAATTTGATAGGAAAAAATTGTAGCAACCCTTCAATTGAAAAGTTGCAAAATAATGGTCAATTTCATTATTGAAGGTCCCCATACAAAATTAATTTCTTTTTGGATGGAAATATTTGTTGTGCCCTTCTATGAAGCTTAAAATAGGACATGAAGGGAATTGAAGGCTTCAAATTTGAAGCCTCAAGTTGATCTCTCTCACCCCTAAGGTTGCTTGGTTGATCTGAAGAATAATTATTTGAGCAGGAGTATGACACATGGCCCATGCATACACCCACTCACCTGACACACCAATGAGCACATGAGTGATAGAAGGTGTAGTTAAGAGCCATAATACCAGCTCCCACGAAAGATGTCTCCTCCATCGTACCTCAGGTATAAGAGATATGGACCAAAAGGATTGAATTGCTTGGGCATTGAATTCGACTCTGAGATGGTTCAAATCAGCATAATGAAGTCTAATGGAAATGATCCCAAAAAGGAGAGATCATTCACGGTTCTAAACAAGATAAACGTTCCGCACTAGCACTACAATCGTCATTTTCTTGCATCATATTATCTTGTGAATACAATTTCTTCATACATTCACTCTCGTTCTCACTCTATGTTTTCTTGCACACAGGAAATGCCGCAATTCAGGGAGAGAAGAAGGTCGCAACGAGGGGAATTTCCTCCTAAAATACGAGGTTGACAGGTTGTTGAGGAGTTTGAGGAGTCTAACGTGAGGCATTTCATTCAGACCTTCTTGCTTAACAATAACTCATGACACACACACGTTCACATGAACTGGATGTAAACAGGATTCCAGAAGCTGGCTTCGATTACTTTAATGGAATTACAGTTACAATGTTGAATGCAAGGAATGTAAAACACTAACTAGTCGGTCTTAGCCTTTACAATATACAGAAGTAAATGTGTGCTCTCTTTGCATGTCGACCTTCACCCCCTCGACATCCACTGTGGAACTCTGAGCTATGGTTATGATCTCTTGTGTGCTCGACTGATGAGTGATTATTCTCTCCAATCTACTAATAAACTCCCGAGTGACTGATCTCTCCCTTCGATCCTCTACTGACCAAACTCTGATACTCTGTTTCTACTCATCCCGAGGTCCACTCCAATCCCCGAGACATGCTTCCTTTGTCCACCGAATCCTGCCCGATCCTGCAGACCTACAGTTGCCAGTGCCTCTTCCGTGCTGAACAACCTCCACCTATGGTGACATCTGGCATGTCTTCAACCACCTTCTTAACTTCTCATAACTTCCTTAGCAACCTCGAACAACTACCAAGTACTCTTCTTGACTTTCTAAGCCACCCTGACTCTACTATAATAGTCGGTCCCATCACTGACCTTGACCATACTGTCGGCTTCCTTTCGCATATACGGTTTCAACAGTCCACCCGTTCCTCCTCGTTTGGATTGTACCTCAACCTGTCGGTGTCGTTGCTCAACAACCTATCGACTCTCGACATCTACGCTGAAAATCTGTCGTCTGTTGAACTATGACATGTTGATGCACCTCTAAAGCTATTGCTCGACTTATTGACATTGACATCCAATATTCCTTCGCACCAGTGGTTGTCGTAAATCCCCTTGGTTGACTCCTCATGTCAATCATCTTCAACTGCTTTTCCTAGGCCCCGACACTCCTGCATCAGACTCCCTAGGTGAAAATGAACTTGACTGCTCCGTTAGTATTCTGAAATCTTTTTTGGAAATCCACGTCGCCTCCTGCAACTCTTCATCTTTCCATCGCACTAAGTATTCTTTCTTTCACGAACTGCATGTACGCCCAACTTTACATTCTTCTATTACTTCGGTGATTTCCTCTCTGTGTCGATCTGGAATCTGCGTTGTCCAGTCGATGTTCGACACTTCCACACCTCCGCTGGTTGAACCTTCTTCAATCTTGTACATATATGATACATTGAACGTTGGTGAAATGCTCAAATCCACCTCAAGTCCTTCGGTAGCTCCAACACATAAGCATTGTTTGAAATCTTCACTAGAAGAAAAAAGGTCATTGGTTAGGGTCCAAAAATGTCACCATAAGCTCATTTGGTGATGGTCAAGAGGGGTCCCGTCACCAAAACCTGATCATCGCCAAAGGCACCGTCACCTTAAGTGGGGGTATGTGGTGACATTCAAGGCCCACCACCAATAATTATGATTATTCTAGGTTGTGACCGTCACCAATATCGATGAAGTGTTGGTGACGGACTTGCGTTGGCCCTCACCATTTGATGCATATATGGTGACGATCAATGATCGATCATTGGTGAGGGTTGAGACATGTCACCATAATCTCATCGGTGATGGTGAAAAATGAGGACGTCACCAAAGGCTGTGTCCCCAAAAGTAGAGGTGGTGTGGTGACATTCAATGTTTGACACTAATAAGGATTATTAGTGACAAATAGTGACCCTCACCAATTTCAATGTTCGACATTAATAAGGATTATTAGTGACAAATAGTGACCCTCACCAATTTATATGAAGTTTTGTGATGGACCTAAGGGCCTCCATCACCAAAACACTGAACGTCGCCAATGACATATGATGAGGGCCTTACAATGACCCTCACTATTGAGGATATTTCCATTAACATATCAATGGTGATAACCGCTATGATATTGTCACTGCTTTTCATTTTGAAAATCTCTTGATGACGCGACATAAAGGACTGTCGCCATTGCTTATAAAATTGTAAAAAAAATAATTATAATGGTCCTTAAAGGATAACGGTTCAAAGTCACCATTGCTTTCCACAATGGTGACAATGGTGACAAACAATTGATTAGAAGAGAAGTATGTCCACTCATTGTTGATAGAACACCTTCCTTGCTGTTCTGGGCATCTTTTCAATTCAGCCTACATAGATTTGAAGGGATAGTTTTCTGTTGTGTTGACTATACCTTAGAAAGGCATATTTTTGAGTTTGTTGGTTGTAGTTTACAGGGGAAATTCTCTGAGTTGTTGGTTGTACTTGGCAAGTGCAGATTTATGTTCTTGTTGGTTGTACTTTACAATCATAGGAATTGTTACCTTGCATGGATTAGTTTCAACAGGCCTATAAACTTGCTTGCAAAAAATAATACACTAGGCCTATAAATATTTAAACACTAAACTATGGTAATTAAAAAAAAATTCTAACTACGATTGCATCATGCCTATTAAAATTCTTGGATCATAATTCTATTGGCCATCATTATTTACGATTTGAGAAAATCCCACGGACATAAAAATTTACTATCTAAACTTAGTTTCGTATGTTCCTTCAAAAGAGAATTTTGGAGAATGGATTCAATATGTTGGAACTCATTCCAGTATATCGATTAAAAAACATGCCTGTACCTGCTATATAATTTCATGTTGCCTAACCTGCCAATATTGAAGAAAAATGTTGGGTGTGGATGATTTAAGTGGTCTGCCATGATGCCAGAATGGAAATTAAGTAGTGTGTAAGGTCCCAGAAATGAAGCAAAATCAATGTGCCATTGGGCAGAGCTGATTCAAGTTTTTTCCATGTTTGAAAGCACATACAGGGCAGAGAATAGACATGTTTGACACTGCAGAATTGATACAAGGCAGAAGAATAGTCATGATTGATATTGCAGAATCGAGACAGGGCAACATTGGGTGAAGCACGTAGTTGCTCGATGGACTATGACTATCACAAGAAGACTGGTCTTGGAAACTCTAGGTTACCAGGTCAAAGGAGAGAGCTTTGATCTTCTTAATTTATCTATTAAAATATAATAAATATTTAAATCCAAAATTGGTGTAGCAGGAAGAAGGATTTTTATTTTTTTTGGTTTGTTGATTGCTTGTAGCAGGAAGAATGTGAGAATGACATTCCCAGCTCATAGGAGTCATAAGAAGTATGTCAGATTGTTCTCTAAACTAAACATGGCAGCACACGGTTAAGGGATCAGTCTCCAACAGATTTGTTTTTGGAAATTTAGAGTTAATAATTTATGTCAAAGACTGGGAAGAGCTAGCTATCAATGGTATCTCTCGGTTAAGGGATCAGTCTCCCCTTCCATTTTTAATCTGATTCATTTCCCTATTTTTAATAAAAGCTAATTAACCATCATTGTTAAAAAAAAAATACTTGAGAATTTTCTCTTTATAATTGTCATGTTCCAAAATCCAAGCATTAGTTTCAGCAAGTATATAAACGTGCTTGAATAAACAACAAAGTAGCATATCCTGTGAATTATTGGTGTTATCTCAACTTACATTCATTTTTTAATTATCATATATAACATAAATGTAGAGCACCTATAAAAGTGCGAAATTCCTAAGATTCATATTGGCATGAAATTACACATTTTTTTTTGGAAATGCTTCAACAAACTTCCTTTGATGGGTTACATAGGGTAGACTTTCTTTGCTTACCTTCCCAATATGAGGTGTAGCTATACCCATAAAAATTTCTTGGGACTAGTACTCGGCCTCATCCCTTTTAACCTCATGTCAGTCAAGTGGAGCAGGTCACAAGCAGAATGTAACCCTAGTAGATGGTCATGACCAATGGCCTCCTGGAATAAATTGAACATTTGGTTATTATTATTATAATATTTTATTAATTTAAAAAAGCAAAAATATCACATTGTTATAAGTAAAGTAAATAGAACTGATTCACTAACCTGTTTACACAATAACTAAAATAGATATCTAAGCTTTTTTAAGCATCTGGAAACAAGATAGAAAAAGATGATATAAAATGTTGTAACAACAATTTAATAACGTATATCTACAGGCTTGGCCTAATCCTGTAAGATGACTTGTTTTTTACACTTACAAATGCACAAATGGAAATCATACATATGGGCCTTCTTTGGAATCATGTCACCCAGCTCATCCTCCTGTTTGTTCCTCCAAGTTCGTTCTAATGTTAACTGAGGAGCGGATTTTAGTGCAGACTGGTCACAGAACAAAGGAAGCATAGTTTATGCTTCCGTTGCGATGAAATGTTGATGAAGGTCAATGGAAACTAAACAAGCACTATAAATCAACACTATTGACAACAACAAAAGCACAAGATATTATTCAAAAATCTATTCAAACGACTTCTCTGAACTCCAGCGAAAAGCTATGAACCATACCTCAGTCATTATTTCTGCCAACTGCTTGACAGTGACCTCATTATTAGGATTGCCAACATTGAAAATGTGACTGTTTTCCCTAGAAGGAATTTCCTGAAAAATAAAATAGGTAAGTACTATAAATATATAAGTCCCATACAAGATCAGTATAAATCCACAAAGGATTGTTGTTACTTACCATCATCAAGAGAACAAGTCAGCTAGCATATTGTGCCCCATATGTTTAAAGACTATTTATACAATTCCAAGCATGCAAAACCAACACAGAACAACACTAATTTTTTCCTTAAAGAAATCTATTGTGGAATAACTCCAAGTTAATGATTTAAAAATAAAAAACAAATGCAAAACACAACCAAAAATACACCACTATAAAATGATATAATTCCTTACCCAAGTTAACACATCTAGAAAGTCAATATGAAGCAATTACAACCACATAGCAGTCCAATTACTTTCCAAGAGCGTAATCAAACATAAAGGACGAGTTGTAAATAATCCACTCGATAGTCCAAGAACATCTTAATTCAGTCCAAGACAAAAGATCAAAACTAGCATTTATCAAGAACATCATTCATTCAATGTAAATCCAAACCATTAGTGACCCAATATGCAAAGTCTGCAAATGTATAAACTATGTAAAGGTGAATATAGCAGAATCGATATGTTTTATTGTTTAATATTCAACCATATTCCTTCACAATCTGAAGGGACATAATCCACATTCACGTCAACACCGACATCGACTATATCTTCTTCATTTACACATTTTGCTTCTTGAAAGTCTGTAACCCCTAACAAATCTGCATACTCGGGTTCATATGATGTACTATTTCTCAATCCTTTTGAAGGATATGTTAACACTACATACCAGTCAGTCTCAACTGGATCTTGTACATAGAATACCTTTTTAGCTTGCGATGCCAGAATAAAGGGATCATCTTGCTAATGATTCTGACTCAAGAATTTCTTTATATTCACCATTGTAAAACCTAAATCATTAGTTTTAATCCCTCTCTTATTGTATACATCGACCCAATTACATTTGAACAACGTGTACTCCATACAAAACTAGTCCAATGTAATTATTTCTTCTATCACTCCATAAAATGTTGTTTTCTGAAGTATAGGGTTTGGATCTTTGGAACTTGACCTCATCATTGTTTGGGCTTCCAAACACACACCACTATTTTGTGCGGTTCTCTCATTATCCATTCTTTTTGTATGATATCTATAACCATTGGTTAGGTATCCCTCGTACTTATTCACAAATTTCCTTGTGCCCCACGCTAGCCATTTAAGTGTATCAGACACATTTCCATCTCCTTCCACCTACATATTTTCAGTTTTTTTAATGTAGTTAGAACACATACATCCAACCTATGATAAAATATTTAAATTTGTACATGACAGTATTCAACATGTAATGATTTGTAAGTACTTATAATATAAATAGTATAGCGTCACCTGTTTTTTTAGCCAACTAGAAAACTGTTGGGTGTGGAGTCTCTGCAATAGAGCTTCATCTTTTTTGGTTTGGGTAAATGAGTTGAGAATCTCCATTTTGTGCATCCTAATTTGACAATTATGGACAGTAAAAATGGTTGTTAATGTGTTTTGATAAAATATGAATAAAAAAATTTGAAATGTCAAATACATTATTCTATCCATGGATCTATGTTTTGTTAAACCACAAACAAACAAAATTTTGAAGGTCAAACATGTTACTTACTCTATCCATGGATCAACTTCATTTGTGTGAAATAGAACGCACCTATGGGCTTGTTCCCAACTAATGTTATCCATTTCTGATAGAATTGAAGCAAATAATGGCTTTCCATCAAGAATTACTTCTTCAACTTCATCATCCCACACTTCATTTCGACCATGTGTGGTTCCAATAGCTTCCACACCTTTCAAGTATCCTCCACAAAATTTTATTGATTCCTCCACATTGTAGCTTTCAGCGATGCATCCTTCAACCCTATTTTTGTTCTTAACATAACTCTTGTATACTTTCATACACCTACAAAAAGAGCATATTTTTTAAGTAATGTCAAAAGCTTTGAATAAATTATTCTTCTTGTGGTTCTTGATAGCAAGTAATGTTCCACATACCTCTCAAAGGGGTACATCCATCTATATGAAACCAGGCCACAATATCGAAGCTCACGTATCAAATGCACATTCAAATGCATCATTATATCGAAAAATGAAGGAGGGAAGTACTTTTCAAGCGAGCACATTGTCTCCACGATATCATTTTCCAACTTGTCAAGGCTCTCTATTGAAACCGATTTTGCACAAATTTGCCTATAAAAGTAACAAAGCTTACAAAGCATCTTTCGAACAACAATTGGTAGCACATGGCATAGAGCTACTGGGAGAAGTTGTTGCATTAGAACATGGCAATCACGTGCTTTCATTCCATGGAACTTAAGATCTTCCATAGATATATGATTTTTTGGATTAGAGTTATAACCATCTAGCACTTTTAATGTAAAAAGAATGTGGCATAGGGTCTCTTTCTCTTTCCTTGAAAGAGTATGCGATGCATGTGGAAGGAATATTTTTTTTCCTTTAACTTCTGGCCATAGTGATTTTCTCAAACCCCTTTTTTGCAAGTCATCTCGTGATTTCTTTCCATCTTTGGACTTCCCTTTTATATCCAAAAGAGTTCCAAAAATGCTTTCACACACATTCTTCTCCACATGCATTACATATAAATTGTGATGTTGTAGGTGTTTTTGCATTCCAGCACATTGAGAATATTGGAAAATTATTTAATATGGAGGAAATCATAAACAATGAATTCAATGAAGACATCTAAGCACAATGACGTCATATAAGCATGCAATGTATAATAATTAGGAATGGTTGATGTCTCTACACACTTCCCAATATGGCAGATTGAATAGGATTGATTGTTTCTTCCACACAACAACATTAGTTTTTTCACCTTTTTCCTTATTTATTTTCCTTTTCTTTGATTCACTCTTCCCCCAAACTATTTTGTTTCCCCTTGTTTCCTTAAAAAATATCTGACACTCTTACAACTACAGGGGCATAACAAAGCTCCTCCTTCCCATTAAATGGTCCCTTATGTGAGTGAAACTTATGATTTTGAGGAAGAAATCTCCTATGTCCCATGTACACACATGTCTTGCTACAATTGAGGTACTTTGATTCTGTGTTCTTTCCACATATGGGGCATGCATTATAGCCTTTTGTTGTGCAACCAGCCATATTCCCATAAGCTGGAAAGTCATGAATCACCCACATAAGAATCGCCTTCATGTTAAAGCATGTGTTATTGTAAGTATCATATGTCAATACTCCTTGGTCCCATAATTCCTTTAGTTCATCTACCAAGGGTTCCACATACACATCAATGTCATTACCTGGTTGCTTGGGACCAGGTATTAACAATGTTAACAGACAAAAATTCATTTTTGTGCACAACCATGGTTGGAGGTTGTATGTAACCAACACTGTAGGCCAAACACTATATGTACTGCTCAAGTCTCCAAATGGATTAAATCCATCTGCTTCCATTGCAAGTCGTACATTGCGGGGTTTGCCTGAAAAACCAGGCCATCTTTCATCAATACGTTTCCAGGCTGGGCTATCAATAGGGTGGCGCATATGACCATCATTGCTTGCATTCTCATGATTCCACCTCATTTTTTGTGACATGTCCGCAGAGCTAGAACAACAAAGAAAATATTTCATTTATATATAATATTATCATATAATAACACTATGAAAAATGGTAAAGATAATACAAGAAGGTGAAAACTTGAATACAATTATGGTGTTGAAAATCATACCTATACATTCTCCTTAGCCTCGGTGCTATGGGGAAATATCTTAACACCTTTGCAAGAACACCTTGACGCACCTTTTGAGATTGAGCATCCACCTTCCATCGATATTTTCCACATGTTGGGCATTTGTCTTTACTTTCGTTACTTCCTCGATATAAAATGCAATCATTGGGACATGCATTTATCATATCATAGTTTAATCCCAATGATTTTATCAACTTTTTTGCAGCATATGCAGAATCTGGAAGTGTGTTATCTCTAGGAAGTGTATTTTTATGCAATTTTAACATTTGGACAAAACTTCTATCAGACCATCCACTATTCACTTTGAGATTGTAATATTCCACGGTTGTTGATAGTTTTGTGAAATCAACACAACCAGGGTACAATGGCATCTTTGCATCTTCAATTAAATTCCTATATTCATTAACTATATTTTGTACATTTGTTGATGCCAACCCCACATTATCACAACCTTCGTTTAGGTTTTGATCAAGACATGGATAAGGATCATTCACCATATGAAGCACTTGATCACCAACAATGGTTGTATCATCATCGTTTTCAAGTGGATCATTCCCATTCTGAAATGATGTTCTAGGCTCATGAACCTTATTATCGTAACGGCATTCTACATGTCCATAACCCTATTAATAAGAAAATTAAAATTCATGTCAGTGATTTTATGGTTTTTATGAAAATTAGAATGAATAGATATTGGTCAAATAGGGGCCTTTACCAATGCAAATTAGCTTACCAGTTGAGATGATATATGCTCTATAACTTCATGTGGCTCATTTTCAGAGCGTTGCCTAGCCTCATCAATAACGGATGGAATCTTAAGGTGAGAGGAAAACATAATTAAGCACATATAAATATAATTTATAGCTTTAGTGTAATACAAGTAAGTTTGAAACTAGATCAATTCATTTATTTCAAGATACCTGACTGTGAATGCTCTCTCCATGAAAATACCAAATTTTATATTGTTCTATTATTCCATCACAAATCAAGTGCTCGCGTATTTTATCAAATGTGTGTACTTTTATTATGCCACATTTATTACATGGACATTTTATGGACATCTTATTCCTTGAATGCGCCTCGGCAAACTTTAAGAATTCCTCAACCCCATCTCTATATTCTTGTAGTGTCCTACACATAACCAATTTCCATCAAGTCACATAAATCTAATTGAGAACAAGTTAGCACTGATACATTTTTTTGGTATATCACGATAAATAACCAAATATAGAAACTATACCTATTTTTCAAGTTCATCCAGTTTCTTTTGTCCATTTGATAATATGCTCCAAGCTCCTTTGAAATTATGTCTACAATGAACTAAAAAAGTTAGTTGATACTAAACCTCATATATATTGAAAGCACACAACTTTGCACTAACAACTTGTGGTCAAACAACTGCATAAACCCACATTTCTTATTAAGAGGTATTCTGATATAAAAAAACTCCCTAAACTGTTCAAATATTTGACTTAGATCTTCTAAAAATAATCTCTGTGGCTTAATGCATTATTGTAATTGTCTCTTTAGATGTCAATTTGTAGAACCATTGAAATTCGAACCAATATGGAATCTAACTTCTAAGAAAGTAGAACCCATAAAGATTCTACCCAGACTCAAAACTAATTCATTCCAGGCAGCCCTTCAATGCAGAGTGTTCAACATCACTCCTGTTCATACTGAGCATAATTCCAATGTAGTCAACACTCAACCTTAGATCTTAATTCAACCTTAAAATTAAAATGCAGCCCAACAGAGAGTAACACAATTAACTAATTCATTTCCTGGTTAGCTTGTATATTCACCAGAGTTCATCAATCACACAAACATATATGAAATCAACACACAACATCATGGAAAATAATCCTTTTCCATTTATTACTTGGAAATTTGTAGGCTAATAAACAAACTCTGACCTATCCTCTATTTTTCTTGCCTTGATTCTTACATTGTATAGCTAACACTCCTAACCATCATTTTCCAAGCCTCTCTCTCTAACCTCTAATGCTCGCAGGCATACAAGATATACTTGGAAACATAACTTGTAGCTAAATAACAAACCTCATACATTTATGGAACTAACTCCCAAAGTTTTTGTAAATTTCTTGTAATTGTAATTGTCACTATTATGTTAAAATAAATTGAAAATATTTTCATCCTTAAGACTATTGAATAACGTATATCTATAGGCTTGGCATAAGCCTGTAAGTTGAGTTGTTGTTTATACTTACATATGCAGAAATGGAAATCAGACACATGGGTCTTATTTGGAATCGTGTCACATAGCCCATCCTCTTGTTGGTTCCTCCGAGTTTATTCTGATGTTACCCAAGGAGCGGATTTATTACATACTGGTCGCAGAACAAATGAATCACTTTTTCTGCCTAGATTAGAGGATCTGTCGATTCTTTGAATCTTGACAGATCCTCCCTGAGCCTAAAGGAAAGAGGTCTACTTATCATATTAGTTCTCTCCTCCATTTCGATATATTAGTGCTCCATTCTTGTTACTCTTTTTTACATTTTTAACTTGCAAGAGAAATGGAAAAATATCATTTCACAATTCTTGTGGCCGATATAACAAACCCTTATATAGACTGCTACATACAACAGAAGTCCACAGCACAATAAAAGCAAGCCACCACCAGCTGCGGCCTCACCAATCAGGACAAAGAGTAACCCTAGCAGATGACGGTAAGGCAGATTAGACCTCAATAGTCCCTCCTCAGGCCATGCCTCAGTAGATTAGGCCTCAAACAAACTCATATTAAAATTTTTTAACAGACCATGAGGTCTTGACTCTTGTCCTGAAAACAAGGAGGGGTTCAATGTAAAAATCTTGTAAATGTTCAATAGTTAGCAAGGTTAAACTAGAAGTTTCCAAGTGTGATGAGGTGCCAATGATACATCATTTTTTAGGATAGAGTCGAACTTCTATTTAGGGAGGCAGTTACAGAAATATAGAAAGGTCATTAGGGTTAAACCATTAAATTGATTCTTCATATATACGATTGTAAGCCTACAGGACACAGCAGAGGTAGAGCAGAGGTGAGGCAGAGGCAGAGAGGATAGGAAAATAGAGAGAAGAGGACCAGGGTAGAATACTCCCATATTGTGTAATTAGGTCAGGAAATTCTGAGTAATTGAATTTGATTAATGAAAGCATTTTATATGCATATGGACTTGTGAATATCTCTTTCTATGTATTTTTTATGAAGTTCATTGTCTCTATTGAATGTGAATGGCGTCCTACTGAAAACATAAAGTCATTTACTTTGGAATTTGTATGTAATTCCTGCAGCGAAAAATGACTACATAGGCTTTGTTAATTGGCTGACTTCCTGACAGTAAGCAACTATAGGAATATGCGATTTCTGCAAAGGATTTGGAATTGGAAGACCCTTCTGAAAACTGACTCGATGTGATTGTTTATCACTCGAGTGTCCTTATGTTATGAGATCTCAGGTTATGCAAATCTGAAGGAAGTGAAGCGATTGAAATTGGAACATCAAGTTACTTCAATTAGATTGTTTAAAGTACATTCTGCATAAAACCCTAACCCTAACCAAAATTTAACAGAATAAATAAATTTGTTGGGTGAGAATATACTGTCGCTGAAGGTAAAATATTGGAGATTTTAGCATTTGTTGAACATTTTTATACAGAGATCGAGTTACGGAATTGATAGCCAGGTTCCATATTTTAGGGTTAGGGTTTGAGTATTTGGAAGTGTGTTGAAGGGTAGTCGTTATTTTTTTCCACTTGTTCATGAAAAACTAAGTTTCTCAAATGTTGAAACAAACACTGAAGAAATGAACGTTGGCCTGGAGGAAAAATCATGGCAAATTGTCATTGTGCACAAATTTGAATACCTAGGTATACTCTATTTGGGAATCGAACTCCATTTTAGATTCCATTTGTGTACGAGCAGCAATAGATCATGGCCCAATTGTAATCATATTATTAAAGGGAAAACGCCATTTCTGAACAAATAAATTGAATTTATACTCAAGGTAAGAATTGAAGAATTTGGGGAAGTGTTTTTTGTTGAAATTGCAGGTGGTTCGTACATCAAAAATAAAAAGAAGAGCCGCATGGATAGCATTGGAACCTGATTTCCACAGTTCGTCTCACTCCCTTTCCTTCCGATCAGAACCTATGTCTATCTCTCCATTTGCGGTTCAACCCAACAACATTTCATTGTGATTTTTTGTCTATCTCTCCATGCACGTGGTTTGAGGCAGAGAAAATCATTCCCACCATAATTTCATCTGCACCAAAATTCAAAAATTGAATTTTTTAGTCTTTGAAAATGGTATCTTTTGAATCTTTGAAAATGGTATAAAATTGAATCTTTTTAATCTTTAAAAATGGTATAAAATTGAACCTTTCGAATCTTAGAAAATGCAGGCATCGTTTCTTCATGTAATTTAATTTACAATATACAAAGTGACAAAGTGTTACCATTATTGCAGTTTATTATTTAAATATTATTATCCACAAAATCAAGAGTCATGCATGACTCCACAATGTCCTAGCTTTCCATAAACCCTAGGCGAAGGCATACCTGGTGGGAGACCATGCGTTACACATCAAAGAATACCTGAGTATAATTGCTCTGCTACATAAGGATAGTGAGCTAGAGAATAACGAACCCCAATCATACACACAAGAGGAAGACCAAGTTGATATAACATGATGAGAACATGACTCTCTCATATATATTATAGAGGTCGAGGGGTATAAACCCTCCAATAAGTATATGATCCGACACAAGACCGAATTAACCAACAAGTTAAGTTAGGGGATTTCAAAGTCATAATGCTAACATGAACATGATCGTATTGTTGTAGGGTGTGTAATATATGAATTATTGTTTTTGCATCCTAACCCCTTATCTTCTGATTTCATGATATATAATGCAAACTATTATATTGGAAGAGTAATATTGCCATGTCAGATGTTGAATCAAATCGAGGACCTCCGCAACTGTCACCTCTTAATCCAATCACCCCAATCCATGTAGTTTTTTAAACCAACTCTTATTTTTTCCATTTTTATTTTCCATTCTTTGAAAATCGCTCACAAGTATTTATTTTTTAGGAGAGTCTCCAGAATAATCCTAGTCAAGGTTCATTGGAAAAAAATACAATGGCCTTTAGACCATCTAATACATTTGATACTCCAAAGTCTAATACATTTCATACTCCAAAGTCGACGGTGAGTTTTGAAACTATTTAATATTTACTACAATGTTATAATCGTTATTTCACTATATCTTACAAGTATTTATTTACTAACAGGCTTCTCTGAGTCCTCATCATGCTTTGCCAAAACAAACTCCTTTGACTTCGGGAGAACATAATCGTGACCCAATTGGAAAATCAATACAACATGTAAGTTCTAAGCCTCTTTATTTCTATATTTAATATTCCATTCTTATTCCGAGGAATCTCACAGGAATTTGTTTATTGGCAAGTTCAACTATAATTACCATCTTCAGATGCGGGATTGAATGGAAAAAAATGTTTACTGACATATTTTAATGGTCAATTGAAGGTTGCAAAGGGTTACATCAAAAGAATATAACCAAACTTTGTCATGCCTAATGGGGGAAAATTAGGTGATGGATATTATCTTGTGTTACCACAATCAATTCTAGTTGATCTTGATTATGAAATCAAGATTAAGCATAGAAGTAATCAATGCAAGTATTTAGCGGATGCAATTAATAGTTTTATACCTTGGAAAAGCAATGACGTTGAATTGATCAAAGATTGAGAAGAATGTGAACTCGGAGTAAACAACAGGAGGATGGGCTAGGTGACAGGATTCCAAATAAGACCCATGTGTCCGATTTCCATTTGTGGATATGTAATTATAAACAACAACTCAACTTACAGGCTTAGGCCAAGCCTGTAGACAAGCATGGACAAGCATGGCAAGCAAGCTAGAGGACAAATACATGGAAAAGGTGACATGGAGGATCGATGACAGAGAATTCACTTTTGGAGAAGCCCAAGCAGTGTCTGATTCTGATAATTCCATAAGTACTGGTATATCTCCCTCTCGCAAAAGCCGTGTTTGATACAAATAACTATCTTCACAGAGATAGATTAAAAAGGGCAGTGACGGAAACTATAACCTTTTCAGCATTATTTCAGGCTTATGGAAAAAAATGGATCTGTAAGAGGTTGCAGGACTGATTACCTTGCAATCAATGATAATAGTTTCATGTCCAGCACATAGTCCTAGTGAACATGGTCGTTCTATAGCTAGTTGTAACAAAACAAGTATAGTTCAGTTGGTGCATTTACAAGAAATAAAAGGTCAAGGTTTTACCTAAAATCACCATAAAAATCCTCCACAACACCCCTATAATAAACACAACTAGATGGTCATCTTGTTAAACCCATAATAATATCTAAAAATTATAAATAAATTTAAAACCCAAATATGAAAACATCAAAATTGTGTTCACACATTTGTAATATTTATCCCAACGAATACACCTTCAAAACCAAGCAAAACAAATTGAAAACTTTTCATGAAGATACCCACATCCCACATACGAAATCCTATATGCACCAAAATATCTCTTGGGCTTATCTATTTACATATAAATGTTGGTCTAAAAACACTAAACAAGACAATCATCGGATCCCATGGGAAAGCAACTAAAGACAATCATGATATCCACAAACATGTATAGATTCTACTTAAAACATGATTCGATGACCTAAATCAATGAAACACA
Organism: Larix kaempferi; assembly: GCA_027924585.1. Taxonomy (NCBI): domain Eukaryota; kingdom Viridiplantae; phylum Streptophyta; class Pinopsida; order Pinales; family Pinaceae; genus Larix; species Larix kaempferi. The sequence continues at coordinate 10,563,519 of BSBM01000779.1, read as the reverse complement.
ATGTAACTTACTGATTTTTTCTATTGTTACCTGTGTTTAAACCAAGCCATATTCATGGCAATACAGATGTAGTGATGAACCCTATCACGCCTTAAAAAAATGTGAAATGAAACCAAATGAGGGTTCCCAAAACCCATAAAATCTAAGATCAATAAAAGTGGTGGATATCTGGGTGGTGGTGGATATCAGTGCATTAGAATTCAATGGCCACAGATGTCTACTTGGACACCTATCAGAAGAATCCCCTCAGCTTATATTTATTGAATACATCATCAGTGCAAAGTCAATGAAAACAATGGAAAAAATCCAAAATTTTATTTCTAATGTCTAACATTGGGTGTGCCTTACGAGAAATCTTGAACAGACATATAATTGTGTCCCTGCAATCGCTATATTTCCCATAGGGACATAAAAATATCAGAGATAAAGCCATGGAATAAAATAGGGTATGGAACCATGGTGTGGATACATCCCTAAACACCAAAGAGAACCAGACTAACATGAAACGTAGTCAAAATACACAAACAAAATTCCTAGATGTGAAAACACCTCCAGAGATGGCTACAGGATAGTCCACATGATAATGAATATGGCTATGCCTTAAATACATTGTACAATCGCCCATGAGGCAAGAGGAAGATGCAACACATGATTTATCAAAAGGATAATCATACTAATTGTCTGCCAATCATATCGAAATTTGAAGCCAATAGGGGATGGAACCTTCCCCATGTTGTTGTTTAGTTCCAAACTTGGGAGGTTGGAATTCAAGTTCCCAAAAGAAGGATTTGAATGCCTAGTCTCTTCAATACATAGTTTTATTATCCAGTTTGGTTCACTGTAATAGTTTGTTGGTTCACTAGTGAGGTGGATGCAAGGTTAAATCATGGGTTCCATTCTCATGTTGGTATTCCCTACTTGTATTCCATTACTTTCAAAGGCGTAAGGATAAGTACAAGACCTAGAACAGGAACCTAAATAGAAGGAAGTCCACTCTGTTGTGCATCCATGTTACTTAAGAACTTTAGGAGTTAGGAGTTAGTTCCATGTTACTTGCAATGAGATAATTTTCTATGTTCAAGGGAATATAAATAATGAGACAAAGTGGACATGTGGTATTGTTTGCAAGGAACCTGTTAATGTACTCCAAGTGAAAGGTAGGCCCGTAGACAATTAGTTGTTGTAGATTTTCATCTATTTGGTCATCCCCAAGACACATAACACACCTGCAACAACACCCAAATAGATTTATGGGCATTCTCCTTATCCCTCTTGTAGGAATATTAAGCATGTGGATATAAAAAAGTATTAACAATAGGCTGCTTGAGTTCAAGTTTCCTCTGTGAAGTTAGTCACAGCAGATCTAATGAACAAATAAATCAGTCACAACAGATGAATAAGAAGATATGGTGCAAAACTGTGCAAAACATGCAGCAGTGCTCTCTATCCCAGAAAGGGTGAATGAATTACAATAGATTACAATACAATCCAATCTCTGTCAATGGCAATTCGAATTGACTAAGTAGGCCATTCGAATCACTGAAATGGAGTAGCTTGACTCAATCTAGGAGTCCTCATCAATCATCGGTGTTGCTCATCAATCACAACAAACAGTCATCCAGGTGTCAAGCTGAGTCTAACTGATCATAATAAATGTAACTGAAGTGTGTAGCACTGATATAGGATCTGGAGGCTCAGTGGGGGCGCATGGGAGGCTAACTGGAGTCAGAGCAAGTCACCTAATCGAACTGGAGGTCAATCGGAGGTGAAACAGTCAGTCAGGAGTGAAATCAGAGTGAAATCAATCAGAATCGGAGCTAACTGAATGTAACTGGAGTGAATCTGCAGTGGTAGGTGAGCAAGTGCGCCCTTCTCAGTCAGTAGGTGAGAAGAGGGCGCCTTTCAGCTTAGGAGGGCTAAAACTCTGTGGAAAGTGGCTCCCGGGTGCTAGAAGAAGGTGGATAAGGTGCTGGAGGCATCAAACTGGTGACTGGACTGCATATCCTGAAATAGATCATGCAAGATCCTGAAGTAGATATGTATCCCGAAATAGATGATCCTGAAATAGATATGTATCCCGAAATAGATGATGGATATCCGAACACCCCCCCTCAAGCTAGACTATGATGTGCCAACTAAAATAATGTGGGGCCCTGGTAACTAAGACCAAAGGTCACCCCAATACAATAATCCAAAAAATGCTGAAAAATAAACTAAGTGAGGAAAGAGGGAAAACCCAGTGGGAAGAAAGCCCCCCCTCAAGTCTAAAGCATAATAATGAATCAATCTGTCTCCACCATGATGGAACTCACCCCCAACAGTGAACGGAGGTAAGAGAACTTCTTCTCAGTGAAGCTCTTGGTGAAGATGTCTGCAATTTGCTCATCAGTAGGGCAATATTGCAGAATGATGGTGCGGTCATGCACCAACTGTCGAATGTAATGCATATGAATCTCAATGTGCTTGGTCCTCTGCCGCTGAACTGGATCTGTGGAGATCTTGATAGCACTTTGATTGTCACAAAATAGGACAGTCGAAGTAGTGCCACCAAAACCAAACTCGGAAAGAATACCCTGCAACCAAACTGCCTGAATGCAGGCATTGACTGCCCCTCGATACTCTGCCTCTGCTGAAGAAAGTGCAATGGCTGCTTGCTTTTTGCTGGACCAGCAAATAGCACCATGACCAATCATGAAAACATAACCGGAAGTGGACTTCCGATCAATGCTATCACCTGCCCAATCTGAATCAGTAAAACCAATGAAATCTAGCTCAGAATCTGCAGCATAATGTATGCCAAACTGTCTCGTACCTTGCACATACTGCAAGATCCGCTTGGCTGCTCGCCAATGAAGCTCATGTGGCTGCTGCATATATCTTGACACGGCACTCACGGCATATGAGATGTCAGGCCTAGAGTGTGTCAAATAAAGTAGTGAACCAATCAACTGTCGATACATACTGCAATCTGCAAGCGGTGTGGAATCTCCCTCCTCAAGACTGATTCCTGAGAGGAATGGGAACGGGGCTGTCTTACATTCAGCCATATTAAACTTCAATAACAGGTCGGAAGCATATTTTTGCTGAGATATAGTGATCCCATCGAAATTTTGAGCTATCTCCAAGCCCAAAAAGTGACTCAGCAAGCCCAAATCGCTCATGTCAAAAGCTAGATTTAAGGCAGTTTTTAGCTTGTTTATTGAAGTAAGTGTGCTACCGGTAATAAGCAGATCATCAACATAAAGTACAATAACCAACAAATTACCTTTAACTCGCTGAAGATAGACATTCGGATCAGATTTGCATCTTTGGAAATTCTGAGAAAGAAGGAAGGAGTCCATCTTTGCGTACCAAGCTCTTGGGGCCTGTTTTAACCCGTACAAAGACTTCTTCAATCTGCAAACCAATGATGGATCTGATGTATAACCCTCTGGCTGCTGCATATAGACCTCTTCAGCAAGGTCTCCATGTAAAAATGCACTCTTCACATCCATGTGATGCACCTCCCAGTGCTTGGATGCGGCAATAGCTAAAACAAGGCGGATGGAATCCATCTTTGCAACCGGTGCAAAGGTCTCTGTGTAGTCCACTCCTTGGACTTGGGAAAAACCTTTTGCCACCAACCTTGCTTTATATTTGCTGATAGTGCCATCAGCAGCAACTTTAGTACGGTAGACCCATTTACACTTCACTAATTTTCTTCCAGGTGGAAGAGAAACTAGCTCCCATGTATTGTTCTTTTGAAGAGAACTGTACTCTTCATCCATGGCATCTTTCCATCTCGGATCTCGATGGGCTGAATAATATGATTGGGGATCTGAACCAGCCATCAAATAACAAATCTCAGGAAGAAATGGATCAGCAATAGAAAGAGCCATACCTGCCCTTTGAAAGTCTCCTCTTGTTCGTCTCGGATCAGCAGGATTTCCAAGACTAGAACCAGCAGATTGTAGAGTATTTTGGGCCCACTTTGGTAACTGAGGGAGATCTAAATGGTCGGATTCCGAACCTGATATGTCATGATCATCATATGCTGCTACAATATCAGAAATATCAGAACTCATACCTTCATTATCGCTGCTCGAATCTTCTTCTGGTGAAGGCGGTGAATCGGCAGTTTTCTCCTCAACTAGTTGCAATTCTTGAAGCGGTTCTTCAAACTGCACACTGCGCTCTATGAATATCTTTTTAGATCTGATATCCATGAGTTTATATGCTTTTGATTCTTCCCCATATCCTATCAATATGCACTCGATACTTTGTGGATCCAAAGCTCGTCTCTTCTCAGAAGGAATTCTAGCCCATGCAGTAGAGCCAAAAACTCTCAAATTGGACACATCCGGTTTGTGACCAAAGAATGCTTCGAAAGGAGTCATACCTTTCACGGATGAATGTGGAACTCGGTTCTGTATATATGCAGCAACATTGATTGCTTCAGCCCAAAGATTTGCAGCCAAACCTTTTGATTCAATCATGCATGTAGCCATCTCTTTCAGTGACCGGTTTTTCCTTTCCGCTACACCGTTCTGCTGGGGTGTGTAGGGAACTGTATGTTGGATCTTGATTCCGCTTTGGGCACAAAGTTGCAGCAACTCGGACTTGATATATTCCCCACCATTATCAGATCTAAGAGCTTTGATCTTGCTCTCAGTGGTGGTCTCAACAGAAGCCTTAAAATCCTTGAATTTTCCAAGCACTTCTGACTTGTTTTTGAGAAAGAATACCCATGTAAAGCGAGAATAATCATCAATAAATGTCAAAACATACCTTGAACCATTTAATGACATATGGGGCAGCGGACCGCTGATATCAGAATGGATCAATCCCAAAATAGTAGAGGCTCTGCTAGCCTTGCCGCGGTCGAATCTGTGCTCGGGGTGCTTCCCAATAATGCAACCGGTGCATATTCCCTTCGAGGAACGGAGTTGTGGCAGCCCATCAACCATGGATTTATTTGATAGCAGCAGCAAATACTTATAATTTAGATGTCCAAATCTTTCATGCCAAAGCCTACTAACCTCATTACCATGTGTGCGAAGAGCAGTGGGCTTTGCAAGCGGAATAAAGTGTGAAAACTCATAACATTTTGCAGTGTGGTTTGCCTTTCCAACCGCAACTAGTCTTCCACTTTTGATATCAGAAATTTCAACTGTATTAGGGCTGAATGTGACTTTCTTTGGATCACCAGTATGTGTCATTTGATAAACAGAAAGGAGATTCGAAGCTAAGGAAGGCACATAGAGAACATTCTGAAAGCATCCATGATCTACATGAATCGTACCTTTGCCCTTTGAAGAAATTTTTGAGTCATCTCCCAAATGGATGGGGATGGAGCTGTTTGGATCGAATGAGGAAAAAGAATCAATATTTGCAGCCATATGATTTGATGCACCCGAATCTATCAAGAGAGTGGGCTTCGAAACCGTTGCCATGAGTGCTTGTCCTCTTTCATGATCGTCATTCCGATCCTTCTTCCTTGCACCGTCAGGAAGGGTTATGTTGTTCTTTTCCAAAAGGAGGGCCATTTGATCTATAGTCTTCTTCATACATGAACTTTCGGGATGAAAGCCACGGTTACAATAAGTACATTTAGATTTTTGGTTACCTTCTTTGCCCTTTTGCTTGGATTTCGAACTGGATGGTGCATCCGTTTGCTTGCCTTTGTCTTTTTGCTTGTGAGGCTCGAATTTGGGCTTCTCCTTCTTTAGCTTTCCTTTACCATTCGAGATCTTGGGTCCTTGAACAAATAGGGCTGAATCTTTGGAGCTTATGGACCCCATTTGAATCAACTTGTCATGCTCTTTCGTAACGGACTCAATGAAGGCATTCAAGGTAGGCATCTTCCAATTCGGGGTAGTTAGCCGACCGGAATTGAAAGTGGAGACAAATACCGAATAATCTTTCCCAAGCTTGCTTAGAATGGAGAGGATCAACTGCTTATCCTCTTTGATAACACCACTGTTCTTCAATTGCAAGTTCAAGTTCTTGAATTTTGTGAAGAATTCATTGATGGTCTCGAAATTTTCAGGATTAAGGCCAATCAATTCATTCTCTAATTGAAAAGCCCTAAGCTCATCCTGCTTGCCGAATAGTGTCTCAAGTTGCTCCCATATGGCCTTTGGAGTCTTCAATCCGCTGAGATGGAAGTGAAGATCTTTGGAGATGGAGAGACAAAGAAGACCGTAAGCTTCATCAAGCTTATTGTAGTGTTTGGTTCTTTCTGCCACATTGTTTGGCTCCAATTCAAGACCAAGAGTGACTCGGTAGTATCCTTTTGAACGTAATATGATCTCCATATCATCTTTCCAATCAAAATAATTGAATGGGGTGAGGATAGGCTTTGAAGAAGAGTATTCCATTGCTAGGAGCGAGTCAAATGATGAAGAAGAGGCTTGCTTGCAAACTATAGCGAATGGAAATGCTGTAGGGAAGCTTGCATGCAGAATGTAGCGAATGCACTTGGAGGAGATAATTAACCTGCAAATCACATAAGAACAATCACAATAAGGTCGAACAATCCACCCTTTGAGAGTTGCATCACACCTGGGATTGGATTTCAAGCAATGTTGAATGGGTCCAATGTATCAAATCCAGGAATTATGTGGTAACTCAAGCTTCTGGAGTGGTATTGGAATAATTTTCAAGCTTTGCATGCACATGAGCGAATGCCCTTGAGATATCTCATGCCAAACTTTTTTTTTGCAATTTTTAGCAATTCAGTCAAATCTTCTTGTATAAACACCTGTAGAAAAGAGATCTTGTCCCTGCAATGGCTCTGATACCATGTGAAGTTAGTCACAGCAGATCTAATGAACAAATAAATCAGTCACAACAGATGAATAAGAAGATATGGTGCAAAACTGTGCAAAACATGCAGCAGTGCTCTCTATCCCAGAAAGGGTGAATGAATTACAATAGATTACAATACAATCCAATCTCTGTCAATGGCAATTCGAATTGACTAAGTAGGCCATTCGAATCACTGAAATGGAGTAGCTTGACTCAATCTAGGAGTCCTCATCAATCATCGGTGTTGCTCATCAATCACAACAAACAGTCATCCAGGTGTCAAGCTGAGTCTAACTGATCATAATAAATGTAACTGAAGTGTGTAGCACTGATATAGGATCTGGAGGCTCAGTGGGGGCGCATGGGAGGCTAACTGGAGTCAGAGCAAGTCACCTAATCGAACTGGAGGTCAATCGGAGGTGAAACAGTCAGTCAGGAGTGAAATCGGAGTGAAATCAATCAGAATCGGAGCTAACTGAATGTAACTGGAGTGAATCTGCAGTGGTAGGTGAGCAAGTGCGCCCTTCTCAGTCAGTAGGTGAGAAGAGGGCGCCTTTCAGCTTAGGAGGGCTAAAACTCTGTGGAAAGTGGCTCCCGGGTGCTAGAAGAAGGTGGATAAGGTGCTGGAGGCATCAAACTGGTGACTGGACTGCATATCCTGAAATAGATCATGCAAGATCCTGAAGTAGATATGTATCCCGAAATAGATGATCCTGAAATAGATATGTATCCCGAAATAGATGATGGATATCCGAACATCCTCAAGGACAATATACATCAGAATGAACTCGGAGCAACCAACAGGAGGATGGGATAGGTGACATGATTCCAAATAAGACCCATGTGTCTGATTTCCATTTGTGGATATGTAATTATAAACAACAACTCAACTTACAGGCTCAGGCCAAGCCTGTAGATATACGTTAACTAACTGGTAGGAGGCTAAAACCCCCTATTTAGTCAGCTACAACTGACAGGGAGCACCTGCACCCCTTTGCAGGCACCAACCTTCCCTAGCACCACCCTACCACCCTTGTTAATTCTGCATTTACTTCCTGAACTGCTGCTCTCTTTGGTTTGTTCTCAATCTTCAATGTATCAACTGTAGTCACACTTCTTTTTCATATAATATCTCCATACTTATACAATTTCCTCACTCCTCTTCATGAAACAATGTGTCTCCTCATAGACTTCACACCTCTTTCATTAAAACTCTTAATGTGCAAAAAGATTATTAACTAACAAGTAGATCAGTTAAACTAGTTTTAGTTATAACCATACTTAGTCTTTTCTCTATTTGTTTAAACTTTGCTAACAAAGTTTTACACTATAGCTTAAAGATTTATACTAAAACTTATGATAGCCTTTGGTTGTTTACCAAATATATTAGCGTACTGCTAAAACTTCTGATAGGCTATTGTTTAAACACATCGAACGCTTTTGGAGCTTCACTATCTTTTTGGCAATCCACCAAAACTTCGCTCACGAATATGGCTGCGAAGTAACACTTTCCATCATAAATACTTACTGCCACATCTACAACACATCACTGCCACGTCTGCAACATCTCAATGCTGTCATATCATCATCCACGTCGAACAGAGATTCCACATGTAGCAAAAGATAGGGGCCCACATAGGCGTCCCGAGCTCCATGCTGGTGTTCTTCTCATGTAGAACCAAACACCTAGAGCTCCCATACTATCTTTGCATTACACGTAAATGAACATTAGTGAAGCCTGCCATTATAAACACATAAAATACTCATCCATAGAACCAATGTGGTTTAAACCTCAACGCCAAATGTGATCTCCACTGTCGATTATCATGATCGGATGGTCCACGATCCTTTACCCTTGGAAATCTTCCCAGGCACATTTCCTTGCTGTTTCTTGCTACAGGGTATGTTCCTTTGGCTTCAATCAGACATTTAACCAACCTCCTTCCTTCAAGAGCTTCCAACGGTTACTTTAAACCTTGCCAATTTGCAGAAATAACCTATCTGCTGCATAGTACCATGTCTGCTTCTCGAGCTTCTGTAAACACGGCTTGGGCTTCTTATAGCTCCTTTCTCCTCGATCTCCTCCAATGTCTATAGATTCTTCTTCGAAAACAAGCAAGTTGGCTGGAGGTTTGGCATCCGTTCACTGGTCCATCGAATGCAGAGACTATCTTTACATGTTTGCTCTTCACTGGATTTTCGGGTTTCATTAATAGGATTGATACGAGATTGCAATGCACCTTCTTCTATAGAAATATTTTTCTCTTCTAAATCTATATTGCGAGAAGTCTATATTTTCACTTGTTTGTCCATGATTGATAGAGAACAACTTTCATCCTCTTGGTTTGTAATATTCATAGAATCATTAGCATCAACAAGCAATGTAAATGCAGGACTAGAATCCTTGTCACATGTTTATGCCAAATCCTTTTTACATGCTTTTGCCAAATTCTTTCTACAGGTTTCTGCATCTCCTGTAACCATGACAAGTTTGTTTATCTGATCAGCCACATCTATAGAAGTAGTTTACATCAGTATCAAAATCCTTCTCTTGGAATGGAAGACCATCGATTCCAGTTAGATTTCCATCATCATAGTGCTCTGTCATTTCTGCCTATGGATTTCCCTCTCTTCAAAATGCATTGGAAAAGTAGACAGGTAGACATTTTATTTCCCTCTCTCTTTATTATGATGCTCTTTCATTGTCTCTGCCATAACCATCTACTCTGTTTGTTTCCACTGTCATCTGCTCTTTTCACATTGCTTGTCATCATTCCTGCTTGTGGCTCTGTCTTCATCCAGTTGCCATCAATGACAACCTACATGCCATATTGCCAACAATAGCTCCCTCTTGCAAAAGCCGTGTCTGATACAAATAACTATCTTCACTGAGATAGATTAAAAAGGGCAGAGACTACAACTATAACCTTTTCAGCATTATTTCAGGTTTATGGAAAAAAATGAATCTGTAAGAGGTTGCAGGACTGATTACCTCGCAAACAATGCTAATAGTTTCATGTGAACATGGCCCTTCTATAACTACTTGTAACAAAACAAGTATAGTTCAGTTGGTTCATCTACATGAAATAAAAGGTCGAAGTTTTTCCTAAAATCACTATAAAAATATCAGATTATGGGATTTAGTAAGTTTCCAAGGAAACATTTATACACTTCTTTTGAACAAGTTCAAATTCACATAAACAAAAAAAAGACATATTTGGGAAAATCATTATATTTGAAATATCATACTTTAGAGTCTAGATAAACAAAATGCATATTTCCACTATTGTGCATTGAATAAACCTGAAATCCTAACAAACCAATTACATTTTTTTAACATCCTTTGGTATATTTTCAAGTAACAACACAATGGAGATCCAAGAGAAAACCTACCCTTTGGGGAACAGAAAAAAAAAAACACCACAAGATGATATTCCATATTAGGGTGTTATTCAACTTAGATTTGTACTAGGGTGGGTGAATTTAATTTCAAGAGATTGGGTGAAAATTTTCAAGATGTTAAGGTTTCAAGATTTGTACTCTAGACCAAGTTAAGGTTTCAAGATCCAAAACATCAACTTCTCCTAAGTAATGGTATCCAGAATATCCACCTTATACCACAAGCATGTTTTCAATAGCAATTGTAGTGTGGCTATCTCTGGGAGCAATAAGATCCCATTCACATCAAGGGAAATCCATTTCATTAGCTTCAGGTCCAGAATATGAACATCAATCAAGTAATTTCCTCCCCCTCTCTCATGGGGATGGTGGAGTTCCTCGAATGCAAGAATTCCTCCGTTCCTTGGTCTACAAGTCTAAAAGTGCAAATCATTTATCTTATTAGACCCGTTTGTTCCCCCAAACACTATGATATTGTGGTCTAAGAGAATGGCACTATGGATGTCTCTTGTACCTAGCTCTTGCCTAGCTGATACTAATAGGATACAGTACACCATCCTATGCAGGCATTTGAAGCCCTTTGCATTTAAGGTCTCATAAAAGACCTTAGGCACACCTTGAGTTCATTGTTGGAGGATGGACTCAAAGGTATATGGTGGTCGCTAAGAAACAGGTCCTAGGATCGGATTGCTAACATTAACAGGAAAAAAATACGCAAGGATGAAGTTGTAAATGACTTCCTCCATCCTAGGATATGATTGACATAAATATCTTCACCTGTCTTTGGTATCTTATTGTATGACTTAGTTTTTTGTCTCAATCATCGATAAGACACCTTTTAAATGTCCTGAGAAGAACATCTATCTCTGAACGAAGGAAAATGAAAGAATAAACTGCAGCTGATGAAAGTAAGCAGTCTAGAGAGTTATGAGAACAGGAGGATGATCTCTATAGGAACTCTACAAACCTAAGAGTAGAATTGAAGAATTGTCTGAAGCATTTTTTGGCACAATAATTTGTGAATGCATTTGAGAACTGTTCAAAGGCAGGTTTGAAGGCTTTGAAGCTAATTGGGAATGTTCTACTAATTCCATAAATAGTGAAGAATTAGTTGCATGTGGATATACAAAAGTATTGACAATAGGCTGCTTGAGTTCAAGCTTGCTCAAGGAAAATCTACATCAGAATGAACTCGGAGCAACCAACAGAAGGATGGGCTAGGTGACACAATTCCAAATAAGACCCATGTGTCCGATTTCCATTTGTGCATATGTAATTATAAACAACAACTCAACCCTCAGGCTTAGGCCAAGCTTGTAGATATACTTTATTAAACTGTCTAAAAACGCTAAACAAGACAGTCATCGGATCCCATGGGAAAGAAACTAAAAACAATCATGATATCCACAAACATGTCTAGATTCTGCTTAAAACATGATTCGATGAACTAAATCAATGAAACATAATGTAACTTACTGCTTTTTTTTGTTGTTACCTGTGTTTAAACCAAGCCATATTCATGGCAATACAGATGCAGTGATGAACCCTATCATGCCTTAGAAAAAATGTGAAATGAAACCAAATGAGGGTTCCCAAAACCCATAAAATCTAAGATCAATGAAAGTTACGGATCTCTTGGTAGCGGTGGTTATCAGTGCATTAGAATTCAATGGCCACTGATGTCTACTTGGACACCTATCAGAAGAGTCCCTTGAGCTTATATTTATTGAATAAATCATCAGTGCAAAGCCAATGAAAACACAAAAAAATAATTATTTAAATAATGGAAAAAAACCAAAATTTTCTTTCTAATGTCGAACATTGGGTGTGCCTTAAGAGAAATCTTGAACAGACATATAATTGTGTCCCTGTAATCACTATATTTCCCATAGGGACATAAAAATATCAGAGATAAAGCCATGGAATACAATAGGGTATAGAACCATGGTGTGGATACATCCCTAAACACCAAAGAGAACTAGACTAACATGAAATGTAGTCAAAATACACAAACAAAATTCCTAGATGTGAAAACACCTCCAGAGATGGCTACAGGATATTCCACATGATAATGAATATGGCTATGCCTTAAATACATTGTACATCGCCCAGGAGGCAAGAGGAAGATGCAACACATTGATCAAAAGGATAATCATACTAATTGTCTGCCAATCATATCGAAATTTGAAGCTAATAGGGGATGGAAACTTATCCATGTTGTTGTTTAGTTCCAAACTTGGGAGGTTGGAATCCAAGTTCCCAAAAGAAGGATTTGAATGCCTAGTCTGTTCAATACATAGTTTTCTTATCCAGTTTGGTTCACTGTAATAGTTTGTTGGTTCACTAGTGAGGTGGACGGAAGGTTAAATCATGGGTTCCCTTCTCATGTTGGTATTCCCTACTTGTATGCCATTACTTTCAAAGGTGTAAGGATAAGTACAAGACCTAGACTAGGAACCTAAATAGAAGGAAGTTCACATTGCTTGTCATCATTCCATCTTGTTGCTTTATCTTCATCCAGTTGTTATCAATGACAACATACACTACCATATTTCCAACAATAGCTCCCTCTCGCAAAAGCCGTGTCTGATACAAATAACTATCTTCATAGAGATAGATTAAAAAGGGCAGCGGCTGCAACTATAACCTTTTCAGCATTATTTAAGGTTTATGGAAAAAAATGGATCTGTAAGAGGTTGCAGGACTAATTACCTCGCAATCAATGCTAATAGTTTCATGTGAACATGGCCCTTCTATAACTACTTGTAACAAAACAAGTATAGTTCAGTTGGTTCATTTACATGAAATAAAAGGTCGAAGTTTTTCCTAAAATCACTGTAAAATATCAGATTATGGGATTTAGTAAGTTTCCAAGGAAACATTTATACACTTCTTTTAAACAAGTTCAAATTCACATAAATAGAAAAGGACATATTTGGGAAAATCATTAGATTTGAAATATCATACTTTACAGTCTAGAGAAACAAAATGGATATTTCCACTCTTGTGCATTGAATAAACCTGAAATCCTGACAAAACAATTACAGTTTTTTAACATCTTCTGGTATATTATCAAGTAACAACACAATGGAGATCCAAGTGAAAACCTACCCTTTGGGTAACAATTCAAGCACCAAGCATCTTCCCTAGAAGGAAGTTTGTTGCATGTCCCTATGCAACTTATTCCCCCTGTAGTAAATTCTAATGTAGCTCGGTCCAACTGTAAGATTGGTGACTTACTCCATTTCTTTCCTGAAAGCCTAAATGATGATCCACTTCCATCCATGAAGAGTTCTTTGCAAAATCATACCACTACCCAGCAACACTGTACTCAGTTTTGCTGCACCAAAGCAAAAGGAAATGGAACCTTAACCCAAGCCATTGAGTACCATTTCTTCGTAGAGAATTCATATACAAACTTGTTCTTGAAAAGGAAACCTAGAAAAAGGGGTATCCCATGGGGTCTCGTTGTTTGAGTACTGGAGGAAGCAAATTCCAACGGGTCTCTGGGGTTTGCAAAGAGGCCAAAGTCCCACAAGATCTAAGTTCTTCAAAACTTTGTAACGCTGATCTCTGATTCATTCTAAATTGTTTCACCCTCATAGGATCCCTAAGGAATTCACTATGACTAGAAAAGCCCACTTCAGGATCTAGATGCTCTCCTCTGACATGAAGTTCAGACTGGAATTCCAACTTATAAAATAATTTCATCCCTATTTCCCACTTAATTTGATTCTGAATAAAAGATGAAAAGGCTCGTAACTGAATATCTCCTACTACAGGATTGGGATTCCATTCCAATTCATGTTCTAGAAAGAATTTAAACTGATAAAGTCCACACAAAAAATCATTTTCCCTTGTAGATGAGTAATTATAGATATCCACAAAGTCATCAACATTTCCTATCATGAACTTTTTGTTATTATTCAATCTAATCATCTGAAGGCCTACCCATTGTTCATGCAGGTACATTGAATAAGCTCTAGCAGGACTTCTACAAGAAATGGCTTGCTCATCAAATTGAAACATTTGCCTCTTTTCTTCTTCTTTAATCATTAATTGCTGCTGTAAAGACTGTATCTTGGACTTCCACTTTTGTTCTTGAACCAAGTAAGCAGAAAACCAAGTTTCTTGCATACGTTCTACTTCAAATTTATATCGTTGTTGATAAATAAGGCCCAAGTCATATAATTCATCATTTCTTCCAGTCCACTTAATAGTATTTACTTCAGCTGATGCTAAAGCCAAGGTATTAGTCCAGACATCATCAAGAATTTGATTAAAAAATTCATAGAGAACAGCTGTGACTTTTTCTTTATCTTCAGAACTTTTAGAGGTACTAGGAAGAATGTTTTCTGCAGTTGTTGTAGCCAATAATTCCAAACTGGTATTATCCTCAGCTAATGGTACTGATTCCTTTAGTACTGATTTATCTCTAAGAAATTTATTTTGTTTCCTCAACCTTTTGTTTTGCAAACTCCATCGGTGAGCCTGATTTCTCAAAATTTTCAGTCTTTTCTTAAGAACACCATTCTTTCTCTGTAATTGTCTACTCCTTTGTTTTAACTTTTCATTTTCATTTTTAACATATCTATCGAAAACTTGAAATTCATGAACTTGCTTCTGAAGTTTCTTAATCCTCTTCTATAACTTACTTGAAATTAAACCAGGAGAATCAGGCCTTGCCACTTGATTAGATTCGTCTTCTTCCCTTTGAGCTTGGTCTTGAAACTGAGTAGCTTCCAATTCTGGCAGGGGTGTTGACTCTAAATTCTGTCTCTGTGTATAATGGGTTCTTGGACGTTTGGGTATTGTCAAAAACATATCTTCAGATGTTCTAACTTTTTCAATAACTTCTTCAGAAATGCCTTCTAGCCTTGCAGATCTTCTTCTCACCGTAACTGAAATTTCATTAACCTCTTCATCATCATCTCTATGCCCCTTCAAATTTCGTCTGAATTGCTGGAGGGGGCGATACAGAATCTTGTGGATCATCATTAACCTGCTCCTAAAAACATTTTTCCACTAAAAATTGTTCCCACGTTAGGTTACTCTTCTATAATTCCTCCACGATCAACAAATTAATTAATCCATGATGATACAAGCTATTACCAAGTCGTTGATCAGGCCGCTTTTGGGCAGCTGAAGCCATTTTAGACAGGCTCTTCCACAAAAAGTATGGAATGTTCATCAATTCTTCTCCTTTAATGTGAAGGAGAAGCCGAATGTGATAAAGAAACTCAAGGCTATATCGTCCTTCACAAGTCAAATATTTCTGCAAAAAGAAAATGACATTACCCCATTCAACAGTGAAACAGTTGCGTTCATCTCCCTTCTTCCAACGAATACTAGAATTAGCCACTTTCACAAACTGTTTCCAAGAGTCAAGGTTTTTCAAACGACCAGCTTTAAACCATCTTTCCCTTGTTTCTGGTAAGCCTACAGCGAGAGCAATGGACGTTTCTGAAACTAGAAGTAAAAACCCCCGAATGTAAGAACAAGCTCCATCGAAATTGAGAGCAAATTCCTTGGTCACATCTTCGTTGTGCCCTCTGAATTTACTAAAAAACACATACAATCCAATTTGTTGAAAAATCCTCTTACTAAAGGGATCTTCATCCAACAGTTCAATGGAATATGGCTCCTCCCTACTTGCAGCACTAGCCATGCCAACTGAAACTTTCTCTACTGAAAGGAAGTTAGGTGATCAAACCGGTATCCTTTAACCCAAATTGGTATTTACAGGCTTGACTTATGCATAACAAAGAAATCCAACTTTCAAATCAGGTATACATATAATTGTTGAGACATGCAGGGACAAAAGGATAGAGCTAATTATGGCAATTGATGGGGTCAAATCAGCATATACCCATTCGTCCAAAAAGCAACGAGTTAACGGTCACTCCAATTATGGAAATTATTTGAACAAAAATACTTGGTCTAACATGTCACGATATATAATAAGCCATGAAATGACCTTGAAAAGCTAATTGAAATGTATAAAAATCATTCTTATATGCTATAATTTATACACATTATTAGGAAAAATATAATGAATTTAACCCTATAGGAACAATACTTGTCTGAAATTAAGAGAAGACTTTGAATAACAAACCACATAGGCAGGGAATAAAACCGAGATCCAATCCTTCCAATCATGCAAATACAGATCCTCCATGGATTTTAAAGATATAACTCTGTTGGAAGAAATCATTATATCTGAAACTTGAAAAGAATAATTCGAAATAGAACTGAAAGTTTGCTTGTACTGGGAGGGATGAATCCAAGAGAGTATCAAGGTTCTGTTCATTTTCAGGATTCCCTTCCCCATACACGAGACATTCCATTTTACCAACAATTTGTTCATCTTCAGTATATTACTGAAATATTTAAAAAACACAGAAACTGGAGATTCTACAGGCTTGAGTCAAGCCTGTAATTGTCTGCTAAAACATGCTGAAATGAAAATTCTTCAACCAAACCATTCGTGATGAAATACAAACCATGTGAATTAAGGTGTTGGAGTAGAACATGGACGATTAGACATCCCTCCATTAATGCCAATGGATTTCAAATCTTGGAAGTACAATCTAACAGGATATATGAATCAATTTTGTTGATGTCGAATACCCAAAAGATCACATTGCTTATGGATCCATTTTGGAATGGTACTTATAAATTGCTAGTGGTTTCTTATGGAAAACCACTAGAGATTGCTTATAGACCTTATGAGTGGGTATTGTGACTAGTATGACCTTGGAAACATATTAATTACAAAGAATCCATAACAATACTAGCTGTCTTAAACCATTATATTCTTTTGTCGAAAAATATAGCAACACTCACATAGTGTCGCCAAAAACCGATTATAATGATAATTGGTGACAAACATTTACTGCACTCACCAAAAGTAAAATAAACATGTATTAGTGAGGGCTACGGAAATATTGTCACCAGAAGTGTCACCAAAGAGAGAATCAATAATGGGCCTTTAACAACCCTCACTAAAAATGTCACTGGAAAGGGATTTGTTGACGAACCTTAAAGGACAATCTCAAAAGGCACCTATAACGACGATGTTTTAAGGACCGTCATCATCTGTTCCATTCATGACAACCATTAAAGGTTTGTCACATGTAGGACCCTCACCAATGACCTTTTTTCTTGTAGTGCTTCTTCAGAATCTTACATGGTCCAATCTTCTTTAGCTTCAGCTTGTTATAGGTTTCTGTAGGAAATATTTCCTTCTGTAAATGTGCATAGACTAAGTCTCCTTCGCTGAAAAACAACAGCCTCTTCTTCCTTTCGGCTCTCAACTTGTATGCCGTGTTGCTCTTCTCTATGCGCTTCCGTACATCTTCATGCACTTCATTCATGTGCTTTGTGAATGATTTAGCAGCCACGCTTTTCTTGATTCCCGTCAGTAACTCAACCAAATCTGCCACTCCATGTGGGCTTTGTCCCTGAACAATATGGAATGGGCTCAAACCTGTCGACCGATTCAAAGAATTGTTGTATGCGAACTATGCTTGCGCCAACACGTTATCCCATTGTTTGGGTCTATCGACCGTCAAACACCTCTGAATGTTCCCCAAAATAATGTTCACCACCTCGGTCTATCCATCTTTCGGCGGATGATATGCGAAGCTAAACTACAACCTCGTGTCCACTTTCTTCCATAGGTTTCTCCATAAATGTCCAATAAACTTGGTATCTCTTTCCGACATTATACTCTTCGGAAACCCATGCAGTCTTCTATCTCCTTGAAGAAAAGTACAACAATGCTTGTGGCATCACTTGTCTTCCGACACAGAATAAAGTGTGCCATCTTTGAAAATGTGTAGACTACAACAAAGATTGAGTCATTACCCTGCTGTGTCTTCGTTAATCCTAGCACAAAATCCATGCATATACAACCCCGTGTTCTGACTCCTTCCTTTCGCCAACTCGAAAACTCTACATTGTCAAACCCACTTTCCGATATCTCTCGTCATTCCTGGCCAATAATACTTTTCTTCGACCAACTCCTTGGTCTTATTGATGCCAAAATGACCTGCTAATCCACTGCTATGCAGTTCTCAGATTAGGTTCTCTCTCATAGATCCTATGGGAATACACAATTGTTGTCCCCTGAATAGTTATCCTTCTTAGATAAAATAATCCAGGTATGGCATTTTGTTGACACTCCACGGTCCTTGAATCGCCTTCCATGCTTTTGCAAAATCCTCATCGGTCGATACTATGTATTCACTGACTCTATTCCCATTTCTTGAACTGTCATTGTGTTCAACAATGCAACTCTTCGACTCAATGTGTCAACAACTTTGTTCGACTTTCCCGACTTATGTTGCAACGTGAAGGTATGTTCCTGTAGGAATGCAATCCACTTCATGTGTCGCTGATTCAACTTCGTCTGAGTACTCAAGTACCTCAGTGCTTGGTGATCTATGTATAACAAAAATTCCTTGGGAAACAAATAATTATTCCACTTCTTCAATGCTTGGACAATAACATAGAATTCCTGGTCATAGACCGAATATTTCCACTTCGCATCATCCAAATTCTCACTGAAGAATGCAATTGGTCGTTCCCTCCTGGCTCAATACTGCTCCAATTGCCAATCCACTCGTGTCACAATTGACTTGGAAAACTTTGTCGAAATATGGGAGTGCTAACACTGGGCTCTCAGTGACGTTTTCCTTCAACTTGTCAAAATCTCTCTGGGCAGCTTCCATCCACTTAAACTCCCCTTTTCGCATGCACTCCGTCAATGGTGCGCATATCGGACTGAATCCCCTGATCAACTTCCAGTAGAAACTAGCAAGTCCATGGAAAATTCTTACCCCAGTCGTACTTGTCGGTTCCGACCAATCCAATATTGCGTTCACCTTCTCTGGGTCCATCAGTAACCCTTTACCCAAGATTACAAATCCCAAGTATACCAGTTCTTCCTTCATGAAGAAACACTTTTGCAGGTTCACCATCAGCTTCTCTTCCTGCAAATTCTGTAATACTTGTCGAATCTGCCCCAAGTGTTCTTCCTTTGTTCGACTAAATATTAGGATTTTGTTTAGGTACACTACGACGAACTTACCCAAGAATGGATTCAGTACCTTATTCATCAATTGCATGAAAGTACTAAGTGCATCAGTCAACCAAAATGGAATGACTAACCACTCATATGCCCTTCCTTTGTCTTGAATGTTGTCTTCCATTCATATCCTTCTCTAACCCAAATCTGGTGATAACCGCTCTTCAGGTTTATCTTTGTGAAGTACTTCTCTCCACTAGAGCAATCCATCAAGTCGTCCATGCTCGAAAATGGAAATCGATACTTGATCATGATCTTGTTGATGATTCTTGAGTCAGTACAGATCCTCCATTATCCACCCTTATTCGGTGGTAATACTGCTGGTATCGCAGAAGGACTTAGACTCTCTCTGATCAATCCTCTGTCCAACAACTCCTGGACCTGTCGATTGAGTGCTTGACTCTCTGTCGGAGCCATTCTATGTGGTTCCCTTTTTGGAAAACTCGATCCTGGAATCAATTCGATTTAATTGGATATGCTTCTAGTCGATGGAAATATCATCAGCTTCTCATCGAATACTATGCTCCTGAACTCGTCGAGCATATTTTCGACTTCAATCGAAATTATCTCCACTGCCAATCTCTCAACACATGGCCCTTTCGGAATGATGGAAAAACATCCTGACTTCATTTCCTCCTCCACGAGGAATTCCTTGGCTGAACACATTAGCACTCACTTCTCTCAATAGTTTCTCTCTCCCTGCTTGTAGTCGGCTTGGTTCTCCTGCTTTGGCTTTAGAGTTCTCCATGTGCCATTTTTCCACAATGTGACTATGTTGGCTCGACCATCATAGATCATCTTCCGATCATATTCCCATGGTCTCCCTAACAACATATGACATGCGTCCATTGGGATTACGTCACATAGTATGCTGTCTTCAATCTTCCTGACCTTGAAGTTTATCAGGCACTGTTTGGTCACCTTCACATGGTGTCCTTTCTAAAACCATGAGATCTTGTATGGGTGTGGGTTTTCCCGGTATTTTAAACCCGCTTTGTCGATGACCTCTGTCGACACAAGATTCTATGTACTGCCACCATAAACTATGGCCTTGCAATACCACTCACCAATCTGCACTCTCATTCAAAATATAGCCTTTCACTGTGATGGATCTTTCTCGTCACGTCATTCGTCCTGAACCAACATCCTCCTGGTCGTCATGGATCGACCTTTTCTTTTCCCATCCTCATTGTTGTTGGATGTCGACTCTGCCCTCTCATCGACTTGCTCATCCCTTTGAATTCTGGGTTTCGACTCCTCTGTAGTATGTAGGTTTTCTGGGCATTCATATGCCTTGTGTCTGACTCCTTGACACTTGTAAAAAACCACAGTTGGTCTATCAGCTCCTTTTCTGTCGAATGGACCACTTCGACCATACGCACCTCGATCGCAGTTCTCTCAACCATCGCATCGTTTCTCTTGTTCTTTCTCCTTAGTTGATGTCCCTTCCACATGTCGGTTTTCTTCGACGACTTCTCTTGTGGTCCTGCTACTTTATCCTTTCGCAGAAACAATCTTCGCACCCCAACTAGTCATCCTACCTCTGGTCGATGCGGATTTCCTTGACAGTTTCTCTTCTGCCTTCAGAGCTAACTGGTAGGATTCACCCACCACTCTAAACCTTGACAGGATCAACTCATCCGGTATGTCATACTTCAAGCCATTCACATATCTCACGGCAGCTTCTTCACCTTCATTTCACCTTCATCGGTCTTCCCCGACCTTATCGACAATCTGTAGGACTGTTCTATGTCTTCCTTCATGGTAATCTCTTTTTGTCGAAAGTTTTTCAACTTCCGGAACAAGGAAATCACATAGTCACCTAGCAAGAACTTCCCCTTCATCTTGGCTACCATCATGTCCCAAGACTTGATCTTATCCTTGCCTTTCTTGACTCTGTCAGCCTGTACATTGTCCCACCACAATGAGGCATGACCCTTCAACCTCTAGCATGCAGTATTAACCCGTCTGGGATCCTCGATCTGCTCTATGTCGAAGTATTTCGCCATCTCTCTGAACCAGTCGATCAATTCTTCTGGATCCAGACTTCCTAAGTAGGTACATACAACTATCTTTGTCCGACCTCTCATCTCTGTCAGAATATTGATGAGCTTATCTTTTGGTTCTTCTCCTGCTACATCTTGTGCTTCCACCTCTTCAACTTACTCATCTTTGTGGTCTAACGCATCAAGAATGCATCTACACCTTTGGAATTCTTTTATCGCTACGACTTCACTAGTCAAAATTCGCAACGTTCGCATGCACTCATTTAACATTTCATGATCAACCATGACTGCAACGCCACACGCTCTTCGTCCAACTGCTTAGACATTAACGCCTCTGCGAGCCATTTTCAACCTCAGCTGAAACTCCCACTCGTCCAATCGCAACCGGACTTTCAAATTTTGTGCACAACTCTACCCAACCACAGTTGGAGTTGTTTTATGCACTCAACACTGGATTCAGCGATACCAACTGGCGCACTCTTACTCATAGGATGCTTCAACTCAACCGGAGTATGCTTCTTGGCTCTGATATTACTGGCTCTTTCCGGCTCTGATACCAATTGACACAAGACGGGTCGGTTGGACCTTCTTGCTTAACAATAACACACGACACACACACACGTTCACATGAACTGGATGTAAACAGGATTCCAGAAGCTGGCTTCTATTACTTCAATGGAATTACAGTTACAATGTTGAATGCAAGAAATGTAAAATAGTATTAAATGTGTGCTTTCTCTGCGTGTCGATATTCACCTCCTTAACGTCCACTGTGGAACTCTGAGATATGGTTCTGATCTCTTGTGCGCTCATTTGATGAGTGACTGTTCTCTCCAATCTACTGATCAACTCCTGAGTGACTGATCTCTCCCTTCAATCCTCTACTGAACAAACTCTTCTAATCCGATGTTGCTCATCCCGAGGTCCACTCCAATCCCCGAGACACACTTCCTCTATCCTTCCAATCCTCCCCAATCCTGCAGACCTGCAGTTGTCAGTGCCTCTGCCGTGCTGCACAACCTCCACCTGTGGCGACATCTGGCATGTCTTCAACCACCTTATTAACTACTCATAACTTCCTTAGCAACCCTGAATGGATACCAAGTACTCTGCTTGACTTTTTGATCCACCCTGACTCTGCTATATTAGTCGGTCCCATCACTGAACTCAACCATATTGTCGGCTTCCTTTCCCATCTATGGCTTCGCCAGTTCGCCCCTTCCTCCTCGCTTGGCTTCCACCTCAACCTATCAGTGTCGCTGCTCGACAACCTATCGACACTCGACGTCTCCCCTGAAACTCTGTCATCTGTCGACCTATGACATGTCGACTCTCGACCTACTCCTTCTTTTGACACACCTCGAAATCTCCTGCTCGACTTATTGACTTCGACAACCAATATTCCTTCGCACCAGTGGTCATCGGCAACCCCCCTGGTTGACTCCTCATGTTGATCATCTTCGACTGCTTTTCCTAGGCCCCGATGCTCCTACATTAGAGTCTAAGGACTTGCATGAAGCACAATGAGAGTCCTCATTGGAATCTCGTGAAACCCAGGAAGAGTCCTCAGACGTTGAATCCCAGGAAGAATCCTAAGAGGGAGAACCCAAGGAAGTGTCCTCAAACTACTCTCGTGAATCCAAGAAGAGATGAATTATGTTAAGATGAATTCCATTGAGATAAATTCGGCTAAGGAAGTCTCATGGGAAGGTGGTCAAAGAACTGAGATCAATGAAGAAAACATGCATACCATGCCAGGCGACCATGGACACTCATTGATAGAGTAGGGAATTAGAATCCCATGGGGTTCTAATATCGAATGGGACAAGAATGCAGTAGCCACAGACTACAACCCTGCAAAATTAGTCTCATACCCTGACTGGCTTGAAGGTAATTGGACCAACTAATCTCTTTGCATTGATTGTGTACAACACCACTGGTCACACCAAGCTTAGCATCCTCAAAATAATGGGTTTTGCAACCAATGTGGTGGTGTGGGCGGCAGTAAGCTAAAAGAGGAGGAGCTTCAACTAATATTTGATCTTTGAAAGGAGGCGTTGGACATGAATTTTTGGATGGAGCACATGATGCATATGCAGTAGGATCAAATGGACATTCTTAATAGCATACATGGCAATAATTCATAGCCAACTGAAGCACCTATCATCATCCTCCAGCCGTTAGTGTAGGAAGGCCCCCCCACAGGGTTGTTAAGACATGATCTCCGCTAGGTAGATTTTTATGCTACTGGTCTTAGTATTTTTTCCCCTGGTCTTAGTATACATCCTCTAAGTTTATAGGATCTTTCAGTTATCTAGTTTCTTTGGTTTTATTATATGTAATTGATCGGGACTGTACTCAACAATAATGGACAATCTCTTCTCAAACATGCTTCTGAGGCTCATTTTTCATGTGCACCCTTATGCAAGGCATGCCCATACCATGTTATGTAATTGAAATTGTATATTTTTCTCCTTTTTTGTTAATACAACAGCTTACTTAAAAAAGGAATATCTATGTTGGGCATGGCCGGACTATGTTCTCTAACTGAAACTGTACCTTTTTTTCTTTTTTTCTTAATACAAAAGCTTACTTCAAAAAATACTATCTACATCGGGAATGGTTAGACTATGCTCTGTAACTGAAATTGTACCCTTTTCTCCTTTTTTTTAATACAAAAGCTTACATAAAAAAATAACATCTATGTATAATACACAGTGAACATCTTAGAGTCTTGTTTTTTAACTACGAACCTACTTTATATGGAATATTTCGAATCATGGTTGACTAATTTTCCTCCCTTTTATTTTGCACTTTATTCTCATGGTAAGACTCAATCATCCTCATTAAAATTTAGCACATTGATCAAAATCTTACTTAGGGAATCAAGTATGTTTTCTAGAACATCAAATTCCAGGCATAGTCATCTCTGGTTGGAGGCTGCATATTTGCAATATGTATTATAATGAACTGTATTATTACATTCTAATTTATATTAAAAAAAATATTTTGATTTAAATTAAAAAAAAACATGATGTATTACAAAAAACATCCAGATATGGCAATTTGGCAATGATATTGTTTATATTAAGTACAATCTATAGTTTTTTTGTTAGGCACATGATTAATGTTTTTGAAGTACATTGCAAAATTTGTTGGAGAAGTTCTGGAATATCTAATATACAATACTATATTATTATATTCTGATTTAAATTACCAAAAAGCATAGTGATCTATTAAAAAAAAATCCAGATATGGCAATGATATTGATAAGATTAAGTGCAATCTACAGTATTTTTGGAAGGTAAATGATCAATGTTTTTGGAGTACATTGATCGCGTATCGCATGCCTTGAGATAGTTTGATGATAATTTTTGTGTGTGGATAATTTGGTGTGAGATGACTATTGTGAGTATGGTGTATTTAGCGAAGGAAACAACGTTACATTTAAAAAAAAACATTCCCCTTCAAATCATATATTGCATCCATGAAGAATGAAAAAATTTCAAGTTACCCACCATGCTAAATTGATTTTTGGATGCAAATCAAATTCATATATTGAATCCATGAAAAATGAAAGAAATTCAAGTTACCTGCAATGCTAAATCGATTTATGGTTTCGAATCAAATTCATCCCTTCACCATAACCATGCCACCCTCATATTAATGGGAAAAAATATTCGTTGTATAGATATGCTATAAATTGGGCCCATCTTAATTACTTACAAATAAAAATTTAATTTAGTTGCAAACTGTAAAATTCAAAACATGGGTTATTTAATCTTGATCGGAAATTGGCACGATTTCATTTTTTAGCTTAAAATAGTCTTGCTTGAAAAAATTGGTTGGGTAATTCACTATCTTGATCGGAAATTGGCTTGATTTCAATTTTTAGGTTAAAATAGTTTCCATAAGTTGACTCAACTACCTTTTTAACAATAAAAAATAATATTTTCAAAATCTCGTGTGCAATTCTAGCCAATCAAGAAAGCATCTTTTGAGATTCCTTGATTAATATTTGTAATCATTTAGGATACATGGTTGAAGCAGGTATAATGTTATGTTCATTGTCTATTATTATTTATGGGAAAGACGCATAGATAGTGTGGAAAATTTGTTTTGTTCATTATTATTTATGTGAAGCTAGTTAGAAACAGTATTTTTTTCCAAATTATAGGTTCTTATGTATTATCTTTTATTTCTCAAAGAAGGAAACCTTCTATAAATTAAAAATTAATTGAAACAAGGGGACAACATGAAACAATGGGCTTCACACATAGGTGAGATGGTGCTCACACCAATATGATTTAATTCATATGAAATCTATTACATTTATAGAGATATATTGCCTCAAACAACCTCCTAAGATTATGGATCTGAAACCACTCGTGAACTAAGAATACAAATTCAGATACAACCACCTCAACAAACCACACAACTATATTCTAATTTCTCCATTATTTTCCAACACTCCTTAATGTAGAAATGAGTTCTCTACAACTGCTAATTGATTTTGAACTCACAAACTCAGTCAAACAATGGATTTCACACACCAACACACAATGTAATTTCCTTTTCCATCATCGATTGTCTCGAAGGAAGGTCGGGAAGACGAGTTTCCAACCTATCCATCTTGGTGCCAAGGATGGTGATCTAACACCTATTTGCTGACAAATTCTATGGCATTTATGTCTCTAATGGTGATAATGTATTGCACTCCTCTGATCTCGTATAGATGTCAGTTGTGAGCCTCATTGAATTCCTTCACCCTATTAGGAACCCATGTCAACCCTTCTCTTTACTTTGTTAGTATATTGTTGTTGGACACATATGCTTTGTAAGTCATCCCGTAGTATTTGTTGATCCATAGTTTGTATTATTGCTATTGGACGCATATGCTTTGTAAGTCATCCCGTAGTATTTGTTGATCCATATTTTGTATTGGTCCGTGGTATTAACCCATAGTATTGACTCCTAGACTTAGTATATAAGTTTGTGTTGAGGACAATGAAGGCACCATGAAGTTAATTCTATTGAGCTTGCTCAAAGGAGGTTTCCCCCTCGAAGTGTCATGGGATCAATAAAATATTTTGTGATCTCATATATTGTGCATTTTATCAATTAATTGTTGCAGGTTCCTCACATCTGGTATGAGAGAACTTTCTTGGGCTAGTTGGGTGAAATTTTTGCCAAAAAAAAAAATTGCATCTGTTGCAACTTCGGATCTGGGAATAATCCCTATCCGCTTAACTGTGGGAAGTGCTTGGGCATAATCCCTAAAACGCATTGTGAGGAGTACCACAGGAACCCCAAAGTAGCTGGCCCATTGATAGGACCTTCCAGCGAAAAGGGAAACGACCCCTACAAAATTAACTAGTTCCCACTCGTGAGGTAAACCAAGAACTGTCGTTTGTGGCAAAGCAGTTATCAGTTTTACCTGAGTCATGGAGTGAGGGGTACTGCCCCAATACGCAAGCCATCACAGAGCATTGGTGGCCAAGTGAATCCCCTGAATGGTTAGGAAGTTGAGCATACCCTGGGTCCATATCTATTTTTAGTCGATAAATCGCATATTTTCTCTATCCAGATCTGCCGTTGATCCCTTCCGCACCATTGCAAATCCATCTATTGCCAATCACTTCCGCGCCGTTGTAGATCCATTTGTTTCTGATCCCTCTTGTGTCGTTGCCGATCCATCTATTTCTGATCCCTTCCGTGCCATTGCAAATCCATCTATTTCTGATCCCTTCGCCATATATCCCTTGTTTTAACTATGTTTCCCTTGAAACTTCCTTAACACCCCTACAATCCCATTCTGCATATTTCATTCCTGAGGACCCTATCCAAAATTCCACTTCCCAAAGCCAGAAATCCCACATTTATCTATTTTTTGGGTTTGGCATAACTTCTTCAATTTTTCACCCATTCGCCTTCAAATTTTACCACAGTGTACATTTCCTATTTCTGCTTCTTTGTCCATTTCTGCCAAATTTTCTCATTCTTTCACCCCGCTTCTGAAATCTTGCTTTTCTGCTTCCCTGTCCATTTGAAAGTGTCCAAAACCTAGTCAAACCCAAATTAACCATCTGATTTTTTCCCAAATCCAGATTTTCCTATACTAAAACAGTTTCTGCTTTTGCTTTTGTACCCATTGAAAAAAAAAAATATTCTTGGTTATGGTTGTCACCCACGCAGGAGCAAAAACTATGGAGGAAGAACTTCTAGCCCTCAAAACCAAACTCCAAGATATGGATGAAAAATTTCTTGGCCTCCATATTGAGCATTCATCAATGAATAATAAACAACAGTCAGAGTCTTCTTCAAACAATGATTCTCATCTTCCAGCAATTTCCGTGGTCTAAAGCTTGATTTTCCTCACTTCAATGGTACTAATCTGTCTGGATGGATCTATTGGGAAGAACAATATTTCAGTCCGCATAATATTTTTGATGTCAACAAAGTTCCACTTGTATCATTTCATTTGGAACAGGAAGCTCTTCAATGGTATCGTTGGTACATTAAGGGTCATGAAGAGAAAAAATGGCCCTATTTTTTCTAGCTCATTTTGCAATGATTTGGCCCTAGTGATTTTGAGGACTTCAATATATCCCTCAATAAACTTAGCCAAATTGACACTGTGAGAGAGTATCAAACCAAATTTGAGAAACTAGCCAACCACACCGAAGGATTGCCTGATGACTTATACATGAGTTGTTTTATCAGTAGTCTAAAGGATGAAATCCGCCCTGAGGTCAAAATGTTCTATCCCAACACAATGATGGAAGCCTTGGGGTTGGCTAGGTTGGCAGAAGACTATATTGCATCCCAACAGCGCTCCAAACCCAATTTTGTTTCCTTCATAAATATGGGTTCTCAACGACCTTCCATCCCGCTAGCTCCTTGACCAACTCCTATTAAGCATTTGTATGAAACAGAGATGCGACAACGTAGAGAAAAAGGGATTTGTTATAATTGTGATGAGAAATTCACTCGTGGACATAAATGTGTTGAGCAAAAGATCTATCTCTTGGATGTGGATTCTCCGCCTGCCTCTGAAATTGGTGAAGAATATCTAGATACAACAGAGGATCAGGTTGATATTCAGGAGCCCCCTATTGACCCTTTGTCTCAGGACGACAACCCATAGATATATCTCCATGCTTTAGCCGGAATCACCACCCCCCAAACAATGTGGGTCAGGGGTACTTCAAGAATCTTCCTCTTACAATACTCATTGATTTTGTTAGCACTCATAACTTCATTGACCCTCGGATCGCCAAACAAGCTGATTGTTTTGTCCATCCTTGCTCCAACGTTGAATTCATGGTTGCCAATGGGGGCGCCTTACCTTACAAAGGGAAGTGTTTCAATGTGCGTATCTCTATGGGAGATTATACCCTGTGCTCTGACATGTTTTCCTTGACCTTAGGCGGATGTGATGTGGTTTTGGGTGCTCAATGGCTACGCACACTTGGCCTCATCTTATGGGATTTTGCTGAACTTTGGATGCAATTTTCACCCAATGGACAAAAACACACATTGACAGGCTTACAACCAAGGCTCTCAGCATCATCAGTTCACATCACATGGAGAAACTACTTAAGAAGAATTCACATGGTGTCATCACTCAGATCCATTCCATGTAGATGGAACCATCGGTGGTCTCCAATACTCCCTTGGATCTACAACAAATTCTGGATCGATATACAGGTGTCTTTGCTGAACCAGTGGGATTGCCACCTTCAAGGCCAGAGGACCATCGTAATCATCTCCTTCCTGGAATCGTTCCTCCCAACATTAGGCCCTATCGCTACCCATTTTACCAAAAAATAGAGATTGAAATGCTCGTTTGGGACTTACTGAAGCAAGGAATTATTCGCCCAGGTACTAGTTCCTTTTCTTCACCAGCTCCTCTTGTCCGCAAAAAAGATGGGTCATGGTGCCTTTGCATTTAATTCCAAACACTTAATCACCTCACAATCAAGGATAAGTTTCCAATTCCTGTTGTTGATGAGCTTCTTGATGAGCTTCATGGTGCTCAAGTTTTCTCCAAGTTGGATCTTCATTCTAGGTATCATCAAATTCGGGTTCATGAGGATGATATCTCTAAAATAGCTTTCTACACACATGATGGCTACTATGATTTTTTGGTCATGCCCTTTGGTCTCACTAATGCTCCTTCCACATTCCAGGCATTGATGAATACCATATTTTGTCCCTACTTGCGAAAATTCATTCTGGTATTCTTTGATGATATCCTCATCTATAGTAAAACATGGGCTGAACATCTCCAGCATCTGGATCTTGTAATGCAAATTTTCTCTAACCATCATCTCCATGCCAAACAGTCTAAATGTGTTTTTGGACAGAAGAAAGTAGAGTATCTTGGGCACATTATTTCAACACAATGGGTTCGCGTGGATCCTTCCAAAATCACTGCCATGAACAATTGGCCGCATCCGCAGACACTCAAGAGCCTTCGTGGTTTTTTAGGGTTGACTGGCTACTGTCGCATGTTTGTCAAGGATTATGGGAATATTGCAGCTCCTTTAATTGCTCTATTGAAAAAGGATGCTTTTACATGGACACATGCTACTGAGTGTGCATTTGACAAACTGAAACAAGCTATGTGTACTACACCTATTCTATCCAATATGCCCAATTTTTCCAAGCCCTTCATTATTGCGAGTGATGCTTGCGGAAATGGACTTGGTGCTATTCTCCTTCAAGATGAACATTCCATTGCATTCACCAGCAAATCCCTTTCAGGAAAGAATTGAGCTGCCTCTACATATGAGCAGGAAATGATGGCTATTTTGCATGCAGTATAGAAGTGGCGACCGTACCTATTATGGAATCATTTATGCATCAAGATTGATCACCAGAGTCTGAAATATTTGTCGGAACAATGTGTATCCTCCCCAACACAACATACATGGGTTAGCAAACTCATGGTTTATGACTATGAGATCACTTACAAGAAGGGTAAGGACAATATTGTGGCGGATACTCTTTCTCGCACATTTGATGACCAAGTTTCTCTTTCAGCTATTTCTATGCCTGTTCCAAATTGGTTGCAATCTGTTCAACAGAGATATGTCAATGACTCTTCATTATCTCAAATCATCCAATGCTTTCCCAACAACCCTTATGCTATACCACATTATTCTTGGGATGGTCCTCCCTTGAGATACAAGGGTCGTCTAATGCTTCCCCAGAGTACAGATCTTCAACATGCTGTCTTCTATGAACTCCATGCTTCTTTTAATACCCCATTTTTCCCTTGATGTTTATTGGCTCAATGTAAATACTGTGTATATGCAGTGTATGCATTTTCCCTAGTGTGGAGCTCAATGCCAAGGCCCAACTATTGGATGTTTAAGTTTATTGCTTAGGAAAGTATTTGGATAGTTTGATTATTCATGGGCTGTTAAGCCATGAAGAAATGTAAATAATGTAACTATTTATCAATGAATAAAATAACTAAGAAGCTAGCTAAGGAGGCAACTAATGAGAAGGGGCCATGTGTATCCACTAGGGAGAGGTGAGGGGGTTATGGGATTGGTTACCCATGTTACCACATGTCCGACTGTGACATTTGAACTCCCTGCTGACATTCAATGCGGTTACAAAGGGTGGTTGAGAACCCTGTTGCTGAAGCCGATGGAGTATGGAGCCTGCTTGGGATTTCGTATGGCAAGGAAGGACTCTGGTTGCTTGTCCGGAAAGACAATGACTGAAACTGGAAGAGCCTGTTTGACTACCCAGGGGTTGGAAGGAAATAACAACGACATTCATTCATTCAGACAAGAAGGATCCATTCACACACTATCCATACATGATCCATCGCCCCAGAGAGAGAGAGAGAGAGAGAGAGAGAGCTCATGCATTCCTACATACAAAGAGCCAACAGAATGGTATAACCTGAAGATAATCGTGTTTCCCTAGGTAATAGAAAATAGCAAAGAGTGGATAGCCATGAGAACTAGGTGTGTGAACCAGTGTATTGGTGATAGAGTGCTCCATGACAGGGTGTCCATGACCGAGTGGTGAGAACCCATGAGAAACTGCAAGCTTGAACAGTGCAAAGAAACTGTGAGAGAGCCTAAGCTTGGATTGCAGAGGATAGATTGCAAAATAGGGCCTTGTCTGCAATCCTGGAACGAGTCAGCTTGTTGAACTGTGGAAGAAGTTTGGGTTGCTTGATAAACCCAGTGAAGGATAAGATCTCATAGAACTAGCCACTGGACCTTTCTATGCCCATCTTGGAATAGCACGGGAAGGGAAGAGACCTTGAGGGACTGTGCAGTAGAGAAGAGGGTCTTCCTTGTGTTGGATGTGGTAGGTAATGCCAGTGCTAGGTCGACTGAGTGTTTGGATTCCTGCAGCTCTATGGTTGAGTTCACTGGATTAGCAATGCCTCCCTTATTGTCCATGTTTTCCTGATAAACCCACTACTGGTTGGCTTAGCATGATCAACTTGTCTGATATGTTTGAAAAACCCAATGAGATGCTGGCTTGGGATGATTGTATTGTTTGGTATGCATGATAAATCCATTGCAGGTTGGATTAGCATGACCAGCTAGCCTGGTATGCTTGATAAACCCAACTGTATCCTAGCTTGGCATGACCCTGTTATTGGTATGCTTGATAAGCCCAACTGGAAGTTGGCTTAGCATGACCTGTATGTCCCTGAATGCTTGATAAACCAAACTACAAAATGGCTTGGCATTGGGATGGAACCTTCACTGTGAGAGAACATGTTATCCCTCCTTAGTGGATACACAACCCAGCTCAGGGGTGACCTCTCAGCTGAAAGAGTACAAGATGGAAAAAAATCTAAGGTTGGGTGGAACGTTGTTCTCAATTAGCCAGTTGCTTCGGGAATTGAAAGATAAGTACTTCTTGTTATGTTAAATGATGATGCTCATTGTTATAAAATAGTTTCTTTTTTTCAATCATGCAATTGTGGAATGTATGTTTATATGAATTTGATTGACAAGGAAGTCATTTGCAGACTTGAGTAAAAGGTTTAGCTCATTGTTACATGTATAGCATTGTATTGCATCAGTTTAATGCATTATAAGTCTTGTATGTGGTAGATGCTTTGATTAGATCTAACTCTATGCATTTTATATGTTATAATATGTTTGATTTACTTGTGAATGATTTATATGCTTACATCTGATCCTTGGGAAGGAGGGGAATGCCCTGAAGGTGTTTTAGAACCCCTCTGTGGGTCAGGTGAAAAAGGGAAGTCATGACAGGATGAAGGCTTAAGTCCTTTTTGGTAGGATTATGGACAGAAATTTAGTGGGAATTTTAACATGGTAAAAATGCTAATATGGGGCAGGGATTTCACCATTGGATAGAGCTCTCCAAGGGATTTCCAATGGTACTAACCATGTCTCATTTAGACTAAGGATGGAGAAGTTACACCCCTCAGAATATTGGGTGAACAGTTACCATGACAGAGGGTATGGTTCCGCATGCCCACATCCGCAATTGCAGATTGCGGATTGCGGAAGTGGCCATTGTCGGAAGTTGAAGTTTGGCACTTCCACATCCGCAATTGCGGATAGTGGATTGCGGATTGCAGATCCGCCATTGTGGATTTCAAATCCACCATTGCGGCTTGTGGATTGCGGAAGCGACCACTGTCGAGAGTCGAGATTGGACCTTCCACATCCGCAATTGTGGATTACGTATTGCGGATTGCGGGTCCATCGTTGTGGATTGCATATTGCGGGAAGGTAAGCCTTCCGATTATGAAGTTTGGCACTTCCGCATCCACAATTGCGGATTGTGGGTTGCAGATTGCGGACCCGAGCTATTTCGACATTGTGTATTCAGTCAGGTTTGAAAAAAAAACAACGTATCAGGGTCTCCCGTGGCCATGGAGGTCAATGGGGATGTGGCACTTTTCCATCGGAGGGAACTATGGGTTCTTTTGATAGGGAATGAAAAGGAAAATTCAACAGATGGTGGCTGAATGTGATACCTTCCAGCACAATAAGGGTGAAACAACACTCCTTCTGGGATTGCTCGAATCCTTGCCCATCCCTACACAGATTTGGATAGATATTTCTATGTATTTCATTGAAGGGATCCCTAAATCTAGAGGGAAGACAATGATTTTGGTTGTGGTTGATCGCCTCTCCAAATATAGTCATTTTTGTGCTCTCAGCCATCCCTATACAGCCTCCTTAGTCATTCAAATTTTCCTAGACCACATCTTTCGTCTTCATGGAATCCCTTCTTCCATTGTCTTGGATCGTGATGCGACTTTCACCAGTCATTTTTGGACAGAACTATTTCGCCACACTGGCACCAAACTGAAGAAGAGTTCACGGTATCACCCACAAACAGATGGTCAAAATGAAATTATCGATAAATGCTTGGAAACTTATCTTCGTTGCTTCACCTCTAAACAACAACATCAGTGGGAAAAGTGGCTCCCTCTCGCTGAATGGTGCTACAATACTTCTTACCACACTACCTCTAAAATGACTCCATATGAAGCAGTCTTTGGTCAGGCACCGCCAGTTCTTCTTCCATACACCCCCAAGAGTTCACCAGTTCAGGCAGTTGACACGGTCCTTCAAAACCGCGATCAAATTCTTCACATTTTGCGGGACAATCTTCACATGACAAGAAATCGCATGAAGCAACAAGCTGATCAGCACCGTTCTGAGCACACTTTTCAAGTTGGTGATATGGTTTTTCTTCATTTCCATCCTTACAAGCAATCCTCCATGAAACTCAAAGGGCGCCATAAGCTCGCTCCAAAGTTCTATGGGCCATATAGGAATCTTCAGAAGATTGAGTCCGTTGCTTATAAATTGGAGTTTCCTCCTTCTTCCTGCATTCATCCAGTATTTCATGTCTCTTGTTTGAAGAAAGTTCTTGGCACCAAAATCAGAGGACAAACTATTTTACCAAAACTGGATAATGAAAGATCCATCCTTTTGGAGCCGGAGGCCATCCTCAGTAGGCGCACTCGTCAACTTCGCTCTCACTCTATCATAGAGGTCTTAATTCAGTGGCACAGAATGCAACAAGAGGATGCTACATGGGAACCACTCCTTCAGATTCATCAACAAT
Organism: Larix kaempferi; assembly: GCA_027924585.1. Lineage (NCBI taxonomy): Eukaryota > Viridiplantae > Streptophyta > Pinopsida > Pinales > Pinaceae > Larix > Larix kaempferi. Next base: position 10,529,130 of record BSBM01000779.1, on the reverse strand, counting down.
TTCCACATCTAAAGCTTTGAGGAAAAATCTTTTTCTAGGGGGGGGGGATGTTAGGAACCCATCTAAACCCTTCTCTTTACTTTGTTAGTATATTGTTGTTGGACACATATGCTTTGTAAGTCGTCCCGTAGTATTTGTTGATCCATAGTTCGTATTATTGTCGTTGGACACATATGCTTTGTAAGTCGTCTTGTAGTATTTGTTGATCCATAGTTTGTATTGGCTCATGGTATTGACCCGTAGTATTGGCACCTAGACTTAGTATATAAGTTTATGTTGAGGCCAATGAAGGCACCATGAGGTTATTTGTATTAAGCTTGCTCAAAGGAGGTTTCCCCCTCGTAGTGGCCTGCGGATCTCATATATTGTGCATTTTATCAATTAATTTTTGTAGGTTCCTCACACACCCATCCAATAGAGATTCCCATTGCATTTTAAGAATCCTACAGATTGAAGAACATCTTCCATCACAGCATCCAACCACAATTTCATGCCAATTTTTTTAATATATAGTAGTATATCTCTGATCCACATCGTCACACTGAGTGCTAGAACAGCTTGCAAAGCTAACAATGTAATCACATCCTTGCACTTCATTTATTCTTTATTGGTCCCTTCAGAGATGGAAGAAATACTTCCTCTTTGGAAGAAAGGTTCTCCACATTTTGAACACTGAGACAAACTTCTAGAGTGTTAACATTTTTCACGATCTTTCCTATGCTTTGGGTTTCAGCAACTGCTGTAGGTTTCTCACCCAAGGCATTTACATTCGCCATATTTTTAATATCCTTCTCTTGCTCCATAGGAATGAGTCCATCAGCATCTGTATGGGATCGCAGGCTATCTACAAGGTCTGATCTCGGGTATGGAGGATTCTCCTCATCTCCTTCCTCATTTATGAAACTCTGGCTACCGTAATCATCTTCTACTTCATCTTCAAAGAGCTGACATATAAAAGTTTTCATAAAGCTCTACATATTTGAATGGCTCCCTCTTCACTCGATCTTCAACGTAGCAGCAACAATCTCTTTGTATCAGATGGCATGGTCTTCATTCCTTAGCGGCTCCTTCTCTACAAAAATCCACATAAGAGAATAGCAGCGACTCCTTACATCTACAAATCAGTGGCTTTCTTCCACCGACTAGGCGCCCTTTACACAGCAGCGGCAGCGGGCTTCACTCCTTCACACTGACTTTCATATAGTCACCAAATAGAGGCTCAAGTCCTCATCAAATAGAGGCTCAAGTGCTGATTAAAAATAACACACTATCTTCTGATGCGCCTTCCCTAATGGGAGGACCCTGAGCTCCCCAAGCGTGTAGAGTCGAACAAGAAAACAGATCTAAGTCAAGATCCTAATATTTTACCTCGGCGTAGCAGAAACCCTTAAGGATTCTCTTCACAGGAATATTCACGTCGATATTGAAGAACGGAAGGCTCCTGAAATGAGTTGTCAACTCTTGATCGCTGGCTCTATTGGAAGTTTGGCATTGGCATAATTTGTTCTTGGGTCCACCTCACTTTGACATGAGTGAAAAGGGACGAAGATCAAAGTTTTTTGAGGATAGTATATTTCCAATGACTTCAATAATTTTTTGCAGAGGAAGAGATCAAGAGGGAGTAAAAACCAAGATAAGTATTTGAACTATCATTTAAGTTATTCCGTAACTTTATGATTATTTTGAATAGACATTCTTTATAACAGTTATATGTAGACATAATTTTCTTATATGCATTTATATATGACTGAGATTGAGGAGGAGTAGGCTCATGTAGTGCATATATATATATGGGGTCACCATGGCAATATGTGGTGCTGAAGGGGAGATCGAAGGTATATATATATATATGGGGGTCTCCATGGCAATCTGTGGTGCTAAAGGGGAGATCGAAGGTCCAAAGGTGCAATTTTGAAGTCTAGGATAGAGCAGGTTCCTGATTTTTTCCTTTTTCCATTTTTGTGCCCCTCGGTCCCACGTCACCAGGTTGGGAGTCCATTCTTATGTCACCTTTGCACGTCTAAGAACTATATGATCCCATGTGACAAAAAATGGAACTCGATGAAGTCGATTATGACAATCCCTCTCCAGTAGGGTCCATATTCGCCAATGATTATCAAATTAATTGCAGGATTTTAAATGAGCGGACATGGTTTTAAGGAAACAGGTCAACCACACAATCCTACATCAATGAGGGAAATTGCCACATTCATTTACCAAGTATAACAATAATGGTTCAAGTACAAGGAAGGAAGATCCTAATATTTCCTATGGACACAAGAAAGGTGCTTGGGCGAAGAAGGGTCTGGTTTCGCTGGTGGTTGGAAGATAAATCGATATCGAAGAAGTGCCACATTATCTTAGCACAACCTTGTTAGGGAGTTTATGTGGGAAAGGAGTGGGAGAAGAAGTGCTACATAAGTGGATGGAGGCCAATTGGAGCTCATTCCTTGAACACGTACTTTCCTTTCATATAATGTCCCATGGATGGATTTTGTTCAGAGTCCATTCAGAATTGGATAAGCATAAGTTACTGGAACCAAATTGGAACTATGGACCATCAGGTATGATCTTAAAATGATGGCAGGTTGACTTTGACACCAAAATAGAACCTCATAACCTTCAACAAGTATGGGTTATTGTTCCTGGATTTCCTATGATGTTTTGGCAAAGGTCGGTGTTGGAATCTATCAAAGGTAAGTTAGGAATATTTATAGTATTGGAAGAGAACTAAGATCAAAAGGTGGACTGTCGATGTGCAAAACTTTTGGTGGAATTAGATCTACGAGACATACTTTATACGTTATGAGGAAATCAAGCTGGAGATGAATGGCAGTGTGTGGTGCCAAAGATTGGATTATTGGAAAACTATGTTTCAAAGTTTTGGATGTAGGAAGGTAGGTCATATAATCAAAGATTGTATGTATCCTGCAGCTGGAGTGCAAAAAAAAATGAAGTTATGGGTTAGAAAGACATCTACTATTTAAAATGATAAGGAGGTTTCAGATCATGTAGCCAGAGAAGAGAAGCAACCAGATGATGAGGAGAACGTTCGCAAGGAAAGTACATGCAAGGATGTTGAATTTTCACCGCCTTTATCCCTTGGTAGTCATGTTCTTTCATCCGATGCCCCTTCTTTTGTTTTACACCTTCCTGGTATGTTAACCCCTGCTTCAGAGACCAGACCACCTCGGGATTCTATATCCTCTCTATTCCCTCATCTATTCCTTCCACTAAGACGATTTTGTTAGAAGCAGATGACTTGGACACTCTAAACCTTCTTCTGGAAGTCAATAATAGCCCCGTGTTTGTGGGTAAACCTAAGGTCTACAACATAACGTCGAGGGCGGAAAGGATGGAACGAAATGATGGTGAAGATTTGGGAGGTCTTAGTCTCGACTAGTTACCAAAGGTGAGTTTGGGGAGAAAGTCTCAAATCACAAAAGACAAGAATCAATCCATGCTAGACATAAAGGCTGGAAACTAGGCAAGGATTAATAGGGCCCTTAGAGCGGGAAAATCCTTCCCAATGGTTCCCTAATTATTTGTCACTCTTTTAACTCTAGGGGGTTAGGGGGATCCCCCAAATTAAATTCTCCCATAAGGATGATATAGGTACTAAATCAATCAATCATACTATTACAAGAAACAATGAAAGAAGCTTATAAAGGTCATAATTTATTAAGTCCCTAGTTATAGGATTGGTCCTTTGCATATATTAGCTCGGAGAGCCATTGAGGAGGGTTAATTACTTCTTGGATCCCGGAAGTAATTAAAGTCTCAATAAGTAAGATGGATTATGTGGTAAACTGTCACCTACCTAAATTTTGAGGATATTTATTTTAAATTTTTGCAAAATACTTTATGTTAAATAATAATTTCAGAGCTTTGTAATTATGACCAGATTTGGTCAAAGATGACTGTAATGACTCATTATTATTATTTAATAAAATAAAATAGGAGACAAACACTCAAGAAAGCTGTTGCAAGAGTGTTCACTGACCCACTAGGAGGAATGGAGGCTGATAGAAGGCATGGGACAGATGGTAGCATTTGCACTCTACCACTAGCTATTGGTATGGGACAGCTACCCCTAAAATTTTGGCATTCCCCCTCCAGGTGGAGGGAGGTGAGCAGGTAGTTCACTAATGACCAGTTAACTACAAAAAGGCCTAGGCATCCTATATAAGGCAATTCGAATTGAGCATGGAGCTCTAACAATATTTTTTGCAGAAATATTTCCTCATGTGCATCAGGTGATGACTGAGAGATTCGAATAGGGAGGATGTGGGGAGTGCAATTGTGAGCCTGCTAGTTATTCTAAGAAGAAAACCAGAGGTGTTGGTGCAGGTCCCTTTGACTACTAAGTCTTTAAGACTGGATAAATTCTTGCTGCTATAAGTGGAGGACCTAAGCTTCTGAAGTTTCTTCCTCCTGGTGGTTCAGTGAACAGGCTCGGGGGTCCTAAGCCAGGCATCTTGGATGTTTTAGGAGCAGGTTGGGTGGAACAGGCTTCTTGGGTGATTTGTTCCTCCTACAACCACCCAAGCTTCTTGGGTGATTTGTTCCTCCTACAACTATCAGGTTCTACAACTTTTATGGATCTTTTTGTGAGTTGCATGATTTTCTGCAGTAACTGGTTTAGAAATCTTTAGAAATATTAAGTAGAAGTAACTATTTTATTTTTAATTTAATTTAATTGTTTAAGTGATAAAATGACTTCTCTGTATTTTTCCCCGTGCTTGAGTCTGCATTGTACTCCAGTACAACGAGGTAGCATTAAATCAGTTAGTTTAGTAAGTAAAAGCTAGGAGGATTATTTGGATTCCTACAGTAAAGTTTCTTTTACTCTACCCTTTCATTCACAAATAAGGACGCAAGAAAAGCACAACATCATAGACAGAGACATAGCATTCATCTATTTCTTAAACCAGGAAAGAGTACATGCACAAATCTATACTCCCAAGCATTTCATATTCTAGATATTTTAGCAGCCGCAAAATGAATCTCTGCACCGACTGAATATAAATGCTCACATACTATTTTATTCATAATTGTATTATTTTTGAGTTCATTCTAACCATTTGCACAGTAATATAAAAATCATAACCTTTCAGGACTGAGAGTCCGAGCATTCATTTGGATTCATAGTTTACAAAATTGTCTTACCAAGCCATTTCGGCCACCTTCAAATAATCATTTTATAACAGATCTTTTATTCAACCCTAAACCATATGCTATTCCTCTCCTAAATCATCATTCTGAGAATACAAACTAGAGATTTAACCATCAAGAAGATTCACATAGCCGACAACATGATTTTTTATCGTCGCCTACTTTAAAGCTTACAACCCTAGTAATAAAAGCATTAATATCAACCTTTATATGCAAGTCGAGACCCATAATCGGGTTCGATTCTCAGTATTAGGAAGGTCGCATCATAACTCACATGGTAGGGTTCCATTCATGGAAACAAAGTAAAAATCTATGGCTTAGCCATCATCAACATTATGAGTTACCGGATGGAAATTTTCTTAGGCATGCAAACCCGATAGCAAACGAAGGCTACATCTAGGGTTCCTTCGTAAACCATAGAACACGGTGGCATTGTTAATTCAAACATCCAAAAAAATCATTTGATAGCCGAACCCTATCTATCATCATTCCAAACCTAAAACATCCACAACAATGACAAATGACAGGAAAGCTACCTACAGACCACCATCGTGGCTCAACCCTACTCTAACCAATTGTTAACATTTCTTTCACAACAAGCCCTTGTGCAAACAGAGTGACCGAAACCTCAGCTCTCAGGCATCAAAATCCATCATTAAAAATTTATAACAGAGTTTACTTTACGGTTCCACAGTCCACAGGGTTTATCCCTTATCAACCCACAACATTCAAATGAGACTGTGGAGCAACGCCGACTTAGGGAATTACTCTTATCAAGATAGCGGGAACATTTACATGTTCAGCTATAACGCAACCAGGAAGATAAAAGAGCCATATAGTAACTTAAGCAAACAAAGACTACCCCCCTGAATAACATTCATCAATTAAAGTTTTAGAGCTTAACACCGAGCCATTGCTGGAAACAAGGTCGAATAGTTCCAACTCACGACACATGACAGTCACCATCAATGATGCAAGGGAACCTACAAGGTTTTCGAACCACCGGAGCTTACCAGGATGAATATGAATCTTCTCCACCATGAAACCCTTGCTAGCAATCCTTTGCGAAATGGGTACCTACCATGGATACAATTCGTGGGGTTACAACCTATGAGACGCTATTACAAAAATCATTTAACACAATAAAACTCCATTTTGGAGTACTTACCTTTAGATTTGAACCTCCGAACACCGGTGCATCACTCTAGCAAGAATGACGAGGCCTGATGGCTTCCGCAACTACGATGGAAACACAGAAATCCTTCTCACCACCAAAGGATCGAACCCAAGTTTGACCAATGAATTTAACAGTTGACAGATGAACTCCCTCACTGTATCATGAGACCATTACACAAGTTTGAGCCCGTAACTACAAAAGAAAACCCTCGCCGATCCTGGGTTTGAAACTAAGGAGAAAACCCTCCTCTCAGAACCCTACCATGCAGCAGCCGGTAGGCTCTACACCAGAAACACAACAATGACTGCTGAAACACATATTCCAATACTTACCAATGCGAGGACCAGGTTTCATTCAACACCTTAGATCTTGCCAAGATCAACAATGAGAGATCTGCCAGCCGAGGCACGTCGAATTTCGAACCCGAGTGCAATCAATATTGCATTGATTACTCCCTCTACCATATCGCCAAGTAAGCAGATCGAGAGCTAGTAGACAACCCAGCTCAGCTTGTGTAGAGGCCTATCACCAATGTAACCATGTGAAAACCATACAACTGGAACTCCGTATCATTTAACCATAGAACAACGTTATTGCTAGGACTGTCAAGCCAGAGTGGAAGCATGCCGAGTAGTACCCTGTCAACATCAATTAATTGGTTGTGAGACCCAGGATCGTATTTTGTAATGGCTTATATAGTTAGCATGCATGGTAATGGTTGTAATATATGCCAAAGTTGGTGCAATTTCATAATCGCTCAATAATGTTATCTTTCCATTAATAAAACTCGTATATGGGTTTACACCAAAGCTTAGCCACATATGCATATTGCATCATTAGATAATGTAGACCATTGATATAGTTGAAATTCTCTTTATGCAATTGTACATGATAGATTTCACACAATAGCTACGAAATTCTAATCCATACTATTGTGAGTCTATAGGTATAGTTAACCAATATACTCCCAAATGTTAAGCCTAGTGTTGCAAAGACCAATCGAAACACGTAAAACCCAGGGTATGATTTAAATGGAGATAATAAGCACTATAGTATTGAGTTCATAACACCTAGCCACTAGGACATTCATATATTAACTATGTATTGATAATCCAATAATGAATTATGGACTTAGAATAGTCTAACTCAGACAAAATGTTAAGTTCCAAAATAAAAACACTATCTTCTATCAGCTTACAAATAGCGTCATCATAGATTTTAGTATCGTTGTTTGATAGTAAAGACATTAGCCATATGATATTGAATGCAACATTATAACAATACTTGGACAATGTGAATTTGTAACACGGGAGAATTTTGTAAAACAGTAGACAAACCTAAGTTAGAACTAAGTATCCATACCTCCAGTATCTTGTGTCGCAAGGAAGTACTTAGCATTCTATGTTGACATTAAATTGAAAGACACATCTACTCTTATCTTAGGTTGTAATAGAAACCCTTACCTGCTATCTGCACATTGAAATAGAATCCAAATGCCTTAGCTAAACATAGCTAAGTAAACTCCAGGGTACCTAGCAGGACACCCTTTTTCATCAACATCAAAAGCTAGTCAATAAGACACTGTCGCAAATTATCATGAGCTACAGCTAACACCATTAAAACAATACTGTAAGTATCTTAATATGAGTATGGCATGTCGTTGTCATTATTTTGTCTTTAGTTAAAGGTCTCGATAATTAATTATTTCTGCATTAATGACCTTATTAATTTCTAATGTCTTTATTAGCAATTATTATTTCCGCATTTATTAACATTAATTCCAGGTTAAAAAATTTTAAATTTTTCATGAAAATATCAGGATGTTACATGTGGTATCAGAGCTCATGTTTTAACTCTAGGCCTAGAAAGGTCCAAGAAACACGCAACAGAAATTTTATGACTGCAAAATCCTTCGCTAACTCAAGTTTAAAATTATTTTGTTGTATACAAAAAATTGTTTTTAATTTACAGATATGGAAGGATCAGCTGAACGGATGGAGGACCGATTTCCACCAAACATCCATAGTACGGAACAGGAATTCCATGGCAATTTGGACAATAATTCATCAGAATTATTATGTGCTTTTCAAGAATTCAAAGCAGAGATAAGATTAGTAAAGCAGGACAATGAAAGAATTCTAAGAACACAAGAGGAGTGGAAGCAAGTACTGTTCGACCAATACCCAATAGATAAACAGGATGTTGAACGTACTTCCGAGACTAAAGACTTACTTTATGAGGGCAAGAGTAAGCAAGCAAAAACAGCTGATGAAAACAACAACTCAACATCCTCAAGAACTGCCAAACATCCACGTAAAAAGAAGCATAACTATTCTAGTGACAAAAGTGAAGGAGATTTCAAGCCAAAGAGGATAACAAATAAAGAGTATGAAGAGATATCTGGTGAAATCAAGAAAATCAAACCCCCAATATTCAATGGCGAAACAGAGAAAGGAGAGACAGCTGAGGCATGGCTGTCCGGCATGAAAAAGTATTTTCAGATTTATGATTATTCAGAATCCTTAAAGGCAAGAATGGCAATTTACAATCTGATCGGGAAGGAAGATATTTGGTGGCAAGACCACAAAAGGGTAAAAGGCATAAAGGACCGAGATGTGAGTTGGAGTACTTTTAAAAGATACTTCAACAAGAAATTCTTATCTGAGTAGTATTATGAAGAAAAATCCAAAGAATTCTATGATCTAAAACTGGGAACGATGAACATGAAAGAACTGAACAACAAGTTTTTAAGTTTGCTAAGGTATGTGCCATACATGGTGGAAGAAAAACCAAAGGTTCAGAGGTACCTGAGTTGTCTACCCTTCAACATCAAGGATAGGATAGAGTACGATAACCCTAAGACGTTGGAAGAAGCCATGAGAAAAGCAACTTTTTGCTTTGACAAGAACAAGAAAAGAGAAGGGGTGCCCAACTGGAAAAACCCAAAACCCAGTAACTTTGAACAGAAAAGGAAAATTTTTAGATATGGTGGAAATTCTGGTTTCCAAGGGAAAAATTTCCAGAATTGAAATTTTCAAGGGAACAGTTCCAGAAATAATCAGCAGCAGAAATTTACAGCTCACAGAAATGTTCCCAGTGTTTCTAGGACCAATGAGCAGAAGCCACCTATAAAATGCTTTGAGTGCCAAGGACCTCGTTATGCTTCAGATTGTCCCCTTAAGAAGTGGACAGCTAACCATGTTCACTCCATACAGTATGAAGCTACTATAGAGGATTTGGCAAGAGAAACACCCAGAATTAATGCAACATTGGACAATCGGCAAGCAGAACACCAAGTCTCAATGGTAGAGGTTGAAGGTATGTTACAAAACCATCCAGTTTTTATTTTAATTGATCCAAGTACTAGTTTGAGTTACATATTACCAGTTATTGTCGAAAATGTTAAGCTGAAAACACACAAATTCAATAAATTATGGTTGGTCAGACTAGCAATAGGAATGAAAAGAAAAGTTTCTGATTTTGTGGAGAGTTGTGTTTCAACTATCAATCAACTAAAAACACGGATCAAGTTAAATGTTTTACCTTTAGGATCTTATGACATATTAATTGGAATGGACTGGTTGGAAGCCCATCATGTCATTCTGAATTGTTATGAGAAGAGTTTCACGTGCATAAATGATGAAGGAAGAATTGTCCAGGTGAAGGACATTCCTAGAAGGACATTCCTAGAAGGACATCCCTCAGACAGATTTCAGCAATGCAGGTAAAGAGAACAATTAGAAAGGGATGTCACATGTTTGCAGTAAATGTGGTAAATGAGGAGTTAAGTAATACGGAAGAAAAACTGAAAATTGAAGACATACCTATCTTAAATGATTTCCAAGATGTGTTTCCTGAAGAGATTCTAGGACTTCCTCCAAAAAGAGATCTAGATTTTACTATTGAATAAATACCGGGTGTAGTGCCAAATTCCAAGGCTCCGTACAGGATGAATATACTAGAGCTGAATGAGTTAAAATCTCAGTTGAAAGAACTGATTGATAAAAAATATATAAGGCCCAGTGTGTCCCCTTGGGGAGCACCGATCATTTTTGTTAAAAAGAAGGATGGCACCTTAAGGCTTTGCATAGATTACCGGCAACTGAATAAAATGACGATCAAGAATAGGTATCCATTGCCCCGCATTGGTGACCTATTTGACCAGCTACGCGGAGCAACGATATTCTCAAATATTGATTTACTATCAGGATATCATCAGGTTTGGGTGAAGGATGAAGACATTTTCAAAACAACCTTTAGAACTCAATATGGACATTATGAGTTTGTGGTCATGCTGTTTGGAATGACTATTGCCCCTACGGTATTTATATGTTTGATGAACAAAATCTTGCACCAATATTAGGACAAGTTTGTTGTTGTATTTATCGATGACATTTTACTATATTCTAAAAGCAAGGAAGAGCATGATGAACATCTGCGTATCATTCTGCAAGTTTTGAGAGATCACCAGCTGTATGCTAAGTTCAGCAAGTGCGATTTTTACAAAGACAAGATTTAGTACTTAGGACACATAATCTCTGCGGAAGGAATTTCAGTTGACCACGCTAAGATAAAAGCCATTAATGAAGGGTCAGTTTCGAAGGATGTGTCGAATGTATGATCATTTATGGGTATTACTAGTTATTATAGGAATTTCGTTGAAGAGTTTTCAAAAATTGCAAACCCCATAACATCCTTGCAGAAGAAAGAAACGAAGTTTGTGTGGGATTAGAAGTGTGAGGACAGTTTCAAGAGGTTAAAAGAATTATTGACTACAGCACCTATTTTAAGGATTACAGATCCTACTAAGGATTTTCTAGTGTGTACAGACGCGTGTAATGATGGACTCGGAGGAGTCCTAACGCAGGAGGGACATGCCGTAGCCTATGAATCAAGAAAGATGAAAATACATGAGAATAACTTCTCTACTTACGATTTAGAATTGTTGGCAGTAATTCATGCCTTGAAAATGTGGCGTAACCACCTTATTGGCAGAAAATTTAACTTAATGACAGATAACATAGGGCTGAAATATTTATTAGATCAGGCAAATCTGAATGCTAGACAAGCTAGATGGCTAACTTTTCTGAGTGAATATGATTTTGAAATCCAACACATTAAGGGGAAGGAGAATAAGGTTTCTGATGCATTAAGTCACAATGCAAGGATACATTTTATTTCAGCTATCAGCACATACGCCACAGAATTGGAAAAACAGATTTTTGAAGGAATAAAAAATGATGAAGAATACAGAAAATTACATGAAAGGATAGCAGAAAACAATTCTGAAAATTCTATGACAAATTACAGTTTGAAGGAAAATGGCTTACTGCTGTACAAAAATAGACTGTATGTACCAAACATACCAGCAGTAAAAATTCTGATTTTGGATGAGATGCACAAAAGACACTACTCTTGCCATCCAGGTTATCAAAAAGCCATCACAATGCTATGGAAATAGTACTATTGTCCCAGAATGAAGGATGAAGTAGCAGAATATATAGCTAAGTGTTTTGAATGCCAAAAAGTAAAGGTGGAACATCAGCATCCTGCTGGTTTGCTACAGCCATTTCCTATACCCGGCTGGAAATGGGAAATCATAAGTATAGATTTATCACTGGGCTGCCCAAGAATAGAAAACAGAATGACTCCATCATGGTGGTAGTAGACAAACTTAGCAAAGCAATGCATTTTATCCCTGTAAAAACTACCCATAAAGCTCCTGACATTGCAGAAATTTTTATGAAGCAGATTTTTCGACTGCATGGGGTACCAAAGGTAATAGTTTTGGACTGAGATTCAAAGTTCACAGGAAATTTTTGGAGGTCCTTGTTTAAAGGGTTAAATACATTCTTAAATTTCAGCACCGCGTTTCATCCACAAACAGATGGACAGACTGAAAGGGTGAATCAGATATTGGAAGACATACTCAGAATGTATGTTAAGGATCAGCCTGGTAAGTGGGAGGACTACTTGCATATAGTAGAGTTTGCAAATAACAATCACTACCATGCATCAACCAAGCTTAGCCCATTTGAAATTCTTTATGGTAGGAAATGTAGCACACCTGTTTCATGGAATGATCAAGTTAGCAGAGTCATTTTAGGGCTTGAGTTGTTGTAGGAATTAGAACTAATTGTGAAGCAGGTACAAGGAAATCTTAAAGCTGCCCAAGATAGAAAGAAAAGTCAAGCAGACCTTAAAAGAACACATAAAGAGTTCCAGGTTGGGGAGCATACTTTTCTTAAGGTAAGGCCGAAAAAGACTTCATTGAAGTTGGGAAGCTGTGACAAACTAGCACCCAGGTATTGTGGCCCTTTCAAAATGTTGTCAATGGTTGGACCCATGGCATATGAATTGGCCTTGCCCTGAAAGCTCAAGATACATAATGTTTTTCACATTTCTTTGTTAAAGAAATATGTGCACGATGCTACTCATGTTGTAAATTGGAATGATGTTCAGGTGGAACAAGACGGTAATTTTCCAGTGGAACCAGACTGTATCATCGTAAGGAAGGAAACTCTGCTCCGGAATCGCACTATTGGACAAGTAAAAGTGCAATGGAAGCACTTTAGCCCAGCAGAGGCAACCTGCGAGTTGGAAAGTAGTATGTGGGCCGCATACCCAACTCTGTTCCAGGAACACTCAGAGAGTGAATAAAGCAACATCGAGGACGATGTTGAGACTTAAGGGGGGGTGTATGTCACCTACCTAAATTTTGAGGATATTTATTTTAAATTTTTGCAAAATACTTTATGTTAAATAATAATTTTAGAGCTTTGTAATTACGACCAGATTTGGTCAAAGATGACTGTAATGACTCATTATTATTATTTAATAAGATAAAATAGGAGACAAATACTCAAGAAAGTTGTTACAAGAGTGTTCACTGACCCACTAGGAGAAATGGAGGCTGATAGAAGGCATGGGACAGATGGCAACATTGGCACTCTACGACTAGTTGTTGGTATGGGACAACTACCCCTAAAATTTTGGCAATCACCATCCAGGTGGAGGGAGGTTAGCAGGTAGCTCACTAATGACCAGTTAACTATAACAAGGCCTAGGAAGCCTATATAAGGCAATCCGAATTAAGCAGGGAGCTCTGACAATATTTTCTACAGAAATATTTCCTCATGTGCATCAAGTGATGACTGAGAGATTCGAATAGGTAGGATGTGGGGAGTGCAATTGTGAGCCTAGTAGTTATTCTGAGAAGAAAACCAGAGGTGCTAGTGTAGGTCCCTTTGACTGCTAAGTCTTTAAGACTCGATAAATTCTTGCTACTATAAGTGGAGGACCTAAGCTTCTGAAGTTTCTTCCTCCTAGTGGTTTAGTGAACAGGCTTGGGGGTCCTAAGGCAGGCATCTTTGTTATAGCTTAAAATGACACTTCTCCATCCATGACGACACATGTATCGCTTGGTTACATGATGACACTTCTTGAGATCAAGTTTAGTCACACAACAGGACACTTGTGGATTGAAGGGTCATTTGGGACATTAAAAATGGTTGAAATTACCTCACTCTTGGCCCATTTGATGGTTATAACCCTTAGGAACATTTTTCCAGACCAAACCATCTCCTGAAAATCATCAAAAAACCCTGTTTTTGGCCATTTTTCTCCAAAAACGATGGTTTCCTATGCATATAGTAGGGCATACTAGGATGTGTGCATGACTCTTATGCCTATAGAGTAGTGCACACCTTGTAAAATATGCAGCTCCACTTCAATAAAGTAGCACACACCCTCAAAAATATGCAACTCTGCTTCAATAAAGTAGCACACACCTTGAGAAATGCATTGGTTTGCAGTAGGAAGAGTAGGGCACTTTCCTGAACTAGTCAAAATCTTGAATTTTGGTTGAAATGAGTTGGTTTGGCAACCTCCTAATCAGTTATAACTACTTTTCCTCTCCTTCATTGACTATATAAGGAAGGTAGAAGGGCCATGTGAGGGGACCAAGGCTATAACAATGTTATGTTGGAGGAATGGACACCCTCATCCCCCTCTCTGGTGCCTCAGTTTTTTATAAACCCTAGCACAGTTGATTAGAGGTTGGGATCCTTGGAGAACTGAAGCAGGAGACCTTGAATCTATGTTTCATGAAGTGCCAAGCTTGAAGAAGGTATAATCTTATGTACTTGCTTCATTCATTAATAAATATCAGACTTTCTTCCCTTTCCAAATATGACCTATTTATGTGTCTCAGATTTGATTATTGTTTGATTATAGTTTGATGTTGTATTATGTCATGGATATCAGTCTTATATATGTAGTCAAATGTATTTGAGAAAGGTATGAAGTTGTTTTGCAGGTGTGGGAATTGCGACATTGAATAGCATCGAAGAGAAAGGAAGAAAATGATAGGATCAACCTTCTGAATAAGGTGCACATATCTCTAACCTTAATCTCTTCACTTACTTGTTGAACTTGCAGAATATTTGTAGGTATATCTTTCATACCTTAAAGTTGGTAGTTTCTCCCCTGAACTATAGGTGCATTTTACTCACAACAGAATGGCGACTCCGCTGGGGAAAGCCTATCTGCTTAGGGGTATCCAAGGTTATTTCTTTAGTGTTGTTTGAAGGTATTTGTTCAATTTCTTGATTAGAATCAGTTATTAGTCTTTGTTTGACCCTCCTTGGTTCTTACAGACCCTTCCTAGCCCTTGCAAACCCTTGCGGACACAAGTTGGGGGGTTTTTTTCCCTATTTTTTTAACTTTTCCCACATGTGCGCTATTGTTGTGAACCATAGTAGCGCATTCCCCTGTTGTGTGCACTGGTCTTCCTCATATACAATAGCGCACGCATTCTGGGATTGAGTTTTTTGGGTTTTAACCTGTTCTGAGGGGCTAGGGCTACATTTTTTGGGGTCCCCGATGACCCTAGGTCTGATTTAAATGACTATAAGTGGTCTCCTATCCTTGTACTAATCCTATGTTCATGATTTGGACCTTCTTTGGTCAAACTGGTCTTGTTTGGAAATTTTTGGGGCTTGTTGACCCAAGTTGGGGGGTTGTGGACCAGTTTGGTGTTTTGTACCCTAATTTGAGTATGACTGAATCTACTTGCTCCGTTTCCACTGGATTTGGAACCTATTGAGTCTACCTGACCTTGTTTGTATCTATTTGAGTGAAATTTGTCTTTGGATTGGTTTCTTATCCTTCCTTATGCTTTTAGTTTTCTTTTTGTAGTGAAAGATCAAGTGTCTTTGCTACTGTTCAGGACCTTGATTGCACTGTTCATGTGCAGACCTGCCATTACCAAACCATACTTCTTTGTAGGTCATTTTATTTGTTTGGGTCTAAAAGTATTTTTTCGTACGCTTTTCCCAATGGTTGGCATGCTTACATCAATAAGAATCTGAAAGTCGTTTTGGTTGCTTTTACTGTTTCAATAAGGAAACCTGAAAGTTCTTTGCTTTTTTAGTAGGTTACCTTCAATTTCAGTTTTTGTTTCTCACCTTTGAAAAGCATTAATTTTTTATTTTTTTTTGAGTAGAGTACCTTGCAAGTGGCTTAAAGGATTTAAGAGTGCTTTGCATAAAAAAGAAGAAGTTTTCTTTTGCATACTTATTTGTTTGAGTAGCTGTATTCTTAGGTTTTGAGTTTAATTTTGTACATTTAGACTTTATTTTTACCTTTTTTGCATTTGAAAGATTAAAAATTGCATTTTCATATGCATTCTAGATCATATCTTTAAGACTTGTATTAAAAAGAAAAGATTTGTTTAGTGGTAAATATTTCATTTCAATACTCTATCTCTGTTATAACCACTCGCACACACCCACTACCTTTTTGAGTAAGCAAGTAACCTTTAAAATGAACCCTAATAAAATGTACTAGTAATATTTTATTTTCTAGGTTACACTTTTCACCAACTAGTTTTGGTTAGGATCTTGGGTTTAAAACACCTTAAACCACTCGATACCACACATTACACAAAAATCATAGTTCGACTATCACGCGTAAACCCACCTCATTGAAAACTTGCATGGGATCTATGTAGTAGGTCTTGTGAGATTAGATTGTTTGGAATAAACCTCCTACTTTCTGTTTCGAGCATATATCAGGATTGGATCGCGTTTGGGGACTCTTTTGAGTTTCGGGCTCATCTACCTTGCCCATGCCTTCTGATTCGACCAGAGACTGTTCCCCCATGAGTTTTCAGTGTGGTGGTATCCTTAGTATCTGACCATAGGATCATACACAGGTGATGGCGGAGGGTTATATCTTCTGTACATAGGACAGACGTGGGAGGAAATCCCTTGCAAGTCTTTGGGAGGGCGATTGGGTGATTCCAGCGCTTGCACCCTTAGTCATTGTATTGTGGACCCTGGGTAACTGTTCTTCATCCTTCGTTGATATGTTCTAAGCCCTCATCATCCTAGACTCTTCTCCAGAAGGCATCTGTTTACCTAGTTTGATTTACCTAGGACCTTTTTTAGTGGTGTGCTCTTTGTGCTACTTGTCTTAGTTTTCCTTAGAGAACTTCTTGCTCATTTGAGCAGAAAACTATGTATAGCGTTCCGGCGAGCGCCAATCAAGGTACCCCTGTTCCAGGGGATCCTTGTGCTATTCCATTCTTTGGAAACATTGGTACTCCCTTAATGGCTACCCTGAATCTTCTTGGATTCACTATACGGCTGTCGGTTTGGTTGTTCTCCACTCTAAATTCCTTGCATGCTCCTGACGCTTCTTTTGTGAGAACCTCAAATCAAGAGCATCAAAACCCTGTGCCTTCTTTTCCAGTGACATCTTCTCCTCTTCCTTCTACCTCATGTGGTGAAAGTAGCAATACTAGTAACTAGAAATCTAAAAGGAATAGACGGGGGAAGAATAGGAAGAAGATGCCAAAACAAGGAGGCAGCAACCCAGCCACTGTAAGTCATGCTGGGGGCAAGCACCCTGCCTCTGAAATCATGCAGGGGGCACCTACCCAGCCTCTAGAGGTCATGCTGGGAGAAAAATTTTAGTCACTGAAAATCACACTGAAAGTTTGTCTTCAACCACTGTTAGTCATGTTGAGGACACGTCATTGATCACTGCTAGTCATATTAATGACAAGTCACTAGTTCCTGTGAGTCATACTGGAGACACCAGATCAGCCACTGCAAGTCATGCTGAGGGAGTTGACATTGTCGACAAACCCAATAAACAGAAGTGTAAGTTCCCTTGCAAGTTTTGTGAGGGAGACCACCTTACTTACTTGTGCCCTGTACTTCCATAAGTGCAAAAAGTGTGGTCCTTAGTTCAAAAGTCTTATGCCTTTGAGCAACTAGCCACTGTAAGTCATGCTGGGGGCAAGCTGTCAGCCAATGCTAGTCATGATAAGAGTACTGACGTTGTAAAGGAGTCTCGACCTATAGGACATAAACCAAAGTTCCCTCGTAAACTTTGTAAGGGAGATCACCTTACTCACTAATGCCCTGCCATTCCAGAGGCACGAAGAGTGTGGTCCATGTCTGAAGGAACCTCTGTTCTCGAGTTGTCTATAGATTCCCTACAGTCAGATCAACCTTTGGTTGATAAAGTGGTTGAACCAATGCAATCTTTGGTCGACCCCACTCTTATTTTGGAGAGTGAAGTGATCGAATTGATGCAATCTTCGACCAATCCTATCAGTCCTTCGAAGACTGATGCACCTGTTCCTGAAGTCTTCTGCATTACTAGTTTGGATGTTTCTGAAAAAGGGGGCACTTTATATGTGCCATGTGAACCCCTACCAAGCCCTAGGATTGTTTCCTTTGATTGGAATAGTCTAGCCGAACCTTGTCTTCCTTCTTCGACACCTTTCCAAATAAAGGTTGATATCGGGAACCACACGGTTGATCGATGCATTGTAGATGAAGGAGCTTTTGTTAGTATCTTATCCGCTTATTCTTGGAGAGATTTGGGTTTCCCTAATGTTGTTCCAGCTGTTAATTGTCCGTTGACCTTCGATAAAACACCTAGTGAACCGTTTGGATTCCTCCGGCATGCACCTGTTACTTTGGGTGGAAAAACAGTCTTAGTTGATTTTATGGTTTTAAAGGACCCTATGGACTTTGACATGATCCTAGGGCGTGATTACATTTATGCTATGAATGCTGTGGTGTCTACGCTCTTTCATGTGATGCATTTTCTTCATAACGAAAGCATCGTCACTATCGACCAGCTTGCATTCGTTGATCCTCCTTATTACCCAACTGTAGACTAGTCAGATCCCTCGTCATTAGGCACTACTATGTCACATGGGACTTATGTGGCATATTGTTCCTTGAGTTCAACTGCTACTGAGAAGAAGTGTCTGAGTTCATGCTTACCTTCTTGGGACTTAGTCCCATCTTTTGACCAAGTGACACCACCATCTGAATGTTTAGATATGTGTTCTATCTAGGACGATATACTTCCTTCTGATGAATTTTTCCTAGAGTCCATAGTACAGTCTACCACTCATTCGGATATTGATTTAGTCGTAGTTATGTCAGCCCTAGTTTGACCTTAAAGTCTGATCTTCCCACTGTTAAGTCTTTGAACTCTCCTATAGATCCGCAAATCGGTGTTCCTGTTGAGTTTGATTCCGCTTCTAGAATTTTCAACTCCCATGATGATGAACTTGTTTTTGCAGATTCCATCATGTCCTTCAACACTGATCTTCATCCTGAAGTCGATCTTGTTTATTGTAAGTCCTCGGGTTTGGGTACCATAGAGTCTTCATTTGAAAACTCTGCCTTGTTTATGCCTGCTGTTGATGATAGTGAAGTTGAAAGTATTCCTACTATAGTGACTTGTATCGGGTCTTTCTTTACATACGTTTTAGATATGATTTTGGTACTAATGTCTCTTGGAGATAGGATTCTTAGCTAGATTTATACTTGCTTACTGGTCCTTTTCGACACCTTGTGCGACCATGTCAGGTATATTCGAAACCTTGCATATAGGTTTAGGCTTCCCCGTTGTTATGTTGCATTTGAACCTTTTGCCATCCGAATTTGCCAGAGGGTTGAACCTGTTGGATGTTGGTGTGTTAGCCATCTCTTTATGCATTTTGCACTAGTCCGACAGCAAAGCCTACCTAACATGGGTCACCCTAGTCATCACCCTTATGCCATTTTGGTTCCCATGCTGAGTTTTTCTCATAGGCTTGGGAGCCTTTTTAGATTTACCATGACTTTGAGAAGAAGCCTCATATCTTTCTTCCTCATATATTTATGGCGGTCCGTGATAAGGCTTCCATCTTTATGTTCAAGTTGCATATGCATCTATTATGATCCCGCTTGCACTAATGAGCTTGATGCCAGCTTCCATGCTTTTAGCTCATTATATAAGCCTCCATCTCTGATCTCATTTCTACTAAGCCCTGTATCATTTTTCCTTCGCAATTTGACACCTTTTACCTGGAGGAGACACACCCTGAGTGTCCTTATCTTGCTCATGTTCCTTGCATTAGGCATAGCTTTGTTCCATGCGCTTGGAGCTAGTTTCGCATGTCCCTGACACTCGTCTCCTCCCATTTCGAGCATTCTTCCACCTTTAATTCGAGCTCGTTAAAAACAGTAAGTAGGTTTCGAGCATTCTTCTACCTTTACTTTGAGATCGTTAAAAACAGTAAGTAGGTTTTGAGCATTCTTCCACCTTTACTTCGAGCTCATTAAAAACAATAAGTAGGTTTCGAGCATTCTTCTACCTTTACTTTGCGCTCGTTAAAACAGTAAGTAGGTTACGAGCATTTATTCCACCTTCACTTCGAGCTCGTTAAAAACAGTAAGAAAGCTTCGAGCATTCTTCTACCATTACTTCGAGGTCGTTAAAAACAGTAAGTAGGTTTCGAGCATTCTTCCACCTTTACTTCGAGCTCGTTAAAAACAGTAAGTAGGTTTTGAGCATTTCTTCCACCTTTCCTTCGAGCTCATTAAAAGTAGTAAGGAGGCTATGAGCATTTCTTTCATCTTCACTTTGAGCTCATTAAAAACAGTAAGGAAGTTATGAGCATTTTTCTTGTATCTCCTTTGAGCTCATTAAAAATAGTAAGGAGGTCATGATTTTACTTTTCCGGACTTGTTAAACATTTACAGAAAAGATCCCTATGGAGTTCTTTTAAGCCCTTTTCAGACTCCTTAAATAGGAAAAGTTTTTCGAGCATGGTTTTCTTTTCAGGCTCGTTAAAATAACTGAACCAACATCCACTTAGGTATAGAATTACCCCTTTTTTGGGCCTTGGTGGATAATTTACGGAAAAGGTATTCTCTAGGTATACTCTGGTATGCGCTGGAAGAGTTCTTCTTCCATTATTTTACACTTTTTTGGGGAAGGAGACTAAATTTACGAAAAAAGACCATTGGAGTCATCTTTAGGGTTTTTAGACTCTCGAAATGTGAAAACACCAAGCGAGCATTCACCTACTCGAGCTCGTTTTGAAATCCACGAGATGGTTGATAGAGGACTGTTTAAGTTTTTCAACTCTATAAACAAGAAAATACCGTCGAGCACAGACCAATCCGGGCTTGATATAAAATCCACGGATAGGTGTATGGATTTTTTTTCTAGGTTTTTCAGACTCCTTAAATATGAAAATACCATTGAGCATGCTTTAGTTCTTTGTCAAGCTCGTTAAAAAATGAAAAAGGAAAAGGAAGGGAATAATGTTAAAATATCTTTCAATATGATGGCAGCAAGTCTACTATCTCCTTGAACAAAGCACTTGTTTTGAGTCTATCAAACAAAGTTGGGTTCTAGTGTTGGCCTTAGGGTAAACCTGATCTCAGAGTTGTTACTCCATTTGGTTAGTCTTCCAAGCATATGGAGAATCTGTTAATGTCTCCTACATCGCAGATTTGCATCGTGGTCTCTTTGTGTTAAAAACTACCTAAGTCACTCTTGTGTCGTGCTCATTGTTCAAGGATACAACCTGTGTCGACAATTCTGCAGTTTCCTTGACCTCATGCATCATCCATTCCTTAGTGTCAGTATGTTTCATCATGTGTTCAGTCCTACTCCAAGTCATCTCATACCTATTGAGTGTCCCTCATGTTGGATGATGGAGGATGCATTAAGGCCTCCCTTCCAACAGACTTCTTCCCATCGAATTCAACTCATTGTGCTCTAGGAATGAAGTTTATATTTTCGGTTAGTACCTTGGGGATTGCAGTCATTAGTGGTAGTTTCCCTCGCTATTGGATAGATGGAAATACATCAATGTCTCCTATCCGATGGATTCTTCAAGTGTTCGACGGAAAGACCATTTATTCGCACTTGTTTGAATGTACTAGGTACCTTGGGTTCAATTTTCATTATTGGTGGACACCCTCGCATTTGTTAACGGTATACATCAATGACCGGTAATCAAACGATACCTCCCATGTTCGACATCAACTCATTTATTCGCATGGATAGGTCTGTACCTTGGGTTGTTTTTGGATGAAGACCTTGGGATCCTCGATAGCATCACCTCATTTATGTTATCTCCCAATTTGTGTAAGACTGAGCCACACTCTTTTTGGCTCTTGATGAGACATAGATCCAGCTTGTTCTCTAGTTTTGACATAGATCCACCTTGTATTTATGTGGCTATGTTTACACTTATGTTCCTCATGGATCCATGGTTGTATTTTAGTGGCCATGATATATGCATCAGTATTTGGATCATTATTGTATCCTCTTGGAGGTCATGTTCCACTATTTGAACATGGATAGTTACCCCAAGGATAAGTTTGTCTGACATTGCCTTCACTTTCAGGTACTTCATTTGAGCCTATGATTCTTGGTTTCTCCGGTTCCTCCATGATTCAACTCTTTTTTATTTATAATGTATTTCGCCCATCGTTTCCCTCACTCCCTCTGACCTCATACACTAGGGGGCATCTGTTATAGCTTAAAATGACACTTCTCTGTCTATGACGACACTTGTATCGCTTGATCGCATGACGACACTTCTTGAGATCAAGTTTAGTCACACAACAAGACACTTGTAGATTGAAGGGTCATTTGAGACATTAAAAATGGTTGAAATTACCTCACTCTTGGCCCATTTGATGGTTATAACCCTTGGGAACATTTTTCCAGACCAAACCATCTCCTGAAAATCATCAGAAAACCCTGTTTTTGGCCATTTTTCTCCAAAAACGTTGGTTTCCTATGCATAGAGCAGGGCATAATAGGATGTGTGCGTGACTCTTATGCCTATAGAGTAGTGCACACCTTGGAAAATATGCAGCTCCACTTCAATAAAGTAGCACACACCCTCAGAAATATGCAACTCTGCTTCAATAAAGTAGCACACACCCTCAGAAATATGCAACTCTGCTTCAATAAAGTAGCGCACACCTTGAGAAATGCGCTGGTTTGTAGTAGGAAGAGTAGGGCACTTTCCTGAACTAGTCAAAATCTCAAATTTTGGTTGAAATGAGTTGGTTTGGAAACCTCTTGATTGGTTATAACTACTTTTTCTCTCCTTCATTGACTATATAAGGAAGGTAGAAGGGCCATGTGAGGGGACCAAGCCTATAACAATGTTATGTTGGAGGAATGGAGACCCTCATCTCCCTCTCCTGTGCCTCAATTTCTGATAAACCCTAGCACAGCTGACTAGAGGTTGGGATCCTTGGAGAACAGAAGCAGGAGACCTTGAATCTAGGTTTCGTGAAGTGCCAAGCTTGAAGGAAGGTATAATCTTATGTACTTTTTTCATTCATTAATAAAGATCAGACTTTCTTCCCTTTCAAAATATTACATATTTATGTGTCTCATATTTGATTATTGTTTGATTATAGTTTGATGTTGTATTATGTCATGGATATCAGTCTTATATATGTAGTCAAATGTATTTGAGAAAGGTATGAAGATGTTTTGCAGGTGCAGGAATTGCGACATTGAATAGCATCGAAGAGCAAGGAAGAGAAGGCTAGGATCAACCTTCTGAATAAGGTGCACATATCTCTAACCTTAATCTCTTCACTTACTTGTTGAACTTGCAGAATATTTGTAGGTCTATCTTTGATACCTGTAAGTTGGTAGTTTCTCCCCTGAACTATAGGTGCATTTTACTCACAACAATCTTGGCTGTTTTAGGAGCAGGTTGGGTGGAACAGGATTATTGGGTGATTTGTTCCTCCTACAACTATCAGGTTCTACAACTTTTATGGATCTTTTTGTGAGTTGCATGATTTTCTGCAGTAACTGGTTTAGAAATCTTTACAAATATTCAGTAGAAGTAACTATTTTATTTCTGATTTAATTTAATTGTTTAACTGATAAAATTACTTCTCTATATTTTTTCCCATGCTTGAGTCTGCATCATACTCCAATACAACGAGGTAGCATTAAATCAGTTAGTTTAGTAAGTAAAAGCTAAGAGGATTATTTGGATTCCTACTGTAATGTTTCTTTTACTCTGCCCTTTCATTCACAAATAAGGACCCAAGAAAAGTACAACATCATACACAGAGACAAAGTTTTCATCTATTTCTTAAACCAGGAAAGAGTACATGCACAGATCTATACTCCCAGGCATTTCATATTTTAGCTATTTTAGCAGCCGAAAAATGAATCTCTGCACCGACTAAATATAAATGCTCACATATTATTTTATTCATAAATTTTTTTATTTCTGAGTTCATTCTAACCATTTGCGTAGTAATATAAAAATCATAACTTTTCAGGACTGAGAGTCCGAGCATTCATTTGGATTCATAGTTTACAAAATTGTCTTACCAAGCCATTTTGGCCACCTTTCAATAATCATTTTATAACAGATCTTTTATTCAACCCTAAACCATATGCTATTCATTTCCTAAATCATCGTTCTGAGAATATGAAACAGAGATTTAACCATCAAGAAGATTCACATAGCCAACAATACGATTTTATATCGTCGCCTACTTTAAAGCTTACAACCCTAGTAACAAAAGCATTAATATCAACCTTTATATGCAAGTCGAGACCCAGAATCGGGTTCGATTCTCAGTATTAGGAAGGTCGCATCAGAACTCACATGGTAGGGTTCCATTCATGGAAGCAAAGTAAAAATCTATGGCTTAGCCATCATCAACATTATGAGTTACCGGATGGAAATTTTCTCAGGCATGCAAACCTGAAAGTAAACGAAGGCTACATCTAGGGTTCCTTCGTAAACCATAGAACACAGTGGCAATTTTAATTCAAACATCCAAAAAAATCATTTGATAGCCGAACCTTATCTTATCATCATTCCAAAACTAAAACATGCACAACAATGACGAATGACAAGAAAGCTACCTACAGACCACCATCGTGGCTAAACCCTACTATAACCAGTTGGAAACATTTCTTTCACGACGAGCCCTTGTACAAACAAAGCGAGCCAAACCTCATCTCTCAGGCATCAAAATCCATCATTTAAAATTTATAACAAAGTTTACTTTACGGTTCCACAGTCCACAAGGTTTATCCCTTATCAACCCACAACATTCAAATGAGATCGTGGAGCAATGCCGACTCCGGGAATTACTCTTATCAAGACAGCATGAACATTTACATCTTCAGCTATAATGAAACCAGGCATCTAAAAGAGCCGTATAGTAACTTAAGCAAACAAAGACTACCCCCCTGAATAAAATTCATCAATTAAAGTTTTAGAGCTTAACACCCAGCCATCACCGGAAACAAGGTTGAATAGTTCCAACTCACGACACATTACAGTCACCATCAATGATGCAAGGGCACCTACAAGGTTTTCGAACCACCAGAGCTTATCGAGATGAATATGCATCTCCTCCACCACGACACCCCTGCTAGCAATCCTCTGCGAAGTGGGTACCTACAATGGATACAATTCGTGGGGTTACAACCTCTGAGATGCTATTACAAAAATCATTTAACACAATAAAACTGCATTTTGGAGAAGTTACCTTTAGATTTGAACCTCTGAACACCGGTGCATCACTATAGAAATAATGACGAGGCCTGATGGCTTCCACAGACAACGACGAAGCATGATAATACTTGGCCACAACTACGATGGAAACACAGAAATCCTTCTCACCACCGAAGGATCGAACACCAGTTTGACCAACGAATTTAACAGTTGAAAAATGAACTCCATCACTGTATCATGAGACCATCACACAAGTTTGAGCCCATAACTACAAAATAAAACCCTTGCCGGTCCTGGGTTCGAAACTGAGGAGAAAACCCTCCTCTCAGAACCCTACCATGCAGCAGCCGGTCGGCTCTACACCAGAAATGCAACAATGACTGCTGAAACACATATTCCAGTACTTACCAATGCAAGGACCGGGTTTCATTCAACACCTTAAATCTTGCCAAGATCAACGACGAGAGATCTCCCAGCCGAGGCACGTCAAATTTCGAAGCTGAGTGCAATCAATAATGCATTGATTACTCCCTCTACCATATCACCAAGTAAGCATATCGAGAGCCAGTACACCACCCAAATCAGCTTGTGGAGAGGCCTATTACCAACGTAACCATGTGAAAACAATACAATTGGGACTTCGTATCATTTAAGCATAGAACAACGTTATTTCCAGGACTGTCAAGCCAGAGTGGAAGCATGCCGAGTAGTACCCTGTCAACATCAATTAATTGGTTGTCAAACTCGGGATCGTGTTTTGTAATGGCTTCTATAGTTAGCAAGCATGGTAATGGTTATAAGATATGCCAAAGTTGGTGCAATTTCATAATCGCTCAATAATGTTAACTTTCCATTAATAAAACTTGTATATGGGTTTACACCAAAGCTTAGCCACATATGAATATTGCATCATTAGATAATGAAGACCATTGATATAGTTGAAATTCTCTCTATGCAATTGTACATCATAGATTTCATACAATAGCTACAAAATTCTAATCCATACTATTGTGAGTCTATAGGTATAGTTAACCAATATACTCCCAAATGTTAAGCCTGATGTTGCAAAGTCCAATCGAAACACGTAAAACCCAAGGTATGATTTAAATGGAGATAATAAGCACTATAGTATTGAGTTCATAACACCTAACCACTAGGACATTCATATATTAACTATGTATTGATAATCCAATAATGAATTCCGGACTTAGAATAGTCTAACTCAAACAGAATGTTAATTTCCAAAATAAAAACACTATCTTCTATCAGCTTACAAATAGCATCATCGTACATTTTAGTATCGTTTTTTCATAGTAAAGACATTAGCCATATGATATTGAATGCAGCATTATAACAATACTTGGACAATGTAAATTTATAACACGGGAGAATTTTTTAAAACAGTAGACAAACCTGAGTTAGACCTAAGTATCCATACCTCCAGTATCTTATGTCGCAAGGAAGTGCTTAGCATTCTATGTTGACATTAAATTGAAAGACACGTGTACTCTTATCTTAGGTTGTCATAGAAACCCTTACCTGCTATCTGCACATGGAAATAGGATCCAAATGCCTTAGCTAAACATAGCTAAGTAAAATCCAGGGTACCTAATAGGACACCCTTTTTCATCAACATCAAAAGCAACTATTAGAAGCTAGTCAATAAGACACTGTCGCAAATTATCATGAGCTACAACTAAAACCATTAAAACAATACCTTAAGTATCTTAATATGAGTACGACATGTTGGTGTCATTATTTTTTCTTTAGTTAAAGGTCTCGATAATTAATTATTTATGCATTAATGACCTTATTAATTTCTGACGTCTTTATTAGCAATCATTAACATTAATGCTGGGTTAAAAAAATTTAAATTTTTCATGAAAATATCGGGATGTTACATGTGGTATCAGAGCTCATGTTCGAACTCTAGGCCTAGAAAGGTCCAAGAAACACGCAACAGAAATTTTATGACTCCAAAATCCTTCGCTAACTCAAGTTTAAAATTATTTTGTTGTATACAGAAAATTGTTTTTAATTTACAAGTATGGAAGTATCAACTGAACGGATGGAGTACAGATTTCCACCAAACAGCCATAGTACAGAACAACAATTCCATGGCAATATGGACAACAATTCATCAGAATTATTACAAGCTTTTCAAGAATTTAAAGCAGAGATAAGATCAGTAAAGAAAGACAATGAAATAATTCTGAGAACAAAAGAGGAGTTGAAGCAAGTACTGTTCGACCAATACCCAATAGATGAACAGGAAGTTGAACGTACTTCTGAGACTGAAGACTTACCTTGTGAGGGTAAGAGTAAGCAAGCAAAAACAGCTAATGAAAACATCAACTCAACATCCTCAAGAACTACCAAACATCCACGTAAAAAGAAGCATAACTATTCTAGTCACAGCAGTGAAGGAGATTTCAAGCCAAAGAGGAAAAGAAATAAACAGTACGAACAGATATCTGGTGAATTCAAGAAAATAAAACCCCCGACATTCAATGGAGAAACGGAGAAAGGAGAGACAACTGAGGCGTGGCTGTCTGTCATGAAAAAGTATTTTTAGATCTACGATTATTCAGAATCCTTAAAGGCAAAAATGGCAATTTACAATCTGACCTGGAAGGCAGATATTTGGTGGCAAGACCTCAAAAGGGTAAAAGGCATAAACGACCGAGATGTGAGTTGGAGTACTTTTAAAAGATACTTCAAGAAGAAATTCTTATCTGCGCAGTATTATGAAGAAAAATCCAAAGAATTCTATGATCTAAAACTGGGAACGATGAACATGAAAGAACTGACCAACAAGTTTTTAAGTTTGCTAAGGTATGTGCCATACATGGTGGAAGAAAAACTGAAGGTTAAGAGGTACCTGAGTTGTCTACCCTTCAACATCAAGGATAGGATAGAGTACGATAACCCTAAGACGTTGGAAGAAGCCATGAGGAAAACAACTTTTTGCTTTGACCAGAACAAGAAAAGAGAAGGAGTGCCCAATTGGAAAAACCCAAAACCCAGTAACATTGAACAGAAAAGGAAAAATTTCAGATATGGTGGAAATTCTTGTTTCCAATTGAAAATTTTCCAGAATCAAAATTTTCAAGGGAACAGTTCTAGAAATAATCAATAGCAGAAATTCACAGCTCACAGAAATGTTCCCAATGTTGCCAGGACCAATGAGCAGAAGCCACCTATAAAATGCTTTGAGTTCCAAGGACCTCATTATGCTTTAGATTGTCCCCTTAAGAAGCAGACAGCTAACCATGTTCACTCCATACAGTCTGAAGCTGTTGTAGGGGATTTGGCAAGAGGAACACCCAGAATTAATGCAGCATTGGACAATCGGCAAGCATAACACCAAGTCTCAATGGTAGAGGTTGAAGGTATGTTACAAAATCCAGTTTCTATTTTAATTGATCCAAGTGCTAGTCTAAGTTACATATCACCAGTTATTGTCGAAAATTTTAAGATGAAAACAGAAAAATTCAGTAAATCATGGTTGGTCAGCAATAGGAACGAAAAGAAAAGTTTCTGATTTTGTGGAGAGTTGTGTTTTAGCTATCAATCAACTAAAAACACAGATCAAGTTAAATGTTTTACCTTTAGGATCTTATGACATATTAATTGGAATGGACTGGTTGGAAGCCCATCATGTCATTCTGAATTTTTATGAGAAGAGTTTCACATGCGTAAATGATGAAGGAAGAATAGTCCAGGTGAAGGGCATTCCTAGAAGGACATCCCTCAGACAGATTTCAGCAATACAGGTAAAGAGAGCAACTAGAAAGGGATGTCACATGTTTGCAGTAAATGTGGTAAATGAGGAGTTAAGTACTATGGAAGAAAAACTGAAAATTGAAGACATACCTGTCTTAAATGATTTCCAAGATGTGTTTCCTAAAGAGATTCTAGGACTTCCTCCAAAAAGAGATCTAGATTTTACTATTGAATTAATACCGGGTGCAGTGCCAAATTCCAAGGCTCCATACAGGATGAATATCCTAGAGTTGAATGACTTAAAATCTCAGTTGAAAGAACTGATTGATAAAAAATATATAAGACCCAGCGTGTCCCCTTGGGGAGCACCAGTCATTTTTGTTAAAAAGAAGGATGGCACCTTAAGACTTTGCATAGATTACCGACAACTGAATAAAATGACGACGAAGAATAGGTATCCGTTTCCCCGCATTGATGACCTATTTGACCAGCTACGCGGAGCAACGATATTCTCAAAGATTGATTTACGGTTAGCTTATCATCAGGTTGGGGTGAAGGATGAAGACATTTTCAAAACAACCTTTAGAACTCGATATGGACATTATGAGTTTGTGGTCATGCCATTTGGAATGACTAATGCCCCTGCGGTATTTATGTGTTTGATGAACAAAATCCTGCACCAATATTTGGACAAGTTTGTTGTTGTATTTATCGATGACATTGTAGCATATTCTAAAAGCAAGGAAGAGCATGATGAACATCTACGTATCGTTCTGCAAGTTCTGAGAGATCACCAGTTGTATGCTAAGTTCAGCAAGTGTGATTTTTACAAAGAAAAGATTCAGTACTTAGGACACATAATCTTTATGGAAGGAATTTCAATTGACCCCGCTAAGATAAAATCCATTAATGAATGTCCGGTTCCGAAAGATGTGTTGGATGTATGATCATTTATGGGTATTACTGGTTATTACAGGAAATTCATTGAAGGGTTTTCAAAAATTGCAAACCCCATAACATCCTTGCAGAATAAAGAAATGAAGTTTGTGTGGGATCGGAAGTGTGAGGACAGTTTCAAGAGGTTGAAAGAACTACTGACTACAACAACTATTTTAAGGATTGCAGATCCTACTAAGGATTTTGTAGTGTGTACAGACTCGTGTAATGACGAACTCGGAGGAGTCCTAATGCAGGAGGGACATGCCGTAGCCTATGAATCAAGAAAGCTGAAAATCGATGAGAAGAACTACTCTACTTACGATCTAGAATTGTTGGCAATAATTCATGCCTTGAAAATGTGGCATCACCACCTTATTGGCAGAAAATTTACCTTAATGACAGATAACATGGGGCTGAAATATGTACTAGATTAGGCAAATCTAAAGGTTAGACAAGCTAGATGGCTAACGTTTCTAAGTGAATATGATTTTGAAATTCAGCACATTAAGGGGAAGGAGAATAAGGTTGCTGATGCATTAAGTTGTAATGCAAGGATACATTTTATTTCAGCTATCAGCACGTACGCCACAAACTTGGAAAAATAGGTTTTTGAAGGAATAAAAAATGATGAAGAATACAGAAAATTACATGAAAGGATAGCAGAAAACAATTCTGAAAATTCTATGACAAATTACAATTTGAAGGAAAATGGCTCACTGCTGTGCAAAAACATACTGTATGTACGAAACATACCAGCAGTAAAAATTCTGATTTGGGATGAGATGCACAAAAGCCACTACTCTTGCCATCCAGGTTATCAGAAAACCATCACAATGCTACGGAAAGAGTACTATTGGCCCAGAATGAAGGATGAAGTAGCAGAATATATAGCTAAGTGTTTTGACTGTCAAAAAGTAAAGGTGGAACATCAGCATCCTGCTGGTTTGCTATAGCCATTTCCTATACCCGGCTGGAAATTGGAAATCATAAGTATAGATTTTATCACTAGGCTTCCCAAGAATAAAAAACAGAATGACTCCATCATGGTGGTAGTAGACAAACTTAGCAAAGCAGTGCATTTTGTCCCTGTAAAAATGACCCATAAAGCTCCTGACATTGTAGAAATTTTTATGAAGCATATTTTTCGACTGCATGGGGTACCAAAGGTAATAGTTTCGGACCGAGATTCAAAGTTCATAGGAAATTTTTGGAGGTCCTTGTTTAAAGGGTTAAATACAACCTTAAATTTCAGCACCGCGTTTCATCCACAAACAGATAAACAGACTGAAAGGGTGAATCAGATATTGGAAGACATGCTCAGAATGTATGTTAAGGATCAGCCTGGTAAGTGGGAGGACTACTTGCATCTAGCAGAGTTTGCATATAACAATCACTACCATGCATCAACCAAGCTTAGCCCATTTGAAATTCTTTATGGTAGGAAATGTAGCACACCTGTTTCGTGGAATGATCCAATTAGCAGAGTCATTTTAGGGCCCGATTTGTTGTAGGAATTAGAACTAATTGTGAAGCAGGTACAAGGAAATCTTAAAGCTGCCAAAGATAGACAAAAAATTCAAGCAGACCTTAGAAGAACTCATAAAGAGTTCCAGGTTGGGGAGCATGTTTTTCTTAAGGTAAGGCCGAAAAAGAGTTCATTGAAGCTGGGAAGCTGTGCCAAACTGGCACCCAGGTATTGTGGCCCTTTTGAAATTTTGTCAAGGGTTGGACCTGTGGCATATCAATTGGCCTTGCCCTCAAATCTCAAGATACATAATGTTTTTCACATTTCTTTGTTAAAGAAATATGTGCACAATGCTACTCATGTTGTAAATTGGAATGATGTTCAGGTGGAACAAGACGACTTTTTTTCGGTGGAATCGGACTGTATCCTCGCAAGGAAGGAAAATCTGGTCCAGAATCGCACCATTGGACAAGTAAAAGTGCAATGGAAGCACCTTAGCCTAGCAGAGGAAACCTGCGATATGGAAAGTAGTATGCGGGCCGCATACCCAACTCCGTTCCAGGAACATTCAGAGAGTGAATAAAGCAACATCGAGGACGATGTTGAGACTTAAGGGGGGGTGTATGTCACCTACCTAAATTTTGAGGATATTTATTTTAAATTTTTGCAAAATACTTTATGTTAAATAATAATTTCAGAGCTTTGTAATTATGACCAGATTTGGTCAAAGATGACTGTAATGACTCATTATTATTATTTAATAAAATAAAATAGGAGACAAACACTCAAGAAAGCTGTTACAAGAGTGTTCACTGACCCACTAGAAGGAATGGAGGCTGATAGAAGGCATGGGACAGATGGCAGCATTTTCACTCTAACACAAGTTGTTGGTATGGGACAACTACCCTTAAAATTTTG
Source organism: Larix kaempferi (assembly GCA_027924585.1). Classification (NCBI taxonomy): domain Eukaryota; kingdom Viridiplantae; phylum Streptophyta; class Pinopsida; order Pinales; family Pinaceae; genus Larix; species Larix kaempferi. The sequence continues at coordinate 10,496,895 of BSBM01000779.1, read as the reverse complement.
ACATTCCCCCTCTAGGTGGAGGGAGGTGAGAAAGTATCTCACTAATGACCAATTAACTGCAAAAAGGCCTAGGCAGCCTATATAAGGCAATTCGAATTGAGCAGGGAGCTGTGACGATATTTTTTGCAGAAATATTTCCTGATGTGCATCACGTGATGACTGAGAGATTCGAATAGGGAGGCTGTGGGGAGTGCGATTGTGAGCCTGCTAGTTATTCTGAGAAGAAAACCATAGGTGCCGGTGTAGGTCCCTTTGATTGCTAAGTCTTTAAGACTGGATAAATTCTTGCTGTTGTAAGTGGAGGACCTAAGCTTCTGAAGTCTCTTCCTCCTAGTGGTTCAGTGAACAGGCTCGGGGGTCCTAAGGCAGGCATCTTGGATATTTTAGGAGCAGGTTGGGTGGAACAGGCTTCTTGGGTGATTTGTTCCTCCTACAACTATCAGGTTCTACATCTTTTATGGATCTTTTTGTGAGTTGCATTATTTTTTGCAGTAATTGGTTTAGAAATCTTTACAAATATTTAGTAGAAGTAAATATTTTATTTCTTATTTAATTTAATTGTTTAACTAATAAAATGACTTCTCTGTATTTTTCCCCATGCTTGAGTCTGCATCGTACTCCAGTATAGCGAGGTAGCATTAAATAAGTTAGTTTAGTAAGTAAAAGCTAAGAGGATTATTTGGATTCCTATAGTAAAGTTTCTTTTACTCTTCCCTTTCATTCACAAATAAGGACGCAAGAAAATAACAACATCATAGATAGAGACATAGCATTCATCTGTTTCTTAAACCAGGAAAGAGTACATGCACAGATCTATACTCCCAAGCATTTCATATTCTAGATATTTTAGCAACCGCAAAATGAATCTCTGCACCAACTGAATATAAATGTTCACATATTATTTTATTCATAATTTTATTCATTTCTGCATTCATTCTAACCATTTGCGCAGTAATATAAAAATCATAGGTTTTCAGGACTGAGAGTCTGAGCATTCATTTGGATTCATAGTATACAAAATTGTCTTACCAAGCCATTTCGGCCACCTTCCAATAATCATTTTATAACAGATCTTTTATTCAACCCTAAACCATATGTTATTCCTTTCCTAAATCATCGTTCTGAGAATACGAACCAGAGATTTAACCATCAAGAAGATTCACATAGTAGACAAAACGATTTTATATCATCGCCTACTTTAAAGCTTACAACCCTAGTAATAAAAGAATTAATATCAACCTTTATATGCAAGTCGAGACCCAGAATTGGGTTTGATTCTCAGTATTAGGAAGGCCGCATCAGAACTCACACGGTAGGGTTCCATTCATGGAAACAAAGTAAAAATCTGTGGCTTAGCCATCATCAACATTATGAGTTACCGGATGGAAATTTTCTCAGGCATGCAAACCCGATAGCAAACGAAGGCTACATCTAGGGTTCCTTCGTAAACCATAGAACACGGTGGCATTGTTAATTCAAACATCCAAAAAAATCATTTGATAGTCGAACCCTATCTTATCATCATTCCAAACCTAAAACATCCACAACAATGATGAATGACAGGAAAGCTACCTATAGATCACCATCGTGGCTCAACCCTACTCTAACCAGTTGGTAACATTTCTTTCACGATGATCCCTTGTGCAAACAGAGCCAACGAAACCTCGGCTCTCAGGAATCAAAATCCATCATTAAAAATTTATAACAGAGTTTACTTTATGGTTCCACAGTCCACAGGGTTTATCCCTTACCAACCCATAACATTCAAATGAGACCGTGGAGCAACGCCAACTCAGGGAATTACTCTTATCAAGACAGCGGGAACATTTACATGTTCAGCTATAACACAACCAGGCATCTAAAAGATCCGTATAGTAACTTAAGCAAACAAAGACTACCCACCTAAATAACATTCATCAATTAAAGTTTTAGAGCTTAACACCCAGCCATTGCCAGAAACAAGGTCGAATAGTTCCAACTCACGACGCATGACAGTCACCATCAATGATGCAAGGGCACCTACAAGGTTTTCGAACCACCGGAGCTTACCAAGATGAATATCCATCTCCTCCACTACAAAACCCTTGCTAGCAATCCTCTCTGAAGTGGGTACCTACCATGGATACAATTCGTGGGGTTACAACCTGTGAGTCGCTATTACAAAAATCATTTAACACAATAAAACTCCATTTTGGAGTACTTATCTTTAGATTTGAACCTCCGAACACCAGTGCATCACTCTAGCAAGAATGATGAGGCGTGATGGATTCCACAGACAACAACGAAACATGATAATACTTGTCCGCAACTACGATGGAAACACAAAAATCCTTCTCACCAATGAAGGATCGAATCCCAGTTTGACCAATTAATTTAACAGTTGACAGATGAACTCCCTCACTGTATCATGAGACCATTACACAAGTTTGAGCCCGTAACTACAAAAGAAAACCCTCGCCAGTCCTGGGTTTGAAACTGAGGAGAAAACCGTCCTCTCAGAACCCTACCGTGCAGCAGCCGGTAGGCTCTACACTAGAAACGCAGCAATGATTGCTGAAACCCATATTCCAGTACTTACCAATGCAAGGAATGGGTTTCATTCAACACCTTAGATCTTGCCAAGATAAACAACGAGAGATCTGCCAACCGAGGCACGTTGAATTTCGAACCCGAGTGCAATCAATATTGCGTTGATTACTCCCTCTAACATATCTCCAAGTAAGCAAATCGAGAGCTAGTACACCACCCAACTCAGCTTGTGGAGAGGCCTATTACCAAAGTAACCATGTGAAAACCATACAATTGGGACTCCATATCATTTAACCACAAAACAATGTTATTGCAAGGACTGTGAAGCCAGAGTGGAAGCATGCCTAGTAGTATCCTATCAACATCAATTAATTGGTTGTCAGACCTGGGATCGTATTTCGTAATGGATTCTATAGTTAGCATGCATGGTAATGGTTGTAATATATGCCAAAGTTGGTGCAATTTCATAATCGCTCAATAATGTTAACTTTCCATTAATTAAACTCGTATATGGGTTTACACCAAAGCTTAGCCACATATGCATATTGCATCATTAGATAATGTAGACCATTGATATAGTTGAAATTCTCTCTATGCAATTGTACATCATAGATTTCATGCAATAGCTACGAAATTCTAATCCATACTATTGTGAGTCTATAGGTATAGTTAACCAATATACTCCCAAATGTTAAGCTTGGTGTTGCAAAGTTCAATCGAAACACGTAAAACCCAAGGTATGATTTAAATGGAGATAATAAGCACTATAGTATTGAGTTCATAACACCTAGCCACTAGGACATTCATATATTAACTATGTATTGAAAATCCAATAATGAATTCCGGACTTACAATAGTCTAACTCAAACAGAATGTTAAGTTCCAAAATAAAAACACTATCTTCTATCAGCCTACAAATAGAGTCATCGTATATTTTATTATCGTTGTTTGATAGTAAAGACATTAGCCATATGATATTGAATGCAGCATTATAACAATACTTGGGCAATGTGAATTTATAACACGGGAAAATTTTGTAAAACAGTAGACAAACCTGAGTTAGACCTAAGTATCCATACCTCCAGTATCTTGTGTCACAAGGAAGTACTTAGCATTCTTTGTTGACATTAAATTGAAAGACACATGTACTCTTATCTTAGGTTGTCATAGAAACCCTTACCTGCTATCTGCACACGGAAATAGGATCCAAATGACTTAGCTAAACATAGCTAAGTAAACTCCAGGGTACCTAGTAGGACACCCTTTTTCATCAACATCAAAAGCAACTGTCAGAAGCTAGTCAATAAGACACTGTCGCAAATTATCATGAGCTACAACTAACACCATTAAAACAATACCGTAAGTATCTTAATATGAGTACAACATGTCGTTGTCATTATTTTTTCTTTAGTTAAAGGTCTCGATAATCAATTATTTCTGCATTAATGACCTTATTTAGTTTTGACGTCTTTATTAGCAATTATTATTTCCGCATTTGCAATTATTAACATTAATTCCGGGTTAAATTTTTTTAAATTTTTCATGAAAATATCGGGATGGTACATAAACACAGTTCTCGAGGATAAAGCTACTGGAGAAACCTTTGCAGTACATTAAAATTTTATCGATTGTTATGAAATCAATGAATCTTTTGGGAAAATTTAGTCTCCGTTGAGCCGTGGGAAGAGCATAATATGATTGTCGGATGGGATTTAAACCTCACCACCTCAAAAAGGGAGATCTGGGTAAATTTATCTAGGACGGATTCCCCAAGCAACTTCTTCAACACTCTATTTGTTGCAAAAGGAGTGGTGGATGTTAAACCAAGGAAGGTTGAGCCAACCTGGAGGAATAACAGAAGTGGGGAATTCGCCATCTCAAACCGTCTAGATAGATTTTTTGTCTCTGAAAACTTACTCTTGGGACCTTTAATCATTATCTATTGGGTTGAGGAAGGAGGATTGTTGGACCATAGACCAATAATGCTATCAGTATGCAATCAGTACCATAAGCCAACCTCACTTTTCAAGTTTAACCCTGTTTGGATTAAGGAGGAGGGATATAGAAAATCGGTTGAAGATTTGTGGAAACCCTTAAGATGGGATTCTATAGATTCCTATATGAAACAATTGGTTGAAAACATGAGTAGGATAAAAAGATTTTCTAAGGGCTGGGAAAAATAATATCAGGAAATCCAACTGGATCAATTAAAGGAGGTAGACATAGGGATTGTTGAAGCCTATAATCAGAATAGTTCTGGGGTTTTCTTTTCAAAGGATTTAAAGAAACTGAAAGATGAGCTTTTAGCCAATGAAGAGAATATTTGGAGGCTAAAATGTATTGATATTTTGATTTCTAAAGGGGAGAATAATACAAAAAGTTTCCATAAATTTGCCTCTCATAGAAGGAATATAAATACCATAACATAAATCAAGAATGAGTAAGGAAGTTTGGTTATCTCTTTTTAGGAGAAAGTTGACGCAGGTGTCTCCTTCTTCAAATCCTTATTCAAGGAACCAGAGGCTGCCCCATTCAATAAATTTTACAAGTTTTAATACTTTTTATGAGTTCTATAACTCAATAAATGAATGAAACCCTAGGTCAAGAAATATCAGAGGAAGAAGTGATTTGTATAGTTCATTCATTTCAAAAAGGGAAAAGTCCAGGACCTGATGACTTTTCAATTGAGTTCTTTCAAGGTTTATATGATTTGGTCAAGGAGGATATTTTAAATGTAGTCCATGAATCTTACAGATCAGGAAAGGTCCTTCTTGCTATGAACTCGAGGTTTCTTGCTTTGATCAAAGAAGAAAAATCTAGATTCCTTTGAAGAATTTAGGCCGATATCGTGTTGCAATGTGGTATATAAGATAATTACTAACACGATAGCACAAAGATTGAATCCGTTACTAAGAAATATCATTTCAGAAGAACAATTTGGGTTCTTGTTCAACCGGAAAATTCATTATGTTGTTTCATTGGCTCGAGAGGCAATTCACACTATCAATAAGGACAAAGTAAGTGCCTTTGCTCTAAAACTAGATCTGTCCAAGGTGTACGATAGGGTAAGATGGACCTTTTTGTGGTTGTTACTCCTTCAAGTTGGCTTCTCTATAGAATAAGTTAATTGGATCATGGGATGTATCAATTCGGATTCTTAACCATCTAGGGGGTTAAGATAAGGTGTAATGTCCCTAAAACTGCAAAAATTTAATTTTTTTCCTGTACACCTTATCACTTCATATTTAAGTAGATGGTTAGTAAATTAACTTCAGCACTAGGATAATAACTAGAAGACTTATTAATATATTGATAAATGCATGGTTTATATTTTTGCTCATGGTTCATTGTTTGAATAGATTGGATAGGGTTGCCTTTTATTTTATTATTCTACGGAAGCAATGCAATGGCATGATAAATAATCTTCGAAATAGTTACTCAGTCTGATTGATTAGCTTAGTGCTTGTCAGAAGTTTTAAGGGTCCTTATGTCTGCATCATGATTATATGTCATCCTCTAAATGTTGCGACTATAAAGACTTAGACTAAATGGATTTGTTTTGATAATTGTAATACTGTAATTTTCTTATAATTTTCCATGAGCTTGGAGTGGTTGGGATTGGTAGCACTGGTCAGGCTTACTCAGCATTTATGTTAAAGCCTCGTTCTTCCTTTGTTTGTAGGTATTATAAGAAGAATACATTAAAATGAACCCCTAGGTTTTTATGACTATGTGAAACGATACTATGATGTTGTTGAAAGCATTAAAATGTATAACTTATGCAAAAGGTGAAAGGTGCTCTTACTATAGAGAGTGGGTAGCTAAATCAAACCCATAGTGGGGGTGGATAGCGAAATAAATGAAGCCAATACCAACCATTGGATGGGATCCAACTTGATGGAATTAAGGGATAAACCCTGAGGATTTGTTGGACCTGTTGCATAACGCATTATCATTTTGGAAGGGGAATGAAAATCTCTTCTGGTTTTTGGGTGGCAACACAGCAGGACTCGACCTGCTCTCATCTGGATATCGTGGGCCTTCATAAGGTAAACTCGATCCTATTGAACTTGTGTTAAATATTTTATTACTGTAATCATTTTACTGTGGTTGTAACATAACGTTCGAGGTTTGTTCTTGGGAGGGATTACAATCGTATTAACTCGAGTTGGAAGGTGGAGTATTCGTCGCTATGCTTACCATGGTAAGCCTGAACCTAGATGGACATTCCCTCCCTTCAAGCATATGATTGACTGCTGGTGTGTTTTCTCTGTACATTAATAATTTTATGGAATGGTTTGTAAAACTGGCGTTCAACTGTACTGATTTAGCTTGATTACACAAGTCGTGGCCATACGCTGTGGCACACTCTGTAATGTATTCCTCAGTGTTGACTGAGTCGTATCTTGTATGGCATTTTGAGACGAAGCTTTTAACTTTGCTCCTGTGTAAATTGAGTTATGGTTACGACCTTTTGGGGAAAACTTCTATTAATACAATGGATCTTCATTTGACCTCTGTTAGTTCTATGGTTTTTATTTAATTCCTCTGGAAGTTTGACACTTGGACTCTGTATATTATGTAATATGATAATCTGGAATCGTTGGGGTTTTAAAAGATTTATGTGTGTGTTTGGAAAATTTATTTGTCCAAAATGTATGTGGTTTCAGGGTTTGATAATTCGCTTTGTGTTTGTGGAGGATCGACCTTTGGATCCTGGGCGTATACCTCTTGTCTGTAAATGTTTACATAGCTTATGCATTTCCTAAATCAACTTGCCTCAATTTCTTATGCATTTTATCTAGAAGCAACGACTCTTTATGTGAAGAGATGTTTAAATACCTAGATCTTGGTTTAACTCCATTTTCTTAATATAGAGGGGAAAGAAATGTAACCTCATAAATAAAATCTCCATGTTTGAGGATATTCTTTTAAGAATTCGATCCTACAGTGACTTAGATCTTTTTAAATTCTAGCGGAGAATGAATTAATTTAGAGCATTTTTATATGGAAGTCTACGATAAGCCCTAGCATGGAAGTCGCATTCGTTTTGTTGTTTTTATGGTTTTAAAGTTTCCAGAAGGATGAGAAACGATCCATGTTGTAGTGTGAATCCTTTTTTTGTAAAGCGTAGCTTTGTTTTTAGTTAGGGTAAGGTGTAGAGGATTCGATCCTGAGCTTGGATTTCATTAATGGAAATTAATTCTAGAAGATTCATTCTAAATACTTTTAATGTAAGTGAGGCGTCTTAAGGAAGTATGTTGTGGTTTGATAACTTATGTAGTTAAAGTTTCTTTAGCTAGGGTTTCACGTTTTTAATGGTGCGTTTTAAATTCTCTATTTAAGTTTCTTTTTAAAGGGAGAAAACGGACCCTACGAAATCTGTGCGAGAGACAAATACAAATATAGATATGCACCTAAAAAGAATTTGTGGTTATTAATTTTTGTAATGAAGAATAAATTCTTTTACTGCGTATCAGGTTTGGGTTTATGAAACTTTTGCGAAGACTCTACCAGAGCTTGATTATTAAACAAAATTAGATAAGTAATGGCATAGTAGGGGATTTCGAATTCTAAATTCCAGTTTGGTCTAGAGTTTTGAGCTTGGGTGACTCCAAGTGAATCATCTCTTAAAAAGAGATGGTTCTGCTGTAATAAATATTTTAAAATTAAGTCTATAAATTAAAATATTGTTCTAGCTAACTAGGGTCTTAAAGAATCTTCAAACATGAATTTAACTTTCGAAAAAAAAAGATTTACCCAGGAGAGCCAATGCCATAATCGCTTGCTCTTAAATAAATAATACTACCAGGTTACTATGAAGAAGAATATTGACATAATTAAATTTCTAGTTTTAAAAGCCTAAATCAATTTGAAAAGAACATAAGAGTAACTCATACCTCAATAGTTGCATCTTGATCCTGCTGCTGGTACAAACCTGCACACTTTCAAACACTAATTACTGATGTTAGCACCTATATATGTTTTGCTCTTTTATAGCATAAAGACCTACACGTGAAAGAGGGAAGGTCAGACAACTACCTGAGAAAAAAAGCTTGAAGTAATCTCCATCGGTAATGGCCAGGTGCTAAGGCAGGATACATAATGGTCAAGAAGGGTCCAATGAAATAAAGGGGCTAATGTCAAGGGCTAAGTATTATTACGTGAAAAGAATGACTTAAGATAAACGGAGAAATGCCCTAAAACCTATAGTCCTTGGGCAAATTTATGAAAGATTAAATGTCGCACAGATCGGCACCGTTGATCAGGAGCGAGAGTAAAATCTATAGATTTAAATGGACCGTCGCATGGCCAAGTCGCGAGGAAGAAAGGGAATATGAGTATGCGATTGGCTAGATCCTATTGTACAGGTGTCGTCTTAGGAGCGCATCGCAAAGAGGAAAGAGAAGTGAACGATGCCCGGTTAGGTGCATGCGATGGCAGGGAAAAAGATCTACAGTGGAGATGATCTTTTTGGGATCCAAGGGTTCGGGTTTATTTACCGAAAGAAGGGCCTGAGTCTCCGATAGATCTACGGTTCAGGTGGAAAGAAGAGTCAGATCAACGGCTAGTGGGAGTTTGAAACGCACAGGATATTAAAGGGGAGACCCCACTAGCATATGAAAAATCTAAAGGCTAAGTGGAGTATGAGGACTCACCATACATACACATCTGAGAAGAAATGGATGGCCCTTATACATCGTCGCATCAAGAAGTAGCACGATGAAAAACAGTAGGGTAGATGCGATGGATCGGGTCCTGCCGAACAGGTGTCAACTCCACAGCTTGACGCATAGAGAAAGGGTGATATGGGAGAAGCTTTTTAGGTGCATGCGATGCTACCCCTTAGATGCATACAAATGAGATCAATGGCCCACATGAAGATTAGCGGAGATGATCCGATGGTGGAAATGGATAGGTTGTCAAATCAGTGGGTAAAAACAAATGTAGATCCGACGATGGAAAATAAGCACGTGAGAATTCAATGGTCAAGATCAAAGGACAGCTAGCCAAAGAGAGCGAGCGTTATCGAAACTTGGTTATATATATAAGAACACCCGTGAGAGTTGACATTTGTTCTGGAAGCCTGTCGAACTCAAGGAGCCTCTCAGCGTGTGGCAGACGATGAAGGTGGCAGAGCCTTCGACAGGGTGGGTGTAGGGCTTCCAAAGTGACAGGTAGGGTCTGTAACTGCCATTCTCTAAGAAATCTAAGTCTTTTACAATCATAAGATGACGGAAGAAGAAGCTTCTACCAGTTCTAGGGTCTGTAACTGCCATTCTCTAAAAAATCTAAGTCTTTTGCAGTCATAAGATGATGGAAGAAGAAGCTTCTACTAGTTCTAGGGTTAAGATAGCCCTAGAAGATAGAGACACAGATGTATTTGACACATGGATTCGACTCCTAGTTCCAGAAATTAAGAAGAGATTGGAAACCTTGCATGAACAGGGACTGGATATCCATGGAGTCTTTAGGTCGTCATTCATTTTCTTTTTCCTTAACCAGGTGTTCTCATTTCCTTATTTTGTAGCATGGTGTTCTTCTAACTACTCAGAATCTCAAAGAGTAATTATTTATGCCTGTAGGTCTAAAGTCGTCTGTAATATAGATGCGTCAGCTGTTAGGGATTCCTTTTTTCGTTCCAGAGTCTCAGTACCAAGAGTTGGAGAGTTTCTATGAAGAGTCGGTGGTTTCCTTGTACCGCCAAATCAGCCCCGAAATCCATCAAGCCTTCTTGGCCACATGCCTGAAACCCGACTCCAAAATCTCCGAAGAACCATACCACCTAAATGTCAGCCTTTTTTATGACAATTCCCAGTTGGTTCTTTCTTTGTTAGCTCAGTTTCTAGGGTTGGATGCTGATTTGTGGGTGACTGAAGTCCAATTAGGTCTACTCTTTAGGATTAGCATCAGTTTGGCCAGGTCTGAAAATGGGCTTATCCCACCCCTGAGGTTTGATGATTTTTTGGCAAAAAAGATACATGTACAGTTAAGCAATTTTCTGAGTACTAGGTTTTTTAGATATCAGACCTAGTTGATGAAAATGATTATGTACAACAGCACCGGGAGCCGACATTTCTCCTCACTGCTTGAGACCGATGTTCTGGTAGATAATGTTTTCAATTATTTGAACTATGTTTTGCCCCCTGTTTATAAAATCATTTTTGGGGAAGAATTGCCTAGAGTGATACCTGGAATGAAAACAATGATGCAGTTGAAGGACAAACTGGCTGTCAGTGACTGGTTTTTGTTGAAAGAAGCTACAATTATTAGGTTGTAGGGTTTTGTGCATGAGCCTTACGTTCTACCCACTTTTTTGAGATTATGGATCTTTGCTCTTGAATTTATCAGACAGAAATTGGCCCTGGAGGAGGTGCAGTTCATGAAGCATAAAAAGAGCACAGATGTGAAATGTCCTTGGAAGGTAGGGCCTTTCATTGTGAAGAATAAAGAAGCTTTGTTAGAGGTGGAAGAGTTATTGAAGTTGCTAGGGTTCAAAAAAGACACGGCCATCAAATATGACCCCTTGTATATAATTTCCAAGAGAAGGAAAGAATGTAACCTCAGTGTTTTGAGCATACAGAACTAGAAGGGGTGTTGAAGGGGTGAAATTTGTTATGTTGGAGGAAGCAGTGGAGACACAGGGAGGAGATACCATGATTTTCAATTTAATAATGGATTTAGATCAAGTGCCAGACGCCATGGAGGTTGGCTGAAAAAGAGACTTAGAAGAAGTCATGGATATGGATACTGAAGAAGGTAATATAGACAAGAGGCCTAAATTAGAAGTACAGGATGAGTTAGTTGTTGCAGCTATTCAAGCCAATTCAATTGCTTCCCCAACTAAAGATGAGCTAGTTGTTGCAGCACCTCAAGAAGAATTGACTGTCCAAATGGATATTGGAGGGGTAGATGATGAGGAGTCTTCGGCTCCTAAGATCCAGATTGTAGAATACAAGTTTCAAGATGTTCAAGAGGGAGACGTTGGTAATAAGTTTCGGTCCAAGGCAGACCTCTGTGAACAATAATATCAAAACAAGCGAGCCTCGACCCAGAGGCTATTTGATTCAATGCCTATAGCCAGAGGTTTGTCTAAGACTTCCTTGATGACTAGCAAAAGTATTAATGATAACATCTTAAACTTAGCAGTATTGATGAAGGATGGAGTGACCGAGACAAGGATCAATTGGCAAAAGATACCAGTACCAGATAAAATCCAGTTTCACAAGCAGGTCAGCGATCTTGTGTATGATGATTTTGTGAAAGCAGCATTGGAAAGCGACAACTTGCTGGTTACCGTGAAAAAGTTAGGAAACCAATTAAAGCAGCAGAAAAGTGAAAACCGAGCTCTTCAAAATCAGGTCAAAAAGGTACAATCTGACCTAGTTATAAGTGATGGTGGTGGTAAAAGCATGAACAAGCTATTGGTGGAGAAAGACAAGCTGATTCTTAAACTACAGAAGAAGGAAAAGGCTCCAAATATCCGGCTAATCGAACCTCCCAAAGAGACAAACTTTGAAACACAAAAAGAAGACTTGTCTAAGGAAATAAGTGAATGCAAAGCAGAATTACTGAAGTTTGCAGAGAAGGAAGATAACTAGAAAAAGAGAGAATAAGCTTAGAAAAGCAGCTTGATGATTTGAAAACTAACTTGTCCAATTTGGACATGCGGCCTACAAATTCGAACCAAACTAGGGAAAGCAATGGTACCAAAAATCTTGTGCAAGCTATGTCTCACGTTAGCCTGAAAGATGTGGAAATCAAGGAGCTGAGTGAAAAAGCCCAAAGGTTGGAAGAAGAGAGTAGTAAAAATAAAGAAGAGCTAAAGGTCCTCCAAAAGAAGCACAAAGAATTAATTGACATCAATAAAAAGCTCACTCATGAGATTACCGGGCAGGCCGCTTTACAAGGGTGCAGACATTTGGTGTGGGACTAGATCACTAAAGAAGCTGATAACATTAGACCCTATTTGGAGTTCATGAGATTAAAAGAGAAAACCATTAGTGATGCTCTAGAAGGTTGTGAAGTTGCAAAGGAGACCCTAATCTAGAGGCCTAAAGAAACGGCACTAAGTGCTACCACTTTCCTGAATGGTCTATCTGAAGAAGAAAGGATTAAGCTGAATATTGGGAACCGGATCACAACACTTGCAGCGGAACGAAGGGTCTTGGGAAAATATGCGCACATTGAGAGTGTGGAAGCTAAAGTCGAACAAATGAAAGGACAAGTGGCAGAGTTCAAAGGGTTGTTTGATAAGCTGGTTCAAATGGGATTACCTTTATTCTAGAAGGGTGACCGGGAGCTAATCTCCCATAGTGCTTATAAAAACTTACAATGGGCGATAAGGATGGACCATACAAAGTTCAAACGTCTAAACTAGCTCCTTATAGGCAAGGCTCTGATGGATTTGGTCGAAGAGGACTTTGAAATATTGAATAGGTTGATCGCCATTGGCGAAAGGCTTCCCCCATTTTCCTACGCAGAGCATATCGAGATACGAGTGATGGTAAAGGAAATGGTAGACTATGACCTCCCACCTGCAGACCAATGGGCTAATGTACAAAAGTATAGCAGGTCGTTATACTATCTTCGTCTTCCACAGTGATATTTGACTTTTTATAGTTGTTGATGCTTGTTTGGAATCAAAGACTTATAAGAAACTTTCCTATTTTTGAGAAATTTGTAATATTCTTTGAGGCGACTATATAAATAGCCAGTTGGAACTATTATTTTACTATCTTTACTTTTTTACTTGAAGTAAATGTGACTTAGTAAGAATACCGATGGATTGTAAGAAAGCAGTGAGGCCAGTTTCTACCTGTTTTTTGTTTTGTTGTGATAGTGGCAAAACAACCTGAATGAGGTGTCACTCCGATATGACTATTTTTGGTTTAGATGAGTTGAGCAAGAGGACTCCCGACATCTATATATGCAATGTAATAGAATGATAAATGGTTGAAAACTTTTATGGGAATTTTTTGTGTATTGTTCTGTAAGACATTTTGAGCTATATTTTGAATAAAGATTTGCAGAGCTGAGCCGATGTTTTCAGGGATTCTTGTGTAACTGGTCTTGTAGTCTGTTCTTTCTTTTTCTATTTGAATTATGTATCTCGCATTGTTAATTCCAGTCTGTAACGTTCTTTCATACTTGGTGCAGTGTGATAGCTAAGTAGAATTCATAGAAATTATGCTCTACTTATCTTTTTTCAAGTATTCCACCATTACTTCTCTGCTAAAACTAATATAGGATTCATCATTGTATGCCTTATGTCAGTGGATTGTTTCTTTCTCTTCTGTTTCACCAATTAAAATCACTTTGACTACGAGCTGTTTACTATCTCGCCCCTGTGTTAATGCATTTGTGAAGCATTTGTAAATGAATTTTCAGAGTTTGTTTAAATGTGACTCCATTGCCCAAATAGATATTCATATGTTTCAGCCAAGCTACGTTTAAACCATTTTGTTTTCCAATAGAAATCTGATCTTCTATATTGTTGTAATTGAATATCTTGAATGATGAATGCTAGTGTATGTTTTCATTGTTGACACCTTTGATTATTCCAGTCTTTCATAAATCCGTAGAGAGAGCCCTCTCAGACTAAGCTAGGTCAGTAGCTTAAGTCTAAAGATTGGTTAGTGGTTACCCCAGTTTTCCCTCTCCCACAACCTAGGGGTCATTTTGGGTGTTAACAAATTGGCATCGTTACCGGGGACATGATTACTTTATTATCCCTAGAAGAACGACAAAGAATTCTGAAGATTCGACGAAAAGAGAGATCCCTGCGGGCGAACAGAGATTTCCAATTTTCTAGAGGGTTGTGCAATTTGTCCCTCGTGACTCCACTCATAAAGATCCACATTCAAGAAAGACTCCACTTGGGAAGATCGATGTGCCAAGTTCATTTTTGAAGAGATCTCGAGACAGGAATCCTGGCCTCAAGAAGGAGCCATACGAGAGGTAATCCTATTTCCATAATTTTGTTAAGTGTGGAAAATCCAGAAATAATACTTAGACATAAGACTAGAAAGGACAAGGCTAATACTTCCAACCTTAAAAGAATCAGGTCTAGAGAAGAGGTACCTGTTTTACAAGAATTGGATATAGAGATAGATATCGGGAAACCTTTGGCAAAATCAAGATATGAATCTTATCTAAATCTGGGTCAAGAAGGTTTGAATGCCCCTAAATCCTATTTGTTAGATCCTGTCTGGCTTCAGTTACAAAATATTATCAAAGCAGAAAGAGCTATAGCTGGTTCTCAAGTCCCTCAACCCAATACCACAATTCCTGCAGGTAATTCTACCCTGAATATTCATCCCCAAGCTCAGAATCCACCTAGACCCATGGCTTCTAGATTCGCACCATTGGCCCTGCCAGCCACTTTGCATGACCTCCCTCAGAACTACGCCCATAGAATTGTCTCTTATGATGGAGAAGGGGGTTTTTCTGCCAAGCAGCATGTAGACAGATTTGAATATTTCATTGATTTGGAGGAAGTAGACCATGATCATGCTAAGATGAGGTTACTTGCTCAAAGTCTATTTGGAGAACCCAAGAAATGGTTCAGACAATTGCCGAATGATTCTATAAATGATTTTGCAGCCTTTAAGATCCTGTTCTTAGAGAGATGGGAAACGATAGGGAGCCCTGCCCTAGTCTTGTCCCAGTATAACCACCTGAAGAAAGGAGGTTTTAAATCAGTCCATGAGTTTTATGCTAGGTTTATGAAAGCCTGTAATTCTATTCCAGATGACCTAAAACCCTCAGTAGGAATTGCGAATCTCCACTACGCAGATGCCTTTGATGAAGACTTCTCATGCACGTTAAGAGAGAGGAAATCTGCCACCCTGCCTGCTATGCTGAAAGATGCAGCAGAAGTGGAAGCCAACATGATGGCTTCGTGGAAAATGAAAGGGAAAACAGAAGTAGATAAAAAGAAGCAAGAAAACCAAACCCCGGCCTCCTCCTCCTCTAGTGATGCCAAGTTTGATACTATGATGAAAACCATGGAAAAGTTGATGGATAGGTTAGCCATGGAAAATAAACCTCCTGCTAGGGAACAACCCAAAAATCAGATAAGAAATACTAACTTTAGAAGGCCGCCCCCTCCAAGAAATCTAAGAAATCAAGAAGACCACCAGATGAGGTCTCCTTTCACTGAAAATTTGGTGGATGAGGAAGGATCTGAGGAGCCTATTGGAGACCAAATCCATCTCTTTGACACTCTAGACCATGAAATACATTTGACCCAAAGCGAGCATGACTTTTTCAACATGGGGAATGCTGGTAAGGTTGTTGAATTTGATTATAAGCAGTACCAAATGGGTTACATGAATGCTATGGATGATATTCAAAGGAAGATGAAGTTAAGGAGCAAGGAGATACCGATTAGTGAAGGGAATGCTGCCCATGTTCAGTCTTCCAAGATTCAGCAGAATATGGAGAAATTAAAGGAAAAACAGCCAGAGGTTGCTACACAGAAAACCTTAGAAGATAAGGGACAGCATTCTAAAGAAGGTAGGCAGCCATAAGTCACTGAAGTAGGGAAGCTAGCTTCAACATTCAACTTGAAGGCTGAACTGTCTAAAGGAAAGATCTATATCCCCTTAAATGAGCTGTTAAGAAACAATGAATATAGGGAAGAGATAAATAGCCTTGTAAAGGGGCAGACAAAAAGTACGCAGGACATGTTGGAAGTGACACATGATGCCCCCACTATAATCTTTGGTTCCAAGATGGAAGAGCTAGATGATGAAGAAGTCCCTCCATTTTATTTGAGTTTGAATATCCATGATAAGTTATTACACAACGCCCTGATAGATTCTGGGGCTTCACAGAACTTGATGCCAAAGTCAACGGTAGACCAATCGGGATTAGAAGTCACCAGACCCTACAAAGACCTATATTCTTTTGATTCTAGAAAGGTACCATGTCTGGGTATAATTAAAGATGTGGTAGTAACCCTTTCCTAGATCACAGCAAAGAGCATCATGATGGATATAGTAGTGGCTGATTTCCCTGTTAAGTTTGGGATGTTGTTATCAATATCCTGGGTAAAAAAGTTGAAAGAGACCATGCAGATGGACTTATCTTATGCCACTATACCACTTTTTGGAAGTAATAGGAAGCTATACAGAGAGAAAATAATGGCTTACATGGTCAGCAGTGATGACAAACCTAAAAATCACCCCATATTTGTTTTAAACACAGACGTAGGTTTCGCTATCCTTTTCAATGATGGTCCACATACTGATCCTGTGCCCCCATTTTTCCACGAAGTCGAGGAAGACAAGAAGTTTGCAGCAAGGCATGAGGAATCAGAGGGGCAGAAAAATGAAGAAGGATTGTGGAAGATGTACTTTGATGGATCACTAAGCAAGAATGGTGTTGGTTCCAGAGTCTGGATTATACCTCCCAATCAAGAGTCCAGAGATTTGTCATACAAGCTAACTTTTGAGTGTACTAATAATGTAGCTGAGTATGAAGCTTTACTCTTGGGAATAAGAGCTTTGAAAGATTTGGGGGAAAAAAGGATACATGTTTTTGGAGATTCAGAATTGTTGGTCAATCAAGTAAATGACAGCTATCAGGAAAAACACCCCAGGATGAGGGCCTATAGGAATGAAGTTTGGGAACTTTTTCACCGAACAAAAGATCTAGGTGATCCTGAGATTTGAAAATCGGGTGGGGGACTCTTTGGCCACCACTGCCGGTGGTTTTAAAACTCCTATTTTTTCTCAAGAAAAGTATGAGGTAGAAGTGGTGAATAGGCCCTCTATCCCAGACAATGCTAAATACTGGCAAGTATTCGAAGATGATTTACAAATCAATAGATTTTTGGAATTGTCTAACGAGTTTGCTAATATTCAGATTGATGCTGAAAATGAGAAGATAGAAGGATCGATAGACCAAGAGCAATCAGAGGGAGAAGACAGAGAAGGTAAACAATGGAAAAACATGTTGGGTGGTAAAGATATCATTCAATTGAAAAATAGTTATATCCCCAAAGGATTGATACCCCTGGAAAGGTTGTTTGACCAAAATGATGTGACAAAAAACCCGAAGTTTGAACCCCCTAAAGAGGCAGTAGAGGACCAAAACTTGGGCACTAATGAAGAGCCTCGAATGGTAAACTTGTCTAAGAAAATATTTCTTGAAAAGAAGGAGCGATACCTAGAGTTGATGAAGAAATATGCCGCTGCATTTGCATGGAGTTATGAAGAACTGAAGGAATGTGATACCTCCATAATACAACATTCTATTCCAATCAAACCAAGAGAAAAACCTTTCAAGCAAAAGTTGAGGAGGATAAACCCTAACCTGGTGCCTATGATAGAAAAAGAGATTAGAAGATTATTTAATGCAAAAATCATTGTCACCTTGAGATTCTCTCAATGGATAGCAAACCTGGTTCCTGTAAGGAAGAAGAATGGCGAAATTAGAATATGTATAGATTTCAAGAACCTGAAAAGAGCTTCATTAAAGGATAATTACCCCCCACCTAAAATGGAGCATATCTTACGAAGGGTAGTAGGGGCAAAAAGGATCTCTACTATAGATGGTTTCTCCGGGTACAATCAAATCAAGGTCTGTCTCGAAGATCAAGAGAAGACTGCTTTCACCACTCCTTGGGGTACCTTCATGTATGCTAAGATGCCTTTTGGGCTGATGAATGCAGGAGCTACTTTCCAGTGGGCAATGGACATAGCATTCCCTGAAGAAAAGGATAAGTTCGTGGTTCTATACATGGACGACATAACAGTGTACTCAAAATCTGATGAAGAGAACCTAAAGCATTTGGAACAAGTTTTTAAGAAATGTATGAAATACGGTATTTCCCTTAATCCTAAGAAATCACATTTTGAATTAGAAGAAGCTAAGCTCTTGGGTCACATCATTTCCAAGGGAGGTATCAAGATCAATCCTGAAAGGGTTAGTGCTATCCAGAAAGTTGGAGAGCCAAGGAACAAAACAGAGGTGCAGTCTTTCATTGGGCAAGTGGGTTTTCTAAGAAGATTTATTCCCAGTTTTACCGAAATCATGATGAGTATTACAAAGAGGAAGGAAAATCAGGTTAAGTGGAATGCGGAAGCAAGAGATTCATTTAAGGGAATTAAGAATGTTATCACCGAAGCCCCGGTATTAGCCAGTCCATATTTTTCTAAAGATTTTTTGATTATTTCCTACGCTTTTGAGCACACTATGGTAGGGGTACTGTTACAGAAAAATGCCCAGGATGTTGAACAACCAATTGCCTTTTTCAGTAGAGTACTGAGAGATGCAGAATTAAAATATGATATCATGGAAAAGAAGACCTACACCCTAATTAAGTCACTGAAATATTTTAGGGTTTATATCCTACATTCACACATCATTGCTCATGTCGCAAACAGTGTTATGAGGGGTATACTCACCCAAGAAGATGTAGAAGGAAGAAGAGCTAAATGGATTGTTGTATTGCTCGAATACGACCTAGACATACAACCCACCAAACTGATAAAGGGGCAAGGGTTAGCAAAGTTAATGACCAAGGCCAACTGTGATTCTCTGCAACTGAACTTCTT
This sequence comes from Larix kaempferi, assembly GCA_027924585.1. Classification (NCBI taxonomy): domain Eukaryota; kingdom Viridiplantae; phylum Streptophyta; class Pinopsida; order Pinales; family Pinaceae; genus Larix; species Larix kaempferi. The sequence goes on along the minus strand of BSBM01000779.1, from coordinate 10,477,798 downwards.
ACAAGGGTTTTCAAATCATCTAGATATGGGAGTGTGAGTGAGGCCATAATTCTCTGCATCCTCTCGGTATGCGGACATTGTGTATGCATTAAAAAACTTGCAAGCTCCTCTGGGATTGAGCAAAAGAAGGGCTAGAGCTATGAAACTAAAAGCTACGAAATACTGTATTATGAATCAATTCCTATATTGGAAGGACCTTGGAGGTGTGCTGCTGAATTGCTTACTTGAGGAAGAAGTTAAACACACAAATGAGGAGTTTCACAAGGGTGACTATGGCTTCCACCATTAATGGAAGGTGACAGTCAACAAAATCCCGAGGGGTGGTTTCTACTGGCCTACCATGTTTTCAAATGTATACAAAGAAACAGTTGTTTGTCACCAATGCCATATTTTTGAAGGAAAAAGAAAGGTCATTTCACTACCCCTTCACCCTGTCATAGTAGAATCACCCTTCCAATAGTGGGGTTTAGACTTCATTGGGGAGATAAATCCTCACTCCTTAGGGAAACATAGATGGATATTGAAAGCCACTAACTATTTCACTAAGTGGATAGAAGCCATACCAACTAGGAGGGCTATCGAAGGCGTTATCATGGATTTTCTGGAAGACAATATCATGTCAAGATTCGAATGTCCTAAAAGAATAGTGACAGACAACGCACCAGCATTTTGTTCTAATAAAATGATAAATTTTTTCCATAAATACCATATCAGTCTGAATCATTCAACAACATACTACCCTCAGGGAAATGGACTAGCAGAATCATCCAACAAAAGTCTAGTAAGAATCATAAAGAAGCTATTGGAGGATAACAAGAGAGCTTGGCACACAAAGCTGAAATATGCCCTGTGGGCCAATAGAATAAGTACAAAGAGGGCCATTGGGATGTCCCCTTTCCAGCTGGTATATGGAGCCGAAGTGGTTTTTCCATTTTCTATGGGATTGCCGGTTATGAGGTTGCTGCAGGGGATAGAGGAAGAACCAAACCATATGCATAGGAGGGTAAACAAGATAGTCGAACTAAATGAGTTAAGAAGTAATCCCTATGACAAAGTGTAGGGGAACCAAGAAAAGATAAAGAATTCCTTTGACAGAAAAGCAAAAGAAGATCAATTTCAGGTAAATGACCTGGTCCTGAAGTGGCACGCTCCGAGGGAAGATAAACATGGGAAATTTGACCATATGTGGACAGGTCCCTATATTATTGCAGCAAACCGAGGAGAAAATTCTTTTATCCTGGAGCACCAAGATGGGTCTGCCTGGTCGGGGGGTCCAGTCAATGGAAGGTTTTTCAAGCATTACCTGTCCTAAGAGAAAGTAGGTAACCCATGTACCATAGCTTGTATATATGTATATATATATTTTCAATTTTGCACATTTGTTTTAGGGTTTTTAACGGTGAAACCAGAAGGACTTGAAGCCCAAAGTGAAGGCCCTAAGGTCTGGAAGGGGAAGCCATGTTTCATGTTTGAATTTTCAGCATGGCTAAGAAAACAGGCGTAGTCTCACTTTCTAAAGAAAATTTTCAACCTAGGGTTTGCAGAAACTGCCCAATGGATCAAGCACTTAGTCTATGGATTTCTTTGCTACCACACTAGGAGGATAGCATCCCTGGTTGGAGCTAGTTGTTAGCACCTATATATTTTTTGCTCTTTTACAGCATAAAGAGCTACACGTGAAAGAGGGAAGGTCAGACAACTACCTGAGAAAAAAATCTTGAAGTGATCTCCATCGGTAATGGCCAGGTGCTAAGGCAGGAGACAGAATGGTCTAGAAGGGTCCAATGTAATAAAGGGGCTAATGTCAAGGGCTAAGTATTAATAGGAAAAAAGAATAACTTAAGATAAATGGAGAAATAACCTAAAACCTATAGTCCTTGGGAAAATTTATGAAAGATTAAATGTCTTACAGATTGGCACTGTTGGTCAGGAGTGGGAGTAAAATATACGGTTTCAAATGGACCATCGCATGGCCAATTCACGAGGAAGAAAGGGAATATGAGAATGCGATGGGGCAGAGCCCACCGGAAAGGTGTCGGTTTAGGAGCGCGTTGCAAAGAGGAAAGAGCAGTGAACGATGCCTGGTTAGGTGCATGCGATTGTGGGGACATATACAAAGATCTACGGTGGAGATGATCTTTTCGAGATCCAATGGTTTGGGTTTACTTACCGAAAGAAGGGCCTGAGTCTCCAACAGATCTACGATTCGATTGGAAAGAAGAGTCAGATCAACGGCTGGTGGGAGTCTGAAATGCACAGGGTATAATAGGGGAGACCCCACCAGCATACGAAAAATCTAAAGGCTAAGTCGAGTATGAGGACTCACCATAGATACACATCTGAGAAAAAATGGATGGCCCTCATACATCGTCGCGTCAAGAAGTAGCATGATGAATAGCGGTAGGGTAGATGCGATGGAACAGGTCCCGCCGGAGAGGTGTCAACTCCACAACTTGTCGCATAGAGAAAGGGTGATATGGGAGAAGCTTTTTAGGTGCATGCGATGCTACCCCTTAGATGCATACAAATGAGATCAACGGCCCAGATGAAGGTTAGCGGAGATGATCCAATGGTGGAAATGGATAGGTTGTCAAATCAATAGGTAAAAGGAAACTCAGATCCAACGATGGAAAATAAGCATGTGAGAATTCAACGGTCAAGATCAAAGGACAACTAGCCAAAGAGACCAGGGGTTATGAAACCTGGTTATATATATAAGGACGCCCGTGAGAGTTCACATTTGTTCCGGAAGCCTATCAAAGTCAGGGAGCCTCTCGGCATGTGGAAGACGACGAAGGAGATAGAGCCTTCAACAGGGTGCATGCAGGGCTTCCAAAGTGACATGTAGGGTCTGTAACCACCATTCTCTTAAAAATCTAAGTCTTTTATAGTCATAAGATGACGGAAGAAGAAGATTATACCAGTTCTAGGGTTAAGATAACCCTGGAAGATAGAGATGTAGATGTATTTGACACATGCATTCGGCTCCCAGTTCCAGAAATTAAGAATAGACTGGAAACCTTGCATGAACAGGGACTGGATATCCATGGAGTCTTTAGGTCATCATTCATTTTCTTTTGCCTTGACTAGGTGTTCTCTTTTTTTGAGTTTGTAGTGTGGTTTTCTTCTAATTACTTAGAACCTCAAAGAGTAATTATGGATGCCCGTATGTCCAAAGTCATCTGTAATATAGATGCGTAAGCCGTTAGGGATTCCTTTTTCATTCCAGAGTCTTAGTACCAAGAGTTGGAGAGTTTTTCTGAAGAGTCGGTGGTTTCCTTGTACTGCCAAATTAGCCCCGAAATCCGTCAAGCCTTCTTAGCCACATGCCTAAAACCCAACTCCAAAATCTCCGAAGAACCCTACCCCCTAAATGTCAGCCTTTTTTATGACAATTCCTAGTTGGTTCTTTCTTTGTTAGCTCAGTTTCTAGGGCTGGATACTAATTTGTGGGTGACTGAAGTCCAATTAGGTCTACTCTTTAGGATTAGCATCAGTTTGGCCAGGTCCAAAAGCAGGCTTATCCCACCCTTAAGGTTTGATGAATTTTTGGTGGAAAAGATACATGTACAGTTAAGCAATTTCCCAAGTACTAGGTTTTTTAGATATCAGACCTAGTTGATGAAAATGATTATGTACAGTAGCACCGAGAGCCCACATTTCTCCTCACTGCTTTAGACTGGTGTTCTGGTAGACAATGTTTTCAATTATTTGAACTATGTTTTGCCCCCTGTTTATAAAATCAGTTTTGGGGACCGGATCATTAAAGAAGCTCAGAACTTTAGACCCTATTTGGAGTTCATGAGAGTAAAACAGAAAACCATTAGTGACGCTCTAGAAGGTTGTGAACTTAAAAAGGAGACCCTAATCCAGAGGCCTAAAGAAACGACACTAAGTGCTATCACTTTCCTCAATGATCTATCCGAAGAAGAAAGGATTAAGCCGAATATTGGGAACCGGATGACAACACTTGTAGCAGCACGAAGGGTCTTGGGAAAATATGCGTAGATTGAGAGTGTGGAAGCTAAAGTCAAAGAAATGAAAGGACAAGTGGCAGATTTCAAAGGGTTTTTCGATAAGTTGGTTCAAATGGGATTACCTTGATTCTGGAAGGGTGACCGGGAGCTAATCTCCCATAATGCTTATAAAAACTTACTGTGGGTGATAAGGATGGACCATACAAAGTTCAAATGTCTGAACTAGCTGCTTATAGGAAAGGATTTGATGGAGTTGGTTGAAGAGGACTTTGAAATCTTGAATAGGTTGATCGCCATTGGCGAAAGGTTTCCCCCATTTTCCTACGCAGAGCATATCGCGATATGCGTGATGGTAAAGGAAATGGTAGACTATGACCTCCCACCTACAAACCAATGGGATAATGTAGAAAAGTATAGCAGGTCACTATACTATCTCCATCTTCCACAGTGATATTTGACTTTTTATAGTTGTTGATGCTTGTTTGGAATCAGAGACTTCTAAGAAACATTCCTATTTTTGAGAAATTTGTAATATTCTTTGAGGAGGCTATATAAATAGCCAGTTGGAACTATTATTTTACTATCTTTACTTTTTTACTTGAAGTAAATGTGACTTAGTAAGAATACCGATGGATTGTAAGAAAGCAGTTAGGCCAGTTTCTACCTGTTTTTTGTTTTGTTGTGATAGTGGCAAAACAACCTGAATGAGGTGTCACTCCGATATAACTGTTTTTGGTTTAGATGAGTCGAGCAAGAGGACTCCCATCATCTATATATGCGATGTAATAGAATGATAAATGGTTGAAAACTTTTATGGGAATTTTTTGTGTATTGTTCTATAAGACATTTTGAGCTATATTTTGAATAAAGATTTGCAGAGTTGAGCTGATGTTTTCAGGGATTCTTGTGTAACTGGTCTTGTAATCTGTTCTTTCTTTTTCTATGTCAACTATGTATCTCTCATTGTTAATTCTAGTCTGTAACATTCTTCCATACTTGGTGCAGTGTGATAGCTAAGTAGAATTCATAGAAATTATGCTCTACTTATCTTTTTCCAAGTATTCCACCATTACTTCTCTGCTAAAACTAATATAGGATTCATCATTGTATTCCTTATGTCAGTGGATTGTTTCTTTCTCTTCTATTTCACCAATTAAAATCACTTTGACTACGCGTTGTTTACTATCTCGCCCCTGTGTTAATGCATTTGTGAAGCATTTGTAAATGAATTTTTAGAGTTTGTTTAAATGTGACTCCATTGCCCTAATAGAGATTCATATGTTTTAGCCAAGCTACATTTAAACCATTTTGTTTCCTAACAAAAATATGATCTTCTGTATTGTTGTAATTGAATATCTTGAATGATGAAAGTTGGTGTATGTTTTCATTGTTGACACCTTTGATTATTCAAGTCTTTCATAAATCCGTAGAGAGAGCCCTCTCAGACTAAGCTGGGTTAGTAGCTTAAGTCTAAATATTGGTTAGTGGTTATCCCAGTTTTCCCTCTCCCACAACCTAGGGGGTGATTTTAAGTGTTAACAACTGAAAACAAGTATGTACTGATCTGGTTGTCCTATAGAACGATTGAACCGAACGAATTTGGGACTACCTCATTCCTCCCAACCTTGACCATGAACCGTTCCTGGTTCACTAATAGATCCCCCCGTGTTGGTTACAACATGCGCTAGGAAAATAGAGGACCTAGGGAAAACTGCTGATAATAATCACATCTTGGAGATAATAAGCTCCTTCAGTTCTGTGGGAAAATTCTCCTCTCTTACCATAAGAGAATGATAGAAGAAAAAGATGATCCCTCACTTTGGGAATTGTCCTTCTTTATATAGATGAAATTTTGGAATATAGCTATTAAGTTAATAATATTATTTATAATATTAACTCTAGTTTTAATCTAAATTTTGAATTATAATATATGTAAAGAATATTTTAATTAATTCTCACTCCTATTTTATCTAGGAATTTTAACTTGTTCCTTAATTATTTGTTTTAAAGGAACCTTCATATTTTATTTACTTTGTTTACAACTATGTGTTTGTATTAATTTAGATCATAACCTTTCCTTTATATGCAATATAAATAAATACCTTATGCATATATGTTATGCATACTTTTTATACATAATTTATATATATAATATAAATAATATCTTATGCATACTATTTCTACATGAATGAGACTTCTTTTATAAATAATCAACTTGATTATTTATTTAATTAAATAGTATAATAATTCTTTGATAATTATTTAATACAAGGTCCAACCTTTGGACATGGTCTTTTTGGTAGGTTTGGATAGTTGGCTAGGTTAGGTAACTTTAGGTCCCTCTTACATGTTGGATTCCCTCGTTTAACATGATAGTTCTCGCAGTCCTTGATGGGAGATAGAAATGATTCATTTAACCTAGTAAATAATTGTGATGGATAGTAGTGCTATTCAGAGTCTTCTCGACTCAACACTTTTAAGATCAAGTAACCCCGAGTGCTCTTTAGAGCTTTCGCTCAACACTCTCACATGGGCGTTATGCTAGTGTAATTCCAGACCATCTCGCTCAACACTAGTACTAGAATGTGTTTGTGAAGCACATCTAGAAATACAAATGGCCTCGAATCTGGTATTTATTATCAAGCTTGGAGTGCTCCACGGCTTATGCCCAACACTCTATGTACATCGGAGCTTACACCGAGTACATAATAAAATTCCTCTATGTGCATCAGGGGTTTATGCCCAACACATAACAAAAGTTCTCTATGTGCATCGAGGGTTACGCCTAGCACATAGGTCATCCATGCTCTCCATAGCTTATGCTCAACAAATCATAAGAGTCAATCTTGCATAATAAGACTGCACAATATAATCAAATAAAATCTTAGTAAATTAGGGCTTATACCCACATCTCATGATAAACATCAATCAAGTACACCGAGGCTTTCATGCCCAATACATAACAATAAATCTGCATCAGTCAGGGTCCATGTTCAAATATAAGTACATCATAAATAAATCATATGCATTGGGGCTTACACCCTATATATAACATAAACATAATCAGTCAAAATTCGGGATATTACATCCCTCCCCGCTTAGAACAACACCGTCTTGGTGTTCTAGGGACTAGAAATTAAACTCATGAAACAAGGCGGGGTAAGAGCCTCTTTCATCGTGGGTTTCTTTCCCTATGTATCTTCATAAATTCAAAACTTCTCAATTCAAGATTTTATTGGAATTGCCTGAATCCCCTTACCTAGAGTAACTTCAATTACTGTTAGTCGTATGACATATAATCATAATCATCGCATTGTTGGTCACGCTTTGGCGTCTCTTGATTTTTTTTTGTACCTTTACTTTTCCAAAAACAGCACAAGTTGTTTCTAGTGTTTCATCATACGACACATTTATTTATATGATTTTCCAAAATCAGTTAGAATATAAGTAGAAATTTTCCCTTTGCAACAAAATGCATGTAATCAGTTTTAGCACATAGTAATAATTCTTGTTGCCACAAAATGCATATGATCAATCCTTAGAACATAAACGATAGTTTTTTCCTTTGCAACAAAATGTATATAGTCAGTCTAGGATATAAGTAATAACCTTTCTTTGCACACAATTGCATATGGTTCACTTCAGAAATAAAAACATAACTTTTCTTTTGCACATAATTGCCCATGGTTCACTTCGGAAACCAGAAATAGCTTTTCTTTTGCACATAATTTCATATGTTTCACTTCAGAAATAAGAAATAACTTTCTTTTGCAAACAACACGGATATCCTCAGTTCTATAGCATATGTAATAATTTCTCCTTTGTAAACAAAAATGCATATAATCCATTTTAGTACATGAGGAAATAATTTTCCCTTTGCTCATTTATAATGTTGCCTTTTCATGGCAGCTCTTTTTAGGGTTTGATCTCCTTGTAACCTATATACCTGTGCTTCATACATGATCCTAATCTTAGATAATATTTTAAGTTTCTAGGTGCCACACTTCTTTTCCAAGTACCCTTAGTCATTCTCTACTTGCTTTGTCCTTGGAAATGAAAACATATTAATGTTCATAGCGTGAACTGCGTATGAAAATAACATATGCAAAATCTAAGCATACCATGCATACATATATACAACATGATCATACACAACTCTGGGTGTGTTTAGAGTATACTAGCTCCATAATCAAATATGATTTGTTAAACTTGGTGTTCCTGAGCATCACCTTACGTAAGTTTTGCTAGATTAGTCTAATAGTAGTCTAAGGGGTTACTGATGCTCCAGAGTTTTTACCCCAACATTATTTTAATCGCCAGGTGTCTAAGTGCTCCATAACTTTTACTGGTCAAATCTTACTCTTTGAGAGTTTCCAGAGCTTTTTACTGCTCAATACTAATAAATATTTTGTTATTCTAGGTGATCCCTCGTGTATTTATTAAGCACTTACGTAAGTTTCTTATTTTTATTACCAAAAGTAGGGTAGTTACAAGGTCTGTTTATTATCCCATCCTGTAGGTTTGTCAAAAAGTTTGCACATGCGAAGTAAGCATGTCATGAATCAAATCATAATTTGAAAACTTGTAGTTGTAATAGTACTAACATATACTTATGTAGGTATTTCAGCCTGGGAGCATAAGACACGACTATGACATTTTATATCGGACCTATTCCAGTGGTCATGATGAATACCTTTTCAAGGATTTGGGGCTATATAAAATGGTGCAGTCCAAGACTGTTTATGTGTGTTTGGAGGTTTCTTCCCAACCCAACATTAGGTCCTATTAATATTTTCAATATTTGGTTTAACACCCTAGGTTTATTTTAAACATGTTAAACATCTTTCTAAACCAAACAGGGTACTCCTAGTATCTTGTAACAAGCATGCGTAAATTATTTCAACAAGTTTTAATTTCTTAAGTTGAGTTTTATGCAGATGTCATTAATTTCACCTAACATTTCTCATAATAGGATTTTGTTTCCTTCTCTAAACAGATTATTTTATTCATGCAGATGACCATTATTAGTCTAGTTGTAATCAATCGTCCTGCTACATTTTTATTTTTTTTAAACAGTTATACCATTATTACCCCATGTATTACTCTCGGTTCACAAGGGTTTGGTGAATTCCTTTGCACCCATATTCACCCTTTACTTACAATTTTCTTCACACATGTTATTATATCATAACCTCTTGTTCATCATACATTTATTAAGTTTCTATTTTGCTTGTCTATAAACATATTGTTTTCCCACAATCAATCTCTTGTGTTATTGCATTTACCTCTTTTCCTACAAGTATAGTCAGAACCAGATCCAGACATATCTTTTTCCTATCAATAATTTAAGCATAGGCTATACCTTGCTAATATTTACACTCTTAGTACTGTTATTGGTAATTAAACAACTTTCCCGAAAATTCTTTTTGTGATTCATCTTGTGACTTCTGGGTGTGTAACCGTGTCGTGCATAAATACTTTGTAGTTTTACTATGAAACTCTAATGTCTTTCAATTCTCCTATTTGTATTTTTTTAGTACTCTTAATATACAATGCAATTACCCATATTATATGGTAATCACATAATAATCATACCCACTGCTTCAGAATTCTATGACCAAACACCACATTTAACTACTCCTGTCGAGTTTCTCTGACTCTCCTTAGGTTTCTCTATTTTTCTTATGTGTCACTAGTATTGTAATATATAAATATTTCTAGTTCGTGCTTTTGACACTAGGTATCCGAATGGTTTAAACCTCCTATAACTCTCTATACTATCGCCTAACTGCATGCTCTGACTTGCTACTCATGCAAGAGGATAATTTATTTCTATCGCTACCAAAATATTGCGTACAACCTATTCATCATAGTTTCGAATCTCGGAGTTTATTTTATGTTTCTTTGGTACTTATGATCTATGGCGCAACATCTGTGAGCACTTGTTTTCAATTTACTAAAGATCAATGCATTCTGATGTATCTAGCTAGTCCTGGTAAGTTCTTTTTGGAAAATATTTTCATGCCCATATCAGTTATGACTTTTATCATAGGTTTTAAGTATTTCTTATAAAGGATTTACATCCCTCTTTATTAATTACAGTCACTTATACCATACTAATTTCTAGATGCACTCTGTAGTTGTAGGGTAATCCTGCTTAAGGTTCTTTTGGTGCTTTGTTCCTAACCTTCTATGTAGAGGATAATTACTATGTATGCATGCCTACTTATAGGTGGTGAATATATTCATCTTTATACTTTGATTTATCTGACTAAAGGTTCTTAAACCCTATTATCTTTAATTGGGACCAAAACATCTGTCCTAGTACATAGGTCTTTTAAACATTTCTCCTCCTAGGTAATCCTTTCTACTTGATGGACTATATAAAAAGAAAACAATATCTCGATTATAAAACGAAAATTCTGATCAGGTGTTTTTACTTACTATTGTTTACTCTTTTGTGTCCAGGATTCTGTTTGTATTTTTTACCTGGCATATTTTGGTCCGTTAGTAAAAACAACAATTTTTTTAGTGTTTGTAAAAAAATAAATCGTATGCATATGTTGTTTGAAGGAATTTCCTGCAGCGGATGCATCTCTGTATTCATAATATTGATGTATTTGTACATGAAATATTTCACAAATTTGTGAGAACAAAATTCTGTTAGTTTATATGTATAAGAAAGTCATGAGTAAATTTTGAAATATATGTATCTGCGGTGGATGTTTTTCTGTAATGAGCCCAATAGGTCTGTTAGTGTTGTAGATGGGCTCTGATACCACTTGTAATGTCCCTAAAACTGCAAAAATTTAAATTTTTTCCTGTACACCTTATCACTTCGTATTTAAGTAGATGTGTAGTAAATTAACTTCAACACTGGGATAACAACTAGAATACGTAATAATATATTGAGAAATGCATGGTTTATATTTTTTCTCATGGTTCACTGTTTGAATAGATTGGATAGGGTTTCCTTTTATTTTCTTATTCTGTGGAAGCAATGCAATGGCATGATAAATATTCTTTGAAATAGTTCCCGAGTCTGATTGATCAGTTTAGTGCTTGTTGGAAGTTTTAAGGGTATTTATGTCTGCATCATGATTATATGTCATTCTCTAAATGTTGCAACTATAAACACTTAGACTAAATGGATTTGTTTTGATAATTGTAATATTGTAATTTTCTTGATAATTTTTTATGAGCTTGGAGTGGTTGTGATTAGTAGCACTAGTCGGGCTTACTTAGCATTTATGCTAAAGCCTCATTCTTCCTTTGTTTGTAGGTATTATTAGAGCATTACATTAAAATGAACCCCTAGGTTTTTATGACTATGTGAAACGATACTATGATGTCTTTGAAAGCATTAAAATGTAAAACTTATGCAAAATGCGAACGACGCTCTTACTATAGAGAGTGGGTAACTAAATCAAACCCATAATGGGGGTGTATAGCGAAATAAATGAAGCCAATACCAACCATTCGATGGGATCCAGCGGGATGGCATTAAGGGATAAACCCTAAGGATTTGGTGGGCCTGTTGCATAACGCATTATCATTTTGGAAGGGGAACGAAGAGTAAAGCTCTTTTGGTTTTTGGGTGGCGACACAGCAGGAATCGACTTGCTCTCATTTGGATATCGTGGGTATTCATAAGGTAAACTCGATCCTACTGAACTTGTGTTAAATCTTTTATTATTGTACTTGTTTTACTATGGTTGTAACATAAAGTTTGGGGTTTTTTATTCGAACAGCTTACAGTCATGTTAACTCAAGTTGGCAGGTGGAGTGTTTGTGGCTATGGTTACCATGGTAATCCTGAACCTAGGATGGCCATTCCCTCCCTTCAAGCGTATGATTGACTGCTGGTGTGTTTTCTCTGTACATTAATAATTTTATGGAATGGTTTCTAAAACTGGGGTTTAAATGTATTGATTTAGCTTGATTACGCAAGTCGTGGCCATACCCCGTGGTGCACTCTGTAATGTATTCCTCAGTGTTGACTGATTCGTATCCTATATGGCGTTTTGAGAGGAAGCTTTTAACTTTGCTCATGTGTAAATTGAGTTATTGTTACGGCCTTTTGGGGAAAACTTCTATTAATACAATGGATCTTCATTTGACCTCTGTTAGTTATATGGTTTTTATTTAATTCCTCTATAACCTTGACACTTGGACTCTGTATATTATGTAATACGATAATATGGAATCGTTGGGGTTTTAAAATATTTCTGTGTGTGTTTATAAAAAAAAATTGTCCAAAATGTATGTGGTTTCAGGGTTTGATAATTCGCTTTTTCTTTGTGGAGGATCGACCTTTGGATCCTGGGCGTATACCTCTTGTCTGTAAATGCTTACATAGGTTATGCGTTTCCTAAATCAACTTGCCTCAATTTCTTATGTGTTTTATCTGGAAGCAACGACTCTTTATGTGAAGAGATGTTTAAATACTTAGATCTTGGTTTAACTCCATTTTTTTAATATAGTGGGGAAAGAAATGTATCCTCTGAAATAAAATCTCTATGTTTGAGGATATTCTTTTATGAATTTGATCCTACAACGACTTAGATCTATTTAAATTCTGGCTGAGAATGAATTAATTTATAGTATTTTTATATGGAAGTCTACAACAAGCCCTAGCGTGGAAGTCGCATTCGTTTTGTTGTTTTTATGGTTTTAAAGTTTGGAGAAGGATGAGAAACGATCCATGTTGTAGTGTGAATCCCCTGTTTTCAAATTGTAGCTTTGTTTTTAGTTAGGGTAAGGTGCAGAGGATTGGATCCTGAGCTTGGATTTCATTAATGGAAATTAATTCTGGAAGATGCCTTCTAAATATTTTTAACCTAAGTGAGGCGACTTAAGGAAGTATGTTGTGGTTTGATAACTTATGTGGTTGATGTTTCGTTAGCTAGGGTTTCACGTTTTTAATGCTGCATTTTAAATTCTCTATTTAAGTTTCTTTTTAAAGGGAGAAAACAGACCCTACAAAATCTGTGCGAGAGACAAATACAAATCTGGATATGCAGCTAAAAAGAATTCGTGTTTTTTAATTTTTATAATGAAGAATAAATTCTTTTACTGCGTATCAGGTTTGGTTTTATGAAACTTTTGTTAAGACTCTATCAGAGCTTGATTATTAAACAAAATTAGATAAGTAATGGCATAGTAGGGGATTTCAAATTCAAAATTCGAGTTTGGTCTAGAGTTTTGAGCTTGGGTGAATCCAAGCGAATCATCTCTTAAAAAGAGATGGTTCTGCTATAATAAATATTTTAAAATTATGTAAATTAAAATACTGTTCCAGCTAACTAGGGTTTTAAAGAAATATTCAAATAGGAATTTAACTTTTGAAATAAAAAGATTTACCAAGGAGAGCCAATGCCATAAGACCTTGCTCTTAAATAAATAATACTACCAGGTTACTATGAAGAAGAATCTTGACAGAATTAAATTTCTAGTTTTAATAGCCTAAACCAATTTGAAAAGAACATAAGAGTAACTCATACATGGATAGTTGCAGCTTGATCATGCTGCTGGTACAGACTTGCACATTTTCCAACAATGATTACTGAAAACAATTATGTATTGATCTAGCTGGCCTATAGAACGATTGAACCGAATGACATTGGGACTACCACGTTCCTCCCAACCTTGACCCTGAACCGTTCCTGGTTCACTAATGGATCCCCCCGAGTTGGTTCCAACATGCAATAGGAAAATAAAGGACCTAGGGCAAACTGCTGATGATAATCACATCTTGGAGATAATAAGCTCCTTCAGTTCTGTGGGAAAATTCTCTTCTCTTACCATAAGAGAATGATAGAAGAAAAAGATGATCCCTCACTTTGGGAATTGTCCTTCTTTATATAGGTGAACTTTTGGAATATAGCTGTTGATTTAAAACTATTATTTATAATATTAACTCCAGTTTTAGTCTAAATTTTGAATTATAATATATGTAAAGAATATTTTAATTAATTCTCACTCCTAGTTTATCTAGGACTTTTAACTTGCTCCTTAATGATTTGTTTTAAAGGAACCTTCATATTTTTTTACTTTGTTTACAACTATGTGTTTCTATTAATTTAGATCATAACCTTTCATTTATATGCAATATAAATAAATACTTTATACATATATGTTATGCATAATTTATATATAGAATATAAATAATATCTTATGCATACTATTTATACATAAGTGAGACTTCTTTTATAAATAATCAACCTAATTATTTATTTAATTAAGTAGTATAATAATTCTTTGGTAATCATTTAATACAAGGTCCAACCTTTGGACAAGGTCTTTTTGGTAGGTTTGGATAGTTTGCTAGGTTAGGCAACTCTAGGTCCCTCTTGCATGTTGGATTCTCTCGTTTAACATGGTAGTTCCCACAGTCCTTGAGGAGAGATAGAAATTATTCATTTAACCAATTAAATAATTGTGATGGATAGTAGTGCTATTCAGAGTCTTCTCGAATCAACACATTTAAGATCAAGTAACCCTGAGTGCTCTTCAGAGCTCTAGCTCAACACTCTCACATGGGCGTTACGCTAGTGCAATTCCAGAGCATCCTGCTCAACACTAGTACTAGAATGTGTTTGTGAAGCACATCTAGAAATACAAATGGCCCCAGATCCGGTATCTATTATCAATCTTGGAGTGCTCCAGGGATTAGGCCCAACACTCTATGTAAATCGGGGCTTATGCCCAATACATAATAAAATTCCTCTATATGCATTGGGGCTTTATGCGCAACACATAATTAAAGTCCTCTATGTGCATCGGGGTTTACACCCAACACATAGGTCATCCATGCATTCCAGAGCTTACGCTCAACACATCATAACAGTCAGTCATGCATAATAAGGCTTTGCACAATATAATCAAAGAACATCTCAATAAATTAGGGCTTATACCCACATCTCATGATAAACATCAATCAAGTACACTGGGGCTTTCATGCCCAGTACATAACAATAAATATGCATTAGTTAAGGTCCATGTTCAAATATAAGTACATCATAAATAAATCATATGCATCGGGGCTTACACCCTATATATAACATAAACATAATCAGTCAAAATTCGGGATATTACATAAGGTTTGCCTCTCTCACCCTTTTTGTTCCTATTAGTGGTTGAAGCGTTGAGTAAACTAGTGCATCTAGAAAGAAGTGAAGCCTCTCTTAAGGGTGTTTGGGTTTCAGATTTAGTAGAACTGAATCATTTTTTATTTGTTGATGATGTGTTGATAATGGGAGAGGGGTCCGTGGAAGATATAAACTCAATCTATCATATTTTGCATCTATATAAAAAGGCTACGGGTATGGTAAATAATGTCGAAAAATCAAATCTAGTAGTAAATAGGATTCCTGAGGAAGTTCTTCACGCGTATAGGGAAGAGTTTTCTTTCCCCATTAATGAGTTATGGCTTTAAATACCTTGGATTTTTTTAAGCCTAATGCGTATTCCTTTAAGGACTAGTGGTGGATTTATAAGAAGGTGGAGGACATAGTTTCTTGTCGAAATAAAAAATTCTTGTCCAGAGGTGGCCAATTGGTAAGTTTTAAAGGTTATGCTTCAAAGCATACCAATATATTGGGATTTGATAACTTATATTCCAAGAGAAAATCTCACAAAGATCAAGGATAGGTTTTTTTTCTTTCTTTGGACAGTAAGGAGAAAGAAGGTATTCCACTAGTGAAATGGACCAAAGTGGAAAATCTAAAGGAGCTTGGTGGATTGGGGATAAAAATCCCAGTCTTGTTCTGTCAATCTCTACCTACAAAACTTCTATGGAGATTGACTCAAAATGCAAATTCCTTGTGGGGGAGAGCAATGGATTCAAAGTATTGTCCCAAATATTCAATTATTGATTGGTTCAGACGACTTGATAAGTCACACAAGGGAGGCTAAGTGGGATGGAAGGATTTAGTTCTCTCTTTCTTTTGTTAGGGAATTGGATGGCATGGAGGATAGGTAATAGAAAGAGTGTACATATTGAGTTAGATCCTTCGGTTGGAGCACGTTCTAATTATAATATTTCTACGAACACTATCTCACTGATCAAGAACCATCAAGTATATACAATTGTAGACGCAAAGGTACATAATTCTCAAGTTGAATGGATTTGGAAGATAGCATAGGAACTGGGATTAGAAGGTGAAGCTGGAAGGGAGTGGAATTTTTACATAAACAAATTAATGGCTAAGTTTGTACCTATGGTTGAAGAAGAATCATATAAATTAGTCCGGACCAGGAATAGTTCGACATGAGACTTTTCAGCTAAATTGGGATATGAGGCTCATGCTCTTGAATCCTATTCTGGGGAAAAGGAATGGTGGTGGACTGTTGTCTAGAAGACAACTTCTCCTATGAAGGAGAAAATATTCCTTTGGTTCTCCTTGAGAAACAAGATGCGTACTTGGGAAAATATCTTAAAAAGAGGTTGGATCAGTCTGATTGTTAGAATATATAATGATTACTTATGTGGTATATTGGTAAAATATCATTTAAAGGCATAAAAATAACTCTAATGTTATAAAATAGAGTTATCCCACATGCATCATTGTAATTATATCCTTTGTAACCATTCTCTATATAAAGAGGAGGAAATTCATTTATCCCACATGTATTATGGGATGTATTGTAATTAAAACCTCTTGGTATATAAGAGAGGTGAAGGAGACCGTTTTGGATATATGTTGTGATTGTAATTCATCACACATCACATGTTGTGTATGTCATTTGTGCACACATTGTATGATGGAGCTTGATGTGATGCATATGTGAGTATGCCATGTAATATTGGAGATATTTTTCATATTAATGGAAGATGCAACCCTTCCTGTGGATGTAGCCCAATTGGGTGAACCACGTATATCTGGTGTTCTCTTTTTCTTGGTCTCTTTATGTTCATGTTGATATGTTATTGTTGCCTAGATAGGTAATTTAGTTTAGCTAGATATTAATCTCTGACATGGTATCAGAGATGGTTTCTATGATCTAGCACCTTCTATAGCTTTCATCACTAACTATTATCATCTGGGCATTGTTTTTTTTTTGCTTTCTATTTGGTAGGTATTATGATTCTCTTCAGATCTGGGCATGTTTCTGTAGTTTTTTACTTCTCACCCTAACTCTATTGTGTAGTTTTTTGCATAAAATTTTCAAGGGTTTCTTGATGTTTTTTTTCTATATCTATACATTTTTTTGCTTTTCCTCAAGGAGATCTCTCTTTCGGTTGATAGATCGACAGTTTTCATCCAAGTTTGGTAGACTTTGTGTAGGTTTCTGTGTTCGGCAGATTCAACACTATTTTCGGCCTAAAACTTGACATTCGCGACTTTTGCTTCGTAGACAGCACGGGTAATCGCAACTTGCCCTACTGTAAACTCACGAGTATACTACAGACCCATGACTTTCAGTGTACAGAACCATGTGTGCTATGACATACTCACGACTGTTCTACTATGAACTCGTATTTACTTTAGTATAACCGTGACTTTACTGTACAGGGACCTGCGAGTGCTTCAGCATAATCGCGACCTTACTGTAAAAAGACCAGTGAATTTCGGATTAGAACCATGTCTTTCTCCTTTACAGACCTATGAACCCGCGACTTCTCTGTGCATAACCCACAAGTACACGTGAGTTTACTTTGGCAGACCCACGAGTGACTTTATTTGGCACCTTTTCTAAGGGATGTAGGTAAAGTTTTTGTTTTTTATCTTGGAAATGTTTCATCTCTTATCTTGAAATTATTGTCCCGAGCTTCTTGATCTCTTTGAATTAGGATTTTTGTTATGATTCATCATATTTACAGAGGTTGTCTTTTTCTTATGTCTCTAACCTTCTTTGTGTGGAAGATTTTTTGACATTTTCAGGAGCATGGATCTCTAGTATGGTAATGGTGACATCAATTAATGAACCTATGCTTAGGACTTAGTTGTTTAATAACTATATTTTCATATCTATAAGTGATATTATTTTTGTCCCACTCTTCTAATCAGGATAATGAAGCTTTTATTTGCGTTATCTTTACGATCATTATATGCTCTTGCCAATTAAATTATTGAGTAAATTCATTTTTTTTGAATCTATGTGATATCATATTTTTTGACTTGTCATAAGTTCTTTAATTGGGATATAGTTTTTTTTCATGTATTGCAGAGATTGTATCTAGTTCCTATTTTATTTGTCTCTAACATTCCTATACGGAAGCATTGACATGTGTTGTTTGTCTCTAACATTCCTATATGGAAGCATTGACATTTCCAGGGCGTTTCAACTCTTGCATATTTACATAATGTTAACAAGAAATGAACCCATGATTACGACCATTAGTGACTTGTCATTTCATAATTTTTTATAAGTGATATCATGAGTTGATCATAATTTGCTATATGTTGATCATATTAAACATTTTGATTTATATATATCATGTCATGTTTATTTTGATCATCTTCTACTCAATATTTATATGGCTTTGGGAAATCTTATAATCTTGAAATATTTATCATGATCACCTTGTTCTTGTTGCAATGGGATTTCTATTCTTATGATTGTAGAGGTTATCTTGTTCCTACTTGTCTCTAATGTTCCTATATGGAAGCATTGACATGTTTTATTTGTCTCTAACGTTCCTATATGGAAGCATTGACATTTTCAGGGCATTCATCTCTTACATATTAACATCATACTAATAAGAAATGCACATATGCTTAAGTTTAGTTACTTGATGACTAAATTTTCATATATTTAAGTGAAATATTGGCTCATTATTCTATATTGGTATCTATTATGCTCACTCATGTTTATTCTCCTCTATATTTTATCATAACTTATCTTGTCATTTTTTGATAATATTTTGCTCAAATTTATATGCTCTTGCATAGAAGGGACATCATTTACTTATATGTTCTTGAGCAATGTCATTTTATCATGTCTTATGTCTTTTGGGCTTATAATGTTTTGTATGCTTTATTCTTCGAAGTTCCTTTGTGCAGGTTCATTATCCATGTTGTGGGATAGCTTGCTTCTGTTATTCCTTCCTCTTTTAAGCATATGTTCATTGCGGATCTTGGGTTCCTCTTAAAAACGAATGTAATGTTCAATTTTATCATGTTCTATCATATTTCAGTAATGTGTATGATGGACATCCATCTTCTACTGTTAAAGTCATGATGTTCATCTGTATGATATCATTTTTGATGTATAGACCATTGGGGTCTTGTTTCTTCAATGTTTGAGGTCTTCTACAGATATTTGTATTGCACCTTGATTGGAAGAATGTCTGCTATCTACATGCGTATTGGCCATCTAGGTATTTTGTACATTGTTGTGGTGTTCTTAGCCACATGTTCTGTTGTACCAACCGTCAGAAGGTATCTGTACACTGGTGTGGATGTTATATCAGAGTTCTTCAGCTCTCAGTTATGGTTGTGATGATTCTTGTGGTGATCAAGGCATCTTGTGGATCTAGTATACATGATGGCTTCTCTTTAGATCTCAGAATCTTGTTGGTGGATTGCGTCACATATTTGTTTCATCATAAAACCTGGTTCATGCGCAATTTCATGATTCAGTGAGAAGCGGATGTTGTCTTCATCAAATCCATGAGGCGAAGTGTGTTTTATTCGCATCTTATGGAGCATTCTGGAAGTTGTCATCATGGGGGATGTTGGGGTGTTTCCACCTTCCTTCCATTTGTATTATTTCTCCCAGTCATCATTAAGGGAGAGTGTTAGAATATATAATGATGAATTATGTGATATATTGGTAAAATATCATTTAAAGGCATAAAAATAACTCTAATGTTATAAAATAGAGTTATCCCACATACATCAGGGTGATTCCATGATGATGGATAACTATTTTTGGCCAAATATGATGATGAAAACCAGAAATTTTACCCATGTATTAAATTGAAGCCCTCGAAACTCATATTTGCCACATGAATTTTGACATTCGGTTAAAAAACGAAATGTAGAGAATTATGTTGGCTTTCCAATGATATTTTTTTTGAAATATACCAATAATATTTACGTGTCAAATTTTCATTTAATGAAACGTGTGTATTTAAAAATTTGAAGAGCAATAAACAAGTAGTTTTTGTGTGTGCACAATAATTTAATGTTAAAGTAATAATTTTAAAAAATGAAATATTTGAACATGGTCTAGACAAAATGCACTAGTGCTTACATATTTTTCTTTTAATTTTTCTCAAAAAATTATATTTATTATTATTTTTTGAAACTGACCAATGAATATTTCAGCCGCATTTTGCACACGTGTGTGTGCACCAAATCTTTTGATTGTTTACATAATTTGCAAAAATAAAAATAGCATTTTGAAGAGGGCACGCTTATCTAGTGTGTTTTTTTTCAAATTTTTTGGATGTGTATTTTGAATGTTGTTGATTTATCTTTGAGCTCAATCGAAGTTGTCGACACGGTTTTTTAGGGCAAGTTTTAGTAGAAATTTAAAAACAAATGACATACGAAGATAAAAATTCATAAATTTTATGTATATGGATAGAGGATTCATTGACGAGTCCAATGGTATCAATTCCTCCCATTAATGTGCATTTAATGACATGGTTTAAGCCTCTGAAAGGCAAACACAACTTTATTTCTGCAGTGAAAAGGGCTCTCGGCTTGTTTTTTAGGGCCTCAATCGAGGTATTTGCTCGATCAAAGTATTTAAAATACCTTGATCGAGGGTTAAATAGGACCTCGATTGAGGGTTTTACCTAGACCTCGATCAAGGTATTTTGAAGCCCTCGATCGAGGTATTTGGTCGATCGAGGGCCTAAAATGGGCCTTTTTTTACTTTTTTCAAAAGCTAGATCTAACTTTTCAAAAGCTCGATCGATCTTTTCAAAATCTAGATCAAGCTTTTGAAAATCTAGATCTAGGTTTTGAAAATCTAGATCGAGATCTTGTTTCAACCCTCAATCGTGGTTTTGATAGCTCGATCGAGGTATTTTAAATACCTCAATTGCGGTCTTTTAAAACCCTGGATCAAGGTTTTAATACCTCGATCGAGGGATTTAAAAGACCTCTATCAAGGGTCCACAACACAAAATTTTGGCACTTTGCTCACAAAAAATCATGAACCGGCTTCATGGATCAACCCATCATTGTAATTATATCCTTTGTAACCATTCTCTATATAAAGAGGAGGAAATTCATTTATCCCACATGTATTATGGGATGTATTGTAATCCAAACCTCTTGGTATATAAGAGACGTGAAGGATACCCTTTTGGATATATGTGTTGATTGTAATTCATCACACATCACATGTTGTGTATGTCATTTGTACACACATTGTATGATGGAGCTTGATGTGATGCATATGTGAGGATGCCATGTAATCTTTGAGATCTTTTTCATATTAATGGAAGATGCAACTCTTCCTGTGGATGTAGCCCAATTGGGCGAACAACGTATATCTGGTGTTCTCTTTTTCTTGGTCTCTTTATGTTCATGTTGATATGTTATTGTTGCTTAGATAGGTAAGATAGTTTAGCTATATCTTCATCTCTGACACTGAGCATGTGTGCTCTATGTCAAGAACACTGTGAAACCATCTCACATTTGTTTGTTTCATGTTCCTATGTAGTGAATGTCTAGATCGATACCACCAAGGAACTCAACATCTTCATGATACAGATGGGCACTAGTCTTGAGCAATGTTATAAAAAATGGTGGAGGAATTCAATGGTACACATTCTAGATGCATTCCCTTATTTCTTTATGTACAGATTATGGTGGGCTAGGAATTCGACTATTTTTCAAGATCGACGGATACCATAAGAAGTAACTTCGGTGATGGTTTTGCAGTGGAAAAGAGAGTATAAAAAGGTGGATAAACAAAGGAGAATGCGTCAACTGGTTCCTCCAAGCATTGATAAAATGACCCCTCGAGCATTCTTCGACGGAGCCAGTTGTCATGTCCCAAATTGGCATTGGGTCACAATGGCCCAATCACATTGGACATATTCATTAGAGTTTGTCAAATTGATGCTAAGGGTCAAATAATTGCCAAGGAGGAAAATTACTAGTTTCCTAGGTTTGGGGTGGAAGCTTTGGGATTTGGAATAAGGTGAATAATAAATGATGTTTGAACATTAGAATGGCATAAATATTTAATAAAGGAGATAAATAAATATATACAAGTGAAAATCAAGTGGCATTTGATCATGAAGACACATGGAGGAAGGGGGACCCACATATGGCTAGATTTCCCCACTATACTTGGCATCATTCTCTCACTAATTCGAATTCAAGGTGAATGGTAACATACTTGGGGTATTTCAAAAGGTATTATTCATTGCATGACTCATCCAAGGTAGAAATGTAGAGGAACATTAACTCCCATGGAAGAGGAAGAGGCAATTTGGAGCTAGTGAGACACTTGGGCTAGATTCCCTAGCTCTATGACAATAATGATGAAGATGCTATGACACCTATGACACAAATCAGACCTGAAGGCTGACATATGGAATATATGACATGTCAGGGCTAAAAATAGCCTCCAAGAGGGCGCTCAAGGGAGTTAGGGAAGCTAAGATGCTTCACTAGTACAAAATGAGAAATTAATGACTAAAATTCGACTATAAATGACTATTTCTGAGTCGGTGACTAATGGTATCCGATTTCCACTATCTTATCTCTAGTCGTATTTCACTAGTCATTAATTGGTTGAATTATTAGTCATTGATTTAGTCATTGATAGTCACTGATTTAGTCATTGATTGTCACAATTAATGACCAAATATACGACTAAATAAACTGATAGATGATAACATATTAATGACTAAGCTAAATATGACTAAACGTTAGTCACACTATAAGATACTGAAAATTAGCTACTAATAGACGTATATATGCGAATTTAGTCATTTTCTTAGTCACTAATTTATGATAGGATATGGAGGAATCGAACCACCAATCTCCTGCCTATAATTAGGCAGGTGCTCTACCATTGAGCTAGCACCCTCTAAGAAGTTGTTATTGCTTGACAATAATTATATTCAAACAAATTTTTCATAGGAACAAAATGAATGTCAAACATATTCAAGAATAATGCTTCAAGTACTAAAAGAATTCTAAGATATAGCAGTTCAACTATGACAATGATGAAAATTCAAAGAAGAATGATCTTACAAACTACGCATGAGTACAATAATCCATGGTTGTACAACTTATCAAGAACAAAAGCAAACTGTTGCCCTTCATAGACAGAAAAGAATACAAGATCCAACTTGCAATAAATTTGTTTTAATTGTCTATCAATTGTTGATCTCTTGATAGCTAGAGACGTTTGTCTGTCTGAGATCCAAAATACATACAATTATCTTCAACAACTTCACTTCTTCAACTTCACTTCTGGCCCATTTTATCCAAGGGCATAGTATTATAATAATAATATATAAACCTTTCCCTAATTACTTGCAGAAAATAAAAAAGATTGGAAACTAGACTTGATGTTTTGATGATGTACTTATTCAGAACGGAAACATAAATTAATGGTTGCTTCTTAAAGTTAAATAAGACCAATAAAATTTTATCAGGAATGTTTGTAGCATTGCATTCAAGCAAATCAATTAAGTGCAAGTCAAATTATGTATAGCTAAAGTCTTCCCTCTTACATCCTTCCTTGGAGCATCTATACGATACATTAAGAAATTACAAGTTGACACTAATTTAACCTCCACAAAATTAATAATTTCACATATAGGGAGATAGGGTTGAATTTGAAATTGACCCAAAGGCGATTTTATAGTGGGATAAGTTAAGTACCATTCTTGCATCATTGAATTTATTCAGTTAATAAAAAAAAGGTTGGATAACATAAGCATATCATTTACCGAGTTATTAATTATTAATTGGTTTCCAATTACCATTTGGTTAGGCCCTCACCGGGACTGCATTGAAGGATCTCTTGAGATATGAAACATCATCAAGGTTTGGGAAAACATCACCAATCTGCAAGACAAAATTGTAAATATAAAGAATGATTTAATCATGAAACATGATGCCAAGAAAGAAATCAAAATGGTCCATCCAACCATTCATAATATATTGTTCTCTGCATAATATATCAACCTTTGCTAATAAAAATACACCAATCCAACGATAAATATTTTAGCATTTACTTGGTGTTGAGGCCTCGGTTGAGCAGGTTAGATGCAAAGGTGCTGAAACAGTTCCATGGCTCCCAACAGAGGAAGAAAACCCAAGTTGAAAGGCTTCGAAAGACCCTGCGCAAGGGCAGTTCTATCCCAAACCTGTTTGGTATGGTGATCCTCCACGGATATTCGGCCTTCGCTGGCACTCTAAGAGTTGGTGATCTGACCAATTAGGTCAATTTTCCAATAAAAAAAAACAAGAGTATGAAAATGGTAAAGCTAACCTAACCTAACCTATTTTAGAAGAGGAAACTAATCTGATATTATGCAGATCAACCTTGAGGTATGATGAGCAAGTAAATTACCACCTTCAACAGAAACGTTTTCAATGTGTTACTTATTAACTTAAATCACAATCCATTAATGAAAATTAAAAGAAAATAATTCAAGTACTTAAGCCTATTCAAGATTTAATATGTAATCATTTTTGTCAATTGAAAAATTAACCATGATTATTAAGTGCAATGAATCATTTGCATAAATCGATAAAGAAAGTATTAATATTGAATAAACTCAATGAAATATCTCACATCATCAATCAGTCATATAGGGAAACCAATATGATAGATCCATACATTATATATATCCAAAATGATAACATTCACTGTAGATGACAATTTGAAATACACAATCAGTAATTCTCAAATAAACTTGAGGAATAACAAGAGATAGATCAAAAGATGACTTTATTGTATTAAGAGAGTCTTGTACATAAATTACAAAAGCTCTGATGAACAGAGTATCCCAGTCTTTCTCCTATTGATGTGTAACTCCGAAATTCCCCAACCCTTAACTACGAGAAGCATTGCTCCTTAAATAGGAAATTACAAAAGAGTGCAGGTGGGATCCTCCCAAAAACAAGGATTACAATTCAGATCTTACTAAGAATCCAGTAAATCCTGCCACTTTTCATATATTTCTAACAATTCATCTACATTTGGAAAATTGACAGATTCTAAAGCTATTTGGACGTTGCAAGTATTATTCTCCATGTCATGTTTAGCCAGCTTATGCCAGGTGCGAAGGTAGATGTTGATTTTACCCTCCATGATAAGCAGTTCTTTGATTAATCCGTCCACATCATCAAGGGCCTGAATCTTCTATGCGGCCTCCTTGCATTTGCGCTCAATTTCCTCAAGCTTGCATTTGAACGGCAAATCCTCTTGAACAAGGTCCATAGGTGGGAGCTGTAAGACGTTCATAATATTATCAACTGCATACCGACGTCTTTTGCAGATACCTTTAGATTTTTTGATGATTTCTTGCGCCGATTCATTGAACTCGAGCCATGTATTCAAAGAAGCTTTGATCTTCTTGATCTGAAAGGTATTTAAAATGGGGATATCTTCTAGTACATCCTTTATATAGCCCTACCACTCCCTGATCTTTTGCTTTGCCTTAGAAGCTTGGAGTCTTTTTTCCTTTTGCTCTTGCAGAGTAGAAGACATCTTTGAAAAGGCAATATAATTCTCCCTAGTCTCATCCAAAGCAAGGTACAGTTTCTCAAGTAGTTTATAATGATCTTGATTTACCTTAAGAGCCAAGTCCTTGAACTCTTGTGAGGAAAGCTTAAAGAAACTTGTTGAGGCTGCACTTGCAATTGCATCCTCAATTTGGTTTTCCAAAGCGATTATATTTTCTGTATCATATGAGCTTTGAGCCTGGGCAAGTCGAAGTTCAGTCTGGAGGGTAGCATTCTTTTGCTCAAGATCCTACACTTTGTCTGCCCGAGTCTTCCTAAGGTCAGCCAAATCAGTCCCATTCTATTCATTGGTGTTGACCAACTCTCCTTCCAACCTCTTGATTTCCTCTTTCTTAAGGTCAATTTCCCTGCTTAGTACCTGTACCGAATCCCAATTTGCTTTCCCAAAATCTCCTAAAGCTGCAGTTGTCTCTATAGCCTCAACCTGAGGATCATTAGTCCTGGGGGTCCATATGACTTGATCAGGAACCGGTGCTTCTAACTTATCTTGTCCTTTGCCTCGCTTTCTAGTTCTCCTCACCACTGCCCTGTCTTCTTGGTTGTAGAAGTAATCCCCAATAGGGACGATATCATCATCTATATATTCACGCGCTAATTATGTGGAAGAAGAAGGAACACTCACTATAGAGATCAGAGAGGGTTTTTGAGTGACAACTGGAGTAGGTATAGGTAAAGTGACCTGGGAGGTGACCAAAGGCATTGAGGTGGTTTGGGCAACTGATGAGATTTTGGCTGGTGAGGACACTGAAACACTGGATTCAGAAACTGGAACTTGATTGTCAACATTTGTTTCAGGAAATTGGAGTTGACTATCAACATTAGTGGGTGGTGATGAAGATGGGAGTGAAGATAATTCACCAGTGGAGAAAGATAACAGAGTAGACATAGGTGAGTGTAAAGAATCAAGGGGAGATTGAACCTCTATATCAATAGGTGGTGGAGTTGAAAAAGGGATTGAATGATGTGATGATGGAGCAGAAGTAGCAGTGAGATCATCATATAAGGGGCTAGGGAAGTAGTAGTGAGAGCAAATCATTCACAGTTTGTGAATCTTCAGTAGGCTCCTGTGTTACTGATACCGGAGGGTGTGGCACCACTTCCTCATCACAATCTATTATATCAACTAGAGGGACCTGTGAGGTAGAAGGAAAGACTTTCTGCCTCTTTTTTGGGTTAGCTTGAGTTATAACCAGGTCCTCATCTTCTTGGGTCTCTGCAGTAGTTAACTGTAAATCCACAGTAAACTTAGGGGGTTCCAAAGGTTGAGTGCTCAACATTGCTAACATCTATGCCATCTTCTGTGTGGAATGACGAGCTACCTGCAATAATATTTTAGTTTGCTTAGTTACCTTGACTTGAGGGGTTTCCTGCATGGGAGCTTTCCCTCTGTCCCCATCATGGATGATGAGCATCTGGGAAGATTCATCCTTTTGAGCTTCTTTCCCTTCTCTGACCTTTCGAATCTGATCAATCAAGTTCAACTGCATAGCCCTGTAGCTCAAAACCCTAGTTTTGACTTGCCTCTGATACTGCAAAATGTTGTGTTGATCTTCCGGGCTCTTTGCCTTAGCAAGGAATTGGGAAAACTTATCCACACCTTGATAAATAAAATCATCTAGGATTACCTCATGTGCATAGTCCATCTTAACATGTGTGCTTGAAATGTGCATCTAAAAAATTCTTAGGATCATGCTTCCTCTTGAAAGCATGTCCTAGCTTCAAAGTCACTATCTGCTCACCAAAAATTGTAGCCCAATTGAAAGTTGGAATAACCAGTTGCCCAAGATTCAAAGGAAACTTAGGCCAGCCTTTCTTCCTGGGGCCTGCAAGTTTCTTATACATGCCATCAGTGACAGTCTGAAATGATACTTCCTATATGACCATTTTATCAGGGACTAACCTAGGCAAAAGGTGTACTGTATCACTTCCCCAAACCCTGATGTATGCAAAATATTCACCCACATACCAGTCCCTAATGGTGTTGATGAAGGCTTTGGCATCTTTTGAAAATGCTGGTGCTTCTTCTTTGAAGATCTTGAAGTAAACTGTACCCATGAAATGATCACAAATATCATAGAGAGAAGGGACATAATTTTCTTCCCACAATGCCTAGTGATGAATATGAACAGGTGGGTCTGAGGGGGACCAGTTCCAAGATAGGTTAGGGTACTGAAACTCCACACATAATACATCAATTACATATGCAGATATATAAAAATGTGGTTTCTTGTGAGAAGGTGCCTTCTGATATTCATGAATGGCATTCTTAAACTCAGATGACAGGATAGAAGCCCATGGAAAAGACTCGCTTGTAGTTAGCACATGATGTGCTATGGGAGCCCATTCAGCCTTGAATAGAGAGCAGTTAGGAAGACCGAAAAGTCGGCATAGCATGGCTGCTAGCAAAGAGTAGGGTCCCTTGAACCAAATAATATGGTACCTGTGGTCTGCCTTCGGCACGAAGGTATTGGGTTTGTACATCCACGATTTTATCATGTCATCGAAATTATACCGGGTTTTTGAACATTGTAAAAACTCGGATGAGAGGGTTTTCACATGTGGTTTAAGAGCAAAGGCCAGGATAAAGATTTCTGAGCGAAAACGAGACAACTAAGCTCCTGCACTATCATTAAAAGAGCGGTCTTTGACGTTTGCGTTCTCAATTATCCATTTAACTGGGTCCGTGTAAGGTAAAATGGCTGGATGTGCAGCAATGGCGTGAATTTGAGAACACCTAATCTTCTCATATGCGGGTCTGTCATTTTCAATGTGGGAAAGGTTGTCATTGTCAAAAATAACATAGATTTTGGACCAATCCATCTGGTAGCTTTCAATGACTCTTCCACTCGTGTCCGAAAGGTTACCGAAATTAGGGTCCTTAACAAGGGAATCCTTCTGGGCTATCTTAGACTGGGTGTTTTCGACGTGGCGACTGAAAACGTAATTTCTAACAAAATAAAAGAATTTCAAATAAAAAATTAAAACTACAAAGAAAAACCCCATGGAAAATGAAAGGGGAAAGGCACACTTACCTGAAATAACTGGAAAAATGACAGAAATCACCCTTAGCAACAAATCCGCAGTAAAAATCAGCACAGCGCAGTAATTTCGATAGTAAAAAATGATAAAGGAAAAATAGAAAAACCCTTATGTATCGAATTTTCAAGACGAAATCCTGACTATGCGATCGGAGTGGATGAACGACTCAGATTACCCGAATCAGGATTCGAGATCGAGCCATTGGTGCTTTATTCACATAATTTAAAAAAGGTTCCTGAAAGCCGCAACCCAAAAAAGTCGGGTTCGGGTTTCGGGATTGCACACTTGCAAAACATAATGAGAAAAGTAATTCCCGAAAGCCGCAACCCAAAAGGTCGGGTTCGAGTTTCGGGATCGCAATTCAAAAGAAAGACGCAGGACAAATTCCCGAAAGCCGCAACCCAAAATTCCGGTTTCGAGTTTTGGAAACAGAATAATAGTAAACAAAACCGAAACCTTTTCCCAAATCCTGAACGTGACATTGTCGGGTTTTGGGTTTTCGGGAACACACAAAAATGGTAAAAATAAAATGAAGTCCCGAAAGCCGAAAGCCGCAAAAGTCAGGTTTCAGGTTTCGGGTTTCGGGTTTCGGGAACACATATCCCAGAATTATTAAAAGGAAGAACCCGCAACCCACAACTGTCGGGTTTCGGGTTTTGGGCGCGCAAACTGGCGGCTTTTAGGTTTGAATAAACAAACAACAAAACACTTAAAAATTAAGGTTTTCTCCAGACCAAAACACTTAGAAAAGGAATCAAAAGCTAGGAAAACAGGAAGACCAAAAGCATTGGTTAAGGGGTCTTCAAGATGGATCTCGAGATTTGGTGTTTACAAAAGAACTTACCCAAACGCTTTTGCATTTATTTAGAAATGGGGTTCCCGTGCTTCAGTTAAGCATGGGATATGTTGTGGAAACAACACCTAGTCAAAAACATGAGCAAGGGAAGAACCACCTAAACGGTGCTTTCCTTTAGCCAAATCAATATGGAGTAGAAGTACATCATCTCCTAGCTACATAACAGTGGATTATGTCAGTATGACAATTATGAAGACTTAACAATCTTAGAGTTGCTTGTACAAATCCATTTTGAAATGTCACCTTCAAGTCTAGTGTAACAATCTTTGAAATATCTAGATAGGTCACATAAGCACTGATTACTAGATTGCCAGGAGCTTTGACAGTCTCTCCTCCAGCTTGTGTAGCCATTGAAAGACTGTCTTTGCCACCGTCTATTGCTATCCCAAGTTCTATCATTGCATCCTGAAGAGCATTAGCTGCATCATACATGGACGCACCTTCTCCATCTAGCTTTGCAGCATACATCCAATTCCCAATAGCTTTGACATCATTCAATGAAGTAACCTGTAAATCATGTATGATGTGATTCTTTATAAGACCAAATATCATTATTAAGGAAAACATATGCTTTATACTTTCATTATGTTTAACAATGGCTCTTTTCACCTAAGATTGCAAGAATGACCAACGGAAAATTGGAAAGCTCGTCTTGAGAAAGCAAAATTTTGACATGATATACTCACCTTAGCCCAAACAAGATTTGTCAGAGCCTCCCCCACTGCTAGCCTAGCCATTTCCTTTGGATTCGGTAAACCCTGGAAATTTAAAAATTCTGAGATTGTTTTGATATTGTTGAAACCAGGAATTGTTTAAGTACATTCAAAAGACATCTCAGAGAGATTTTGCTCATATCCAAAAGTCATGACCATCTACTACCTTTACTGGTTACTCTCCAATTGCACAGGCACCACCACTTAACCCAATATATGTCTTCATGAAAGAGACATATTGTTGTCATATATTAACATTAAAAGAAAGTATACTTTAGTTTAAAGACAATAGAAACTCTTCTCAAACCATAAGATGATTAAGGCAGTAAAGAAGCTCGAAAGAAAATATAAATACGAATAGGTGAGAAGCAATAAAAACAACATCTGAGCAATAACAACAAATATAATACAAACCAACCTAAGCAATAACAACAACATCTGTGAGTGGAAGCTGCAGAGGACTAACTATCTGCTGCTGTGCAACAAGATCTGTGACACAACGATCAACCTGCCAAATGTCCATGCATTCTTAAAAATATGCTTTAAGTTCAAGTAGAAAGTCCAATAGCTAAAAAAAATACCAAAGCAAATCAAAATAACTAGTCAAGAGATGTTCTTTTAGAATCTTGGGATTCTTTTTCAAAATTGTTAAAAAAAACTGAAACATGAACTCTCAAGCAACTTGACCTCCTACCTTAGTTGTTAAGAAACACTTTGAACACATAGGTGGAAGATGAAGAACTCGTCTGAGAGCATCCAAAACTGTCATTCCTGGAGCAATGCCAAGTGACTCAAATGGTGGAACTTTCCATGTAAATTCAAGATGTTTTCATGGCATATCAGCAAGTACCTGCAACTGAACTTATTAAAAAAAATTCCCTGTTGAAAACAAACATTGAGGGCCTGCTCTTATGATGAGCATTAGTAAACATTGATCATGTTGTATATGCATATGCCTTTGGCTATTTCTTTTATTCAGTAATTTAGTTTGTTTTATAATTTAGCATCTACTTTTGGGTCTCATTGACCTACTTTTGTGCTCATTCATGGACATTAATAAAATAAAAATATTATGTACAATCACTTCAAATCAACAAGAAGGGATTCTCAAGAATTATGGGAAGTATGGTGTCATTCCAAGAATCTTTCTCACAAAATTATGATTTTGCAATTTAGACCTGGCAGTAAGGCATTCCTGATATGAATCCTAAGCAGTCTATCCCAGCAAGTACCTCTGTGGAAAATGTGCCCTAAAACATAATTCTATCAGCCTTGTTTTTCAAGTTTACTGTAACACATTTGGAAGCAGAACGTGGAGATAATAATTTTAATAGCAACTGTAATTACATTCTAGGCGTGTTTATGGCCCTTCAATTCAACAATAAAAGTGTGAGATCCTTCTCCAATGAAATCTGTTACCACTCGGTTTGCACATGATGATCAACAAACATAAGACATCAGCCAGCCAGGGAAAGCATGATAGAGTATTTGGATTCAGTGAAAATCCATAAACCAATGTCCTTGAACAACCAGCTCCATTTTCCCTACGAGTATCACCAACTTGATGGAGTATTTCTATAAATTCATTGGATTCAGTTTCTGTTGCTGTTAAACAAAAAGAATATAAAAGCAATATGCATTATCCTGATTCCCACTCAAGCTACAAATGCAAGACTTGGACAACATCTTAAATAAAGCACAAAGGTTAAGAAAAAGACATTGTGAGTTACATAAGTCATATACAACAACTCATACATGGGAAAGGAAAAGAAAGACTCACATCTTGGTATACTTTAGTGTTAGCTATGTTATCGATAAGTTTTTGAACATCATCCAAGTTGATCTCACTTTGGATAGCCTTAATAGCATTGTTTCCTGTCTTTAAACTCTCAAAGACAACCTTTTTATTTCTTGTTAGTTCTATGTATGCCAGCTGCAACCATATTCATATTGGACAAAGGTGTTTAGCATTTCAACTAGATTTATAAAAAACAATATTTCAATGCAGTGCATGCAGGCCTTCACTTCTACTATAGTGGGAAGGCATGAAAAGCAAATTTCCTTGAACAAGATGCAAATGACCTCCATAAAGTAGTTTGATGCTTGAAGAAAGGAACAACTGCTTCTACAAAGGAGAAATTCATAAGACATCATACATATTTCTGCATTCAATTGAATGAAATTTCTAGGTTCCAATGTAAAGCAAGTACATTGGGAAAGTAATCTACCAAATGGTTCAACAGTTAACACCGAATAGAAAACTACACTCCAATAAGTTTATCTACATATACAAACATGTTGCTCAACATTGAGAGTTAAACCTGTTGGCTCTCTCTGTATTCCGATGAGTGTGCAAACTACTTACATGGGACCAGATTTATTTGGTTTATGTTCATATGGCTTGCATTTTAGCTGTATTTGCTTTATGTTCTTATGGCTTGCAATTTTTCTTGGTTAATGGCTCAGAGAATTAGGATATAATTTGTAATTCAGTGATTATTTGTAAAACTAAAGTGACCCTTTTCATGAAACTTCTGTCCCTCTGAAAATTTTGAAATGTACTGTGCGATACCATATGCATTGGATTGCAATGATGATAGAGACAATCATAATTTGGTTATAAAAAATGGGGAGTTCAGGTAAGTGCTTGAGGATGTATCAACATTCCTATCTTAGTTTGGACTGAACAAATTATCTTGGGTATGCACTTTATAAGCCAAACTGCGAAGTGTTGATGTCACTCCTCTAAACATATGAATCAAAGTGTCTCATCTATATCGATATATGTTATCAGTGCATTAGCTGCAAAAGGGATGCAAATTAAGTATGCTCATGCTGTGGTTTCTTACAGCTTACAGTGAAACCAAGAACAAATCTATTTGTTGATTGAGGAAGGATGGCAACAAATCTGCTTAAAATATTTTTGTAGTAAAGATGAAAAGGGAAACATGAATAAAATTTTTAGGTGGATGGGAGAAGATAATGGGGAGAAGGAACCCCGGCTTTAAACTTTCAAGGACTAGACATGGATACTTGGATACGAATGCAAAAGACATTTGAATAATCTGTAATATGAATTCAACCAGAATTTGAAAAGGAAATCGTTGAAGCCTTTGGTGATGAACTTATGCCAGTTTATGTCATGTTTTGTGACAACAAACTGGAAACCAAAAACACACTTGCAAGGAAACTGTAACAGCACCAGAGCAGATTGCACCACTCTTGGGTCTCAATAGAACTTAAAGATTAGAAACACCATATTCAAAATGTTGGACAAAACTAAGAGATGCATTTTGATAGCGATGTCCTTGGCCTAATTTACTCTAGAGAAGGCATTGTCTACCAATTCCAACTATGTCATTTAAAAAAAAACCGTGATGAGGATAAAAACATGTTTATCAAATTAACTTTATGACAAGCTAAAGAAGAAATTGATTTTCACTAAACAATTGATTTTTTTTTTAGTACTTTTTTGTTTTTATCATAAATTTCCTATTGGTATACATGTAGTGTGTGAGACCACGATCCACAAACGGCACATGGATGGGACCTACCCTTACTCGAGAACAAAGAAGGGAAACATAGGATGTTGTAAGGGAAAGGGTCGGTCAACAAACAAAGATAAATCCACAAAACAAGGCAATTAAGAAAACATAATTTGTAAATGGTTCTAGAGTTTCATCACTAATAACTTATAAAAAGGACAGAGTCACTAGTAAAAAGTCTCTTCACACTTACAAATACACTCCATCCTGTTGTTAGAAGATGTGTCTTTGGTTGACATGCCATAGCATAATCCATATGTGTTGCAATTTACCATAAATCAAAGTGACATTTTGTAAAGTGAGCCTTCAAATAGATTTCCTTTGGATGGTGACTCATAATTCGTTGCTTGTCCCTGCTACAAAGGTATTTTTCTATCTTAAAAGAATTTTCACCTACTATTTTTTTTCTCTAGGTTTTAATATCTCCCTTGAGATTCCTAGCATCTAGAGATTTCTACCCCGCTGTAAATGTTGCACAAGTTGCATAGTGATTATGTAGGAACAACAATGCTAACATTTTTGCATGAATACTTTAGCAAGTGATTTCCAAGGTAGTTTAAGCCATATTTGCAACATTGGAATCAATATGGAAGTGGCGTGCAATCACCAGAATTAGTTGAGCAAGACTTGAGGATGACTCCAACCTTTTGAAGCATTGTTCTTGTTTCTAATATGTTGCTATACATATGTCAGAATCCATGTTGTTTGTTTTCCTCACAAAGCATTTGAGGTCCATGGGTTGATTCCAAGGGTTATTTTATTCCCATAAATCTATTAGACATTAATGATATGTTTGATCAACGAATTCATGTTGTAAAATGTATATTTTTTCATCAATATTTACTATTGCATGTCAAACGTTGTTGGACCATGTCCCCATCAAGAAACCATTTGTAATGGTAGTGATAGTTATGCCCATGTAGCTGGTTGTCGTGGGTGGATTCTTGAATCCCAATCATAACAAGCCAACATCTAGATTGTCATCATTACTAAAGATGGATTCTATGACATGGAGGAGACCTCAAATGACCTCAAAAGCCAGTAGAGGCAAGTATTCATAAACTCTAAATTTTCATAAGATCTAATTTGGAGCTATTATGCATAGGAACCATGGGATACTATGCAGTCCCAGCTAAGGATGGTTTGTGGGGAGAAATATTGTTTGAAACAGGTATTGTGATTAGGGGGAATTCATCCTTTTGTGATCAATGGCTTAAAAACGTTAAGCTCAAAATGACCATTCGAACCCCCTATTGTAACTGCAACATGGTTTCCCATAACCTGCAAGAAACATAGCTTTTTCATAAATCAACCAATTTCCCAAAACAAGGTTTTACCATCTGGAAACCAGGAAAGAGAAAACTATTTCTGAGTAAAGCATGAAAATTGAACATCAACATAAAGGACACAGTTTTCTGATCCAGTATGAAGTTGACTACATATTAATTAAAGTGAAAGACAAATAATACATATTAAATTGAGTGAGCAATAGTATTGAGGTTTTATTGGTTCTTAATAGGAATGAAATCTAATAAATGAAAAAATATTCGCCTGAAAATATATACAAATCACCCCAAAAATTGATTTGCAACTAGATATAAAATTAGGGGTTGCTTTCAATGTCATCACCATGCTATCATATTTGAAAATGGATTTTTTCTTGAGCCTCATGAAAAGAGACATTTCACCAAATTGCAAACAGCTATTAGAATTCTATGCCCCTCAAAATCCAACTCTAGTAGGCAACTTTTTTTGTAATGGCATCAAAGCACAATGCCATACCACTTTTGAATGATATATTAAAATATTTTCAATGTTCCTTGGGAAGCACTGATTATAGGGTGATGATGAGGGGTTTAATGTGTTAACCTTATTCAAAGTACTAGTACATGAAAAAATAAGGCCTAGAGTCTTCGACAGTCAAGTATTTTGGGGTGAAAATTAGAAATCCAAAAATATTCCTATATACAAATATCCAAGATTTAGAAATACCAAGATTTGAAGGTATCCTTGCAGAAGTATAAAATTGACCTCATCTTTTTTTCATGATGATGACTTTTGTATGGATAAAATCTTCAATAAAGTTTGACGTTAATCCAATTTGGGGAAAACTACATTACCAAAACTTTTGGAGAAAACTACAATACCAAAAATTTGTATGGACGGTCAATTGGACAAACTTTTAGTTGCACAACATCTAGCAAATGGTGGTTGAAACAAGAAGGCTTTCATTGCATTACCTGATTTTAGGGGGCTTGTATACTAGAAACAAGTTAATTCATCAGAACATCCCCTACCTAAATGTTACCTATGTGATCAAGACGAAACCCTCAAAAACCTTTCTAGTTCTGCTCATTTGTTAAATTAGCCTGAGATTAAGTAACTAAATTCTGCATCCAACTCTTTCCTGCCTCTATTTCTTAGAAAACCACTTTGTTAAGATATAATACATCCTTGAGCCACTGAATTCCATGCACCATCACAAATTATCAGAATCAAAACACTCTTCTTCGTATGGAAGAAATGGAATTATGCTATGTATTCCACAGCATGCTAAAGCATTTTTGGGCACATTAATTCAATTATTTGCTCTAATATTTATATGCATATTACTATGTAGGTGTAGAAAGTTGAAATTACACCATAAATTGCGCTCATTTAAATTCTCCAAGTTACTGTAAACTGCATTACAACTAGATCATATTTAAAAGCTATACAGGGGCTGGGAACTTACTTTCCTTTGACTTGGCCAAGGACTTATTGTGCCCTTGCACCATAGCCATTTTCAGCACCATCCTAGAGGCCCATCCATGATCCAATGCAAGTGTATAAGAATTTCTAAAATTCCTTATGCATCAAGAAATCAAAATATGTATCCACGTCGCAATGACCACATTTCTTATTCAAAATACACATAGAATATACCTTTCCCCAGTAGGAATTATCTTTAAGTCTAGGATCTAAAAAGTGTACCTGCCACAGTATTTAATCAAATACTACAAGCAATCAACTAGAAGTTTTTCAGCTCATAATCAGGTAAAATGCCTCAAAAAGTGCCTAGACATAGAAAACCCATGCCGAGTGTCCAGCCATATATGAATTCTGAAAATAAATGAAATGTGAATCCTTTGTATCTACAAACTATTGGTTGCAGACATTTGAAACCAAAACCTAAAAATTCTTTGAAGCTCAATCTAGCATAAATTTGAAGGCCCTGAAACACACAGTTTTATAATAATCAAATTCAAGCTACAAGCTTTGATATAACCCTAAACACACATAATTCATTCCAATAATAGATGGACCTCCTTCACTTTCACTCTCTTAAAGGATTTTTCTATTTTTGGATGTAAACAAGTCATAAAGAGAACAACAATCAATGAACTGAAATTACTTTTAGAAAAATAATTGATCATCACAATGTCCAAAACAAGAGATCGATCAACGCAACAATACAAGTGAGTACCAAATAGAGATGAAAGTTATTGTATACATAGAATTGCCAATTATCATATGCTAAAAAAATGTACACATGTTCCTTTTGATAAGGGTAGAAGAAACGACCACATCATGTCAAGAAAAAAGGTAATAAAATACAAGAAAGAAGAAGGAAGAGAATAATAGAAATCATTGTTCATGGAAAATAATTGTTTGTAGAATGAAAAATCAATTGCTTTTCTTTTAATATATTCTCCTCTTGTTTCCATTTGATGCAAAATCAAATACTTTTGGCACTATTGATTGTTAATTATATGCACAAAAGACAAACAACTGTACATGTAATTGGTATTTTTGCTAGGACACAAGGTAGTCATACATAGGATATGGAATTTTGACAACATAAATCATAAATGTCATAGGTAGGACAGGACAACATAGCGTTGGATGGTAGTCGTGACTAAATGATCAAATAATTAAAATTGGGCTGCAAAACAAAGTCATCATTAAATGGTTTGTGAGCAGCTACATCTTTTGAAGGGCCTGTAATAACTTTACTACACAGTAAACAAGCAATGTCGTGATTATTCACTTTTATGAATGGTAAAAAGTTACAAACAAGTGGACCTAAATCCATGTTCCAGTGGTAATAAATGTTAATGATTGTAGCATTATTGGCTGACTTGGAGGTGGTGAGGGGCAAGGGGATAAACAATGGCGGGGGAGACATGCAGACAGAGAAGGAAGGAGCACATGGGATGTACAAATGGGCCAGGAAGGGAGTGCATAGGGGAACCCAGATGGCGGGAATGAGGGAAGATGGATATAGCAGGAGAATGAGATTATTGGTGGTCACAAGGGATCTAAAGGAAATCTTCATGTGTTGGTCTTCGATAGAGGAAAGATATGGGGAAGTGATGCTAGAATATGGTAGGTCTATTGAACCTGAAGCAAGTCAACCGATCACTTCTATAAGTGGATTCGTAGAATTTGAACTCTTTGTGGAAATGGTTGTCAATTCTTTCAAAACAATAATCATAAAGAATTTTTTAAGAGAAAATTATTTTTTTATTACAATTATTTAGGAAAAGGTCCTAAATATGAAATTCAATGGTGGTTTTGGATATGCTAACATAATATATATATATATATATATATATAATTCCTTTCATAATGTCCTGGAAATATTTTGCACAGAGTAGAAGAAATTCAAGCCAGACAAAAGCAAAAGTAGAAGACATTCAAGCCATACAGAAGCAAAATAAGTAGTCAGAGAATGAGAAAGGCTACCCTAACCCTCTATGAATTAACAAGACCAGGATTTTCCTTCAATATGAAGGGTTCTGCGCATGCACTTGAGAGACGGTTAGAGAAACAATTCAAGCGGATGACAGTCAAGAAGCTCAAGACAATGGGAAATTTTAAACTCATTGGAACATTTATGCTGTTGCTTTAAGGAGTTCACAAATCCTTTACAAATTGGGGTGTTCTCCTAGAAGAATAGAAGCATAATGATGAAAATAAAGAGGATCTTACAGAAAATATGCAAGAAAAGGGATCCAAGAAGGATTTCTTGTAGGGAATTCATCAGAGCAGGGACCTAATCAAGGAGGTCACTAACAGTTTGGAGGGTAAACTTAGCATGCTTCTGAACAATATTGTTGACAAAGATGTTTACACAGAATATGAGAAGGACAACAATGGCCCCATGGCTAGTGCCAATGCTTGAATTTGGTCATAATCACTCTGAGTGCTTGATTACATTCGAGGGGAAGAAAGACTGATGGATGTGCATAATGCTCTGGTCTCTAGATAGTTTGGAACATTCACAATAAAGAATCAATATGTGGGATGCTAGATAGTTTTGAACACTCAGAATAAAGAATCAAGATGCAGAATGCAGAATGCTAACCAATATTAACATGTAGAAGCTAAATTTTCACATAAAACCAAGAAACCAACCTGTGATTCTGTAAGGGAAGAATGAGATTTTGACTCTAAAGTTGTAGAATTCATAGTCCACCTCTTTAAGATCCTCCAAGTTCTCTCCAATGTTGTTCTATCCATGGAAACAATGGAAACTAAATACCCAAATTCTAAACCCTCGACAATTGTTAATGGGCATCACAATTTCCTCAATGGGCATATGGTATCCTAATAAATGCCCAAAAACTCCTTAAACTATTGGGTTGGATAGGTATGGTTTTGTTTGGAATAGTGTTGTCGCACCCTCATAGAGGTATCAGTTTGGGGGTCTGTTGAATCATTTTCAAGGGATTTCCTTCATAAGCAGAGGTCGTTCCGGATCTGGTGCTTGTAGTAGTGCATATCCTACAATAGTAGAACGCCCAGTTGCACATTAAATGGACCAAATCGAATCCCAAATCGAGATCAAGACTCAATTTCAGTTCCATAGCCTATTGATCCAGTGGACACCCAATTCACAACTATTTGCTTCTCAGAACCTACCTTGTTACATGGAACCCTCTTCTCTTCCCGCTAATGGAAATATTTGGTGCCAATGGTCTACATCGATTGGTTATTTGGAACCAATGAGTTGCTTGCCTATTTATCTAGGTAATTTGAGGAAGAAATATCCATGCATAATTCAAGATAATGATTCAAGGTCGGTCATATGTTTTACTTATGTCGATAGTTTAGGTTCGAGTTGGAGGTGTTGTGGTCATAATTCCAATTATCATTATCAGTTTACATGTTGCATTATCATTATATGACATATGTTTTATGGTTATTGCATATCATATGTTATATATATTTGGTTTATTTCATATTGTTCTACAATGTTATATATATATATATATATATATATATGTGTGTGTGTGTGGGGTATTTATATCATATATTTTTATTTATTTTATATGCTTTTGTGTTATATTATATTATATGTTTTATAATCTATATATGGTATGTATTATAATTATATAGCATGTAATATATTTATATATGTTTTGTGGATTTGTGGAGAGTGATTCAATTAGCAAGTGTATTTTTTCACTACTATTTACTTCCGGGGATTTCTGGATGCGATCTGGTATAGTAGAGGCCTTTTATCTAGGTAGATCTGCAGTCCTTGATTGGTCTAGTATTGACATGTTATTAAGCATATCCATAGCCTCCCCGAAGTATGATTTATACTATAGTAGTGGGTCTAACTTGGGTGGTCTAGGTCACGCTTTCTTAATATTAGTGATAGAAAATGGCCAAGGATATTGGATGTATAAATATGGTCAACATGTTCTTGCACTTATCCTACACGAAATTATGGGTTATGTTAATTATGATTAATTCATCAGAGACCCCCCGTGACATGAATCCATCTACAGTGTTACAATTTAAACTAATTTGTAACACTTTAGATGGATTCAGAGACCCCCTACATAGGGGATCTCTGAATCCATCTAGACATTCATAGATCCCCCATTTAGGGGGTCTCTGAATCCATCTACAGTGTTAAAATTTAGTAACTTGTAACAATTCATTGTCAAAATTGCAATTTTTCATTGTTGAAGTGACACAATTAAAAATGACTAACATAAACGACTAATTCATATTCTTCTAGCTAGTCATATTTTATTCCTTGACTAAATTAGTTGTTTGTGTTAGTCATTTTTAATTGTGTCACTTATTATCTAGTCGTATTTTTTAACCCGTGACTAAATTAGTTGTTTAAGTTAGTCATTTTTAGTTCAGTCACTTAAAATTACTTAAATTTGGTAGCAAATCACTTGAAAAAACTATGGTGACTAACGTTTTTAGTCACATAGTCACTAATTTCTGATTTTGTACTAGTGCTTCCACATGTGATTTGGTGGAAGTGGGAGACTAGGAATTGTTGTACAAGTGGCGTTCTTTGGAATCTCTTCCCAACTTGAGTTGGCATGAGTCTCTTGGAAGGAATTTGACCCATGGAGGACAATATAAGTTTATAAATGTCAATAACAAACAATGAAACCAGCTTTTGATCATTTGAGAAATTTTCAATTGCATTTGTGAAGAGGGAGAGCTAGTGGATGACTAGTTTCTTACCTTAGCCAATTTTGAGGGTGAAAGATTCCCATCCAAGTTGGTAATTAGAAAGGCCATTCAGAACTTTCATTTGGAGCTTTAATGGGGTATTTATTTGCAGGCGTAAGCTACAGGGCAGCTCATGGTTTCTTCCTGTGCAGCACACTCTCTCAACCATTTCTAGTTTTGATGGCATATTCTTGACCCTTGAGGGAGGGCGTTTTTGGTGAGCTATTGTACTCTTTGGGAGATCTTATCATGATATATTTCTATTTTAATATGATTAATATAATCTGTTATTCATCTCCAGAAAGTTTTAGGTCGAAATACGAAGTGGTTAAATGTAAAATGGATTATTAATGAGAAAACAGTGACCATTCCCACACTACATTGATGTATGCCAATGTATTGATAATGATTTCGAATGGAAGAATATTTCTCTGATATATTTATGATTTATGGACTTCCATTGGTGAGTATTACAAGTTTCATGTTGATCACTTAAGCATTTGGAGCCATCTTGCTCAGTTTTAGTTTGTTTAAAGAAGATTTCATGCTATTTCCCCCAAGGTCGAACTAGTGATTTATGCTGTTGTTTGGGATAAGGTTAGAACATACTTAATAATTTATTAATGGTGTACATGAGACCTAAATAATGTCCCTGGGACATCCCCTACCTCTTTTCAGAATTTCGAGTGAGTTTGGAGGCATTTGGAGAGTCATTTTCAGTACTTACTCTGGGGGGATTTGAACCCCAAATTGCTAGTTAAATTCCATACTTTGTCCAGAATATTCAACAAGTTTGAAGATGTATTTTGATGGTAATAAATCATCCATGAACATAATAATAAAGTAAAAATATCATTCATACACCTTCATTGAATATTTAGAGGAATTTAGAGCTAATTAAAAACCTAGAGACCAATACTAGTGAAAGGGAAATTACTAGTAAAGTTCCCTACATTGGCCAGAATTGAAAGAGAATTTGCAGAAGTATTTTAAAGGTCCAAAATCATCCATGAAACACATATTTATGTTCTAACATCATCCATATACCTTATCAGAATATTTGGGAGCATTTAGGGCAAATTGGAGACCTAGGCATCAAAACTAATCAAAGGTCGAATTTAGGGAAAAAGTAAAAAATTGGTCATTTTAATTTTTTTTTTAAGAAGGGTCATTATAGTGGTATCAGAGCATGATATTGGCACCTAATGTGGTCTTATTTTCATGAGGACAAGAAGTCAGGGACCACCATTATATATTGAAACAAAAAGTGTTTTTGTTGAAGAGGAAAAAGTGAGGAAAATAAGCCAATGGGTGAGCATATTTTCTCAAGCACAGGACCCCATAATAGAGCAAATGAATTTCAAGGAACACTAGGGCCTACTGTACCAAAATTTCTTGAGTCCAAATATGTGGAATAAATTCATCTCGAATGGAAAAATTTGAGTGAAGGCTGCAGAAACACTATACCATTTTATCAATACCTCATTATAAAAAACAAGCTCAAGATGAAGGAAGGTAATAAGAATCCATTTCAAAATAGAGATTCCAAATATATTGATCCTAAGGAAAACAACGAGCAAAATGCATCAGCTTGCTTGAAGGAGCAAAAGGAAGATACATCACAAGAGCATGAAGAAGATTCTATTCAAAATATGGAAGATCATTTCGAGACACCTTCTACCTTAGACATGAACCAAAGAGCATCTATTGATGGATGCTTGAACTATGAATAAGTACCTACTGATGGCTGCTCACACCTCTATGTTGGTGACATAGAGATCACTTTTGAAAGTGTTTCTGCAAGCCAAACTTCCATTAAACATGAAAATGAATACCTTGTAGTAGTTGAAGAAGAAACAAGATCAACTTCCCCATAACCACTTGAGCTTCATGAAGTTGGTCCAAGCAAGAAAGAAGAAGATGAGGAGGTTCATTTGCAAGAGCCTCATTTTCTTGAAGGGTCCTTAAATATGAATGAAAAGAAGATCCAAGAATCCCTCAACATTCTCCATGACACTCAAGCATTGGTGTCAAATTCTTGTTGGAGAGCTACTTGATTGGAGGAAACATCCTTCCTTGAAGACATGGAGAAGATTCAAAGAGCAATGTGCCACATCAAAGGTAATTTTATGTCTTTGCTTTTTTATAGAAACCATTTTTTTGAGCTTAATGAATTGTTACATGATGCATACTTGAACAATAATGAGGACAATCATAAGCTCACAATTCAAAACGAGCAACTTCTTGGAAAGTTGCAAGATACTTGTTTTTCCTCCTATGTTTCAGATTGTCAAATGGTAGATTGTTTGGAGGATTCTCATGACATGGTGGATCATGAGAAATGTGGAAATTTGAATGTGCTTGATGTGTTTGAATATGAACTTGAAGAGATCCAAACACTTGATGTGGTGGAAGATGAACTTGAATTGTCCCTTCATGAAGGTTATGCAATTTTTAAAGAAGAGCATGATTCCTATACATTGGAACCAATCTATGACAAAGGTTTCACACTTTTGAAGGAGCTGCATGATACTACCCATATGGATCCTTCCCATGATGAAACTTCTGCACTTTTTGATCATTTGAGTGAGTCAGTTCATTATCCTACATCCTACAATTACATGTTTTGCAGCATTAGTCTCAATGAAGTATGGGTGAAAGGGTTTTTTTTTATGGTGCCACATGAGGACTATGGAACTCCAAGATTTAATTTTTATGATGACATGGTTGGAGCACATTCTTATTCACATTTGCAGCAGCATCATTTGTTACTTTATGATGATGCACATCTACCCAGATGCACCTATGATATGCATTTGAGTCACTTGAAGACTCATGGTTTTTCTTGTTCAACACTTGATTCATTTGATGTTGGAGGAACTTCATCCAACACTTGGGTGAATAGATTTATGGTTGGAGAACATTTTTGTTGGCAGCCACATACTTTGTTATATATTTATGATTCTCACATTCAGGGATGTATGGGTGAGACTTCTTTGAGTCATTTGAAGTCTCGTTTTTTCTGCTCATTATTTGGTTTAGATTTGAGTGGAGATTCTTCATTCACTT
This sequence comes from Larix kaempferi, assembly GCA_027924585.1. NCBI lineage: Eukaryota > Viridiplantae > Streptophyta > Pinopsida > Pinales > Pinaceae > Larix > Larix kaempferi. The sequence goes on along the minus strand of BSBM01000779.1, from coordinate 10,433,443 downwards.
CTTGGATGAAAGAATACATGGCTAAATATTTTAATGCATATCACATCCTTTTGGAGCAGCATTATAGGACATGGGATCATCACCTATGTCATTGGAGCAGATTTGATTGGTCACTTGAAGCTTGTATGCACTTGGAAAATGGTGGTCTACTTGCTTGGAGGTATAAGCACTGTCATGATTCTTTCATGAAGCACCTCCTTGATGCACATTTTCATTATGTTGTTATGTACTTTGATGATATATATTTTGTACTCATGATGTTTGGAAGAATGCATTCAAGAAAATGGGATCCAGGAATACTCTTATCTGATGGTATGGGTTGGAGAGCACTCCTAATTGTTGGGGTGCAGTACAAGCAATGGGACCCTAGAATAATTTTTGTCTCATTGCTTTCAAATTTTTTTGGGAAACAAGCAGTATGGGAGATGGATTTACCACTTAATAAAGTGATTTTTATCAGAGTAGTGCAGCAGCAAGAATGGTTTTTCCTCTCTAAAATCTTCATGGAATCTCCAAGACTCAACGTTGGGCAATTCAATGGACAGAAAGCGGGTTCTTCAACACCCATGTTTGAAATTGCTTAAGGACAAGTAATATTGGGAAGGGAGGATTTGTCATGTCCCAAATTGGAATTGGGTCACAATGGCCTAAGCACGTTGGACATATTCATTAGAGTTTGTCAAATTGATGCTAAGGGTCAAATAATTGCCAAGGAGGAAAATTACTAGTTTCCTAGGTTTGGGGTGGAAGCTTTGGGATTTGGAATAAGGGGAATAATAAATGATGTTTGAACATTAGAATGTCATAAATATTTAATAAAGGAGCTAAATTAATATATACAAGTTAAAATCAAGTGGCATTTGATCATGAAGACACATGGAGGAAGGGGGACCCACATATGGCTAGATTTCCCCACTACACTTGGCATCATTCTCTCACCAATTCAAATTCAATGTGAATGGTAACATACTTGGGGGATATCAAAAGGTATTATTCATTGCATGAATCATCCAAGGTCAAAATGTAGAGGAATATTAACTCCCATGGAAGAGGAAGAGGCAATTTGGAGCTAGTGAGCCACTTGGGCTAGATTCCCTAGCTCTATGACAACAATGATGAAGATGCTATGACACCTATGACACAAATCAGACCTGAAGGCTGACACATGACATATATGACATGAGAGGGCTAAAAATAGCCTCCAAGAGGGCTCTCAAGGGAGTTAGGGAAGCTAAGATGCTTCCACATGTGATTTGGTGGAAGTGGGAGACTAGGAATTGTTGTACAAGTGGCGTTCTTTGGAATCTCTTCCCAAATTGAGCTGGCATGAGTCTTTTGGAAGGAATTGGACCCATGGAGGACATTAGAAGTTTATAAATGTCAACAACAAAGAATGAAACCAGATATTGATCATTTGAGAAATTTTCAATTGCATTTGTGAAGAGGGAGAGCTGGTGGATGACTAGTTTCTTGCCTTAGCCAATTTCGATGGTGAAAGATTCCCATCCAAGTTGGTAATTGGAAATGACATTCAAACCTTTCGTTTGGATATTTAATGGAGTGTTTATTTGTAGTTTTAATCTACAAGGAATCTCATGGTTTCTTCTTGTGCAACACACTCTCTCAACCATTTCCAGTTTTGATGGCATATTCTTGACCCTTGAGGGAGGGCATTTTTGGTGAGCTCTTGTACTCTTTGGAGAGCTTCTCATGATATATTTCTATTGTACTATGATTATTATACTCTTTTCTTCATCTCCATAAAGTTTCATGTCGAAATACCAAGTGGTTATATGTAAAATGGATTATTAATGAGAAAACAATGACCATTCCCCCACTAGATTGAAGTATGCCAATGTATTGATGATGATTTCGAATGGAAGAATATTTATATGATATATTTATGATTTATGGACTTCCATTGATGAGTACTACGATTTTCATGTTCAACACTTAAGCATGTGGATCCATATTGCTCAATTTTATTTTATTTGAAGAAGATTTCATGTTATTTCCCCCAAGGTCGAACTAGTGATTTTTGCTACTGGTTGGGAGAAGGTTCGAACATACTTAATAATTGATTAATGGTGCACATGAGACCTAAATAATGTCCCTCAGACATACCCTACCTCTGTTCATAATTTCGAGTGAGTTTGGAGGCATTTGGAGAGTCATTTTCAGTACTTACCCTGGGGGGATTTGAACCCCGAATTGCTAGTTAAATTCCATACTTTGTCCAAAATATTTAAAAAGTTTGCAGAAGTATTTTGATGGTCATAAATAATCCATGAACATAATAATAAAGTACAAATATCATTCATACACCTTCACTAAATATTTAGAGGAATTTGGATCCAATTGGAGACCTAGAGACCAATACTAGTCAAAGGGAAATTACTAGTAAAGTTCCCTACATTGGCCAGAATTGAAAGAGGATTTGCAGAAGTATTTTAAAGGTCCAAAAGCATCCATGAAACACATATTTATGTTCTAACATCATCCATATACCTTCTCAGAATATTTGGGAGCATTTGGGGCAAATTGGAGACCTAGGCATCAAAATTAGTCAAAGGTCGAATTTGGGGAAAAAGTGAAAAATTGGTCCTTTTAATAAAAATTTAAAAAAGGGTCATTACACTAGTCAAGGGGCTCTGCCTTTGGAAGGCTCAAGGGGAGTTATATATATTATTAAAAGAATATTTCAAGCTAAAGATTTGTTATGGCCTGGGCCATTGTTACAATAGTAAGGCTGAGCTGGAGGCCTTATGGGAGGTGCTTAAGACAACGTTAGCACGGAATATCTCTAATCTGCAAATATATGGGGATTCTAAGATGGTCATAGAATGGGAAAATAATAGGATTCAGATCAAATCTCTTCACTTACAACATCTTCTATTATCAATCAAAAGGTTAGGGGATTTATTCTCCACAATCACATTCACCCATGTGTACCATGAGCTCAACATGGAGGCGGAATAGCTTTCCAAGAGGGATTTAGTGGTGGTTCCAGACACATTGGATGTGGATGAGCATAAGGGAGGTAGCAACAATCAATAGGAGGATGAATTTGTGTCAATGGAGTGAATATTTTGAATCTGAAACACTTGTAGAATATATGCGAGTAGGGTACTCCATGGATCAGGTCAAGACAGTTAGATCGAGAGAGAGAATGAATTTTTTGAAGGGATTGTTTTGGATATTCAAGTCGTTGTATGTAATGAAATATCTATAATGCATGAGATCTGTACTATACTATGTTTAATCCTTTTTTGGTAGTAATGTAAGTAAAGCTCGGAGAGCATTGATCTAAGTCCATCGGGACAGTTCATGTTATTCTCTATGAATAACTGATTTTTGTTCAGAATATATATGTGTGTGTGTGTGTGTGTGTGTTGAGTAAGTAACCTATTCTGATACACAACATCCCATGAACCCTTAATGGAGCTAGTCTAGGATGAAACCCCTTTGTTAACATACTGAGAGAAGTGCACTCTCTTAATAGTGTGTTCTCGTGAAGATGGAAGGAATATGGATAGTTATCATGCGTGCTTGGGAAATGGATCGGTGTTTTGTTGAAGTATTGGTTAAAATACTTACATAACTGTGTGAACTAGTGTAATGTCATTATGATTTAATTGAATTTCATGATTATGCAATATTGTTAACTATTTGACTTAACTTGACTTGTAGGAAAATACCATATTCTATGGCCTATAGGAGAAGGATGATGAGACTTGTTCAAAAGGACAAGTGATGGATGGGAATTTAGCCAAATTACAAATCCCTTTAACATCCAGTCTCTAGATGCAGAGGGAGCATGATACTCAGGTGCAAATGAAGAAGGATACTGTCTCCAACACTAAGGGAGTAGCTACAACATAGGTTGTTGATGATGAAGGTAGAACATCAGGTAGACATGCCCCCAGTATTATCCATGAGATTGGATAGGGGTGAATGCTCAGGTGGTAGGATAATGTCTTCTCCTGGACACCTTGTGATGGGGTGGGGATATTGGTCATTGCATGATTAGTAGTGTTGTGACATTGGGAATTCCCTCAGTATTATCCATGTAACTTGTCTATAGGTGAATAGCTCACAGTGGGGCAGTTCCTTCTTCCGAACATCCTATGACAGGGTGGGAAAATTAATCCTTGGTTGCACACACTATCCTCCCAGAGGTTGAGCATCGAGAATTTCCCTAGTGTTGGCCATGAGACTTGGATGGGGGTGGTTCAAGGAGGACAATTCCTTCTCTCGGACACCATGTGACGGGGTGGAGAGATTAGTCCCTAAGACAACTCATAATAGGGAAGTGTCTTCTCTTGGACATAATATGAAGGGGTGGAGATATTAGTTCCTAATGCTCGGAGCAGGACAATGCCTTCTCCTGGATACCTTATGACAGGGTGAGGAGATTATGCCCTAGATGCTCCCTCATGAATGTGCATGGATTTAGCCATGAGACTTGGCTAAGAGACCTTGAAACCATCAGCCTGAAGCAAGCTCGTGATCAAACCTTCCTTCAGATGATTTATTGAAGACATGTCATGACATGAAGACTTTGAAGGAACCCAAGATTTGTTCGGACTGAGTTGAGCATGACACTTCTCGACGGACTGAATTGTCTAGTTTCATGATCCTCCTCGATGAATTGAGTTGAGTTGATCTATTATGCTCCTTGATGAATTGAGTCAAGCATGACACTTATCAACGGACTCAGTTGTGTAGTTTCATGATCCTCCTTGACGAATTGAGTTGATTTGATCTATTGCGCTCCTCGATGGACTAAGTTGAGCATGAAACTTCTCAATAGACCGAGTTGAGTTCATCCATGATTTTCCTCAACAGACTAAGTTGAGCATCACACTTCTCGATGGACTAAGTAGTGTTGAAGACCTTTGTTATGATGACGAAGACATTCAAAACAAGCTGTGATGTTCAGATATCCAGATGTGTTCCTACATGATGATACCTCCCTATCTAAGAGGGAGTGTTGGTGATTATAGCTTTGTGAGGTATCCAGAGAAAGAAAGAACGACCATGTACCCCCAGAAACCCCTTAGAATGTTCTAGAAAGGAAACCACTAGAAAGTTCTAGAAATGAAACCCCCAAAAAGTTATAGAAAGCCTCGAAATGTACAAGTCGACTGAGTTGGAGGAAAATGTAGAAATAAGAATGACACCTATCTCATTTATCATCAAGCAATTCGTTTTGCTCTCCAAGACAAGTGCGCAACTGAGGAAGATAAGGACGCAATAGAAGAAGACTATCTTTTTGGATTTAATATCTTTGGGTTTATCTTCTTCTTATATATGATGTACTTGTATCTTAAATTTTTTATTCTCTCATAAGAATGGTTGGATGGGTTTTTCCTCAATTTGAGTTTTCCAATAATAAAAAAATTCTCTCTTGGTTTATGTGCATAGTCATTCTTTGATTGATGTTTATTTGTTTCCAATGCATATAATTAAAATTATACTTCTATATTATAAAACTCTAACAATTGTGAGTTACAAATTCATTCACTACAAATAACAAAAACAAATATCAATGATATTATTATTTCAACAATTATTATTATTATTAATATTATTATTATTATAATGTTACAATATCTTTAATATTACATTGTAAATATTAATATAAATTTCTTTGATAATTGTAACTATGTTTATCCAATTCAATACATATTTTTTTGTTTTAGTTTCGAATCTATATTATATTTTTATATATTAAAAAAATTAAAAAGAGGGCCACTATAATAAAATCATAGACCCATTATTTAACAAGTGCTTAAAAAGGTTAAATTCTTTGTTCAACAAACCTTTCCTCAAATTTATTTATTTTTGATATATCCTTAGAATCAATCGATAATAATATTGATTTAGATACAACTTATTTTGAATTTTGGATTTTGTCTCTTAATATAGTGACTGTTTTTTTTTTACTTTGTTACATGTTCCTTGGATGGAGGGAATCAACAGATAAGGATTGCCTTTTCTTTGCCTAAGCTTATTTAGATTGCTGATTCCCTTCATCCAACAAGCATGGAGCAAAATCAAAAATTGATTTTGCTTATTTATGCCTGTTATGCCCGTTAGATAGAGAAAATCAACAATCAAGATAAGAATCATCGTTTTCTTTGATTCTTGTCACCAGTAACTGAAAAGATGATCTTATCATAATTCTTCTATTTAACCAAAAATAGCACAAAGCTTTATTCTTACTAAAAACCCACTAGCCATAGCTTTTCAAAGAGAACACTCAACGCTCACAAGATATCCTGTATGTTTACGAGCATAAATTCACACACTCGCTTAACTAAGATCTACATGGACGTTGAGTAGAGAAAAATATTTGCTATTTAATATTTACATGGGTGGGATGTGCAGATAAGACCACAAGTATCCATTATCACATTAACCTAAGATCTAAACTATAAGCACTCTGCCATAGTAGACTAAAGCACTTACTGATTAAAAGGATATGCTAGTAACATTCATTTAAATTAATTTAACTGATAACAAAGATAAATCAATTATAAATCAACACTGTTTTACATACGCTGCATCAGCGAAAATTCGACTCATAACAGTGATATATATATATATATATATATATCCAGAAAAAACATATGGATAAAATTACTTTTTACACTCGCGACCGATCTGAAAAAAAAACTACAGCAAAAGAGTTGAATTAAATAAGTCCTGTGTGTTAAATACATTAATATCCTGTTTTGAAAACAAACTTGCATTTAACCTCGAAGCTTATCCCTCTTCGAAAAGGATATAACCAAGATATAACAGTGATATACTTGTAATCAATAACAGATATAATTTAATTCTCGAAAATCCAGCAGCTTTGTTTATACAGTATATCCGTAAGTTTAAGTGCCTCGTCAGTCTTCCCAAGTGTGAAGTCCGTCCTCTGTTCTGTGCAGAATCAATTGAGATTAGAGACAGACATTAATAACATTTCTGTAGTCAATGACTCTAAATGACCATGGCCATGAATGGAGTAACTCTAAACATAATACGAGCCAGTGAGTATTAACTGATAATTACTTACAACTGGTATCCATCTCCGAGATTTCGGTGCTGAAAGATTTGTCGGCCGTGTGTCCAAGAGGTGGATCAGGATTATATAATTTAGGGTTGTTTATAAAGTAGGCCCGGAAGAAATCTCCGTTTTCTTTTAACAAACCCTTCCAAACTACAGCCATAATCATAATTTCGAATTAATCCATTTACAATATAACAACATTATAAGCTGCCTGTATAAACCAAGCTCTGCAAACTAACATGATAATAAAAAGAAATTAGATCGAATTATTGCAAGCAATGAAGTGAAACCTGCGATAGTGAGTGCAGGGTGGATTTTGGCATGCTTCTGAAGGGTATCGACGCAGGCGTTGAGGTCCATGCGAAAGAGAAGACATCTCTCGATCAAATGCTGAACCTTGCGGATCATGTTGATGCGCGGATCTTTGTTCCGATCATCGTCGGTTTGCATGAGAATCAACCCCCGATCGAGTCTGTTGATTCGTTCGATTCTCATTGCCAGAAATAGAGCAAGCTAAGACAGAAGTAGCAGTATTGGAAATTGGAATGTTTTGATTGTCTGTCTGAATCGATAAAATAAGGGAAGAAGCGGCGAGAGGATGGCGAGGATTGGCCACTATATCGCACTAATATAAAAATTGCAGGAAACGAATGGAAACGAAGGAGGGGAATGAGATGATGCGTACGTACAATCTTATCCAAACGCCATCCCCGCGGTGGGTTAAAACGCTTTGGCTCATCCTCTCATCGAGATAAGAGTGACAGAGAGGGCAATGGAAGAGAACGTGTAACCGTGGCGAAATTCCGAACCATCGATTTACTGGAGGTCATGATATTCTTTGAGCCGTTGAATGAAAGTGACGGTACTATTTGAGTTCACTGTATTCTCCATTATCATTCCTTTTGGACGTCTTACAAACATATCTGACAAGTTGTTTGCTTCGTTATTCAGACACGCGTGCCTTTGAAGTAAAGTATCAACGAATATGTCAATATTAGCCATGGAAAAGGTTAAAAATAGGCACAAACATTCGCATATCAAATAGAACATTAAAATACCATCACTGTCGCTAAAGAAAATGTTAAAAAATGCTCTTCATATAAACAACAAATAAAACATTTCATTTTACTACTATATTCATTTCTATTTAAAATTCTGAACACAATCATGGAATGGTAGCTGATAACGCAATTTTATTTTTCACTTTCTAATGAAACTATGATAATGATTACATGATGATAAAATCTATATAATTTTTTTTTAATTAATAGATTTAATAAAATATATATATATTTTTTAATAAAACATGTTAATATATTATTAATAAGGTAAAGATATGATTATCTCTAATAAGATATTATTTACAATAATAAAAATTTAAAAAATTAGAAATGTCTTAATTTACAATAATAAAAATTAAAAAAACTAGAAATGTCTTAATTTGAAAGATGTTTTCATTTACCTCATTCCAATGGAAAGTTGAAACTAAGAAAATGATATATATATATAGAACATTGACATAACTTCTAGGGAGTATAGTTTTTTCTTGTATGACATTTAAAATCTTCAAATGTTGTAATATGACATAAAAGTTTTAAAAAGTATGATAAGTTTAATAAAAATTGGTAAATGCTCTAATTCTTATTTATTTTCTATAATGTAAGGTCGAATGAATTGGAATTGGTATGATAAGTTTAATAAAAATTGGTAAATGCTCTAATTCTTACTTATTTCCTATAATGTAAGGTCGTATGAATTGGAATTGGTATGATAAGTTTAATAAAAATTGGTAAATGTTCTAATTCTTACTTATTTCCTATAATATAAGGTCATATGAATTGGAATTTGTTTTCATTTTAAGAATTTTAAAATGGAGTTAAGCTTGTAACTTTTAAGGTTAAAATTTGATATTAATATTAATATTTTATTTTATCAATAAAACTAATTTAAATAAAATGTGTTGAGAATACATGTAGTTGGACTACTAACTAGCTTACTAACCAATTGACATATCAATGGAATCTTGATGATTCACTAATTATAACTATATAGATGTGAGGGAGATGACCCTTTATAGCACAACCCTTTGGTGATTTAGGAAGTACTATAATCTATTTACAGTGGAGTCCTCATCTTTCCTCCGTGACAAAGAAAATGTAACTCCTTGAAATCCAAGCATAGATCAAAGTTTCACAAACGTAGATTCTATCAATTTCTTCATACACACATAAATGATATTATTATATATATCTTACGATAGATTAAATTTTCTCCTATACTAACTATCTTATATGATATGCATAAAAAACTAGATTCTTCATATTACTATGAGAAACAAGTTTTTTAACTAGTATTTTTATGTGATTGTCACATATGCATGACATAAAATTATATTTGACCTTAAACATAATGTTGTGAATTCACATGAGCTCTATTATAACATTAAATACACCTTGATATTCAAGTTTTATTGAAAATACAAAAATAAGTTTTTTAACTTATGGGATCACACTATGAAGTTTATGTCAAAGACAAAATACAAAACTAGAAGATGACTTCTTTTCATCTTCATCTCCTAGTAAGTATACTTGACAAACTAATATATATTATTTTTGCATTATGTTATACCAGGATTACATGTACCCCTAACATAGGGAAAATTCTCCTTGGGGATTCTAGGTGGCTCCCTTTTAGATCCTATGTAAACTTAGAGACCACACTAACAATACATGATATATTGGGTCAACTATGACACTACCAAAATACTCCATGTAGAAAATAGCATTTCAATTAAGGTATAGGATAAGGCTGTTCGCATCATAACTGGTCAATGTAAGAGTGGGTTAATTCTCTAGCCTTCAACTTCACTACCCACTCATATGGTGTAGAATGTTGCTTAAATTGAATTCCATATTTAACCTCTATAATATCTCCAAAATATTTAGGTTCAAGAGGGAATATAATGGCATGCATCTACATAACTTGAATGCCTAGAAATAAATGCAACACATTGCGGTTAATCAATTCAGACGTATTTGTTAATTATTTTTATAAACCTCGAAAAAAAAGGCAACACTACCTATTGTAGTGACTAAGGCATAACATATAGTGTAAGAGTCAAAATCATCAATCACATGTAAAACAAAAATACTATGATTTGATGCACAATGTTTTAAACTAAATTTTAAAAAGAACCTATTAATTTTGACATAGAATTCCATGGGGCTTATATCAACAGATGTAATGAGTTCTTCAAATGACACATATAAATTCTATCATTTTTCACTACTTAGAGGTTTCTCCAAATAAATATTTCATGGGAGTACACCCTATAGAAATCCATTCTTCGCATGCATCTAATGTATTTCCCATTTAAAACAAGTCGCAAGTGAATAAATAAGTTGGACATAGTTCATGTTTGCAAAGGTAAAGGCCTCACTGTTATCAATGCCTTCCTTCTAAGAGTCTTTTTTTTTCTACAAGTCGAGCCTTATGCCTTTCAAAGGAACCTTTTGATCTAAATTTATTCTTACATTTCTCTTAGTATATTATAATATTATTTCCTTTAAGTCCAGGAAATAAGTCATGAGTTTTATTCTTCAACCAGGAATTGTACTCTTTAGACACAACATTCTTCCATTTAGGGAAGTCATGTACATATTGATATGTATGAATATCACATGCTTCTAACACTCGTGACATTGACAATACCACATTGTTTATGCACTCTAGTCTTGATGAAGTCATTCAAATTATCACATCAACAATTACAAAGTTTTAATTTCATTAGTCATGCATTGATGAGAAATAGCATTCCTTGTAGGAGTTCCTACATCAAATTCACCTTGAGAGTATATAGTGTATTGATAAAGAAATTTATTACATATAGTGGAATTTGGTGTATAGGGGCAACTACAAGTCAAATATATCATGTGAGTAAGTTGTCTAGCCAAGAAGCTACCTCAGACATTGATTGATGATGTGTAATATTTAGTTGATCTAGAATTCCTCAAAATTTCATATGGATCAATGCTTAACAATCCAAAAGTGAACTTCAATAGAGAAACACCTAAAACCTACTCATTAAGGACAACATGCCTCCTACAAATAACTTATTTTTCACTAGATCAAACAATTCATAGGATTTCAACTTACAAGAGTAACCCACCATTGTGCAATCATGACTCTTTAAATTGATAGTTTTTCCATCATCATCTTGATTATGAAACCTTTCTATGTATCCAAATGTTCCAAGATGTTTGATAGAGGGTGTCATTCCATTGCATTTCATGAGAGGATTAATATCCCATACAAGTTTTGTTGGAGTCATTTTTAGAATATAATTTGAGCAATAAATATCCTCTATCTGATTTCTATTCATCATACCTTTGTCCTAAAGAAATCACCTTCCCATTTTAACCAAAAAGAAATCCTTTCTTTAAGAAACATCATTTGTTTTAAGTGTGTAAGGATAAAGAGATATGAAATGTGACAATTAAATCTAATATTATTTTCCCACATATTGTACTTTAATGTTATATCTTAGTCACTTTATAGGTTGATTGCATTTATTTTTGGCTAATGTACTAAATTCATTAGTAAATATTGTTGACTTCATAAATTCATTAGTAGGTAAATTCATTAGTAAATTCTTTATTTTTCAAAAAATAGCTCAAAAATTCATTAGTAAAGGTCATAACATACCTTGTACTAGTTAATGATTGTTGACTTATTGTACAAAGGTCACTATGGACAAATTCTAGCTAATACTTTACTATCTAATACTTTCTAGTCTCAAAGTCAACTTGTTGATGCTTACCAAGAACAGATACACTATTAGGAGGATCTACCATAGATGGTAAATTGATGTTATTAAACTTCAAAATCAATTTCAATATTTAGAAATTCAGATCTTTGATTCTTGGTGAAAAGTTGTGATCCAACCATTAGTCATAGCTATGAGTGTAGTGAATTCTAAATCTCATTTAAGAGAATAAAAAAACTTAGTTAGTCTATATTTATGATTAGGAATACCATTAAGAGTCAACAACATCAACAAATTCATTTATAATATCCTTTGCAACAAATATGTTAGGTAAGACTTCAACCTTCTTACTAGTTTGAGCTAGTTGGGATACATACAACACATTATTGCTCAAGCTTGGTACATGATTCACATCAATCATCACATTATTTTAGCATTCAATCATACCAAAACTAGAAACAATAATTTCATATCATTTATAACAAGTATTTATTCTTCTATAGATTTACATTAGGAAAAAGCATATATAGTCACATGATCATGGGTATAATTAGAATCATCTATCCACTCATTTTTAGAATTGTGATCATGTAATGCTTGATAAGTAATTATGGAATATGTGGGATATATCTCATTTACCTTTGGTAATTTAATGATCCATGTTAATGGGTTTACTAATTGAAAGCTTTCTTTCACATTCTCCTAAAGATGTTTTCTAATCTTCAAACAAGTATTGTTGGCATATCCTATATTCCCATAATATGGACATGCTTTAGACTTCTTATATTCCTTTTCCATTGAATTAACACCATGGTATTTTTTCTATGTTCTAGTTCACACAATTGTTGTCATGTTTTCATGGTAACATCCATGAATATATTTCTCATGATTATATAATAACCGGGTAGGACTTTTCTCTTGCGTTAACGGGCGGACCTAACAGAATTCGGAGAGGCGCGTAATTTCAAATTTGATACGCATTTTATAATAATTTGGAAAAATGCATCAATCGATTCATATCATATTATGTATGCAATATTTATAAAAAAAATTGATCTCGCTATCTATGGGAAACTACTCGATTCATATTGCTGGCAAATTGCAACTCTCTTAAATAAGCTAGGCATCAGGTATAAATATAGATAAGGGAGAGGAGGCTAAAACTGAGCTCTGAATGGGAACGCTTTCTTCAACCCCGGACCTTAAATAATAATAGTAGGGTACCAAGTATTTCCTGCTCTTCCATATTTGTATCAATCACCTATTATTTTTAAAGCAAGCCCTAAATAATAAGCTTTTGTTTCCCATGATCGTTGTATTTTTATATACTTAAGTTAGCATTTGCACTTAAGGTGATGGTATTATTTGTTTATATCAAGTTTATATTTATAATATTTTATTGTACCCTAATTAGAAAACCATAAAAAATCAATGATCTAAATTAAATACATGTGTTATAAATACAAATTTTGACAAAGTAAAAAATCAACAATCAAATGGAAATTAAATGGACAAAGGATATTAAAAAAATGAAATGAATCACTTTTATGGTTGGCATTATAATAAATCCCTATAATAAAGATTTATTCTTGATGCAAAAATGACCTAAAGAGAATAATTGAATCGTGGGAAGAAGAAGGGAAGTATGATAACAAAAGGATAAAATATCTTATCTACATGAAGATCAAGGGACTAAGGAAATCCTAAACCTATCCACAAATAGTAAAAGATTTCCCATTAGAAAAATCCATATAAAAGGATTGTTAATGATTTTAAGAAATCTCCTAAATATTTGCTCAAGAGTACGTAGATGATTCTTTGTAATAAGATTCTCACCAAGAATCGAGTCCCTTTGAATGCTAGTTTTCAAATTAGGATCTAAGATTAAAAATCTTTGTTTTTAATAGTACATTTAATTTTTCTATGGTTAATGTATAGTTGTGTTCTTTTTTAGCTTTTTTTGCAACTAGCACATCTACATCACTTGCAGATGCAAATGTTGATAGGTATCATAAAGTAATATTGACATATTACAAAAAGAAAATTAACTATACCGAATTTGTTGTGGTTGGAAACAAAATATCTTGTTCATTACTTGAGCAGTAATGGTGACTTGGGATTCCCTAGAACTAAAAGTAAAATAGAAGCATTCTTGGCATTGTAAACTCATAAAGTATTATTGGTCCTTTCTTCTTTCCCTCTACAATCATCACTTCTACCTCCATCATGCATATGTGCCCAAGTGCATGACGGGAACAATAGTTAGATTGAATGAATCGATAATGTTATGGAGGAAGCATAATAATAATAAGCAAAACAGGAAATACATTACGCACATAAGCATACACACAGACAATATGCAGGAGTGAGAACTAATCTCTTCTTTCTGAACGTGTATATTACCATATTTTACATGCTTACATAGAGTGCTGAGAACGCTTGGGTTTGGGTTTTCTTCTTGTTGCATTCAGTTACAAGAGATGTTAGAACGATTTTAGAAGTTCAACTGTTACAGTCGACTGGAAGATAGAGAGACAATATGTCGTAGTTCGTCAGTCGACATTGCCGACAATTCATGTCGAAGTTGATGAACTGGTTGAAGTCGCTGAACTTGTCGAACTCAATGAACTTGTCAAAGTCAGTGAACTTGTCGAAGTTGATGTTGGAATCCGATAATAATGCCAAATGTTGGGTGGATCATTCCTCCTTCTTTAAGAAACAAAGGTCCCCATTGTTTGCTTGTACAGATGAGGAAAATTATTGGCCAGTTCAGTAGCAGAGTAGCATTTACCTTGTGCTGGGATCTATCTAGATTTGGGCACCTAAAACAAGGGAATTGTGTTCGTCCTTGTATGGCATACTTGTCATCCCACAATGGTGTCGCAAGGAAGAGGCTCCTGAAATTCTGGATGGATGTCTTCGGGTTCTGCTGTCTGCAAGTTGTTCTATTCCAATAGTGGTCCATGGTATATTTGATAGATCTACATTAAATACACATTAAATACTGAATGCAGAACAAGGAATGAAGGAATGTCGAGCTGTAAATCGTTTTCTCCAATATTCTCAAGAATACTATACGGACCATATCACAAAGGCTTCAGTTTCTTATATTGACTAGTAAAACGTTCATTCTTGATATGCAACCAGACTTGATCCCCAATTTGAAATGAATGAGGGATATGATGCTTATCGTGTCGAGCCTTAGCTTTCGCATTAGCTCGTTGCAACATTTCATGTGCTTGTTTCTGGATGTCGCGGATTTGATCTCGAAACTTCAATGCTTTGTCAACTTCTTGCCGGTTATAGTTGGTATCGTTCAACTGTTTCGAGGAACTAATCAATTCAATAGGCACCGAGGGTTGAAATCCATAACATATCTCAACTGGAATCTTTCCTGTAGAGCTGTGCTGAGAACGATTGCAACTGTGTTGTATATATGGGAGAATTGCATCCCATGTTCATCGATGCTTTTAGTTGTACATATGAAGCAATTGTACTACCAAGTGATTCAAAAATTCCGTCTCTCCATCTTTTTGAGGATGGAAAGCTATTGATAAGAAGATTCTTGTATCGAGTTGTTGCCAGACAGTCTTCCAAAATATTCTAACAAATCTGGAATCTCTGTCAGAAATAATGGTTGTCGGTAAACCATAATGTTTTTAGACATGCTCAAAGAAGAGCTGAGCTATTTGTTGCGATGTCGTAGTCTTCTTGCATGGAATGAGAATGGCCATCTTGGAAAATATGTCGACTACTACTAAGATCATGTCATGCTGATGTTTGGTAGTAGGATATCCTGTCAAGTAGTCCATAGAACAACCCCATTTATTTCCATCCATAATGTTCCCAGCCAGGTCCATCCCACACTATGACGAGGCTAACGAGAGTGAACTTGAGCCACCAGAAGACCGAGTAGTGGGGGTACATTCTTCAGAAAAATAATACATTTCCATCCTTCGGCTCATTGCTAGCCTAGACTATCCACAAAGTATGATATGGGGCATCTGAGCTTGAAATTCAAAAAACCAGAAACAAAAATGAATTCTTTTATCCAAAATCACTCATCTAAATAAAAACTTGATCTCGCTATGATTTCCACAAATAAAACTACATGTGAAAATTAAATTGTTCTAATCTTCATGACATCATCCAGGCATACCCTCCAAGCTGATATAACTTCCTCATTAACTGCCATCGCATCAAAGGACATATTAGAATTGAAACTAGATGCTTCTCGACTAAGATGATATGTGAGAGCTCTGGTGAGAGATGATTAAATCCCATGGATCATCATTATAAGCATTCGCATAAGGTGGATATGACTGCCACATGGCTTAGCCACCTGTTGTCTATACTTATCATTCATGGACATGTAACACCCCATATGTTGATGATTTTTCCTATTAATCCAAATGAAAAAAAACCTTCCATACCAAATGATCATTGTGCTAGTATGGAGAACATATGACCTCCTCATTCCCATAGGTAACTCCCACAATAGCCAGTTTGTCCGCAATTTCATTCACTTCCAGCTTTACATGGGATGGAACGATGACTAACTGTGGACATATTAGAGATGTTATTTGTCAAAACCCGAATTTTCTGAAAAATTTAAAATTTTTATTTTAACAATAAATGTTACTTAATTGCATTCTTGGTCCTGTTTATTTTCAGTAACTAATCATAATCTTGTTTGAAAGGTTCTGTTTTAATACAAATGTGATTTTTGTGATTTTAAATGTTGACTGTTTTCGTTTCAAACTTCAAAGGGAGAGCTAGCCATAGTTGACTGGCTTACTTAGCTTACGAGCTAATGCATAATTTGTCTTTTGTTCGCAGGTACACTGGTGAAGTATGGATCACTGTACTTTAATCTTTGTAAGCATCAAGCTCCTTTCCCTGCACTATAAAAACTTAAAGAAGATCTATTTACTATTGCTGATTGTTGTGTAAGACAGTAAAGTTCTTTTCATGAAAATTACGCTTGAAATAAGATTGCTAGTCTGTCTCGACATGATATCTCTTATCCTGGATAGTGTCATCGGGTTTGCGATGAATTACAAAGTTTCCGTCATATCCATTGCGTCATGATCATGACTCTATGTTAATACTGTAAACTAACACTGTAACAAATCGTTTGTATCATGTTTAATGTTTGCATATAGTGACGTTAGCATTATGTGATATTATGTCAACTATTACCGGTGATTACTGCTGTGTTCACATATTATTAGCATGAGTTGGAACTGTGACGCCTCTAGCGATGTTCCATTATATTCATCTATATTTCAAGGTCCAATGATTACTTAGTATTTTAACTTATGTCATCTACCTGTGCCTTGTTTTTAAACTACGTTCTTTGTATGGACCTGTAGATGAGTTTATATTTTAAACATCATAATGATAAAGGATGTTATTCTAATTGTCGCTTGTTTAACAATAATACCGGGAGAATTATGATAATATGGCTTATTTAATCATGGTGTATCCAATCATATGGTTATGGTAATAATTCAATGTTTATAATAATGTGGAGTTCTCTTTTGAAGATTGACTACATATTCGTTCACATGATTGTAGGAAAAAGAAATATAATGTGCCTTGATATTATCGATGGCTTGGTTTCAATATATATATAATACAATGATTATCAATCATAGTGTTCTCCATACGTTGAACAAGGTTTATATCCATGCAAATGTTTTGAAATCGATGAACAATTAATCGAGTTGCCACTGAACTATAGAATTCGACCTATGCGAAATTGATAAATCTAATGGCTACGTGGTTGACTCTCCTCCTTGCGTTGGGTGATATATAAGTCAGAGTCGAAACCCTACCTGGTCATTATCTCTGCCTTCGGGCTCGGGTTGTAAGGGAGAAACCCTCCATGTCTGAACTTGAAGTTTGGCACTGTTAAATGCTATTTGCTTAGGTTTTGGTCACGTTGTTTATTTATCTGGAAGTATAGAGGTTTTTAGGCTATGCTATTGGCGTCTGCTACTGTTCCATTTGTATCTTGGTCTCGTTGTCATTCTATGTTTGATTCCCAGCTACTTACAGTCTTCCACTGTCGCTGGTGTGAGTATGAGGCAGGGTTTCGCTACTTGTTTTTATCCATGAGGTGGTTGTGTATTGGGTTTTGAAGTGTGCTCCCCGACTGGCTCATTCACAGCTTAAGGGTTTTGTTTAAAATGTTGCCTGTCGTGACTGTCAATAGAGAGGTGCTGGAATTTTCTCTTACTCATCCAACTGACGAATGTGATGGGGTTTCGCTACCTGGTTCAACTTGTGACTACTAGGTTGTCCACGGGGTTGCTTTCTCCATTGGCTCAGGTAAGATAAAACCAATGTTTTTCACAGTTTTGGTTTGCAAAAGATTGTTTAAATTTTAAAAATAGTATTAACAACTTTCGGCACTTGGTAATGTGCAGGTCCTATTGTTCCTGAAAGTGCACGGGGTTTCATCTTCAGCGCTGGCTCCTCCAGGTAAGCCTGGTTATCCACGGCTGTCTCTCTCTTTGTTGGTTTTGATGTGCTAGGGTTATGTCTGGAAGGTACCTCCGGTATAATGGGGTTGTTATTGTTCTTGTGACATGGATACAGTCACATATATAAATTATTTTGTTTATAATAGAAAGGGTTTGATACCCCGGCATGTCTATGAAGAACCATCTACGGCTCAGACTGTATGAGGCCAGGGGTTGTTATTGTCATTGTATTTTCTATGTGTAGGGTTTTACCCACGCTGTATAAATTAATAGTTACTGTAATATTGGGCCTGTCATGTGGCCGTGTATCATTCTGCGTTTTTAATTAAATGAACAGAGTGTTTTAAATATAAGGATGTTTTGAGTTCTCAGATACTTGCAAAGCATGATAACTCAGCTGTAGGTGAAACCATGTATTTGTCTCTCTGCGTTTTCGTTGATTTTGAGTATTTAATATAAAGGATGTTAATGTTTCCTACCATTACTGTAATGGCTAATGAAAATAGGGTTAACCCTGGCGAACTGGGAAATCTCTTTCGGATTAATATAAACATATGAAAAATGGTTGGGTTCGGTGGTGACTGGAAACGAGTTGGGAAATTGTTTGGTTCTTGTACAATTATCGAATATAACTGTGGATGAAATATATATATAAACTAAGTATAAAAACTCCTATAGGTTCGATTCGTTATATGAGGCATTTCCTTTCTCTTGTTTTCAACCTGTCGACTTAATATGGTCTGGCTACGGCCGTGTTAGGTTTGTTATTCACTCTCAAGGGAAATACTGATAATGAAATAAGTCTTATTACAATAAATAACTATGAGGGTTTGTAATAGCCAACAATGGCTAAGCTTGTTGATAGCTTCTCTGCGTATTAAGATGTTTGTCTATAGATAAGACAACCTACGACAGAGCTATGTATTTCATGTAATACAAGCTCGATAATGAACGGTAGTCTATGACTGTGATTTGGTTAAAGAAACAATGAAGTCTTATAAGTGGTAAGACTTGGCTTCGAGCCATGCAATACGTTTGTCTTGTTTTAAAACACACTGTCAATTCTGTTGTGACAACATGGTCATAATATGATAATATTAGGCTTAAAAGAAAATAACAAATTACAGTTTCTGTGTTTGTATTTGATTATGATTTTTGTTGAATAAGATTGTATGGGAAGTTTTTAAACAATGAAACATTGTTGCATCCACATCTTTTGGATAATCGATAACAGTCAATGATGTTCTGAGAATAGATAAATATAATGATATGTGTTTTGTTTTCCTTTAGCTCGATATAGAGAATAACCTGTATCTATAGTTGACAGAAATAAGAAGCAGATATAAACTAGTACATTGCTCTAATAGAAATCATTCCTGTACATTTCTCTATTGGGAAATATTTCACAGAAATTCTAAGGTTTATCTATGTATCTGTTCTTATGATTGTTTTAATAAATGTATTTCTGGAATGACTACTGTTTAAAATTCTATGACTATTATTTAACTATTATTAGAAATTCTAGACTAAATCACCCTAATATTTGATTACTGTAATAGTAACAATATATTCTGCATAGAATAATTACTCTATTTAAGTGAAAATAGGAAAAATTACAAGACATATGAGTTCTGCAAATTTCTACCAAAAGACAATACAGAAAGACTGATCTACTGAAAATAAATACAGTTCAAAACACAGTTGAAATAGACCATTCTACATTTAAATTAATTATACAAACAACAGGAAGAGTGGCAGAACCTGTATCTATGGTAGACAATAACAGCAATGGGAGGCTGTTCCTCCCTACCAATTCCTGGAGAGTGCCCAGACAGCACTTCTCAGGACCCCTGAGCTTGCTCTGGTCTAACTGGCTGGAACTAGGTACAACCAACAATTCCCTCAGCCAAAGCAGCTATACTGGAACCAAGTTACTGCAACTTCCTGAATCAAAACACTTCCTTATTGTTTTCCCACTTCCTCAATGGGACTCTTGAATAACATTCACCTGAATGTATTCTCCCTCTAGAACAAATGCTGAACCCCCAGCTCAGTTCATTGAGTAGTATTTAAAAGATTGCCTAGGTCTTAGTTGGGTTAACTGTCATTAATGAGCCACCTGCTCAGATTCCACTTTCTTGGGGAATCATGACCCCAAAATATAGGGAAGTTGCCACCTGCAACTCAGGAAGTGTTTGAGGATGCTGCCACTTGTCTTTTGTCTTTCCACCTAGTTCCCTCCACCAGTTAGACCAGTAACTTCTTTTAACAGCTCTCCCATGCTGTTGTCTCCATAATTTATTTATTAATAATAATTATTCAGAATTTACATTCCATTTCTGGAGACTCCGCTGAGTCATCCATTCCTACTTAGCATTAAATTTAACATAATGTCTCAGGAATATTAATAAAATAATTACATTATTTTAATAAAATTGGGGTATGTGACATACACACCCCCTTAAAATGTAACATCGTCCTCGATGTTACTTATTCTTCTTCTTCAGCCACCTGCTGGAATAGATGGGGATATGCTTCCCGCATCTTACTTTCCATCTCCCAGGTAGCTTCTTCAGGACTAAGGTGCTTCCATTGCACCTTCACTTGTCCAATTATGCGGTTCCGTAGAGTAATTTCCCTCCTCCCTGTTAAATATTGTAACTTCAAAGAATATTATATTTATACTTTATTATTCCGGAGATGTTTCATCCCTCCGAGGTAACCCTATTATGTATCCGGAGATGTTTATTCCTCCGAGGGTTAGTATTAACTAGGGTTATTAGACCCACCATGTGTGGGTCGGCCCTGTAGTTATATTTTAGGGGTTATTAGACTTCTCCAGGTGAGGTCGGCCCCAACAGGTCTTTTAGTCAGTTGAGAGTCAAGTATAAATAGAGGAGGTGAACTCCTCATTAGATCATTCACTCACTTGTGAAAGGGTGCGCACTAGTTGAGGAGATCTGCTAAGGAGTCAAGAGGAGAAGGAGCACATCTTGTATTTTGGTTGATCATCTTATTGAGGAAAGCTTTACTGGGTTTTCTACCCCATGAGGGTTTCCCAGGATATATTGTGTGTTATCTTGTGATTGTGTTTCTATCAGAGATCTTGCTTGTCTATTTGGTTTAAATCTAACATGGTATCAGAGCCAAACTGAATAGGACATCTTTCACAAGGTAAGAATACCTCTTTCTCTCTCTTTGGTGAAGTTAGGGTTTCAGCCCAAAGTTGATATTATTGATTTTTGGTTGCATGGCTGGATAGCCCTTTTCAATACCTTTCTTTTGAGCTATAGATCGAACTTTTTGGTTGGGTAGAACTCCGGGAAATCCAAACCCTAATTCTACCAAAAGTGCGATACGTCAGATTTTGGTTTCAGAAAAAAGTTGTAATTTTTGAATTCTGATTACATGGCTGGGTATCCCTTCTCAAGAGCATTCTTTTGAGCTATAGATCGAACTTTTTGGTTGGGTAGAACTCCGGGAAATTCAAACCCTAATTCTACCAAAAGTGCGATAAAATTCTGTTCCAGATTCCGGAAAAGTAAAAGGTAACTTTCCAGGTAAGTCTACTCTGTCTCTTGGACTCCCCCAAGAGAAGATGGCTCCAAATACTAAGCTTGAAGACAAGCTAGAAGGCATAGAGAATTTCCGAGCATGGAAATACAGAATTGGTCTAATTCTTGAGGAGAATGATCTTGCTCATTATATCAAGGAGGAAGTTGCAGAACCAGAAGAAGATGAAGCCAAAGAGAAACACAGGAAGGATCTGATTAGGGCAAAGAGAATCATAGCTGATTCCATTAAAGACCACTTGATTCCCCAAGTGTCTTCCAAGAAGACTCCAAAGGAAATGTATGATGCCCTAGGAAGAATG
The DNA here is from genome assembly GCA_027924585.1 of Larix kaempferi. Taxonomy (NCBI): domain Eukaryota; kingdom Viridiplantae; phylum Streptophyta; class Pinopsida; order Pinales; family Pinaceae; genus Larix; species Larix kaempferi. Next base: position 10,411,247 of record BSBM01000779.1, on the reverse strand, counting down.
TATGAAGGAAAGAACATCAATAGGAAGATGAATCTAAGGACTCAGTTGAAGAGCACCAAGATGAACAAAGGAGAATCCATTCAAGACTACTTCTCAAGAGTCCATCAAATCAAAGAACAACTAGATGCCATTGGTGATACCCTTGATGAAGATGAACTTGTGATGACAGCTCTAAATGGTCTCACTAGACCTTGGGAGTCATTCATTCAAACTATGTGTGCCAGAAAAGAAAGTATGAAGTTTGATGTAGTTTGGGAAGATTGTGTACAAGAGGAGGCTAGGGTTGCAAATAGAGAAGCCTTGCTCAAAGAAGATGACCAAGCCTTGGCCACTCATACCAAAAGAAGAAGGAGTCAATCCTACTTCAAGAAAGGTGGTCTCAAGGAGTCTCATCCTCCTCACAGATTTCACAAGAAAAGAGGATCTACTCAAAGAAGGGATTACTCTTCTTTCCAATGCTACTCTTGTCACAAATTAGGACACATTGCTAAAGATTGCCCTCTACAGAAGAAAAAGGGTAATCACTTCAAAAGACATCAAGCACATCTTGCAGAGGATGATAGTGAAGAAGAAGAAATAGAGGAAGAAAGGTCTCACAATAAAAGGCCTAGAGATGAAGGGGAAGAAGAAGAAAGGACCTTCTTCAAAAGGAGGTCAAGAAGAAACACAGAAGAAGATGCAGAAGAATATGTTCTCTTCTCCGCACTCTCTGGATCCATAACCCCTAGTGAAGGTACATGGCTTATTGACAGTGGTGCTTCAAAGCACATGACTGGACAGAAGAGGACCCTCTCAAATCTTGAAGAAAAGAATTCTCCCCAAAAGGTATCTCTAGGAGATGACTATCAATATCCCATTAAGGGAATTGGTGAAGCAAACTACAAACTCGATTCTGGAACTCCCATGAAGATGAAGGAAGTTCTATATGTTCCAGGATTAAAGAAGAATTTGCTTTCAATCTCAGCTTTAGACAAGAAAGGCTATAGAGTTGCATTCATTGATGGACAAGTGTTAATGTGGTCCAAAGGCAAATCCATTAAGGATGCAATTGTTATTGGTGAAGAGGAAGGAGGTTTATATAAACTCAAGGGTCATCCAGAAGCTGCTCTTGTTCATGAAACCTCTAGCCCCAGTGAGCTATGGCATAGAAGACTAGCTCACATTAACTACAAAGCCTTACCTTATGTAAGCAAGGTGGTCATAGGACTACCAGATTTAAAGGTTGATCATAATGGCTCATGCAAAGGATGTAAGAAAGGCAAGAATGTCAAGAACCCATTTCCAAAGAGTGAAACAAAGACCAAAGGGATCTTGGAGTTAATACACTCAGATGTGTGTGGTCCAATGCCCACCACCTCTCTAAGTGGGTTTGAATACTATCTTTCTTTCATTGATGATCATTCAAGGAAAACTTGGATATACTTTCTAAAGGGTAAGAATGAAGTTTTTGGGAAGTTCAAAGAGTTCAAGGCTCTAATAGAAAATCTCTCAGAAAAGAAAATCAAGGTTCTCAGAACAGACAATGGTGGAGAATATACTTCAAAAGAGTTTGAAGAATTCTGTAAGGAAGCTGGAATCAAAAGAGAACTAACCACTCCCTACAATCCCCAACAAAATGGGGTTGCAGAAAGGAAAAATAGAACCATCATGGAAGCTGTGAAGACTATGATACATGACCAGGATCTTCCCATGTATCTGTGGGCTGAAGCAGCCAGAACAGCAGTATATGTTCAAAACAGATTATCTCATAGTGCTCTTGATTTCAAAACTCCAGAAGAAGTGTTTTCTGGAGAGAAGCCCGAAGTAAGCCATCTTAAAATATTTGGGTGTCCTGTGTACATCCACATCCCAAAGGAAAAGAGAACCAAGTTGGATCCTTCTGGTAAGAAAGGAATATTTGTTGGCTATTGTGAATCATCCAAAGCCTTCAGGATTTACATACCAGGCTTTCATCATATAGAAATAAGTAGAGATGTAACCTTCGATGAGGAAGCAGCTCTTAAGAAATCTAGAAAATGTCAACTTGAAGAAGTTTATGAAGAAGATACATCTCCCAGAGTCTCAGATACTGTTCACATCCCTGAGGAGGACATAACAGAGGATCATGACATGCTGGAACCACAAGAACCCCCTGTTGCAGAATTATCTAGGAAAAGAAGACCAGCATGGGCTAGAGATATTATACAAGGAGCTGAAAGATATGGTGCTCCTGAAGGCTCCACTAGAGAAAGGAAGAAACGAAAGCTAGTGTCCAACTATATGGCCTTGATTTGTGATCTTGTGGATCAACTGCCTACTAGCTATGAAGAAGCAGCTCAAAAGAAAGAATGGGTAGAAGCAATGATTGAAGAATATCAGTCAATAATGAAAAATGATGTTTGGGATATAGTCCCCAAACCAAGAGATAAAAGTGTGGTTTCTTCCAAATGGATTTTCAAATTAAAACATGCTGCAGATGGAAGCATTGAAAAATACAAGGCAAGGTTTGTAGCCAGAGGATTCTCTCAAAAGGAGGGAATTGACTATGAAGATACATTTGCACCTGTTGCTAGGTATACTTCGATTAGAACTATCATGGCACTTGCATCTATGATGAAATGGAAATTGCATCAAATGGATGTTAAGACAGCCTTCCTGAATGGTGTAATTGAAGAAGAAGTATACATAGAACAACCTCAAGGTTTTGAGGTCAAAGACGGAAGGACCCATGTATGCAAACTGAAGAAGGCATTATATGGTTTGAAGCAAGCTCCCAGAGCTTGGTATGGAAGAATTGACAGCTTCTTATTAAGCATGGGCTTTACCAAAAGTAAAGCTGACCCCAATCTCTATCTTAAGGTAATGAATGATGAACCTGTTATATTGCTATTATATGTAGATGATTTATTTCTAACAGGAAATGAGAAACAAATCATTGAAAGCAAGAAGAAGCTTTCTTCAGAATTTGAAATGAAAGATCTCGGATTAATGCACTACTTCTTAGGCCTAGAAGTATGGCAAGAGCAAAAAGGGATATTTCTAAATCAAGGTAAGTATACTGTGGAGATCCTCAAAAGGTTTGATATGTTGGAGTGTAAATCTATGGCCACTCCCATGGACTCCAACCTAAAACTGCTAGCTAATGATTCATCAGAACTAGTGGACATAACCCTATATAGACAAATCATTGGATCTTTGATGTACTTGACAAATACTAGGCCTGATATATGCTTTGCTGTAAATACCCTAAGTCAGTTTCAAGTAGAACCTAGAAAGGTTCACCTTATAGCTGCAAAGCATATCATGAGGTACCTAAAAGGTACAGTGGACTATGGTCTTTACTATCTTAGAGAAAATGAACTCAAGTTGCATGGTTTCTCAGATTCTGATTGGGCAGGTAGTGTCTCAGACAGAAAAAGTACTTCAGGTGGATGTTATGGTCTTGGATCTGCCATGATCTCCTGGTTCAGCAAGAAACAATCTAGTGTGGCCCTCAGTACCGCTGAAGCAGAATATATAGCTGCTTGCTCTGCCAGCTGTGAAGCGGTGTGGCTTCGGAAACTCTTATCTGGAATCTTTGACTTAGAGATGGATCCTACTGTGATTATGTGTGATAATCAAAGCTGCATTAAGATGACTGAAAATCCTGTGTTCCATGATAAGTCAAAACACATTGAGATCCGTTACTTCTATATACGAGACATGGTGCAGAGAGGAGCCATCAAGCTCGAGTACATAAGCACTGAAGATCAGGTTGCCGATATCTTGACTAAACCTCTGTCTCGAGTAAAGTTTGAATACTTCCGAGACAAGCTTGGTTTAGTCCAGAAGGACCCTCCTCGAAAGGGGGAGTAGCATAGTATTTCTGTCACTTATTTTCTGTTTTGTTAGCTACTTACAATTATTTAGATTTAGAACTCTTACATATCGTTTATACATGAGTTGATATGATGTATTAGTGAGAATACATACATGTTTTGATTAGTGATGTATACATGTTTTGATGTACACATGTTTTGATGTGATGTGTACATGTTTTGATTACTAATGTATACATGTTTTGATGTACACATGTTTTGATGTGATGTGTACATGTTTTGATTAGTGATGTATACATGTTTTGATGTACACATGTTTTGATGTGATGTGTACATGTTTTGATTGTTGATGTATACATGTTTTGATGAACACATGTTTTGATGAGATGAATACATGTCTTGATGTGATATATGATTGTACCTGTATGGATGAAGATACAGTTGAGGGGATTGGATCATCCCTGGACTTTCAGTCCTAAAGAGAACCGTAGACGTAAGGTCTCCGAGAATGAAGTCCTTAGTGGACAGTTGAGGGGATTGGATCATCCCTGGACTTTCAGTCCTAAAGATAACCGTAGACGTAAGGTCTCCGAGAATGAAGTCCTTAGTGGACAGTTGAGGGGATTGGATCATCCCTGGAATTTCAGTCCTAAAGAGAACCGTAGACGTAAGGTCTCCGAGAATGAAGTCCTTAGTGGACAGTTGAGGGGATTGGATCATCCCTGGACTTTCAGTCCTAAAGAGAACCGTAGACGTAAGGTCTCCGAGAATGAAGTCCTTAGTGGACAGTTGAGGGGATTGGATCATCCCTGGACTCTCAGTCCTAAAGAGAGCCGTAGACGAGAGGTCTCCGAGAATGAAGTCCTTGGTGGACTTGAGGGGATTGGATCATCCCTGGACTCTCAGTCCTAAAGAGAGCCGTAGACGTGAGGTCTCCGAGAATAGAAGATAGGACTGCATCGTCCCTGGACCTTAGTTCAAAATGTACGTGATGGGGATTGCATCATCCCGGAACTGATAGTTCAAAATGTACATGATGGGGATTGCATCATCCCGGAACTGATAGTTCAAAATGTACGTGATGGGGATTGCATCATCCCGAAACTGATAGTTCAAAATGTACGTGATGGGGATTGCATCATCCCGGAACTGGTAGTTCAAAATGTACGTGATGGGGATTGCATCATCCCGGAACTGATAGTTCAAAATGTACGTGATGGGGATTGCATCATCCCGGAACTGATAGTTCAAAATGTACGTGATGGGGATTGCATCATCCCGGAACTGGTAGTTCAAAATGTACGTGATGGGGATTGCATCATCCCGGAACTGATAATTCAAAATGTACGTGATGGGGATTGCATCATCCCGGAACTGATAGTTCAAAATGTACGTGATGGGGATTGCATCATCCCGGAACTGATAGTTCAAAATGTACGTGAAGGGGATTGTATCATCCCCGGACTTCGGTCCCTGAATTGACCCGTAGACGAATGGTCTCCGAGAAAGTAATGGTATTAATGATGTGGTTACTTGTATCGGTAGGATACTTGTATTGATGATGTGGTTACTTGTATCAGTAGGATACTTGTATTGATGATGTGGTTACTTGTATCAGTAGGATACTTGTATTGATGATGTGGCTACTTGTATCGGTAGGATACTTGTATTGATGATGTGGTTACTTGTATCAGTAGGATACTTGTATTGATGATGTGGTTACTTGTATCGGTAGGATACTTGTATTGATGATATGGTTACTTGTATCGGTAGGATACTTGTATTGATGATGTGGTTATCTGTATCGGTGGGATACTCATATTGTTGTGTAGGATACTTGTATAATCGTATGATGACGATGCTACTGATCGTGTGATGACGATGATGCTGATCGTGTGATGACGATGCTACTGATCATGTGATGACGATGCTGCTGATCGTGTGATGACGATGCTGCTGATCGTGTGATGACGATGCTGCTGATCGTGTGATGACGATGCTACTGATCATGTGATGACGATGCCGTTGATTGTGTGATGACGATACTGTTGATCGTATGACGACGATGCAGCTGATCATGTGAAGACGATGCTAAAGATCGTGATGTTGATATTGATGTACCAGTAACTGGTTGAGTTACTGATGAAGTCGAATTGAAGAAAGCTTCCGATGATTTACAGATGTATCATGTGTAGTGACTCCTTGCTCCTGCAGATGCTGTTATAATATCCTTCTCGTTAAGGGGGAGTGTTAAATATTGTAACTTCAAAGAATATTATATTTATACTTTATTATTCCGGAGATGTTTCATCCCTCCGAGGTAACCCTATTATGTATCCGGAGATGTTTATTCCTCCGAGGGTTAGTATTAACTAGGGTTATTAGACCCACCATGTGTGGGTCGGCCCTGTAGTTATATTTTAGGGGTTATTAGACTTCTCCAGGTGAGGTCGGCCCCAACAGGTCTTTTAGTCAGTTGAGAGTCAAGTATAAATAGAGGAGGTGAACTCCTCATTAGATCATTCACTCACTTGTGAAAGGGTGCGCACTAGTTGAGGAGATCTGCTAAGGAGTCAAGAGGAGAAGGAGCACATCTTGTATTTTGGTTGATCATCTTATTGAGGAAAGCTTTACTGGGTTTTCTACCCCATGAGGGTTTCCCAGGATATATTGTGTGTTATCTTGTGATTGTGTTTCTATCAGAGATCTTGCTTGTCTATTTGGTTTAAATCTAACACTCCCGAGGATACAATCCAGTTCCACTAGAACTTCCCCTTCTAGTTCTACCTGTACAATGTTCCAATCAATAACATGAGTAGCATCATGAACATACTTTTTCAAAACAGAGATATGAAAAACATTGTGTACTTTTAAATTTGGTGGTAATGCTAACTGATAAGCAACTTGACCGATTCTAGATAAAATTTCAAATGGACCACAGTAACGTGGTGCTAATTTTGCACAACTTCCTAATCTTAGGGAGCTCTTCTTTGGCCTTACCTTGATGAACACATGTTCACCTACCTGGAACTCTTTAGGAGTTCTTTTCAAGTCTGCTTGACTCTTTTGCCGATCCTGGGCAATCTTCAAGTTCTCCTGCACTTGTTTCACAATCTGTTCCATTTCTTTCAATAAATCAGGTCCTAACACTAATCTATCTACTGGATTACTCCAAGAGATAGGAGTGTTGCATTTTCGTCCATACAAAATCTCAAAAGGACTAAACTTAGCTGATGATTGATAGCTGTTATTGTATGCAAATTCTGCTAAGTGTAAATAATCCTCCCACTTACCTGGTTGATCTTTAACATACATCCTTAACAGATCTTATAATACCTAATTAACTCTTTCAGTTTGTCCGTCCGTCTGAGGATGGAAAGAGGTGCTGAAATTCAAAGTGGTGTTTAACCCTTTGAACAAGGATCTCCAAAAATTTCCTGTGAATTTAGGATCCCTGTCTGATATAATAACCTTTGGAATCCCGTGTAACCGAAAAATCTGTTTTAGAAAGATATCTGCTATGTTTGCAGCCTTGTATGTGGTTTTAACAGGAATAAAGTGTGCTGATTTACTTAATTTGTCTACCACTACCATAATTGAATCATTCTGATGTTGATTTTTGGGTAATCCCGTAATGAAATCCAGGCTGATTATCTCCCACTTCCAGCTAGGAATAGGTAGAGGTTGCAGCAATCCAGCTGGATGTTGGTGTTCTGTTTTCACTTGTTGACAGTCCAAACATCTAGCTAAATACTCAGCTGTTTCAGATTTCATGTTAGGCCAAAAATATTCTTTTCTCAACATGGTGACGGTCTTTTGGTAGCCTGGATGCCCGGAGTAAGGGGTTTTATGAATTTCATCTAGAATTAACAGTTTAACTTTAGGTGCATTTGGAACATACAGCCTGTCTTTAAACAACAAAAATCCGTTTTCATTTAAACTATACCCTTTTATCAAACTTTCTGTGGGTTGTTCTTTGGCTGCAGTTTGTAAATGCTGATAATTTTCGTCTAAATTTATCCCTTCAGCCAGCTGTTCATTTAAATCAGAGGTGTAAGTGCTGATAGCTGATATAAAATTTAGCTTTGCATTTCTGCTCAAGGCATCAACCACTTTATTTTCCTTCCCTTTTATGTGTTGGATCTCAAAATCGTATTCACTTAGGAATACCAACCACCTGGCTTGCCTTGCATTTAAATTAGGCTGATCTAAAAGGTATTTCAGACCTTTATTATCCGTTAGTAAAGTGAATTTTCTGCCTATTAGGTGGTGTCGCCACATCTTTAAAGCATGAATTACAGCAGCTAATTCTAAGTCATAGGTGGCATAATTCTTTTCATGGATTTTCAGCTTCCTAGATTCGTAAGCAATGACATGTCCCTCTTGAGTCAGCACTCCACCTAAACCATCATTACAAGCGTCGGTACAAACTATGAAATCTTTATTTGGGTTCGCTATTCTAAGAATAGGTGCAGTTTTCAATAAGGTCTTAAGTTTCTTGAAGCTTTCTTCACACTTCACATTCCAATCAAACTTCTTGCCTTTCTTTTGCAAAGAAGTGATTGGGTTGGCTATTTTTGAAAAGCCTTCAATAAACCTCCGGTAGTAACCGGTAATTCCCATGAAAGATCTAACGTCCGTTACATCTTTAGGTACTGGCCATTCTTCAATCACCCGAATCTTTTCGGGATCCACTGAAATCCCTACCTTAGTGACTACATGTCCTAAGTACTGGATTTCGTCTTTGAAGAAGTCACACTTGCTGAATTTCGCAAAGAGATGCTGTTCTCTCAGTTCTTGTAAGACTATACGTAAGTGTTCTTTATGCTCCTTCTCACTCTTAGAATAGACTAAAATGTCATCGATGAATACGACAACAAATTTATCTAGGTACTTATGCATTATGTTGTTCATTAAGCACATAAAAACAGCTGGGGCATTAGTGAGCCCAAATGGCATTACGACAAATTCGTAATGTCTGTATCTTGTTCTAAAAGCTGTTTTGAAAATGTCTTCCTCTTTAATTCTCACCTGATGATATCCCGATCTCAGATCGATCTTAGAGAATACCGTAGCTCCACGTAGCTGATCAAATAGATCATCTATACGAGGTAACGGATACCTGTTTTTAATCGTCATCTTGTTTAATTGACGATAATCTATGCAAAGTCGCATAGTTCCGTCCTTCTTTTTAACAAAAATCACTGGTGCCCCCCAAGGGGATACACTGGGTCGAATATAATTCTTGTCTATTAACTCCTTTAACTGAGTTTTCAACTCGTTAAGCTCCAAGATATTCATACGATACGGGGCTTTTGAACTGGGAACAGCACCTGGTACTAGCTCAATTGTAAAGTCTAGCTCCCTCTTGGGAGGTAATTCTGGGATTTCTTCAGGAAAAACGTCAATAAATTCATTGACTACATGGATGTTCTCTACTGTTTTCTGGTTGCTTTCAGACTTATCTGTCTCATCTGTAATAGTTACAGCATAGGTCTTGCACCCTTTTCTGACTGCCCTTTTAAGTTGTAAGGCAGAAATTTGCCTAACTACTGTTTTCCTAGGGATACCCCTGATAGTTACAGGCTGTCCACTACTGTTCACACATCTAAAAGTTTTGTCAAAATAGTTTAAAACGACCCTATGTTGTTCCAACTAGTCCATCCCGATAAGTATGTCATAAGAGCCAAGTGGTAAGATGTTTAGTTTAACTGTAGTTCTAAAATCATTCATGTTTAAGATGCATTCTTTTACATAACAGTTTACTTTCCTTTTTGCCCCAGTAGCTAGTTGTACATACCAAGAATTATCAAATATTTCAACAGTCAATTTACATTATTCTACCAGCTGAGGTGAAATATAACTAAGACTAGCACCTGGATCTATTAAAATAGTAACAGGGGTTTTGTTAATCATACCTCCTACTTCCACCATGGAAGTTTGATAATCAGCTTGGCGGTTTTCCAACGCTGCATTGATTGGGGGCATAGTTCCTGCAAAATCTCCAACTGTCATTTCATCTTGAACAGTATGAATATTGCTGATTTGTTTCTTTTTGTTTGGGCAGACTGAAGCATAATGTGGCCCATTACACTCCCACCACTTGACAGGTTCTTTTCGCTCAAAGTTTTTGGTGTAGTTTCCATGATTATTAGGAGCCTCCTTGCTGCTTTTGAAATTGTTGGAATGGCTGACAGCTCCATTTTTGTTTCCCTGGAAACTTTTACCATTAAAGTGGTTTCCGTTCTTGCCATTCTTGAAACTTTTATGGGGAACAAACTCCTTTTTCTTGTACTCGATCGGATTGCTGTTCTTTTTGGCTTTCCAGTTGGCTATTCCCTCTTTCTTTTTATTCTGTTCATAACAGAAATTAGCTTTGCGCATAGCTTCTTTCAGTGTTTTGGGGTTGTCATATTCAATTCTGTCCTTGATATGATAGGGCAGACAACTAAGAAACCGCTGTATTTTTGGTTTCTCTTCGACAAAATACGGTACATACCGCAACAGACTTAAGAATTTACTGTTTAAGTCCTTCATCGTCATAGATCCGAGCTTTAGTTCATAAAATTCCTTGGCCCTCTCCTCATAATACTGTTCAGACAGAAATTTCTTCTTGAAGTATCTTTTAAACGTACTCCAATTAACTTCTCTCTCTTTAATCCCCTTGACCCTTTTCAGATCTTGCCACCATATGTCCGCCTTTACCGAGAGGTTGTAGATGGCCATTCGTGCCTTCAGCTGATTTGAGTAGTTATAGATCTGAAAATATTTTCTCATCCCGGATAACCAGGATTCCGCCTCTTCTCCAGTTTCAGATTCTCCATTAAAAGTTGGGCGCTTTATCTTCTTAAACTCCCCGAAAATCTCTTCATAAGGCCTGTACTTTTTCCTTCTGTTGTGCAGCTCAGCTTCACTACTGTCACTGCTAGTGTGATAACTGGGTTGTCCCTTTCTTTCTTCAGATGATGAACTGCTGCCGGATTTAGCTGGTTTCGTCCTTTTAGACCCTCTTTGATGACTAACTTCTTCTGAGTCAGCTCGTTTGCTCCTTCCTTCTGTCTGAAATTTTTCTATCAATAGCTGATTTAACTGCTCCTAAGTCTTTAGGATCCTTTCATTATCCTTCTTGACTGTTTCCATCTCGGTCTTTAATCCTTTTATGGTCTGCATCAGCTCAGTGGTGTGAGCAATTACTTCTTCTGTCTCAGGTTCTCTTGACATCTGTCTTGTCACAGCATTTGGAGATTCCTCCTCAGCGTATCCTCCCAATTTTTCCATACCTGTCTGAAAAATTCAGAAAAAGGAAATTTTCTGTTCTGTTCATGAAACCGAAATATAAGTTAGTACTTTATATAAAAAAAAATTTCTTTTAGGGTCACTGTTTTGCGGAAGTTAGTGGAGTCACATCCAAGCCTAGTGTCTGAACCATGCTCTGATACCACATGTCAAAACCCGAATTTTCTGAAAAATTTAAAATTTTTATTTTAACAATAAATGTTACTTAATTGCATTCTTGGTCCTGTTTATTTTCAGTAACTAATCATAATCTTGTTTGAAAGGTTATGTTTTAATACAAATGTGATTTTTGTGATTTTAAATGTTGACTGTTTTCGTTTCAAACTTCAAAGGGAGAGCTAGCCATAGTTGACTGGCTTACTTAGCTTACGAGCTAATGCATAATTTGTCTTTTGTTCGCAGGTACACCGGTGAAGTATGGATCGCTGTACTTTAATATTTGTAAGCATCAAGCTCCTTTCCCTGCACTATAAAAACTTAAAGAAGATCTATTTACTATTGCTGATTGTTGTGTAAGACAGTAAAGTTCTTTTCATGAAAATTACGCTTGAAATAAGATTGCTAGTCTGTCTCGACATGATATCTCTTATCCTGGATAGTGTCATCGGGTTTGCGATGAACTACAAAGTTTCCGTCATATCCATTGCGTCATGATCATGACTCTATGTTAATACTGTAAACTAACACTGTAACAAATCGTTTGTATCATGTTTAATGTTTGCATATAGTGACGTTAGCATTATGTGATATATTGTCAACTATTACCGGTGATTACTGCTGTGTTCATGTATTATTAGCATGAGTTGGAATTGTGACGCCTCTAGCGATGTTCCATTATATTCATCTATATTTCAAGGTCCAATGATTACTTAGTATTTTAACTTATGTCATCTAACTGTGCCTTGTTTTTAAACTACGTTCTTTGTATGGACCTGTAGATGAGTTTATATTTTAAACATCATAATGATAAAGGATGTTATTCTAATTGTCGCTTGTTTAACAATAATACCGGGAGAATTATGATAATATGGCTTATTTAATCATGGTGTATCCAATCATATGGTTATGGTAATAATTCAATGTTTATAATAATGTGGAGTTCTCTTTTGAAGATTGACTACATATTCGTTCACATGATTGTAGGAAAAAGAAATATAATGTGCCTTGATATTATCAATGGCTTGGTTTCAATATATATATAATACAATGATTATCAATCATAGTGTTCTCCATACGTTGAACAAGGTTTATATCCATGCAAATGTTTTGAAATCGATGAACAATTAATCGAGCTGCCACTGAGCTATAGAATTCGACCTATGCGAAAATGATAAATCTAATGGCTACGTGGTTGACTCTCCTCCTTGCGTTGGGTGATATATAAGTCAGAGTCGAAACCCTACCTGGTCATTATCTCTGCCTTCGGGCTCGGGTTGTAAGGGAGAAACCCTCCATGTCTGAACTTGAAGTTTGGCACTGTAAAATGCTATTTGCTTAGGTTCTGGTCACGTTGTTTATATCTCTATAAGTATAGAGGTTTTTAGGCTATGCTATTGGCGTCTGCTACTGTTCCATTTGTATCTTGGTCTCGTTTTCATTCTATGTTTGAGTCCCAGCTACTTACAGTCTTCCACTGTCGCTGGTGTGAGTATGAGGCAGGGTTTCGCTACTTGTTTTTATCCATGAGGTGGTTGTGTATTGGGTTTTGAAGTGTGCTCCCCGACTGGCTCATTCACAGCTTAAGGGTTTTGTTTAAAATGTTGCCTGTCGTGACTGTCAATAGAGAGGTGCTGGAATTTTCTCTTACTCATCCAACTGACGAATGTGATGGGGTTTCGCTACCTGGTTCAACTTGTGACTACTAGGTTGTCCACGGGGTTGCTTTCTCCATTGGCTCAGGTAAGATAAAACCAATGTTTTTCACAGTTTTGGTTTGCAAAAGATTGTTTAAATTTTAAAAATAGTATTAACAACTTTCGGCACTTGGTAATGTGCAGGTCCTATTGTTCCTGAAAGTGCACAGGGTTTCATCTTCAGTGCTGGCTCCTCCGGGTAAGCCTGGTTATCCACGGTTGTCTCTCTCTTTGTTGGTTTTGATGTGCTAGGGTTATGTCTGGAAGGGACCTCCGGTATAATGGGGTTGTTATTGTTCTTGTGACATAAATACAGTCACATATATAAATTATTTTTTTTATAATAGAAAGGGTTTGATACCCCGGCATGTCTATGAAGAACCATCTACGGCTCAGACTGTATGAGGCCAGGGGTTGTTATTGTCATTGTATTTTCTATGTGTAGGGTTTTACCCACGCTGTATAAGTTAATAGTTACTGTAATATTGGGCCTGTCATGTGGCCGTGTATCATTCTGCGTTTTTAATTAAATGAACAGAGTGTTTTAAATATAAGGATGTTTTGAGTTCTCAGATACTTGCAAAGGATGATAACTCAGCTGTAGGTGAAACCATGTATTTGTCTCTCTGCGTTTTCGTTGATTTTGAGTATTTAATATAAAGGATGTTAATGTTTCTTACCATTACTGTAATGGCTAATGAAAATAGGGTTAACCCTGGTGAACTGGGAAATCTCTTTCGGATTAATATAAACATATGAAAAATGGTTGGGTTCGGTGGTGACTGGAAACGAGTTGGGAAATTGTTTCATTCTTGTACAATTATCGAATATAACTGTGGATGAAATATATATATAAACTAAGTATAAAAACTCCTATAGGTTCGATTCGTTATATGAGGCATTTCCTTTCTCTTGTTTTCAACCTGTCGACTTAATATGGTCTGGCTACGGCCGTGTTAGGTTTGTTATCCACTCTCAAGGGAAATACTGATAATGAAATAAGTCTTATTACAATAAATAACTATGAGGGTTTGTAATAGCCAACAATGGCTAAGCTCGTTGATAGCTTCTCTGCGTATTAAGATGTTTGTCTATAGATAAGACAACCTACGACAGAGCTATGTATTTCATGTAATACAAGCTCGATAATGAACGGTAGTCTATGACTGTGATTTGGTTAAAGAAACAATGAAGTCTTCTAAGTGGTAAGACTTGGCTTCGAGCCATGCAATACGTTTGTCTTGTTTTAAAACACACTGTCAATTCTGTTGTGACAACATGGTCATAATATGATAATATTAGGCTTAAAAGAAAATAACAAATTACAGTTTCTGTGTTTGTATTTGATTATGATTTTTGTTGAATAAGATTGTATGGGAAGTTTTTAAACAATGAAACATTGTTGCATCCACATCTTTTGGATAATCGATAACAGTCAATGATGTTCTGAGAATAGATAAATATAATGATATGTGTTTTGTTTTCCTTTAGCTCGATATAGAGAATAACCTATATCTATAGTTGACAGAAATAAGAAGCAGATATAAACTAGTACATTGCTCTAATAGAAATCATTCCTGTACATTTCTCTATTGGGAAATATTTCACAGAAATTCTAAGGTTTATCTATGTATCTGTTCTTATGATTGTTTTAATAAATGTATTTCTGGAATGACTACTGTTTAAAATTCTATGACTATTATTTAACTATTATTAGAAATTCTAGACTAAATCACCCTAATATTTGATTACTGTAATAGTAACAATATATTCTGCATAGAATAATTACTCTATTTAAGTGAAAATAGGAAAAATTACAAGACATATGAGTTCTGCAAATTTCTACCAAAAGACAATACAGAAAGACTGATCTACTGAAAATAAATACAGTTCAAAACACAGTTGAAATAGACCATTCTACATTTAAATTAATTATACAAACAGCAGGAAGAGTGGCAGAAACTGTATCTATGGTAGACAATAACAGCAATGGGAGGCTATTCCTCCCTACCAATTCCTGGAGAGTGCCCAGACAGCACTTCTCAGGACCCCCGATCTTGCTCTGGTCTAACTGGATGGAACTAGGTACAGCCAACAATTCCCTCAGCCAAAGCAGCTATACTGGAACCAAGTTACTGCAACTTCCTGACTCAAAACACTTCCTTACTGTTTTCCCACTTCCTCAATGGGACTCCTGAATAACATTCACCTGAATGTATTCTCCCTCTAGAACAAATGCTGAACCCCCAGCTCAGTTCATTGAGTAGTATTTAAAAGATTGCCTAGGTCTTAGTTGGGTTAACTGTCATTAATGAGCCACCTACTCAGATTCCACTTTCTTGGGGAGTCATGACCCCAAAATATAGGGAAGTTGCCACCTGCAACTCAGGAAGTGTTTGAGGATGCTGCCACTTGTCTTTTGTCTTTCCACCTAGTTCCCTCCACCAGTTAGACCAGTAACCTCTTTTAACAGCTCTCCCATGTTGTTGTCTCCATAATTTATTTATTAATAATAATTATTCAGAATTTACATTCCATTTCTGGAGACTCTGCTGAGTCATCCATTCCTACTTAGCATTAAATTTAACATAATGTCTCAGGAATATTAATAAAATAATTACATTATTTTAATAAAATTGGGGTATGTGACATTATTAGTTCCATATATCCCAGTAATATCCATCTAGGGTCAACCTTCTCAGAATTATCTCCTTTGAGTAATTTTATAGGAGCAATAAGATCACCTATGAGTCTCCTTCAACAATGAGACGAAACTTACTCAAGTGAGCAGCCTGCTAGATTCCTCTAATGAGAGCCCATATTTATGTGACATTATTTGTATCATGCCCAATAATTCCAACAAGTGAATGATATGCCATTGATCATCTCTAAATACTACTCGGAAACTAGCTGGACTAAGATTTCCCTTAGAGGCCACATCGAAATTGATTTTCACAAAATCGAAAGGTGGATGACTCTGACCTTCTATATTCCTCTAATGAGAGCCCATATTTATGCGACATTATTTGTATCATGCCCAATAATTCCAACAAGTGAATGATATGCCATTGATCATCTCTGAATACTACTCTGAAACTAGCTAGACTAGGACTTCCCTTAGAGGCCACATTGAAATTGATTTTCACTAACTCGAAAGGCGGATGACTCCAATTAGTGGGGCTAATGAGAAGTGCATGCCTTGAGCAGGAACAATCCAAGTAGGTGGTGGAATTCATACCCCATTTAGACAAGATTATTAACTCCTTAAGGGCACATGAGTAATCCTCCATAGTCCAAACTAAGGTGTTCATTGTTTCAATGATCGAATGTTTTATTCTATCCCAAAACCGTATCCAAGAGAGATGTTAAGAGAGGAACTTCCTTCTATTTATTTCCTTCCAAATATTCTAGAGAATGAAGACCGGTAATAGCTTCCATATTCTATTTAGGATAGGATGTTTTAATGTTGATGGTCTCCAGGCTGATGTGATTTGTTGAATTTAGTCATGTTGTCTATCCTAGTTGTGCATTAGCATCAACATTTGATACCATAGTTGATTGTTAAAGCTACATTGATTGGGTAAGTGTTCATGGATTCCTAATATTGATGAAAAACGATGCCAATTAAGGGACCTATAATGTTTCTCTTCCTTAAATTATCCCATGTAAGAACATTTTGGTGCATTACCAACCATAGAAAAATTCTTACCTTAGGCCACAAATTAGAAGTCCATATTATTTTCCACACATTTAGTAGTGGTGATGGGTTAAATGGGGACTTTGAGGTATATTCATCTTTCATAGTGAATGTTTCTTTATGAGAGTACCCCAACCTGAGGACATTAGGCCCATTTCTGCATTTGATTTTTCCACTGCTCATATCCATGCACTAGTGTTCCAAGTTTGTTTGACTAGGGATGTTAAGAGCCTCCTTGGTGATTTTCTATTATCTCCATGTCTCAGCATCAGTTCCACCATTCCAGAAGTCTTCCACCTTCTCAAGTTTGGGATTGGGAAGACTAATACGGACCTCATTGGGATTGTGATCCTCAATAAGAGGAGGAAATTGTTGCCATGAATCAAGCCATAAATTAGCATGTTTTCCATCCCTTACTTCCCAAAAATAATTCTCTTAATCAGGCCTAAATTATTCCAGGATGCAGTCCAAATGGAGAACCTTCTCTTTGCTCATTCCATCGATCACACCTAGAGTGTATTTATCCCTACAAATTTTATCCTGTATTTCTTTGGTGTATTTGAGCCATCTCCAACCAAATTTCAGACCCCAATACTTGATTAAGAATTTGGGGATCCCAAATCCCAAGTCCTCCTGATAACTTGGGTTTGCAAAGCTCACACCACTTTACAAGAGCCCATTCCCATCCTTTTTTTTTTCCTTACCAAAGAAAAAGTCTTTATTTATTTCTTATTTTTTTAAAACTAAATTTGGAGCTTCTAAGGCTGACAAAAATTTAAATGGGGATGTCCTAGAGGATAAATTTGAAAAGTAAGTGGTGCCCTACCAGATTTAGGGAACATAAGGTCTAAGAGGATAGAGGTTGATTGAGGGCCTCCAAAAAGTATTCCCAAGTTGTATTGCAGATACATTGTCTCTGAGAGGGATTCCAATATATTTGGAAGGAAGGGAGCTCATGCAATATCCTATAATTATAGAAATTTGATATTGCACCAAACGAGGGGTGTTGAAGAAGTTTTGTGATTTATCAAGATCAATAGAGGCTCTTGAGGCAACATTGAACTTATCAAGGATGTCCAAAGAATAATTGTAGCCTCCTTGACCATGGGAAGAAGCATCATCATTTTTCCATACACAAATTAGTTGTGGGTAATGGGAGAGTTGATACAATGAAAAAGTAGCCCATGAAGGGATCCATCTTTAGTGGCAACTTTTGTTAGAAAAACAAGATCGCAAATCAATAACAAAAACAAGATGAAAATATAAATCACAGAAATACATTACAAGAGAGACACCAATATATGTGGTTCACCCAATATGGGATACATCCATGGATTAGTTTCCAATCCTTGTATTATTATACCATCCAACAAAATGAAGGGATACAACCCGCAGCACATTCGCTGTAATTTCCTCTTCACTCTCTCACAGTCTCTCTTACACAAACATAGAGATATTTACAATGCTACAATACATAGTTTTGTTACAATGCCTTCCTTTTAAAGAGGGATTACCCTGGGAAAATACTATCAAATGCCCAATACCATGGGACCATAAATCACCCATTATTTACCAAGTCATGAATATGAAATTACAACATTTTACAAGGCATTTTTTCTGAAATTTTCACTATGTGGGCGCCTCCCTCGAACCCCCACTGGGGGGGTTCCTGAAATGTAGTTCCCCCCCCCTAGACCCCCCACGGAGACTATATTTGGGGGGGATTTGGAATCCCCCCCAAACCCCCCCACCCCGTCATGTGCTAGGATTCAGACACAACTGAAACACGACCTCTGAATAAAGAAGACCATGCTCCACAGCCAACATATTTGATAGTTCAAGTTAGGCCTTCTGCCATAATAACAAATAAGAATGGCGATCATGGGTCTCCTTGATGAATTCTCCGAGAGGGAGAGAAGGGAGCAAACGCTGATCCATTAACCAAGATAGAAATTGTTAGAGATTAAGATCTAACTAAACTAACTTACCTATCTAAGCAACAATAACATATCAACATGAAAATAAATAGACCAAGAAAAAAAGAACACCAGATAACGTCGTTCACGCAATTGGGATATGTCCACGGGAAGGGTTGTATCTTCCATTAATGAAAAATATCTCAAAGATTACATGGCATCCTCACATATGCATCACATCAAGCTCCATCATACAATGTGTGTACGAATGTCATACACAACAGGTGATGTGTGATGAATTACAATCAACACATATATCCAAAAGGGTCTCCTTCACCTCTCTTATATGCTAAGAGGTTTGGATTACAATACATCCCATAATACATGTGGGATAAATGAATTTCCTCCTCTTTATATAAAGAATGGTTACAAAGGATATAATTACAATGATGCATGTGGGATAACTCTATTTTATAACATTAGAGTTATTTTATGCCTTTAAATGATATCTTACCAATATATCACATAAGTCATCATTACATATTCTAACACTCTCCCTTAATGATGACTAGGAGAAAGAATACAAATGAAAGGAAGGTTGAAACACCCCAACTTCCCCCATGATGACAACTTCCAGAATGCTCCATAAGATGCAAATAAAACACACTTCGCCTCATGGATTTGATGAAGACAACATCCGCTTCTCACTTAATCATGAAAGTGCACACGAACCAGGTTTTACGATGAAACAAACATGTGATGCAATCCACCAACAAGATGCCCGGATCTAAAGAGATGTCGTCATGGCTGCTAGATCCACAAGATGCCTAGATCACTACAAGAATTACCACAACCATAACTGATAGATGAAGGACTCTGATATAACATCCACACCAGTGTACAGATACCTTCTGATGGCTAATACAACAGACCATGTGGCTAAGAACACCACAAGAGTGTACAAAATACCCAAATGGCCAATACGCATGTGGATAGCAGACATTCTTCCAATCAAGGTGCAATATAAATATATGTAGAAGACCTCAAACATGGAAGAAACAAGACCCCAATTGTCTATACATTGAAAATGATATCATACAGATGAACATCATGACTTTAACAGTAGAAGATGGATGTCCATCATACAACATTATTGAAATATGATAGAACATGATAAAATTCAACATTGCATTCCTTCTTAATAGAAACCAGAGATCCACAACCAACATATGCTTAAACAAGGAAGGAATAACATAAGCAAGCTATCCCACAACATGGATAACGAACCTGCACAAAGGAACTTCGAAGAATAAAGCATATAAAAAACACATGATAAGCCTAAAAGACATAAGATATGATCAAATGACATTGCTCAAGAACATATAAATAAATTATGTCTATTCTATGCAAGACCATATAAATTACAGCAAAATATTATCAAAAATTTTTAGGATAAGTTATGATAAAAGATAGAGGAGCATAAACATGAGTGAGCATAATAGATTCCAAGATAGAATAATGAGCCAATATTTCACTTAAATATATGAAAATTTAGTCATCAAGCAACTAATCTTAAGCATAGGTGCATTTCTTATTAGTATGATGTTAATATGCAAGAGATGAATGCCCTAAAAATGTCATTTCTTCCATATAGGAACATTAGAGGAAAATAACACATGTTAATGCTTCCATATAGAAATGTTAGAGACAAGTAGGAACAAGATAACATCTGCAATCATAAAAATAGAAATCTCATTGCAACAAGAACAAGGTGATCATGATAAATATTTCAAGATTATAAGATTTCCCAAATCCATATAAATATTGAGTAAAAGATGATCGAAATAAACATGACATGATATATATGAAAATAAATCAAAATGTTTAATATGATCAACATATAGCAAATTATAATCAACGCATGATATCACTTATAAAAAATTATGAAATGACAAGTCACTAATGGGGTTTAATCATGGGTTCATTTCTTGTTAACACTATGTAAGTATGAAAAAGATGAAATGCCCTGGAAATGTCAATGCTTCCATATAGGAATGTTAGAGACAAACTAAGCATGTAAATGCTTCTGTATAGGAATGTTAGAGACAGATAGCATAGGAACTAGCTACAATCTCTACAATACATGAAAAAGAAACTATACCCCAATTAAAGAACTTATGATAAGTCAAAAATATGATATCACCTAGATTCAAAAAATTGACTTTACTCAAGAATTTAATTAGCAAGAGCATATAATGATTGTTAGGCCCCTAAATTGTCTCTTTCTTTCACTATATTTCACTATTATGTCATCACATTTAAACCTAAATCATTACATTCACTCTCAAAATCTTATCTTTTATTTTCAATCTATTAATTAAAAGCAATGAAATTGAATGGCATGATTTATTACTTTTCATGCATTATATATCATTTTATTGGTGATAAATTGATTCTCACACTTGATGATGCATTCCCAAACTTTGTATTAGGAGCAACTGACCCTCATTCTGGGACTAAGTTCTGCACTAGGTTTGATAGCATGTGTCTTATTGGTTTAAATGGCTTGACTTACTTTGTTAACAAATTGATCTACCTTTTCCCTTTGTCCTCGCTAAAACCTATCATACCTACATACACAAGTTAAAACCGTAAGTTGATAATAAGCTTTTGCATTATCCAATTGAATAATTATAACTAAAGCATCAAAAGCATTATTATTTTTAAATAAAAGTTAAATCATAAAATAACATTTTAAAACAAAACTTTAAAAATAAACAAAAATAAAATATATATATATATATATAAATACAAACATATTGAATAAAAGTGAATTCTTAATTCTTAATTAAGTTACCACTTTTGGAAGTCCTTTAGCATTCATGATTCATATGGTGGAAATCCTTCACATCTTAAGTTTTAATATATGAATGTTTTAATTGTATGCATGTGCCTTATTTTAAACGGACCATATGGTGATTGTTGGATTTTGTACAACTTGGGAAGATATTATTCATTATATTTTATTGTACTTTAATTGTACTTGTTTGTCTCTCTTAAGGGAGATGAAATGGATGTAATTATTTATGTAACCACATGAAAGAATCAATGTAAACCTTGGGGTGCAAATAAACAAAATAAAAATATTAAAATTAAATTATTTATTGCCCCTAGGTGAAGTCGTCCCAGTTAGGGATTTTTCCAGTTTTGCACTTGTATAAATAAGAGGCTAGTGCACCTCATTTTCACTCATTCACTCACTTAGCAAGTGCGCATCACTTGAAGAGAGCAGATTTCGCATCACTTGAAGGAGGTAGATTATTTGGGGCATGTACTTGTGGAAGACACTTTCACATTTTTCTCTTTTCTTATTTGTACTCTGATCTCGGGATTATCATCTATATGCGAAGGTTGCTGGGTTTTTCCCAATTGGGTTTCCCAGGGTAAACCCTGTGTTATTGTTTTGTGCTTTGTCTTGCTTCTAGTTATCTTGGTTATGCATTTATATTATTATTATATGAATGTATGAAATTTAACATGGTATCAGAGCAGTTCTAGAAGAAGCCATTGCCAAAGCATTGTCGGAACCCTATCGGAATTAGGGTTTCATCTTGTGAAGTCTTTACCCGCCATTTTGAAGAAAAAGAGCCATAGGAATTTCGTTTTTGGAAAGGCAAATCTACTGGTGAAGACGAAATTCAATTCCGAGAACTTTGATTTTTGACGTAGCTCCTGCTAGGATTTCTGAACCAGATCTGCAATCAAGATGATTTGGACGAAGGTTGAAGATTGTTTGGAAGGGGCCTCCAACTTTATCTCCTGGAAGTCTAGGGTTCTTATACTCCTAGAAGAAAATGATCTCTTGCTATATGTAAATGAGAAGGTCCTTGAACCAGAAGCCGAAGAGGATAAATCCTGAAGGAGGAAGAATGATGCTAAAGCAAGAAGGATTCTAGTGGATTCAGGGAGAGACCATTTGGTTCCTCAAATATCAGGAAAGAAGAATTCTAGGAAAATGTTCAAGACCATTATGAAGCTGTTTGAGAACACTAGCCTAAATGTATCCATTACTTTGAGAAACCAGCTATCAAATATGAAGATGGCAAAGTCAGAATCCGCTGCCTCATACTTCATGAGGATCACAAAACTCCGAGATAAGCTCATCACTAGTGGAGATCATATTACGGATAAGGAGATTGTCCTCCACTCTCTAAATGGTCTTCCACCATCATGGGATTCCTTCATCCAAAGCATAAGTGGTAGATCCAAACTACCAAAGTTTGACAAGATTTGGGAAAATTGCTCTCAGGAGGAGACAAGGATTGCAGCACGTCAAAGACTCCATGGCACACAACCTAAAGAGACTCAAGCATTTGTTTCCCATGCCAAGAAAGGCAAGGGAAAAGGAAAGAAGTTCCATAAACACAAGCACCAAGAAAGTAGATCAAGTCCCCACCAAGAACAAAAGAATAAGAAGGATGTATCTCAAGTTCAATGCTATAGGTGCAGGAAGTATGGACATTACGCCAGTTATTGTCGAAGTCAAATCTAAAGGAAACATGAAGCATCCACTGCGGATGTAGAAGAATATCATCATCACAAGAAAAAAGGGAATGAAGATCACATAGAATTTCTATTCATATCATCACTATCAAGTACTATTCCTACCACTAGTGACACTTGGCTCATAGATAGTGGTGCATCTAGACACATGACATGTTATAGAGAGAATCCTTCGGACTTAATTGAGAAAGATTCACATCTCCATGTGGTACTTGAAGATGATGCAAGTTACATTGTGAAGGGGTCTAGAGCCACCACCCTTCAATTAAAATCAAATGATACATTATTTCTAAGTGATGTACTCTATGTACCTGGTATGAAAAGAAACCTTGTCTCCATCTCAGCATTGGAGGACAAGGGATATAAAGTTGCTTTCTCAGAAGGGAAAATACTTGCTTGGAACGAGAACTCAAGCATGAGCACAGCCAAAGTTGTTGGCATAAGAGAAGAGAGCTTGTATACACTAAACACTTCACCGGTCCAAGCCCTAATACATGATGCTGCAAGTATGGGCAAGTTATGGAATAGAAGGTTAGCTCATCTGAACTATCGAGCTCTACCAGTTCTAAAGAATATTGTGACAGGTTTTCCAAAGCTCCAGATAGACCATGATGGAACATGTAGAAAATGTTCTCTTGGCAAGAATGTCAATAAATCCTTTCCAGATAGCGAGAGTAGATCCAAAGGGATTTTGGATCTAGTATAGTCTGACTTGTATGGGCCCATGAGAGTTGTGTCATTAGGTGGTTATCATTACTATATCAACTTTATTGATGATTACTCACGGAAGACTTAGATATACTTTCTCAAGTCAAAAGAATCCAAGGAAGTGCTCAACAAGTTCAAAGTGTTTAGAGCACAAGTTGAGAATTTCTTAGAAAATACGATCGAGATTTTGAGATCTGATAATGGTGAAGAATATACCCCTACCGAATTCAATGATTTATGCAAGGAAGCAGGAATTAAGAGGGACCTCACAGTTCCCTACAACCCTCAACAAAATGGGGTTGCAGAAAGAAAGAATCGTAAAATTGTGGGGGAAGCGAAAGCTATGATGCATGACCAAAGTCTTAAAATGTTCTTGTGGGAAGAAGCATCCAGAACCGTTGTATATGTACAGAACAGATGTCCACATAATATATTGAAGAACATGACTCCAGAAGAAGCGCTCACAGGCATGAAACCAGAAGTGGTCCATCTCTAGATCTTTGGATTTCCCATCTACATACATGTGCCCAAAGAGAAAAGATCAAAGTTAGAACCTTCAAGATAGAAGGGAACCTTTGTGGGATACAGTGATTCTTCAAAGGCTTACAGAATTTACATTCCAGGATCCAGACAGATTGAAGTGAGTAGGGATGTGACCTTTGAAGAAGAAATGGTTGTTAGGAAAGGTAGAGTATCAGATATGGAGATCAATGATGATGAAATGCTAGAACCAAAGGAGATGAGATCATCTTCCCCTCCAGTTCAGACGGAGTCATCAAAAAAGGATGAACCTATCGATCCCATAGATCCAGTTGATATCCCCAGAGATGTGGCAGGTCGGAAAATACCTAGATGGGCATAGCAGACACTATAGGATGCAAAGGGGCATGATGCTCCACTTGGCACTTTCAAAGAAAGCAAAATACCTCAGAGGTTCTCTAGCTATGTGGCAGTGATGAGAAACATTATTGATTCAGAACCTACCACTTACGAAGAAGCATCCAAACATCAATTTTGGAAGGATTCCATGATGGAAGAATATCAATCCGTCATGAAGAATGATGTGTGGGAAGTTGTGTCGAGACCTGAGGAGAAGTCACTAGTGACTTCTAAATGGCTAGACAAGATCAAGCATGGATCAGATGGCAATGTTTAGAAATACAAGGCCAGATTTGTAGCTAGAGGATTCTCTCAGAAAGAGGGAGTCGATTATGATGAGACTTTTTCTCCTTTGGCCTAATATACTTCCATCAAATCCATTATCGTGATTGCTTCAGTTATGGGATGGAAGTTGCATCAGATGGATGTGAAGACAACCTTTCTCAATGGTGTTATTGAGGAAGAAGTTTTCATCGAATAGCCTGATGGGTTTATTGTGCAAGGAAAGGAGTCTCATGTATGCAAACTGAAAAATGCATTGTATGGCCTCAAGCAAGCACCCCGTGCTTGGTATGGACGAATAGACGGATTCCTGGTGAGATTGGGATTTTCCAAGAGTGACGTAGACCCCAACCTTTACTACAAGGTTTTAGATGGTGAGCCATTGATTTTGGTATTATATGTTGATGACTTGTTTCTCACAGGAAATGAGAAACTCATTGTATGGTGTAAAAAGAATCTCACCTTTGAGTTTGAAATGAAAGATATTGGATTGATGCATTAAATCTTGGGATTAGAAGTATGGCAGAGGAAGAAAGAGATTTTCCTAGGACAAGGAAAATACACCATTAATATATTGAAGAGATTCGGGATGATGGATTGCAATTCCATGGCTACTCTAATGGATGCGAATTGGAAGAAGTTGAGAGATTCTACTTCAAATTATGATTTATTTGATCCCACCATTTTATCACCAGTTGATGGGGTCATTGATGTATTTGAACAACACCAAACCATATATATGTTTTGCTATGAATGCCCTCAGTCATTTCATGTGTGAACCGAGGCAGATTCACTAGATTGCTGCAAAACATGTGCTCAGATACTTACGTGGAACTGTGGGATATGGATTGAAGTATGATTCAGATGGTGACCTGATATTGCAGGGGTTTACAGACTCAGATTGGGATGGATGTGTTGCAGATCGGAAGAGTACTTCTAGATGTGGCTTCAATTTGGGTTCTGCAGTTATTTCCTAGTTTAGTAGGAAGTAGAACTAGGTAGCACTCAGTACTACAGAGGCCGAGTACATGGCTACTATCAAAACAGCTTGAGAAGTAGATTGGCTTCGTAAACTCCTGGCAATATTGTTTGTCCAGATTCCAGAGCTGACCGTGATTCACTGTGATAACCAGAGCTGTGTGCAGATGTCAATGAATCTTTTATTTCACGACAGGTCGAAGCATATCGATATTCAATATCGCTTCATTCATGATATGGTGCAGAACGTTGCAGTCGTGTTATAGTACATGCCGACAGACAACCAGACTGTAGATGTTCTCACCAAGGCTCTTCCAAGGGTGAAGTTCGTATACTTTCATGGATTACTTGGAGTCGAAGAGAACATATCCCTCCTTGAGAGGGAAAGATGACATTGATATGCTTACCCTGCTTTTCCTAGGTGCCTCTACAGTCCAGTTACTCAGCCAGATATGGGAGAAATCCCATAGGTAGATGAGTAGGATAGTCAGCAGTTGGTCGGGCTCACCCAGGTATCTTCTGTAGTCCAATTACTTAGTCAGATATGGGAGATATCCCATAGGTATATGAGTAGGACAGTCAACAGTTGGTCGGGTTCACACTAGTGCCTCTGCAGTCCAGTTACTCAGCCTGATATGGGAGAAATCCCATAGGAATATGAGTAGGACAGTCAGTAGTTGGTTTTGTGGTTGCACAAGTGCCTCTAATGTCCAGGTACTTAGCCAAATATGGGAGAAATTCCATAGGAAAAAGAGTCAGACAGTCAGTAGATGGTCCTGCCCTTTTGCTCGTCTGAGATATCAACCAAGTATGGGAGGACCCCATCGGCAGATGAGACAGACAGGTAGAAAATTGTATAGCAGAGATGGTACAATTGATAATCTCAGATATCCAGGATTGAGTGATTCTCTTGGACTCACAGAAGGACCGGTGAAGATGATGCACAGAGACTATGTGGACAACCTTTAGTATGCATAGAGATGGTGGAGATAGAATGGATGTACAAGATGAAATCCATGTGATCATGATGCAGATGAAGATCGAAGAATACCTTCCTCATTGAGAGGGAGTGTTGTATTTTGTATAGCTTCGAAAGATATTATTCATTATATTTTATTGTACTTTAATTGTACCTCCTAAGGGAGATGAAATGGATGTAATTATTTATGTAACCACATGAAAGAATCAATGTAAACCTTGGGGTGCAAATAAACAAAAGAAAAATATTAAAATTAAATTATTTATTGCCCCCAGGTGAAGTCAGCCCAGTTAGGGATTTTTCCAGTTTTTCACTTGTATAAATAAGAGGCTAATGCACCTCATTATCACTCATTCACTCACTTAGCAAGTGCACATCACTTGGAGAGAGCATATTTCGCATCACTTGAAGGATGTAGCTGATTTGGGGCATCTAATTGTGGAAGACACTTTCACATTTTTTCTTTTCTTATTTGTTCTCTGATCTCGGGATTATCATCTCTATGCAAAGGTTGCTCGATTTTTCCCAATTGGGTTTCCCAGGGTAAACTCTGTGTTGTTGTTTTTTGCTTTGTTTTGCTTCTAATGATCTTGGTTAA
The DNA here is from genome assembly GCA_027924585.1 of Larix kaempferi. Classification (NCBI taxonomy): domain Eukaryota; kingdom Viridiplantae; phylum Streptophyta; class Pinopsida; order Pinales; family Pinaceae; genus Larix; species Larix kaempferi. The sequence goes on along the minus strand of BSBM01000779.1, from coordinate 10,383,701 downwards.
GCATTTATATTATTATGCTATGAATGTATGAAATTTAACAGTGATATCATGCACTAAGATATGAAACAAGGTAGATCGCATAAGGATTAAAGGAGAAGACATTCAATGCAATAAACGATGGATCAATACAACAACGCACAGTCACACAAATTTATAAATGGATGGAGATGCAACCAATAGAACTCAACCAAGATTTAAAACTAGCACCCAACAATTAATCTGGCCAACAACCCAGTTGTGATTCAGCCCAGGAATCCGTATTTTTGAACTAATTATAGTTATAGGTAATTCGGACATCCATTCGGATTTCCATTCATACCCGCATAGTCATTCAAGCCATCGTTCGCACTTGAAGATTAATTTGTTTTCCTACCTGGACACATTGAAGACAGAAACAGGAACATGGGTTTTGCTGCCCACCTGGCACATGTGGTTCATGAACTCTTGCTTGCAACAGTTTGATCTCTACATTGTCCAAGTATCCAACGATTATGTTGCCCAAATGAAGGAAGTTGTTTGTGCACGATTTGGGGGAAAAAACCCTCTTCTGTTTGAGATCATTAATAAACTGTTTCTAGACATTATGATAGTCTATTATTAGAGGGGTCGACCACTAGCAGGGTCGACCCTCTCTCCCATATGTAATTTCTTATATATAGAGGCTCTGAGCCATGCAAAAATACACTACTCTACAGAAATCCGTTTTTGATAATATTGAATTGCTGCTCTGTTCTTGGTTCAATTTCATTTTTATGCTTTGGTGAATGAGTAGTTCGTGACTCTGTAACCACTGTCACTTGAGAGGTACCCTCAGTGACAAGTTTGCATTTCTGTGTGTGTATTGCCAGATAAGTAGCTTTGTTTCTAAATTTCATTTTGTCAAATTCAGTCTTAGATAGATGCTTATATATTCCTGCTTTCAATTATGTTAATCTATGTTTGGTAGATAAATCCTTTAGGATGCAGAGCTCTGACCCTCCATTTCTCTTTTTGACATTTTTCTACCCATCCATTCTTTCCTTTCATGTTCTTGTTCAAGTGTATTACATCTTCCCTTACCGTTTTCTCTTTCGATTTCTGTTTTAATGAATTGCGTTTCCCTTTCCTGCGTGTTAAATTATACTCTTGTAGCACTGTTCCTTTGTTTATACATATGCAAAATAACCATCTTGATTTTATTTTGTACATGCCATGTCTATAAAACCTGTCATATGTAACGAGGTTTCTCATTGTCAATATGTTTTTTCCATTTCGTTAATACTCTTTGGTTTAGATAGGGTTTAAAACTCAGGTTGTTACTCAAACATTTTGTATTTGTTTTCCATCGAGGTGTGAATAGTTTACCATTGTTGTAGCATTTGTTGAGATACAATTGTGTTTCATGACAGTTGAATACTGTGTGTAGAGGATAGAATTGGCTTTTGGTTAAGTATAAACTAGTTAGTTTCTTTGATTTGCAATACAATAGTTTCCATTTAGTTTCCATGATTTGATTATAAAGTAGTATAGATTCATTTAGTTTAGATTTTCCCTTTCAAAATAGAATAGTTTTCCATTATCATTAGATGTTTGATTAAAAAGCTTAGATTGCAATTTAGATTACTGTAGAAATAGAGTAATGTTGTTTTGATTTTGTTATAAGTTTCAAGATCAGTTTATAGTTTCAATTCACTGTAGAGAATAGGTTTGGTTTGTTAATCATTAGTTGTTTCTATTGTTGGAAGCTTTTCAAAGTTATTTAGCTCAAGCAAAATCTTAAGTAGATTAGATTTATTACTGCTTCTAAGAAGTTTACATTTCTTAGTAAGGTAGTTAAAATTTCATAAGTAGAGTTTGAATGGAATGTCATTTGTAGGTTTGTTTGACAGGAATGATTGATAGTTCAGAACCCTTACTTAGTTCCTTTCAGTTGATTTCCTTTAATTCTCGCACTTTTGGTTTTTAGACTTTAACTTTTAGTTGACCACTGATGGATAGATTAGGGATCTAACTCGTGAGATACAATCACCCTATGATGGGATTCTTTCCTAGGTGTTGAGCTATTCTAGTTTGTGTGTTTTTCTTTTAAGTATATTACTAGATTTAGGTTAGGTTAGCTTAGATTAGTTCAGGCCTTCAATCTTGCACATATTGTGCCGACATCTCTAAGCTTATGAGCCCCTAGGTTGACAATTAAGTGTTGATTTATATAATGCATATTTTACTTGACAATGATCATAAAGATAACACAAATAAAAGCTTCATTATCATGATTAGAAGAGTGATACCAAAATAATATCACTTATAGATATGAAAATACAGTCATTAAACAACTAAGTCTTAAGCATAGGTTCATTTATTGATGTCACCATTACCATACTAGAGATCCATGCTCCTGAAAATGTCAAAACATCTTCCACACAAAGAATTTTAGAGACATAAGAACAATACAACCTCTGTAAATATGATGAATCATAACAAAAATCCTAATCCAAAGAGATCATGAAGCTTACGACAAGAATTTGAAGATAAGAGATGAAACTTTTCCAAGATAAAAAATAGAAACTTTACTTACAACCCTTAGAAAAGGTGCCAAATAAAGTCACTCGCGGGTTTGCCAAAGTAAACTCACGTGTACTCGTGGGTTATGCACAGAGAAGTCGCTGATTCGTGGGTCTGTAAAGGAGAAAAAAGTGGTTCTAATAAAAAATTCATGGGTATCTGTACAGTAAGGTCACGGTTATGCTGAAGCACTCACGGGTCCCTGTATAGTGAAGTCGCGGTTATACTGAAGTAAATGCGAGTTCGCAGTAGAACAGTCGCAAGTATACAGTAGAACATGTGTTCTTGTAGTATAATCGCGAGTTCTCAGTAGGGCAAGTCACTATTACCTATGCTGTCTGCCAAGAAAAAGTCACGAACGTCAAGTTTTAGGCCAAAAACAGTGTCGAATCTTCCAAACATGGAAACCTGCACAAAGTCTACCAAACTTGGACCAAAAACTATCATTTTGACAACCATAAGAGAGATATCCTTGAGGAAAAGCCAAAAAACATATAGATCTACAAAATAACATCAAGAAACCCTTGAAAATTTTATGCAAAAAACTACACAACAGAGTTAGGGTTAGAAAGAAAAACTGCAGAAACATGCCCAAACTAGCTCTGATACCATCTCAGAGATTAATATCTAACTAAACTAGCTTACCTATCTAAGAAACAATAACATATCAACATGAACATAAAGAGACCAAGAAAAAGAGAACACCAGATATACGAGGTTCACCCAAGTGGGCTATGTCCATGGGAAGGGTTGCATCTTCCATTAATGAAAAAGATCTGAAAGATTACATGGCATCTTCACATAGGCATCACATCAAGCTCCATCATACAATGTGTGTACAAATGACATACACAACATGTGATGTGTGATGAATTACAATCAACACATATATCCAAAAGGGTATCCTTCACCTATCTTATATACTAAGAGGTTTAGATAAATGAATTTTCTCCTCTTTATATAGAGAATGGTTACAAAGGATATAATTACAATGATGCATGTGGGATAACTCTATTTTATAACATTAGAGTTATTTTATGCCTTTAAATAATATTTTACCAATATATCACATAAGTCATCCTTACATATTCTAACAAAACTGAGGGTAGGAGAAGTGATATTTAAAACCCAAATTCCCTAATCTGAGTTGAAACCAAAACCCAAAAGGAGGGTACACAGGGTACTACCAAAGGACCGAACACCAAGAGCAACCACTTCACACAAACAGATCACAGATCAACACACCAATGTTTTGACGTGGTTTAAACCCTCTTGAGGGAAACACTCCATGGCCCCGGCCAAATAGCTTCTACGGGACAATTTATTATGCAAAGAAAGAAAGTTACAAATGAGCTTCTCATAATCGATCAACTAAACAATGACCCTCCATGCTCTTTAAATAGATATCATGGACCAATCGGGTGTTATGCCACGGATCAAGGTTAGGTTTGATCCAAGAGAAGTTGAGCCGTCGGATCACTCTATGTCGGAAACATATCGTGACCGTCGGATTAAGTATTTACAAATGCATACTAATGCACACTAAAGAAACACACTATCCCTAATGGATATATTACACAAGTTGATCTTAACTAACTCCTAAGTGTCTAAATATCCTAACATTCCCCCTTAAGAACAACTTGGGATAGGATTGAAGGATTTACAAAAGTGACACTATTAGGAGAAGGAAGGAGGCATTAGAGCCTATCCCCCCTTAATGACAAGTTCCTGAACTCCTAACATAGATCGAAGTTTAGAAAAATTCGCTTATGTAAGAGACTTGGTGAAGATGTCTGCAACTTGATCATCTGTAGGGAAAAAGAGCACTTCAAGAACACGATCATGAACAAGATTTCTGATGAAGTGCATATGTAGCTCAATGTGTTTGCTGCGTCGATGTAGAACTGGATCTTTGGCAAGCTTGATGGCACTTTGATTGTCGCACCAAAGTGGAGTAGGCTGCTGCTGCTCGAATCCAAACTCTGAAAGGATCTGTCGAAGCCATAAAGCTTCCTGACTAGCATTAACTGCTGCTCGATATTCTGCCTCTGCTGAAGAAAGAGCAAGAGCTTGTTGTTTCTTACAAGCCCAAGTAATAGGTCCAGATCCCAGACTGAAAACATAACCTGCAGTAGACTTCCGATCATCAGGATCGCCGGCCCAATCTGAATCAGTGAAACCAACCAACAAAGGTTTCCCCCCTGTACTGTAATGAATCCCAAACTGAACTGTACCTCGAATATATCGAAGTATTCTTTTAGCTGCTTTCCAGTGACTTTCATGAGGTGTCTGCATATAATGGGCAACACGACCAACAACAAAGGAAAGGTCAGGACGGGAATGATTCAAGTATAAGAGACTACCAACAAGCTGACGATACAAGGTGGCATCGACTTCAAGTGAAGTACAAGTGGCAGAAAGTTTGACTCTAGACTGGAAGGGAGAGGGGGCTGGTGTACAATCTTCCATGTGAAAGCGACGAAGAAGGTCACAAGCATACTTAGACTGAGAAAGAAAGATTCCTTCTTCGGTTTGCAGAACTTGGAGACCAAGAAAATAATGCAAATGTCCTAAGTCTGACATTTCAAAAGTTTGTTTAAGACTGGATTTCACATGGGTTATAAGCTTAGAGTCACTACCAGTAAGAATAAGGTCATCAACATATAGAACAAGTATGATGAGATGATTTCCTACTTTCTTGGTATAGACATTGGGGTCAGAATGACATCTAGAAAAACCAGTGTCAAGGAGAAAGTTATCCATTTTGGCATACCAAGCTCTAGGAGCTTGCTTAAGGCCATATAAGGATTTCTTAAGGCGGCAGACAAGGCTAGAGTTATTCTGAACATAGCCAGGAGGTTGTTCCATGTAAATTTCCTCCTGTAAATCACCATGTAAGAAGGCAGACTTGACATCCATTTGATGGACTTTCCAGTTGTGTAAGGCTGCAAGGGAAAGAACAAGGTAGATGGAGTTCATTTTGGCGACGGGAGCAAAGGTTTCATTGTAGTCAATCCCTTCAACTTTGGAAAAAACTTTGGCAACTAACATTGCCTTAAGTCTTTCAACACTTCCATCTGATGCATACTTAGTTTTGTAGACCCATTTACATCTGACAAGTTTTCTTCCTTTTGGAAGAGGTACAAGATCCCAAGTATCGTTCGCCATTAAGGAACAATATTATTCATCCATGGGTGCATCCCAATTTGGATTCCTTGAAGCTTCTGCAAAATTTTCTGGATCATGATTCTCGGAAACTTGAGCCAAAAGAGAAGAGGCTCGTTGAAACTGAGAACATGTTCGACGTTGATCTCTAGGATCACCGGCAAGATCACCAGCTGCTTCACATGTTGAACGGACCCATCGAGGAAGCACTTGTGCTGGTGCAACTGGAGGAACATGAGCAGGCGGAGGTGGATTTTCATCCTCACTATCATCATCAGAAACTGGAGTTGGAAACCTGTCAAAGAAGTTGTAAGAAGAAGAAGAAGGCACAAACGCTGAATCAGGCTCGCAGGCCAAAGATGGCACAATCGCCGAGTTAGGCTCGCAGTCCAAGATATTTTCATCAAATTTAACATCTCTTCTAATGATTATAGCATGAGAATGTGGTTGAAGAAGTCTATAACCTTTTACATCTTCATAATATCCAACAAATATGCACTTTTCACTTTTAGGCTGCAATGCTTTCCGTTTTTCATCCGAAATGTGAGCCCATGCTTCACTACCAAACACACGGAAGTGACTTACATCAGGTTTAGTTTTAGTCCATGCTTCTTCCAGTGTTATACCTTGTAATGCTTTAGTGGGGGTGCGATTAACTATGTAATTTGCACAATTAATGGCTTCAGCCCAAAATTGAAGACTTAGTCCCTTAGATTGGATCATACAATTAGCCATTTATTTTAAAGTGTGGTTCTTCCGCTCAGCTACACCATTTTGTTGTGGTGTATATGGAACAGTGTGCTGTTGTTGGATGCCTTGTTCAGTGCAGAAAGTAGTGAATTGTTTGTTAACATATTCTCCTCCATTGTCAGATCTTAACTTAATAATTTGATGACCAGATTGTTTTTCAACAAGGGCCTTGTAGGCCAAGAACATGTTAAATACTTCGCTCTTAAGTTTTAGGAAATAAACCCAAGTGCGTCTGGTGTAGTCATAAATGAAAGTTAAGAAATACTTGAAACCAGAAAAGGAAGCAGATGGAAGAGGACCACACAAGTCACTATGCACAAGCTCCAAGGGAACCGAGGCGTGCCAAGAGGCACGTTTGTCAAAACTGTCCCGATGATGTTTTCCGAGTACACAACCGGAGAAAACACCATCCCTGCAAGATACCATCGAAAGACCTGTCACCATATTTTCTTTACATAGTTGTTGCAATGAGCGATAATTTAAGTAACCAAATCGCTCATGCCAAAGTTTGCTCAAGTTATCACTATGAGCAACAAAAACTGAAAGGAAAGGTGATGACCCAAAGTTGTTAAACATATACAACCTGGTAATATCGTCAACAATTCCGGTAGCTAGGACTGTTGAGGATCTTTAAAATCCTTGATTACAACTTGGTGAGGTGTAAAGGTCACAGTTTTACCTTCACCAGAATGAGTGATCTGATAGACTGATAACAAATTGCAGGAAATTCTTGGAACACATAGTACATCACTAAAATGACCATTATCTACTGGAACTGTTCCAGCTCCTACAACACTTAGAGATATATCATCACCAACAAATATTTGTTTGGTGTTACATTCATGCATAGTAGAAAAGATGGCTTGATCCTTAGCCATATGATAAGATGCTCCAGAATCAATCAGCCATTCATTTGAAGTAGAAGAAGAAGATGCATTATAAGAATAACCAGAAGCACAAAGTGCATGTCCATGAGAGGTAGATTCTTAAGACGAATCTAGGCTGATGTGGTACTTTTTCATTGCTGCTTCCAAGGCTGCCATCTTCTTGAAACACTTAGATTCATCATGATTATCTTTCCTGCAATAGTTGCAATGACGCTCAGTCTTCTTGCCTTTTGGCTTGGATCCTTTGTCATTTTTTAAAGAAGGAGCTGACTGAGAGGGTTTGGGACCCTTGTTTGACTTATTATTGCGAAAATTTTGTTTCTTGGGAGGCTTGGACTTTTCTTTCTGTTGGGACAATAAGGTTTTCCCAGATGTATTTGCATTGTTGATTATTCCAAGATGAATGAGTTTATCTTGTTCTCTAATCAGGGAATCACAAAAGGATTCAAGACTAGGCTCTTGATAGCTAGCTGCATTCAAGGATGCTTTCATGGAGTAAAATGTAGATACAAAAACAAAATATGCAGGTCCAAGTTTGGAAAGAATATGATAAATGCACTGTTTGTCTTTCCTCTCAATCTTACATTCTGCACATAAGAGTTTAAGAGTTTTGTACTTAGATAAATAATCTTGAATGCATGAAAAGTCACTTGGATTTAAAGAAATCAACTCATTTTCGAGTTGATGACCTCGAATTTCATTGTGTTTACCAAACACAGTTTCCAACTTGTCTCAAGCAGCATTAGGTTCATCAATTCCAGATATGTGGAATCGCAAATCAGTAGAAATTGACATCCCAATCAATCCATGAGCTTCATCACATCTATTTGCCCATTTTATTTTCTTATCATCATCAGTGGGTTCTTTTTCTTTCCCTGTTGTAATTCTGAAAAGTCCCCTACTTCGTAGAACATCCTCCATACGAGATTTCCATGAGAAATAGTTGGAACTATTAAGTAGAATATCACAAGGGGCGGCCATATTTGTAAATTAATGGTTGTAAAAGTAGAAACCAATAGTCTGGATGTGAAGATCTTGAAAAAATAGGCGGTTTAAAAAAAAACGGCACTGAAAACTGACTCTGTATGATGAAGTTATGCTTGAACAAAGAAACTGTTGAAAATGTCCCCAATAGTGACGTGGCAGCTAGAGAATGTCCAGCAAAAAAAGAACCCCCCTCTTCCCAAGATGAACCTTTTGACAATCACTTTTCAAGAAAGTTGCTTTAAGTGAACCACTTTTGTAAAATAAGTGATTGCACTTTTACAATGATATTACTTTTAAATAGTGCAACAATAAAAAAACTTAAGTGACTCACTTGTATTTTTATTTTTTATTATTTAAGTGAGATGCACTTTTACAATAAAGTAACTTGAAATTAAAAATTGCATGCACTTTTTCTTTTAAAAGTAACTTCCTAAGACTTGAACTCAAGACCTATTAAGGAATAAAGCAACTTTGAACCAAGTGAGCTAGATTAAAAGGTATGTAAACTATGGGAATGAGGAAGGGTTTTTTTTTTTTTTTTTTACTCTTCTTGCTCGGTTTGCGTGCTTGCCATTTTCCTGCAAAACAAACCACAAAACGAAAAAAAAACAACTTTTCCACACTTGTGGAGTTAGATCTTGTTAGCTTGCCCGAAAAGTCTACGTTTTCTCTCTGTTTCTGATTTGCCGAGATCGCGCAAGGTGCACGGCAAAGAGCATACGTAGCTGAGAAAAACCCTTTCCCTTTCTGTTTCTGATTTGCCGAGATCGCTCAAGGTGCATGGAAAAGAGAATACGCAGACGGGAAATCAACAATCCGAACCAAAAAAAATCTAACAGTAAAAAAAAGATGAAATATGAAATTTTTTCTTTTCAAAAAATGAAATAAAAAAATGCGTCACTGTAACATTATACCTTCAGATCTGATGAAATACGCGTTTCTGGAGCAACCGGGAACCGTTTTCAATCAAACGAAAACTATTTCCCAATGGAAACAATGCTCTGGATGCAACATAACACCTCCCATACCCCAGAAATGCACAGAAATACCAGAACTAGAAATCCTTTCGAGTTTCGGCAACAACAGTTCAAGATCTAGATCATAACCGGAAGCGACACTTCATAAAAGCTCTGATACCATGTTCGGGTACACAGGATACTACCAAAGGACCGAACACCAAGAGAAACCACTTCACACAAACAGATCACAGATCAACACACCGATGTTTTGACGTGGTTTAAACCCTCTTGAGGGAAACACTCCACGGCCCCGGCCAAATAGCTTCTACGGGACAATTTATTATGCAAAGAAAGAAAGTTACAAATGAGCTTCTCATAATCGATCAACTAAACAATGACCCTCCATGCTATTTAAATAGAGATCATGGACCAATCGGGTGTTAAGCCACGGATCAAGGTTAGGTTTGATCTAAGAGAAGTTGAGCCGTCGGATCACTCTATGTCGGAAACATATCGTGACCATCGGATTAAGTATTTACAAATGCATACTAATGCATACTAAAGAAACACACTATCCCTAACGGATATATTACACAAGTTGATCTTAACTAACTCCTAAGTGTCTAAATATCCTAACACTACAAGGTTAGCTTGTCAAAGGATTTGGAAATATCAAGTTTAAGGAGCATACCTTGATTTATTGAAGTATTCAGGGAATGGATAACTTTATGGGACAGAATGACACTATCCAAAATATGTGTCCCCTCCACATAGCTAGTCTACTCATGATAAATGATGTGCAGAAGAGTTGGTTTGAGGCTAAGATAAATGACCTTGCTTATGATCTTATAGATTACATTGCAAAGAGAAATAGGTCGTTTCTTGGATTCATTGGTCTCTCCTCCTTTGATATCAGAGTAATGAATGTGCCATTGAGAGCTGAAAGGACCATTCCTCATGATCTGAAATCTTCAATGATTTTCCAAACTTCTTCTTGTATGAGATGCCAACAATGGTGGAAGAACTATATGGTAAAGCTACCAGGACTCGGTTCTTTACCCACTTTCATGTCATGAATGTATTGATCAACTTCCTCTTGAGTGATTGGCCTCATTAGGGCCTCGTTCTATTCTGTAATACCCCAATTTTGACCCTTAGGAAATATTGGCTCTAATGTAAATATTGTAAATTCGCGATGTATGTTTCCCTAGCGTGGACCTCAAGGCCAAGGCCCCACTAGTTTATGCTCGGATTTTATTTAAATTAGACACGCTTGATATTTTGTTACCCACGTGCTATTAAGCCATGGGATATTGTAAATTGATGTAAATGTTTAATATGGAAATAAAATACCAAAAACTGGCTATGGAGGCAACGAATGAGAAGGGGCCACGTGTATCCACTAGGGAGTGGTGAGGGGGCTATTGGATTAAACCCTAGGCTGCCATTTGTCATTATGAGAACCCATTGACTTCCCTAGGTGACATTAATGCCTGCTGTAAGAAGGTGGTTGAGATTTCATCCCATGGCTTCAATGAGGCATGGGAAGCCCTGAAATTCGTATGGGTGGGCATGGGCTCTGATTGCTTGGGCAAGAAGTCACTCAACCTCATGGGAGGTTGCTTCATTCTCACCCCAGCCCATTGTGAAACTATCTAGCATCATTCCCATCCAAAAAAACGTGTGCCAGCAGTGAGGAAAAACCAGAAATCGCGACCTTGAGAGAACCCAGTTTTTGAAAGACCAAAAACGTCCAGATTTGGCATGGGACAAGGAAATCCAATGGGGAATCCATTAGCATGAACCTTGGGGCGAATTTGGGAGCATTAGCTACCCCGAAATCAATGGGAAAACCCAGTTTTTGCAGCTCAGAAAACGAGTGACGGATTTGAGTATTTGGTGAGCAGAATGGTGAGAAATCAAGGGGGGGATTGACTATGCAGAGGTTGGGTGTGCTTGATAAACCCAGTGAAGGCTAGGATCTCAAGGATCAGCAGCTGGACCTTTCTATGCCCATCCTGAAGAGCACTGGAGGGAAGAGTTCCTGAGGGACTGTGTAGCAGAGAAAGGGATCTTCCTTGTGTTGGATGTGGTAGGTAATGTGGGTGCCTGACTGTTGAGCTCACTTGAGAAGCCTGTAGCTCTGTGGTTGAGCTCACTGGCTTAGCATTTCCCTCCTCTATCTGCTTGGGTGCTTGACTGAAACCATGCCTATGAGTGAACCCAGCTAGTCCTCCTTAGTGGATACACAGCCCAGCTCGGGGGTGACCTCTCAGCTGAAAGAACACAAGCTGGACAGAGGTCTACGGTTGGGAGGAACGTTTCTCTCACGTAGCCAGTCGTTTGGACCATTATAATTCGAGATAAGTATTCTTGATGTTAATTCTATGCCTTGCAAGCATTTTAAATAATGACTGTTGTTTATATGTGGAATGCATGATGAAACTGTGTGCATATGTATTGTTTAATTCCGTTTTGTTTATATTGAATCGAATCTGCATATAGAAGTTTTAAATGTTAGCTATTTATGTGCAAAAATATTGGGGTTAAGTTTACCAAAAGCCCGGTATGTTGTTAACGTTCCTTCCCTGTTGTTCTATGGGGAAGGGGACGTTACATATTCTTTTGAAACAAGGGAAAGGATGTGTTGTGTGATTTTTTTGATTGCAGCTAAGCGATCTCATATCAACATTGTGAGGAGATCATTGTAATAAGAGGTAACCTCATGCTATATCTCCTTGTGGGTGGTAATGGATTTCCCTATCACATTTTCCAAATTGAATTTACGATTTATGTGCCAGCATTGGATCATCGATTAATGGTATAATTTTGTATTATTTTCTCCCCCCTTTATCCATTGAACCCTCAATTTCCATCACCATAAAATTTCTTCATGGGCATAGCACTCCTTTAATTGTTGCTTCTTTGGGTGTTCCTCTTTCTGAAGTTGCTTGGTATCTCCTTGAGAGATATAAGATTGTTGGATATCTTGGAGACGCTCTTCAAGGACCTTTTGGGCATGAAAAATGTTTCCACATGTATTCTTGTTCCACTCCTTCATCTTCTTTTTGATTGAATTTAAATTATTTTGGAATTTAAACATTAAAGTGCCATGAGAAATGATGATCGCGCCCCACCATTGCTTCATTTTGTCATTGAATTCTAAGTGTGTCATCCAAAAATTTTCTAATCGAAAGGAGTGATGCTTGGGGATTCCCATGATACCCAACCATAGTTGGATAGGCCAGTTATCAGATCTTGTGATTGGGAGAATGCCATAATCTAGTAAGATTCCATCCATCATTAAGGCTTCCGATATTAAGAAACAACCAAGATGACAAGAAATATGTTGAGATACAAAGCATTGATTAGACAAAGTAAATCCCCCATACACCGACTCAAGATCAATAAGATGCATTTTTTCAATTATATCTTGAAATATAAACCTATCAGTATCTAGATGCCTGATGCATCCTCGTTTATACTCCAAAGAAACGATTATGTTGAAGTCCCCCCCAATAGGCCATCATTGATTCTAAGTGATGTGAGCTAGATACTCAATATTTTGAAGAAAGGTCGATTTCTCCAAGGGAGAGGAGCACCCATAGACATTAGTAATAAAAAACTCCTTATTTGGGCCTATCACTATTATCTTTGCAGTAATGGACCATTTGGTGGAAAAGAATTTATCCATAAAATTTGTTGAGGGATTCCAGAGTAAGGAAATCCCTCCTATCATACCTCTCGATTTAATATTGACATAGTTTCCATGTCGCCAACATCTACAGAGAATGATCTCCACATCATGGTCAACAAATTTAGTTTCCCGAAGGAAAATAATTTCTAAAGTTTCCTCTATTATCCTTTTTTGAATGAGCCTTTACTTGGTCCTTTTGTTTAGGCCTCCTATGTTCCATTATACAATATTCATAACTAAGATTGGGAATAGAGAGGGAGATAATTGTCCATTATCATATGCAACTGACCAGATTTCATCATAAATCTTCCTATCTCCTGAATAAGTTGTTGATTTGGTTTTCTACCTACTTTGTTCTCCTCTTTTTTCACTTTTCATTTATCCTTCATGGGATATCGAATGATTCAAATATTTTTAGTTGATCTGGTAGTGGCTTGTGCAGTCAAGTCCATATACACCTTATGCACCTTTGAAAACAGATCTATGGGGAGTGAGTATAGATATTTTTTTTGATAATATTCCTTCAGATTTTCCAAATCTATGCATGCAAGTTCCTGTTCATCTAGTTCCACTTCCATTTCCTCCCTTTATTTAGTATTTTGATTAGAAACCATTAAGGAACATGGTTGGGTGATAGTCTATGCACTAGATTTACTCTTTTCTACATCTAGATATGTATATTTTGGGATACGATTTCCCTATGGTTCCATATCTTGATTGACCTGATCCAATACCCCCAAAGAGTTGCTTGTTGATAGTCCCGCTTGGTGCTAGATTGTGAACTTCCTTTGATCTGGACACCTTCGTCCTTGGACTTGTATGAAATTATCTTTATCCTCTCTAGTTGTTAGCTATGTCGTGTTTGGGATTCTCATTGAGTGGAAAATCTCTGAAGAGATGTCCATGTACATGACACTTCTTACATCTAAAGGGGATGTGCTCATAATCAATCATTTTCTCCTGTTATTCACCTTGATAGTCCAAGTAGATGGATCCCAGAAGAGGTTTAGATATGTTCATGTAAACAATAATCTGAGCATATGAAGTATACCTCCTCCTCTTTGTCATTTCTACCAATTTGAGATATATGCCTAGGGTATTTCCAATGCCTTCTAGAAGTTCTTTAGCCATAATTCCTGTGGGAGATATTACAGCCTAATCCAAACAAGTGAATTCCAAAAAAACTCCTTCTCCATGATGAAACACTTTTTCCAATCCCTCGATAAGAGCCCAAAAGAATTGAAAATTTAAGCTCCTTTCTCAAAGATCTGATTCCTATCTTCTAGGCTATGGAAGATTGCTGTAAAAATCCTTCAAAACCAAGCTAAAGTTCAAAATACCCTTTTTGTTTCCACCAAATTTGGATCCATTTCACAAGATCCATTTTCAAGGTCCAAAACCTTAAGAACTTAACTATGAGAGAGTGATCTCTAATAAATTGGAAATTTTCACTTACCCTTACCGATTGAACCACATGCCTGCACGTCGTCGTCACTTGTGGAATGCACTTATCAAGATCCCATGCTCAAGGAACCTTTGGATGGTATGTATTAGATCTAGAATCCAATGGTTCATCACCAAGATTCATCCCTAGATGATATTGAAATGGGTTCATAATATGTGGTGGAGTATCGAAGGTGGGTCTCAATGATCCAATGCCATCACTAGTCACTGTATGAATCACATCTCTGAAGGAGAGGTGGTTTCCCCCCTGGCCATTTAATCCATGAGGCCACTTAGCGCAAGGATGATGATAGAGAAGCCTTGAATATTCATGGAAAAAAATATATTGAAAAACCCTAGTACTGTGAGTGGATGTGCCTTCTATTGATATGATGAATTAAATAGGTGTGATGGGGTGTAATATTTTTTTGGGGGAAATGTCAAATTCACTTATAAAATAGCTTGAAAAGAGATACTTTTTATTTTATATTTATTGTTATTTAATTCATTCTTTTTATTTTATATATTTTTACTAAAATCCAAAAGGTGCCATTGATGGCCCATAAATGAGGGTGCTTGAGGAGACTTTGGAGATATGCATGAGAATTTCATAAATAAAGAGAGTGAAGAGGAGTTTGAGGGGGAATTATTATTTTTTATTTGTATTTGTAGAGGGGTGGACGAATTCATGGAGGAATTCTTGGAAGAAATACTATCATGGAACAAGTTCTTAGATATTTTGTGCGTTATTGTTTTTAAAGTCACAGTCATGGAGGGCCAAAACCCTGATAGGTTTCTTGGAGATAGGAAGATGACTAGCCTCTTAGGTGGAAAGGAGGTTAATTCCGTTCTGGGAATCAAAGAAAGGGAAACTTGTTTTTGTGGGAAAACTACTACATTCTTGGACAAACTCGACATTTAAAGACTCGGTATTTTTTAGAAAATTAAAGCTTAAATTTATGTTATACTTTGATCATTTGTTATGGTGATGGTTATAAAAATGTTTCTAATATTAGTTGGTGTAGTATGGTATTGATTTAAGTGAATAAGGTAGAGAGGTCTTACAAAACTAGGAACCATTACTTAGGTGCTAATACCCCTAGTTAATAAACTAAAGAATATAAATAAGAATGTGGTGTTAATACCTACAATAGTGAGAATGTTCAGAAAGTGGCAATAATACTATACAATAGTTGGATATAAATATATATTTGTGTCATATGCGTATTGAAAAGGAATGATGAAGTAATATAAAAATTAAAAATTATATATATTGGGATAATGAAGGATATCACACTCTAGTTATGAGGCTATGCATATATAGCTTTTAAATTTGGGAATGTGGAATTTCAAATAATATCCCTATTTTTCTGTAGATTCAGCGTAGGGATGAAAATCCATAGTCACCTTTCAAATTTAAGCTAGTTTTCTTTGAAGAGGAATTTCTTTTAATCTAGTAAAAGAAATTTAGAAAAGTTTTACATTGTCAAACATTTCTGGTGAGTAGTTTCTTGAAGCATTAAAATATCCAAAGGTAAGGTGGTATATTAGACAACTAACAAATATAAGAGTAGGGATAAACTACCTATAAATATTGATGAGGAGATTAAAATACTTGTCAGTTCCAATATCCTTAGTGTTAGCACCCAAAATGACCCCCTAGGTTGTGGGAGAGGGAAAACTAGGGTAACAACAAAACCACTTTAGACTTGTGCTACTGACCCAGCACAGTCAGAGAGGGATCTCTCTACAAATTTATGAAAGACTGAAAATAATCAGTAAACTTGCAGCCATGAGGAAATACACAGATTTGAAAGAAGACTGGAAATTATCAATGAGAAACACATAACATTATTACTTAAGATATTCAATCAGAAGAGAAACTATTGGGAAATGGAGTCAAAACATGACACATAAAACAAATACAGTGCTGCTGCATGGGATGTCAAAACAGAGGCAAGCCAACCATCCATTTACAGTCAAAATGTTGTTGTCTGGTGATAAAAGAAGAAGAGATGAACAGTCCATTGACATGAGCATCTAACATGGATGAATTCAATGTCGACTTTAGAAGAAATTGGTGGTGGATACTTGAAATGAAAGGAACAGAGCATAATTTCTATGAATTCTATTCCAATGCTATTCTTATTCAAGCATGAATCAACAAACATAATGAAAGTTAATAACAGGAAGAACAAGCACATGAGAGAAAGAAGGAGATATACTGTAAACAAAATGACACATGAATCTCAGTCATAAAAACTAGCTTCAGACACTGCATTTCATTAAAGACAATGTTTCAAAAACAGAGCAGAGCTCTCCCAGGCGTCATCACTTTGATTTTCCAACTTGTAGTTCTTCTATTACATTGCATTTATAGATCTATTTGGCCCTAGGGTCGAGATGCTTCAATGGAGAGTGGTTACAGATGTATTGACACCTAGCTAAGAAAGCTTAACAACTCTGAGAGTCGGTTGCAACCAATTTTGTTCATTTTCAGCCGTAGACTACTGAAACTTCCCTTTGGATCCCCAACCGTATCTCTCAAACGGTGATATCTGTGTAAAAAATGAAAGAGGTTTTTGGCTATTGGCCCGTGCTGAAGAAAAACCTCTTTCAGTTTCCTCATATTCCCCTCGATCTGGTCGGGATATGCTCCGTAAGTTGATGACTCACGCAGCAAACGTAAATTCTGGATATTTACCCTGTGAAAAACCTTTCAGCTCTCCCAAACCATGACACCTGTGTAAATTATGAGAGAGGTTATTAGATATGGGCTCATGCTAGAGAAAAAATCTCTTCGTTTCCCAAAATTCCATCTGGTTTGGCGGAAACAGACGCTTGAAAATGGTGACTAAAATAGTTATTTTCGTCAAGAACTGCCATGCCTTCACATAAAATTTCATTGAGTTCTTATTCAGTCCTTTTCTTTGCAATTTGAATTTTGGGATTTGAATGTTGATGTGGTGGGTATGTGAGTTTGACATGTAGACCGCCTAGGTGGTGGGTTTTAGCATAACACAAATCTGGTGCTAACAATAGGCTCCTATTGGGGATGCTATCCTCCGTGTGAGGTAGCAACGAACACTATAGACTAGTGCCTGATCTATTGGGTTGCTCCCAACTTCGAGCTGAAACTTGCAATCTCCCTCTGCAACCTGTGACCTGTAGCCCTTTCTGATCCTGTAAGTGAACTCAAACTACAACTGAAACAATCCTCTTCGAAAACAAACCTGCTCTGCTGCTGCAACTGACATCTGATACCCTATCAAATCAACTTCAGGCATTCTAAGGCATTGTAACGCTATAGTTGACAAGCTCTGTTGCTTTTGCACCAATAACATTCCACTCCCTTATGTGACATCTCCTGATAAGAAAGAATCTTATAGAACACCCAGAATAGAGATCGCTGGTCAAGCACTGGTTTTAACATGCAATCATTACAAAACCAAATCCAACATCCAGATTATATAATGGTTTGTAGCAGGAAAAAGAGTCTTGCAGAATTTAAGCAACCAACAGTAAATCTGGACCATAGTGTTGTCAGCCAAAGAATAAATGTATCTGGGGATATCAAAATTTTCTTCTACCCTACCTGCATGGTTATCATCTTCTGAGCTATTTTCGACCTCATCTGGTGAGCTTTCTGTTCTATAACCAGAGCTTGTCTCCACGCATCCTTTTTCATCTTTTTCATGCTCATCAACATTATTCAAAAGGCATGTCTTCGAAAATTTCACCAATACTAGTCAGTGGCTTATCAAAATAAAATTTGCATATTGGAGACTAAACCTTGCTTTCATCATCCAAACACATTTGTGTCTCAAAGTGTAACACTCCATGTTTAATGCAATCTGAGGCCAAGTTTGAGACCAAATTATGAAGGGAATCAATGTCCCCCTTGAATCAAAGGACATGACAAAAAGCTAAAACTTGTAGATATATCACAGATCACAATGCTGCTCTGGCCATTGTATCAAAATCCCCGGGTATTTTTCTAACAAATATTCCACATTGACAAGTGTGGCAACAGCATGTACCTCCTTTGGTGTGGCCCACCCTTTACCATAATGAACAGAACCATACTTTTCTCTTGGCAGAAAATATGCTTTCAGGCAACTTTAAATTTAGTAATTCTACCATATTTTGTTTGATTACTAGAGAAACCGGTGCAGAAGAAACAACGCTTTATATCCACGTAACTTTCATTAAGCACACATTTTCTTTGACGTGTCTAGATCCTTTGCAATTGTTTCACATTTTCATATTTCCAACTCGGGAGTAATGTGCACACAACGGAGTTCTGATTTATTATCTGCATAGCTCTCAAACTACATAAACTCCTGCAGTGGTGCCCTTCAGCTGCTCCCGCCAACCCCAAGAAATACCCACTGCCATTAAAAACAACTATTGTTCACCGTAGTGCTTTCCCAAATGCTTTTTCAGTTTGCTGCAGCACTAACGCTTTGCACCATTGTGCATCTCTGTCCAGAAATGATATTCGTGATGTTGCTTGGTCTTTCTCAGACAAACTCTCGTCAATATGGAACGTTTATTTTCCCTATGTGTTCAAACAGCGAACCAAGCCACAGCCGCAGATCTATCGTCCTCTAGATCTCTGCCATCCAAACCTACGGTCTTCACCACCACTTCGCAGATTTGAAACGAACGAATTTCGCACAAGTAATATTTGCGAACTAATTGCCGACCATCGATCTGCCTCCCGCCGAATCCACGCTATTGAAAAGTGCAACACTTTAATAAAATTTCGCAGATCTTAAAATTGGATTTCTCCGTGCAAGTTTGAATTGCAAACTCCACCTCCACCGTGGATTCTTTTCTTGTCTGGATCTGATGGTTGATCTGGTCTGGAAACTAACGCCACCTCCTGCAAAGAGACATTGACTAAAAACTATGGTACCTGCTTGCGATGGGCATTGTGTAATAATCCATGGCTTCTGCCAACTCTGCCAATCGCTGCAATCAAATAAGAACGCTCGGCACCCTTTAATCCACTCGATTTCTTAATAGGCATCACTTGCACCGATTGTCGCGCATGCAAATTGGCCTCAACAGAACCAATAATCTATTCTAAATATGCCAATTCCATTGATGAATTTCCTTCATCCTGAAATAACCCCACTCTTACATGCTTCTTCTTTGATGTTTCTATGTTGAAGACAGGAGGATCAAACGTAGCAGCTTAAGTTGCAGAAGCACACATAGCAGGTTGGAAGAGCCACTCATCGGCTTGATTGCCATGTTTCAGCAGATGTATTTATCGGCTTTTCGAAACCCCAAAAGGAGCAAAGTTTCAGCTATGAGAAATTCCTGGAAACGCCATTGAAGGGTATAGAATTGTTGCCTACGCTTCCTTGAGGTTAAGAGTCTTACAGTAGAGCTGAGTAATATTCGCCAACTATACGAATTTGAGTCAATAAATGAGAGCAAGAGGGATGAAGTTATCTGCAAACACACGTCGAAGTTGACCGATGACCCACATCAAGATGCGATGATGCACCCCGCGAGCTCTTTGTCGAAATGCTCCAGATTCCTTTATAGTTTCTGTTAAGTCAGTAAATTTTTCTCCATTTTGGATTTATTTCCTTCAGTTTTGGTTTGTTTTTGAATCTACCTCAGTTAAATTTTTGATTTTAAGTTTCAGTTTTAGTCATCTTAGAAACTTTATGGGTGATTGAATAAGTTTTTAGCCCATGCTTTTCAGATTTTATTTGATTTTGGTGATTTTTATATTGAAAAGGGGGTCAATGAGAGTCATATTTTCAAAAGTAGAATCATTAATGTCTTTAGAGAACAGTTAAACTTATTTCTTAAAGCAAATAACTGCTAGAACCTCCGACAAATTAGAAAAAAGTTAAAAAACTGCTAAATTTTAGCATAAACGTTATTCTTGTAGCGCTATACAAAATTTTAACAAAGGACGCGCTACAGGAATATCGTGGCCTGTGTTTTTTTCAATTTTCGAACTGATTTCAATCATGATGCAGAATGGGAGTGTCTAATCGCCTTGTGTGAGTGTTTTAACACGTGTTTGTAGCAGTTTGAGCATGATTTTAGTTGGTTGCTAGTGATGAAGTAAAACAAGCTCATCATTGCATGGTATGCGGGATCAGTTGCCCAGAAACCAGCAAATCCCGGTCTAGCTGTCAAATTTCTCTTGTTACACGCATCATTATAGAACAGGAGTGTTCATGAAGGAGAGTTCACTGTTAAAACGGTGGATTGTGTTGCTGTGGAGAGGAGACAGGTGTGTTTTATCGCCAGCGAAAATTAGGGCTTCCGAATTCATTCACCAGCAGTTAAAGAAATGATATGAGGACATCTGTTCTCATAAGAGGAGACCATTGATACCCCAAAACGAAGCTGTAAGCCACGACAGATGAGTAGCTGACAGGTATTCCAATATAAACCCTTATAGCTGGAAAATTTGGGTCTTTTTCGCTGCACAATTATTTGGAAAAATTGGTGGCTGGAAATGAAAAAATAGATCATAAAATGAGCATTTAACCACAGAAATAATTATCTGGATCTAGTATAAGCAATATGCATGAACAGAGCAGCGAAATAGTCTCAAATTCAAAGTATTCAGTCTAGGAAACGCAAATGACAGTTTGAATGAAATTTTTTATCATTTGCTCTCCTGTACATTCAAAATTCTAGAAAGAACATTGAGAGGACTCACAGATTTATCTGTTATGCTCATTCTTACACAGTAGGTGTGTTATTGGTTTATGAAAATGGTTTAGACATTGTTGAAAGTTATCAGAATTTCATGAAGTCACTTGGTTATAGAACATATCCACTTAGTTGCATAATTGAGAGAAGAGAATATTGAACTTGAAGGTCTGTTCAAGGGTTTGTAGAAAATTTCAAAGGAGCCCAAAACATAAGAAATCAGTTTACAAAACACTTCTTGAAACCTAAGACAGATTGTGCCTGTTTACTGAAAAGAAGAATATGGGGAAAAGTGGCAAAAGTGGTAAGGTCAACAGGGCTGAACCCACAGACTTAACCTGGATTCAGAAGCTTCCTGACTGTGCAGAACTTTTTCAGCACGCAGGATGGTTAAAGTTTTTCAAAAAGATTGATGGCTTCGATACACAGGTCACCTGCAAGTTTGCTAAAGCACTTAAAAATGATATGATTATGATGGATGCTCTGAAATTCAAGTTATCTGTGGAATTAATAGCAGAAGCTACTGAGATTAGCAATGAGGGTGAACATTGGTTCAAAAAATCACCTTTTGAGTTTGAACCCCAAAGGTATTTGTTGCCTAATGTGACTCCTGACTGGAATAAGGGTATCTTCATTCAAAACTTCAAAAAGGAGTGGATTGAACCCATAAGAATACTTCAAAGTTAGGTGACCTGTGAAGGAAGATATTCATTAGTATTTAAATATCATCTCAGGTTCCTTCAACATATGGCAGGAATCTCTAAGATGAATCTGCCCTTCTTTTTCTTTAAAAGCGTGCAGAAAATGTCAAGCAAGATAAAACAACATGATGATCACACTTCTCAGTCACTTTTTCACCATGGTATCATTAAACTAATCATCACTACAGTGTTGCAGCATGAGGGAAGGAGTTGGGACTTCTTTTTGTTCTGGTCAATATTTCATCCTAAAAGAGAAGATCAACAACCAAAAATGCAGACTGACAAGGGGAAAGTAATGATGCAAAAGTTAGGCCATTCAGTCAAACCTACAAGCAAAAATGATATTAAAGCTAAGAAGGTGACAAAATAGGTAGCAGAAAAAGGACAGGATGACAGTCAGCCCCAAGAAATTCCAGATCACACTAAAAACAAGTTCACACTATTTGAAGACAAAAAGGAATTGCTTGAAAAGAAATCATCACCTGTAGCAGATCCTCAGGATGAAAAGAAAGTTGATATTAAAATAGTTCCTGTAGCTAAAGAATAAATTCCTATTCTGCCAAGAAGCCCCATCACAATCCTTTCAGATGATGAAGGATACATGTTAGAAGAAGAACAGCCTGTTTCTGAAATTAAGGTCAAAACTGAATTTGAAGAAGCTCAAGTTTTAGATGGCACATCCATGAAACCTAACAAGAAAATAAATAAGCTGGAAGTGGTGGAATTAGCTTCTGTTCGGTACCAAGGCATAAAACTGAAAATGATGGGAGAGGCAGCTACATTCTGGAGACCTAAAACTAGGTCGAAAAATAAGCTGAGGTTAAACATGAAAAAGTTATTAAACCCTAAATTGAACTCAGATAAAGTGACCATCATAGATGAAGAAGCCATGGAGCATGACCAACCAAAGATAGATAAAATGGAGCCATGTAAAGAAGAGGAAATTAATGCAGAGAAAGTAGCAGAAGATGAAAACCCAAAGCTCATCATTGAAAACACTTCTGAGAAAATGTGGACAGAAGAAACAGAAATTTTTAAGAAATTTGATATCCCTTGGAAGCCTAATGAAGAGCAAGATTCTGCAATGGAGAAAATGGTTAATTCTGACAGGGAAGATCTACAGAAGACTGTCAAACAATACAAGCAACAAATGAATTACATGCAAGAAGTTAATGATGGTTTAATGATGGAAAATAGAATATTAAGAGAGGATCTTCATGATAATTTTCAGGAATTAGTGGTTGATGCAAAGGAAGTACTCAGAAGAAAAAGGGCTTCTGATAAGCACTGTTCAGAGCTGGAAAAGACAGTTGAAACTCTACAACAGGAAAATGAACACCTTCAGAAAAAGATAGCTGAGCTGGAAAAGAAGCATAAAAGAATAAAGAGAAGGTCCTCAAGTCCAGATGGTATATCTCTTCTTGTGGAGGCAGCGAAGGAGATATGAGGCAGTTACTAGTTAGGAGTTATTTTAGACAAACATTTTGTTTTAGTTAAAGAATTTTCTATTTTTAGCAGACTTGTAATTTTGTAAAAATGTAAATTTTACTTTATCTGACCTAGTAATTCGATGGAGAGTTAGGAGGAAAAACCTAACTGCTTTTTGGAAGAGAAACTATTTAGAAGGAGCAGAAAAACATTGTAAGGGTTCTGATTTTGGAGAGCATCAGGAGGTCTGCTAGTTGCTTGTACTTTCAGACTTGTTCAGTGATAGGTACTGTAAACTCTTATATGCATTTTTTGATGAAACTATGAATATATGATTCTTTACCCTACATTTGATCTGTATTGGCTTCATTTTGAACTTATTTAGTTTCATGAATGACAAATTCATTGCTGGTTGTTGTGTAATTTCTAGTGGTGCTTGTCCTTTATGTGTGAACTTCATTACAGTCTTTTGTTGGATTCCTGTGATATATATGCATCTTCATCGATATATGTGTATGATTTAGTTTTTGCTTGTCTACTGAATGTATTCCCTTTATGCTCTTGAAGTTTATGACCAAAAACATATAAAACAAAACCCTAAACCCTAGTTTGAATTGAATTTTACTCTTGAGATTGCGTTGGCTTGTTACCCTAGCCTTAGTAACAATTTCTGACACAAACATCTTTGGCGCCGTTGCCGTGGACGAAGCTGAAGCATATCTTCCCTGGGATACTCATCATTTTTCTGGTTTAAGAGGTGGACTTGAACCAGCATTTTTGAAGGCTATTTTCACCAGAAAGCTGTCACAGTGGCTTCTAACAGAATTGGAACCAGGAGCAGACCTACATCTTCATTACAGCTGGGTGTGACAGACCCTGAAAAGATCATAAAAACAGCAAGAAAGCTCAGCAGTCTCAATCTTTACCAGCCTCTTGTGACTCTCACCAGTTGGGTGAATCATTAGACCCAGCTGAAACTTCACCTTCTGTAAAACCTATCATCCCTGAGAGCACTTTCCAGGTTTTCACTAGTCCTCGAAGATTTTTGAAAGCTAAAACCTCTTCTCCTGATAAAATACCCATATTTCAGTTGAAAGTAGGAAGGAATCCTTTTCAAAAAAGTTCCAGTCAAATTTCTTCCTCCTCAAAACCTCAGTCTAAACCTCAGTTTACAATGGCAGCCCAAAATCCACCTATGGATATGATGGACAGAATGGTAGCAGCTAGGTATGCACCATTAGTATTACCTCAGCCTTTACATGCCTTGCCTACACATGATTACCAAAAGTATATGCCTCGATTCAATGGACAAGGTGAAACAACTGCAGAGGAAAATTGGGAAACTTTTGAGAGTTATGCAGATAATCAGAACATTGAAATTAAAGATGTATGGATGAGGGTATTTGTACAAAGTCTTGATGGGGATGTGAGAAAATGGTTCAGAGGACTGCCTGCTAATTCCATCACCATAATTGAGGAACTCAAAGATCTTTTTCTGAGACAGTGGGGAGACACCAAGGATCACACTTATTACATAACTGAGTTTGGAGCTTTGAGAAGAAAGAAGGATGAGACTATTTCTGACTTTTCTAAAAGATTTAACAAGATGTATACTAGGATTCCTGCAGAAATCAAACCCACTGAAACATCAGCCAAGTTGACCTATGCAAATGCTTTTGATCATGAATTCTCTTTATTACTTAGAGAGAGAAGACCTATCACCTTGATGAACATGCAAGAGGCAGCATTAGAAGTAGAGTCAAATTTGCTGGCTTCTAACAAGCTCAAGAAAGAAACACCTCAGCAGCAGTATGAGAGAAAGGGAAAGAAGGAAGCTGTTTCCACAAGTGCTGCACCTCAGTCTGCTGAAGTTAAAATAGATGAAATGGCCAAGCTTGTAAAGATTCTTACTGCTAAGTTGAATAAATTAGAACTTGAAAAGAATTCTGCTAAACCTGTCCCAGAAGCTGATCGAAATCCAAATAACCAAAATCAGTTCAGGAGGCAATTTGCCCCTAGATTTATGCCAAGAGAGCGCAGAAATAATGACATTCAGCGAGAAAGAAGGGAAAATGAGGATCAAAAAGTACCCCCACCTTTTCAAAATAATTTGGTGGATGAAGAAGAAATTGATCAACAGTTATTATTTGAAGGAACTGAGACAGATCAAGATGTAAATCATTTTGGAGATGGTTTACCTGGAGGTTTTGTAATAGAGGAAGATTGTCTAAACGCTGAGTACTATGATGCAGATTTGTATGAAGTTGAAGATGAATTGGAGTTTGAAAAAACTGCTGTAAATGCTGCTGCTAATCAGAATGGAATTAAAAAGACTCTTAATCTCAGATCTGGCCCGAAACAAGTAGTCCAAGCTCCTAAGAAGAAAATTGTTGTTCCTGCTCCAGTTATTCCTGATAAACCAGTTGCTGATCCTGCCACAGAAAACAAGCAACCTGCAGAAAAATCCAAGAAGAATGTAGAAATTGAGGAGGTAAATAAGTCAGTTTAAAATTTCAATTTGGAAAATGAGTTAGGTAAACTGAAAATTCCTGTGCCATTTTCTGAGCTTATTAAAAATCCATCATATAAACAAACAGTCTTGAAGGTTATGAATTCTGCTAGTGGCCAGCCTGTTTCAGATACTGTTAATTTGCAAGAAGAAAGTCCAAAGATATTCATTGGATCTGCCTTAGCCGAGAAAACAGAAAATGAAGCTGGTGATTCTCCTCCATTCTATGTTACCTTAACTATCCATGATCAGATGATACATAATTGTCTATTAGATTCTGGAGCATCCCATAATCTAATGCCTAAAGCTGTGATGGAAGCCCTAGGTCTCAGTATTACCAAACCTTATCACGACTTATATGCTTTTGATTCCCGAGCTGTCAAGTGTCTAGGAGTGATTAAAGATATGGTTGTCAGCCTTGCTCAGTTGCCAATGAAGAATGTCATGATGGATGTTGTAGTGGCTGATATCACCCCAAAGTTTGGCTTACTTCTTTCAAGATCCTGGGCAAAGAAGGTTGGAGGAACCTTACAGATGGACCTCTCTTATGCCACTATTCCTGTTTTTGGTGGAGAAAATAGAAGACTTTACAGAGAGCTACAGCTCGCTTACATTGTCACAGATGATAAGAACCCCACTAATCACCCAATGTACTCTGTGGATAAAGACCTTGGCTCATGCATATTACAGTTTAGTGAAGAAGATAATTCTGCTGGTCTGTTACAGGTGGAAAAAGATCATCCAATAAAACATAGCATAGAGGAAAAAGATGCAGTATGGCAGTTATATTTTGATGGATCTTCATGCAGAGAGGGTGCTGGAGCTGGAGTTTTACTTATTTCCCCTGGTGGTGAAACAGTGAAACTTATGTATAAATTGGAGTTTGTTACCACTAAAAACACTGCTGAGTATGAGGCTTTGCTATTGGGATTGAAAGCTGCTAAAGATTTGGGAATTCAGCAAATTTCTGCATTTGGCGACTCCGAACTAGTTGTTCAACAGGTGAAGAACAAATATCAAGTAAAGCAAGGTTTGCTGAAAGTATATCGAAATGAGGTATGGGATATGATTGAAAACTACTTTATAGCATTTAATATCACTCATATTCCCAGGAATCATAATGAAAGTGCAGATTTTTTAGCCCTGGCTGCCACATATTTTAGAATACCTAAAATTACTCAGTTAAAGTATCCTATAGAAGTGAGGTATAGACCTTGTGTTCCTGATAATATAAAACACTGGAGGGTTTTTGAAGATGACATTGAAATAAAAAAATTTCTTGAGCTTGTAAATGAGTTTTCAAATATTCAAATTGATCAAGAAGAAGATGGAAAAGATGAACAGTTAGACGAGTTTGCTGTAGGAGATATAGCAGGGCATAAAATCATTGAATTGAAAAGTAATTTCATTCCGAAAGGTCTAGTACCTTTGGAAAGAATATTCAGCAAAGATGATACACCTTCAAAGCCAGTAATTCAATCTTCAGAAGACAATGTGGAAGACTACAATATTGGTTCAGCAGAACATCCAATAATGGTAAAGCTTTCTAAATTTTTAACAATGGAGCAAAGAAACAGATACATTAAGCTGTTAAAAAAATATATAGATGCATTTTCCTGGTCTTATAAGGAACTCAAAACTTATGACACGGCAGTTATTCAACACAAAGTTCCTTTGAAACCCAATGTCAAACCTTTCAGGCAGAAACTAAGAAGAATCAATCTAGCCTTGTTCCCTGTAATTGAAAAAGAACTGAAGAAGTTGTTGGATGAAAAGATAATAGTGCCTCTTAGGTATTCTTCTTGGGTGGCTAATTTAGTTCCTGTTAGAAAGAAGAATGGGGAAATTAGATTATGTGTTGACTTCAGAAATCTAAACCGATCATCATTAAAAGACAATTATCCTCTCCCCAAGATTGAACAGGTGTTGCAGCAGGTAGTTGGAGCTCAAAGAATTTCTATGCTAGATGGTTTCTCCGGGTATAATCAGATTGCCATGCACCCTGATGACAAAGAAAAGACAGCTTTTACAACCCCCTGGGGGACATTTATGTATGACAAAATGCCTTTTGGTTTGATGAATGCTGGAGCAACCTTTCAGAGAGCCATGGATATTGCATTCGTGGGTGAAAAAGATAAGTTTGTGGTTATCTATCTGGATGATATTACTGTCTTCTCAAAGTCAGATGATGAACACTTGAAGCACTTGGAACAAACCTTCATAAAATGCAGAAAATTTGGTTTATCCTTAAACCCAAAAAAATCACATTTTGTTGTACAAGAAGGTAAATTACTTGGTCATCTGGTGTCAGCTGATGGTATTAGAATTGACCCTGAGAGAGTCAAAGCAATACTGAAGATTAGCTTGCCCAGGAGTAAAAAGGATGTTCAATCTTTCATTGGCAAAATAAACTTTCTACGGTGGTTTATTCCTAATTTTGCTGAGACCATTAAACAAATCACAGCAATGTTAAAAAAGGACCAAGAAGTCAAATGGACTGTTGAAGCAAAGGCAGCTTTTGAGAAAATTAAAATGGCTCTGACAGAAGCACCTGTTTTAGTAAGTCCTGATTTTGCCAAGGAATTCCTTACCTTTTCTTTTGCTTCAGAGGATACTATTGCTGTTGTACTACTCCAGAAGAATAAGGAAGGATTAGAGCAACCAATTGCTTTTTTCAGTAAAACACTTAGAGATTCAGAGCTTAAATACAGTATCTTGGAGAAACAAGCCTATGCTCTGGTGAAGGCTTTAAAATTTTTCAGAATTTATATCTTACATTCCAAGGTTATTTCATTTGTTCCAAACGCTGCAGTGAAAGATGTTTTGACACAGCCTGATAGTGAAGGCAAGAGGGGAAAGTGGATTGCTAAAATTATGGAGTATGAAGTAGAAATCAGACCTACTAAACTGGTCAAAGGACAAGGATTGGCCAAACTGCTGGCTGATTCAAATTGTCAAGCATTAGGATTACATCTTATGGTAGAAGAATCAACACCTGAAGAAAAGCAAGCATTCCTGCAGAAAGAAAGAATCATGGACTCTTATTCATCTTCAGAGTGGTATGCTGATATTGTTCATTTTTTGTTATTTTTGCAATGCCCAGAACACTTGGATAGGAAAGCTGCCAGATCTCTGAAATTAAAAGCTACTAAATACTGTTTGATAGAAGATCAATTGTTTTGGAAGGACCCAGGAGGAATCTTGTTAAGGTGTTTAGATCAGGCTGAAATAGAAGAAGTGATTTCAGAATCCCATGAAGGAGCTTGTGGAGGACATAAATACTGGAAAACAACAGCCTATAAAATTTTGAGAGCTGGATACTATTGGCCCTCCCTCTTCCATGATGTTTACCAGCAGGTAAGAGCTTGCTTACCCTGTCAGAAATTTGCAGGTAAACATAAGTTATTATCTCTACCTTTGAAGCCTATTGCAGTCAATGCCCCTTTTCAGCAATGGGGTCTGGATTTTATTGGAGAAATAAATCCAGCATCTTCAGGTCAGCATCATTGGATTTTGACTGCCACAGATTTCTTTACAAAATGGGTGGAAGCTATTCCCACAAGGAATACTACAGATAAGGTGATTATGGATTTCATTGAAGATAATATTCTGAGCAGATTTGGTTGTCCACAAAGATTGATTACTGATAATGCCAAAGCATTCAAATCCAAGGCAATGATGGCCTTTTGTGAGAAAAATGGTATTATTCTAAAACACTCAACTCCCTATTACCCTCAAGGAAATGGTCAGGCTGAATCATCTAACAAAAATATTATTCAATGCATCAAGAAGTTGCTCAAACACAATAAAAGATCTTGGGATTCAATGTTGAAATATGCATTGTGGGCAGATAGGATTACTGTAAAGCAAGCCATTGGTACTTCTCCCTTTCAGCTGGTGTATGGAACAGAAGCAGTATTTCTAGTGCAATTGGGAATTCCAGTAATGAAGTTCCTTCAGAATTCTCAAGAGGAACCAGATGATTTACAAAGAAGAATCTTCGAAATGATTGAAGTACAACAAAATAGAGAGAAGGTAGACAAAGAAGCACAGCTGTACAGAGCTAAAATGAAAACCAGGTTTGACAGAAATATTAAAGAACATATTTTTTCAGAAGGTGAGTTGGTTTTAAGATGGGATGCAAGAAAGGAACAGAAAGGTAAGCATGGCAAATTTGATAATCTATGGTTTGGCCCTTTTCTGATATCTAAATTTTTGGAAAATAATACATTCATCTTGCAGTCCCTTGAAGGGGAGGAGTTGCTCAGCCCTGTCAATGGGCGATTCCTCAAGCATTTCTATAGTTAAGGAGGGTCAATGTCACTTTTCATTGTATATACCGGTGTGAGTGAGATTAAATAAAGACTCCATAGCCCAATGGAAGTTAGATTGAAGACAGAAGGCACTAGTCTACAATTTCTTGAAGCCTCACAAGGAGGCCTTCATCCTGTAGCTGGAGCCAGATGTTAAGTCAGTAAATTTTTCTCCATTTTGGATTTATTTCCTTTAGTTTTGGTTTGTTTTTGAATCTACCTCAGTTAAATTTTTGATTTTAAGTTTCATTTTTAGTCATCTTAGAAACTTTATGGGTGATTGAATAAGTTTTTAGCCCATGCTTTTCAGATTTTATTTGATTTTGGTGATTTTTTATATTGAAAAGGGGGTCAATGAGAGTCATATTTTCAAAAGTAGAATCATTAATGTCTTTAGAGAACAGTTAAACTTATTTCTTAAAGCAAATAACTGCTAGAACCTCCGACAAATTAGCAAAAAGTTAAAAAACTGCTAAATTTTGGCATAAAAGTTATTCTTGTAGCGCGATACAAAATTTTAACAAAGGACGCGCTACAGGAATATCGTGGCCTGTGTTTTTTTCAATTTTCGAACTGATTTCAATCATGATGCAGAATGGGAGTGTCTAATCGCCTTGTGTGAGTGTTTTAACACGTGTTTGCAGTAGTTTGAGAATGATTTTAGTTGGTTGCTAGTCACGAAGTAAAACAAGCTCATCATTGCATGGTATGCGGGATCCGTTGCCCAGAAACCAGCAAATCCCGGTCTAGCTGTCAAATTTCTCTTGTTACACGCATCATTATAGAACAGGAGTGTTCGTGAAGGAGATTTCACTGTTAAAACGGTGGATTGTGTTGCTGTGGAGAGGAGACAGGTGTGTTTTATCGCCAGCGAAAATTAGGGCTTCCGAATTCATTCACCAGAAGTTAAAGAAATGATATGAGGACATCTGTTCTCATAAGAGGAGACCATTGATACCCCAAAACGAAGCTGTAAGCCATGACAGATGAGTAGCTGACAAGTATTCCGATATAAACCCTTATAGCTGGAAAATTTGGGTCTTTTTCGCTGCACAATTATTTGGAAATTGGTGGCTGGAAATGAAAAAATAGATCATAAAATGAGCATTTCACCACAGAAATAATTATCTGAAGCTAGTATAAGCAATATGCATGAACAGAGCAGCGGAATAGTCTCAAATTCAAAGTATTCGGCCTGGGAAACGCAAATGACAGTTTGAATGAAAATTTTTATCATTTGCTCTCCTGTACATTCAAAATTCTGGAAAGAACATTGAGAGGACTCACAGATTTATCTGTTATGCTCATTCTTACACAGTAGGTGTGTTATTGGTTTATGAAAATGGTTTAGACATTGTTGAAAGTTATCAGAATTTCATGAAGTCACTTTCTTATAGAACATATCCACTTAGTTGCATAATTGAGAGAAGAGAATATTGAACTTGAAGGTCTGTTCAAGGGTTTGTAGAAAATTTCAAAGGAGCCCAAAACATAAGAAATCAGTTTACAAAACACTTCTTGAAACCTAAGACAGATTGTGCCTGTTTACTGAAAAGAAGAATATGGGGAAAAGTGGAAAAAGTGGTAAGGTCAACAGGGATGAACCCACGGACTTAACCTGGATTCAGAAGCTTCCTGACTGTGCAGAACTTTTTCAGCAGGCAGGATGGTTAAAGTTTTTCAAAAAGATTGATGGCTTCGATACACAGGTCACCTGCAAGTTTGCTAAAGCACTTAAAAATGATATGATTATGATGGATGCTCTGAAATTCAAGTTATCTGTGGAATTAATAGCAGAAGCTACTGAGATTAGCAATGAGGGTGAACATTGGTTCAAAAAATCACCTTTTGAGTTTGAACCCCAAAGGTATTTGTTGCCTAATGTGACTCCTGACTGGAATAAGGGTATCTTCATTCAAAACTTCAGAAAGGAGTGGATTGAACCCATAAGAATACTTCAAAGTTATGTGACCTGTGAAGGAAGATATTCATTAGTATTTAAATATCATCTCAGGTTCCTTCAACATATGGCAGGAATCTTTAAGATGAATCTGCCCTTCTTTTTCTTTAAAAGCCTGCAGAAAATGTCAAGCAAGATAAAACAGCATGATGATCACACTTCTCAGTAACTTTTTCACCATGGTCTCATTAAACTAATCATCACTACAGTGTTGCAGCATGAGGGAAGGACTTGGGACTTCTATTTGTTCTGGTCAGGAGTTCATCCTAAAAGAGAAGATCAACAACCAAAAAGGTAGACTGACAAGGGGAAAGTAATGATGCAAAAGTTAGGCCATTCAGTCAAACCTACAAGCAAACATGATATTAAAGCTAAGAAGGTGACAAAACAGGTAGCAGAAAAAGGACAGGATGACAGTCAGCCCCAAGAAATTCCAGATCACACTAAAAACAAGTTCACACTATTTGAAGACAAAAAGGAATTGCTTGAAAAGAAATCATCACCTGTAGCAGATCCTCAGGATGAAAAGAAAGTTGATATTAAAATAGTTCCGGTAGCTAAAGAAGAAATTCCTATTCTGCCAAGAAGCCCCATCACAATCCTTTCAGATGATGAAGGATACATGTTAGAAGAAGAACAACCTGTTTCTGAAATTAAGGTCAAAACTGAATTTGAAGAAGCTCAAGTTTTAGATGGCACAACCATGAAACCTAACAAGAAAATAAATAAGCTGGAAGTGGTGGAATTAGCTTCTGTTCGGTACCAAGGCAGAAAACTGAAAATGATGGGAGAGGCAGCTACATTCTGGAGACCTAAAACTAGATCGAAAAATAAGGTGAGGTTAAACATGAAAAAGTTATTAAACCCTAAATTGAACTCAGATAAAGTGACCATCATAGATGAAGAAGCCATGGAGGATGACCAACCAAAGATAGATAAAATGGAGCCATGTAAAGAAGAGGAAATTAATGCAGAGAAAGTAGCAGAAGATGAAAACCCAAAGCTTATCATTGAAAACACTTCTGAGAAAATGTTGACAGAAGAAACATAAATTTTTAAGAAATTTGATATCCCTTGGAAGCCTAATGAAGAGCAAGATTCTGCAATGGAGAAAATGGTTAATTCTGACAGGGAAGATCTACAGAAGACTGTCAAACAATACAAGCACCAAATGAATCACATGCAGGAAGTTAATGATGGTTTAATGATGGCAAATAGAAGATTAAGAGAGGATCTTCAGGATGTTCATGATAATTTTCAGGAATTAGTGGTTGATGCAAAGGAAGTACTCAGAAGAAAAAGGGCTTCTGATAAGCACTATTCAGAGCTGGAAAAGACAGTTGAAACTCTACAACGGGAAAATGAACACCTTCAAAAAAAGATAGCTGAGCTGGAAAAGAAGCATAAAAGAATAAAGAGAAGGTCCTCAAGTCCAGATGGTATATCTCTTCTTGTGGAGGCAGCGAAGGAGATATGAGGCAGTTACTAGTTAGGAGTTATTTTAGACAAACATTTTGTTTTAGTTAAAGAATTTGCTATTTTTAGCAGACTTGTAATTTTGTAAAAATGTAAATTTTACTTTATCTGACGTAGTAATTCGATGGAGAGTTAGGAGGAAAAACCTAACTGCTTTTTGGAAGAGAAACTATTTAGAAGGAGCAGAAAAACATTGTAAGGGTTCTGATTTTGGAGAGCATCAGGAGGTCTGCTAGTTGCTTGTACTTTCAGACTTGTTCAGTGATAGGTACTGTAAACTCTTATATGCATTTTTTGATGAAACTATGAATATATGACTCTTTACCCTACATTTGATCTGTATTGGCTTCATTTTGAACTTATTTAGTTTCATGAATGACAAATTCATTGCTGGTTGATGTGTAATTTCTAGTGGTGCTTGTCCTTTATGTGTGAACTTCATTACAGTCTTTTGTTGGATTTCTGTGATATATATGCATCTTCATCGATATATGTGTATGATTTAGTTTTTTCTTGTCTGCTGAATGTATTCCCTTTATGCTCTTGAAGTTTATGACCAAAAACATATAAAACAAAACCCTAAACCCTAGTTTGAATTGAATTTTACTCTTGAGATTGTGTTGGCTTGTTACCCTAGCCTTAGTAACAATTTCTGACACAAACAGTTTCAATCGTGGCGAGTATCTGCGTCGGTTGAGAATTGCCAAGCTTGTCGCGTGTATGACAGAGAAAGAAAATCCAGGTCGCTGCGAACTCCCCAAACTTCTTCCTGGCATATCACCATTCCACGAATATCGACAAATGCTTGGCTTAAACTCAGAACATATGCTCCCCGTATCATCAATCCTCTTAACATTCTCTGGCCCACGCGTCACCACCGCATATGGGACTTGCCTTGCGTTTTACACCTTGTGCACATACTTATCCTTAAAATGCCCTTGAACTAATATCCCATATGCAAAGGAGAATAATTTTCTTTGGTCTTTATATATACCACACCCTTTAACTGATAACGAGGAACAACGAAAGGTGTGGTGTTGTGAGCTTGGTGCTTGATTGTAATGGTGCGCTTGTTTTTCCCCCTTGGACTTGGCTGCTGCTTGTCTTGGTGATGTGTGCATGGGCTGGGCCCGATATTCCTTTTGCTTCGACCTTAATTAATACTTTGACCTAAAAATCAAATTGCAAACCTCCGTCTTCATTAAAATTCAAACTCTCGGCTGTATAGTTTGGCTATATTTGAAATTTAAAAACCTGTCTCCATTAAAATATGATTTTGGCTATATGGCTTTATAAAAACCTTAAGACCCTGTAGATTTCTCATAAAATTTTTAAAGGCTTTGCTCAAATATATGTACTTACAATAGGTTTATAAAATCAGTTTTTCTTTTTTTCCAAATTATGAAGACCTTTCTCTTTTCCTCGGATTTTCTTTACTCCATATGTGAAGCTCCCTTTGCTGCCCTGATATGTAACCATTTGAATGAAAAGCATACTGAAATTTCTAAAATGAAACTTTGAAGCTGAGACATGACTGTACACGCTGCAAATTTGAAAAATTCTTGAAACCAAGCTGAAAACCGAAACTGTACATGTTGAAACTAAAATGAAAACTGTTGAAAAAGATGCTTGCCCTATGTCAAGCTTATTTATATACATGTCACTTCACTTCGCTTGAAAATTATTTTTCAATCAAGTAACATAGAAATGCCAATAGAGCCAATCCATCAAATGGTTGAGCAAATTTACCCCTTCACTGTGCTTGAAATCAGCTAATGACAGAAAAGATGGTATCCTAGGAAAACAATGGTTCTCTTTATTATCAAAGTGAAAGTATGGATGCAAATTGAAACTCAAAAATCCTTCCATATAATCGGCCACGGGATCAAAAAAGACATGCCAACCTTCGAAAAACTCTGTTACTTGTTTGTCAAGACAAGGTTGCTCCAACAGTACACTCTCTTGTACACTATACAACCATTTCTCAAAAGGATCTTGAAGGGAGTTTTTCGGATAGTTTCCAAGTGAGACATCAACAACTTCACCCAAATTTTAAGAATTTAAAACTCGATCTTCTTCATGTATTTTGGTAAGGATATCATTAATTTTTTCAATGCCATCAAGTGAAACAAATTCTTCTTGACACAAAAATTCTGAAAATGAAAGGCATGAAGAAAGACTTGATTGAGAAGACTGGTCTTCTTCCTCCTCAAATGAGACCTGACAAAATTGTTGCACATGTTCCTCATCAAGGACACCGCCATCTTCACTTTCAGCCAAAAGAGAAACTACATTCTGAAATTTTTCCTGAGTGTTAAGACAACTAGCTTCTTCTATGGCTTCTTCCCCTTCCCTTATTTCAACAGAAGCTTCAACTTGACTTTCAAAAGAATTTGAGCCAAGATTTCTTTCTTCAATGCCTAAATCAGATAATGGATAAAGAGCAGAGAAAACAGAGTGGCTATCCTCATCAATAACTTGGTCACACAAAAAATGGCAAGAGTGTTCTAGACTTTCATCACATTTAGGTAAGGGAACATGACTCCCAACAGTATGCTTCCCCCTTTCATTCACAACCACAAGAGAAACTAGTATTTGCTTGAGAGTGTCTTGAGTGTCATGACATCTATGTTGCATTTCCTTTTTATGGAAGGGATTTTCAAGCAACATTTCCAAAAGCTCTTCATCCACAAACTCATCATTACCATACATGCTTTCCAATTCTTCAATGAAACCTTTAACATGCATGTAACAATTTTGAACTAACAGCAAGGAAGGGTATTGATTTTTAAAATGCTCATGAAATACTGTGTGAAAATCCTCAAGGGAATATAAACTTGCTAATGGTAATACCTCATACCATGACCTTGCATTTTCTTCTAATGTTACCATAAACATTTTCATCAAACAGTCCTCAGGCAGTCCAATCCCAAGCTTATGTATATGCATATGAATCTAACCAAATGAATAGCAGCATCATCTCCTTTCTGATCTTTAAACTTAGGCATATCGGTCTGCCAATCTACTTTAGGAATTAGATTTGGAACACCAGGGATGTGAGACCTGTTCATGGGAGCACACCTTCTTGACAATGAAGTCATGTTGAAACAATGGAGCTGCAAATTCTGATTGAAGACTGAGTGCACCAACCTGTGAAACAGAGGACTGCTGGATTTGATCTTCAATGTGGAGTCACCATGAGACCTTCAACATCTCAATTCTGATATGGAGTCACCAATCCTCCCAGTGGAGTCACCTTCATATTGGAATTTTGATGAGTGGAGTCGCGAGGTGAATGATACAACCTTCTCAATGTTTGACTGTTGTTCACCATCAACATTCAGATTTGAACCTTTTTCGTTCTCTGAGGCATGATAAAACATACTTTCCCCCACAACAACCCCAATTTGTTAGCACCCAAAATCAACCCCTAGGTCGTGGGAGAGGGCAAACTAGGGTTGCTGACCCAGCACAGTCAGATAGGGATCTCTCTACAAATCTATGAAAGACTGAAAATAATCAATAAACTTGCAGCCAGGAGGAAATACACAAATTTGAAAGAAGACCAAAAATTATCAATGAGCAACACACAGCCTTCTTACTTAAGATATTCAATCGTAGCATGCTCAAGAGGTCATATTTCTTAATAGAACAAATTGTTTAAGGTTTGGTAGGACAATCAGAAGAGAAACTATTGGGCAATGGAGTCAAAACATGACACATAAAACAAATACAGTGTTGTTGCATGGGATGTCAAAATAGAGGCAAGGTAGCCATCCATTTACAGTCAAAATGATGTTGTTTGGTGATAAAAGAAGAAGAGATGAACAGTCCATTGAAATGAGCATCTAACGGGGATAAATTCAATGTCAACTTTAGCAGAAATTGGTGGTGGATACTTGAAATGAAAGGAACATAGTATAATTTCTATGAATTCTATTCCAATGTTATTCTTATTCAAGCATGAATCAACAAACATAATGAACGTTAATAACAGGAAGAACAAGCACATGAGAGAAAGAAGGAGATAGACTGTAAACAAAATGACCCATGAATCTCAGTCATAAAATCCAGCTTCAGACACTACATTTCATTAAAGACAATGTTTCAAAAACGTAGCAGTGCTCTCCCAAGCCTCAGCCCTTTGATTTTCCAACCGGTAGTTCTTGTATTACATTGCATTTATAGATCTATTTGGAACTAGGGTCGATATGCTTCAATGGAGAGTGGTTATAGATGTATTGACACCTAGCTAAGAAATCATAACAACTCTGAGAGTCGGTTGCAACCAATTTTGTTCATTTCCGGCCGTGGACTACTGAAACTTCCCTTCGGATCCCCAACCATATCTCTCAAACGATGATAGTTGTGTAAACAATGAAAGAGGTTTTTGGATATTGGCCTGTTCTAAAGAAAAACCTCTTTCAGTTTCCTTAGATTCCCCTCGAACTGGTCGATATCTGCTCCGGAAGTTGATGACTCACGCAACAAACGTAAATTTTGGATATTTACCCTGTGAAAAACATTTCAGTTCTCCCAAACCATGAGAGAGGTTATTGGATATGGGCTCATGCTGGAGAAAAAATCTCTCAGTTTCCCAAAATTCCTTCTGGTTTGGCGGAAACAGTCACTTGAAAATGGTGACTAAAATAGTTATTTTCGTCAAAAACTGCCATGTCTTCACATAAAATTTTATTGAGTTCTGATTTTGTCCTTTTCTTTGCAATTTGAATTTCGGGACTTGAATGCTGATGTGGTGGGTATATGAGTTTGACATGTAGACCTCCTAGGTGGCAGGTTTTAGCTTAGCAAAAATCTGGTGCTAACACTTAGTGTCTTGAGTGATGAGGAATTTATAAGACTAAAGGAAATTGAAGCTATAAAAAAGAAACTATTGCATGATCATGAATATGACTTGAGGATGAAGAGTTGGGATATTTGGATAGAATTAGGAGATGACAAAATGAAACTTTTCCATGAATATTCAAAGTATAGAAGAAACTATAATACCATATGGGAAATGAGGAACATAAAAGGTGTTGTGGTTATGATTTATAAACACTTTTCATACAGTGGGTGTACAACAAGTTAGTTATGTTTACAATGAACTTGAAGAACTAAACATTGTCACAAATTGTAAAAGTGGACACACACTTTCGTCGCCTAGTTTCAAGCTATGACAATTGAGAAGTTTATCAATAAATATCAAAATATGAAATATTTTCTACATTGTATTCATTTATAAAAGATAAGAGCCCAAGTCACATGGATGGATCATTGAATTCTTATTAGGGTTTTTTAATTTATGGGGTGATTAAGGAGGTGTGACTTAGAGGTAAAATAAAGTATTGGATCCTTTAATACATATTTAATTTATGTCATCCCCAAATATGGTAATTCATATTAATATGATGAATTTAGGCCAATTTATTTGTGAATTTGTACTTGTAAGATTCATGATTTCATTTTATTTCCATGAGATTAAAAATGGTTCTTTCGAGTGTAGTCTCTCTAGAGCAATTGGATTTATAGAAGAAACATGGATTCATGAGGCAAAGAGGTAAACACATGAGGGGTTACATGTTATTAGAATAAAAAATATCCATGCAATGGCTATAAAAGTAGACTTGTCCAAATATTATGAAATAAAATATTTATATTTGAGGTTGTTATTGATTCATGTGGGGGTTTGTCCTTTAATGGTGAATTGAATTATGGAATGTTTGGCATCTATTTATTTCCTGTCTCTTATCTCCTAAAGGTGGAAGCATCTTCATTTTCCAAAATACCGAGAGGTTTGAGTAAAGGTTTTCCTTTATCCACGTATTTATTGTTCTTGGTGGTAGAAGTATTGAGTAGGTTCATTATTGACTGAGGGATGAAGATTCCTATAAGGAGTTAGATGGGGGTAATGAATATATCATCCATTTACTTGTTGTAGACGATGCCCTTGTTTTTTCCAATCGTACAAACAAATAATGGAGGAGGGTGTAGAAAAGTATTCAATTATGTTGCCCGAGAACACACATGGAGTGAAATTATGTCAAGCCTACTATTTACATTCATTCTTTGAGTGATGTTGATGAAAAATACATAAATGATTTAATTTCTATTAAAAAAATTGAAATTAGAAAATGGGTTTACGTACCCAATGTTTACTATTAAACCCTAAATGGACATGGAAAAAACTGATTAGATATGGTTACTAAGTAACATTGAAAAGAGACTTCATATTTGATGTAATAGGTGGCTCTACAAGGGAGCCATATTAATTCTAGTAAATTTTGTATTAGAGGAAATTCCAGTGTATTAACATACACTAGCGTACATTCCAAATGGAATCGTGATATCATATGACAATTTGTTGTTGGGTTATGGTGCATTGTGCATATTTGTATTATTAATTATTTATAAATAATATCAAGAGCCATCATGAGGTCAAAACACAATTTTAGAATATGAAAATGAAGGTCATACCTAAATATATTTATATGTGATTATCATTAATATAATTCATTAAAGATTGGATTTATCCCAGGCATGTCAATGGTATCAAGATGTTGGTGGTTTAGATAACTCCACCTATTTTAAATTGATTACATAATCCCCTCATATCACCACCACATTTAGCTTAGATACTCACGATCCAAGTAGTCCACACACTTCACCCATCGGTGTTGGTATTTCAAACATTCGATATCCTGCGCAGCGACTTATTGGGTATCCTTTTCCTATCATTGGTTATCCTTCACCCATGCTTGAGTAAATTTTTATCTATTAGTATACATAACTCCACACAACATATAGTTCTATATGTTGGTGTCCATTGCTGTATGAACCTACCCGAGAGAAGGCGAAGCAACAACCATTGGTAAAGTTACTCGTTTAGTTCCACATACCGTATCAACTTTTCGTGGGGTGATGGAGGCTCCACAAATCCTCTTTATTGGTAAATCCTCATCCACATGTAGCAATAGCCGAGAATCTCCTCATTGCTAACACACATCTTGATGCATACTGCTGCAAATGTGTGAAAGGGAATGATATCCACACAATTCATAAAAAGATAAATTCCTCTAAGTGTGAATAGGTGAAACGGATGAACATATCAAATCATAACTCCACATAGCATAATTACACCATTCCACACAAAGGTTGTGTCACTACATTTTGTCACTAGATGCATTGTATCATGAAGTGATTTTCTTTTGAACATGCATTCTCTTGTGTCAACTATTTGTGTGGTGCATTGTGGAAAAGAAAATTATAGAGAATGATCAAGAATGCTCTTATCTTCAGTGATGTTTGGGATGGTATTTATAACAGACATGGAGATACTACAAGTATACAAAACCTACAAAAGATAAGGAACTTGCCATTTGGAAGCATAAATATAAAAAATCATATGCCATGATTGATTCTTCTCTAAGTAAACAGGTGAGTTGACACATTATATATATATAAAACAAGAGTTGTGTGCAGCTTAGTCCCTTCCTTATAACATAGAAACAAAAATCAATATTAAATAATAATAAAACAAAATAAATTTTTATTTCTAGATTATTGTAGTAAATCTCCAGATTTCCATATTTTCCCTAGTCCAAAGTACACTCTTATTCTCATCATCTTTGCTGATTCATTACAATGTATGAGTGATGTAGTTACTGCAGTAAATAAATCATATATAGAATTTACTGGGGACAACTAGTTGCACAAATACTTCTTAAATCAATTGGAAAATTTTTCTTCCATGCAAATTATCATTTTGCAGTGATCACGTGCTACACTTAACAACGTTAACCCTTGGTGATCCCATTTTCCGAGATAGTAGCAAATATACAACATGACCAACACTAGCTATTTCAGTATGCTTCATAGTGAAATTGCAAGGCTTTAAACAAAAATGATTTTTGTTTTTTTTTACTTCTGACCACTAGGCCACAACACCGATATCTTCCACAACAAAAGCATCACATAGGTTGAGTATTAAAACAATAATTTTCTGCCATGCGAACATTTAAACTACTTCCATATTAAGATTGTTTATTTGAGTAGTTAATTTTAATGTGTCCAGTCACCCAGGATCTGCATGACTATTATACTAAGCAAATGACCAACCAGGCCAATAGAATGTTTGTTGCTATCAATCTTTGAAAACCCTTACAAGTAATTGCTCTAGGAAAACTACAAAACTTGCTATATTATTGGCTTAAAACAAAACTCCCAAGTTATGAATTCAATTTAAAAAATCCCATCATCAGTCTCCTTCAAAATCCATGTACATCATAAGCCTAAGACAAAGTATCTAGTCAGTTGATTTCCGACATATACAAAATTTACTTGCATTATCTCAGTTGTAAGCTTATACAAGATTTGTAGTGAGGTCACAATTAAAGGGATCCCTCACAGTATGAATATGAAAAGCAAAAGGAAAACACATGAAAGAGCTATACAAGGCAATCAAATGTCAATTCAATTTCTCACAGGAGATTCAGTTTGAGCCTTGGCCCTCTTTGAAAATTTCAAGTAAGATACCTCTAATTTTCGTCTATTGAACTCCTCATGCAGAAAAGCACAACTAGCTCCACAACGACAACCATTTGGTGTGTTAAAGTACACGCAGGGTTTACGAAATTTGGATCTCCAAATGCTCTTTCATTATTAACAAAATTACCACCTTGGCACTTTTATTCTTCAAACTTATCTGCCCCACCATGTTACTGAATGAGGTCTCTGTAGTACTGAATACCATGTTGATGTTTGATCTTATCTTTGTCGTTTTGTAAACCATGTTTTCCGATAAGATTCTTGTAGTATTATTCATCTGGAAAAATTTATTGATTCACTGAGGCGGTTTTTGATGCAGTAGTTGAAGCTCCCATGGAAGGCTGACATACACCCATAGTGGTTGAATCAGAAACTGTCGCAGGCATTGAATAATGATGTGAATTTTCATGTCCATACATCAGAGGCAATGGAGAGGAGGAAGCCATAGATATAGAATTCTATGCCACTCCTACAGGTGCACCAAATATTTTCACTTCCATATTACAGAGATGTGCATCGCCTTGAAAATTGCGACATGCCATTTCACTTGTACTTAGATTGCTCCTATTATTTCCAATTAATCCAGAGGAAGCAACTTGGCATGCTCTTTGTAGTCTGGACATAGTTAATACCCTCTAATCATGGCCAACATTGCAAGGAGTAGTAGGTGCATCGTGCTTGCTATCATTTGCCTGCAAATTAGGCATCAGGTCCATTTGAGTATTATTATTTCTTTTGAGCTGAGATGTCAATTTTTTAGTTATTTGTGGATTACTGAGTATTTTAAGCACCATATCATGATCGAACATGTTTCCCTTTTCATCATATTTTTCTATTGCAACAAAAGCAGCAACTGCAGTAATGTCAGGTTCTGTTGCAGGTTTAGATATGGATAAAGATGACTGTCTTTGTTGATCAACACTAGGTGTGACCACAGAAACATAGTTGCCACCTTGGGATGATTTTCCCTCTAGAATTTGGTTGTATTTCTATCATATTATGCATTATCCTGAATGGCTCATATGAATCTATTCCTGTTAAGATTGGAAATCACAACTGTATTAGCTACCTAGTGATTTTCGTATAGAAAAATATAGAATCTAAATCAGAACAAAGCAACATTTTCCTAACAGCTTAATCATCTTGGGAAATAATTAGATATACAATAGATCTACAACTATTATCCCTAGAGAAAATAATAAAGTGGAATGGAGATGAAAATAAGCATGACATACCCAACTCCAAAATATTTCAATGAAGGCACTTCATTCAAGTCTCCAGTTTCATCATCTTCCACAGGAATCAATGGAATCATAGGAGTATTAGAATCACTATAGTCCACTTGCAGCTCCAGTGGCTCTATGGGACTGGAAGTAATTCATTGCAAGTCTCATAAAATGTTTGACATCATAGTTATCTAACCTAAAAACATAAAAAAATATAGCCACCTTGGTGAAATAGACGATGGGCATGGGTATATAGCCTCCAAATTTCGGATTTATTGCTCACATTGTACTTTAACTTCTAAGCTTTCACCCCCAACAACTACTTGCCATGAAGGATTCATGGAAAACTACACAAACATCTTAAAAAGGCTCAGTGACAAGATCTCTAAGGGAAAGAAAATATTTGTAAAGACCAACCCTAATCGAATGACCTTATTAAAAACAAACACCAACATGATAGCATAAAATATTGTTGATATACATCTAGAAATATTCAAAATAGACATGGTTTTGACGTACTTTATGCATTTTGCATGTATTATACCACACATGATCAAGCATTGATTTCTGCGAAATAGAACATATGAGTGAGAGTGCAAGATCCCATATAAGAGCAAGAAATTATGTTCGCATACCTTGGGGTGACAACATTAGGTGGTCTCAGGAAGAATTGAATCATCCTGTATATTATGCTTTGTATAGTTGTCTCTAAAGCCCAGCAGTTGATTACCTTCAAATCCAGAACCATATGCATGCCATAACCGAGACTATTTTTCCTGTAGATGGTCTGGGTCAACCAGGCCAGACTGAAATGGGGCATCTTCAACAAGAAACAGTCTCACTTGAAAATGAAAAGTTGACATTAATATCTACCTCATTGGTTTGTAAGAATAATAGAGAGAAAATGTCATAAAGTAACCTGAATCATTCCGCAGCAGATAACTAACACCAAACTTGAAGGTGTGCAGGCATTATTTGATCGGAGATTATGTATGCAATAATCGTCTCAAAAACAAAACTCAAAATGAAGTCCACAAAA
Organism: Larix kaempferi; assembly: GCA_027924585.1. Classification (NCBI taxonomy): domain Eukaryota; kingdom Viridiplantae; phylum Streptophyta; class Pinopsida; order Pinales; family Pinaceae; genus Larix; species Larix kaempferi. The sequence continues at coordinate 10,339,377 of BSBM01000779.1, read as the reverse complement.
CAACTTATTTGATACAAAAATAATGACATCTAGGCTTGACTGGATAAAATAAATGAGAATCCCACTGGAAGTGATGTATTGTTATGAGATGTGCATAGTTTTAATGTTGTAAGGTTGTCTTCACAATTGGAATCAATTAAAATTGAACTACTCAAATTGCATAACCACAAATGAAGAAAGCATAGAATATTTAGTTTTTCCACAATGGGTCAGGGCCAATACTATTCGGATGGTGTACAAGGAAAAAAATAAATATTCCCAATTTGGAAGGAATCAAAGCTGTCATGGAGTGGCATAAGCAACAAATTGTTTACTGGTCCAACAAAAATCTTTAAGCATCAAAGAAACTTTGTATGAGCTACTAGAAGTCTTGAGAGTCAAGTTTCTGACATATTTTTGGATGATTTATAGTATATAAAGATAAGATAAAGATGAGTTTGGGCATAAAGGTTCAAAAGATGCAAAGATTCAACTGAGTGAATTCAAAAATTTGTCCAATCAATTGTAGCAAGAAACAATAACAATGAAAAGAGTGATGTAATACTCTTTTGATTATGTAATGGATCATAAAAAGTGGGACTTCCTCCTTGACACAAGTGTATAGTAAAAGTATGTACGTACATATGATGTTCAGCAAAAAATAGAATTGCTCTAGAATTGATTGTCCTTGGAATTTACTGTCAGATTTTCATTACCCAATAAAAGCAACTATGCAACTCGAGAAGTGTTTTAAACCCTAGAATATAACCTGAACCGATCTTTCCCCAATGCTACAGGTCATGGCTTGCAAAGCATTCTGTAGAAGCACGTTCCAAACAGGTTGAAGAGTACACCAAGAAGTCGAGTAGGTAGTATCCGTGCATGCACAAATACAAAGTGTTAATACTTATACAAAGAGACCAAACTATGAAATCATTTGAATGCGCAATCAGTATGGGATTACTTATAGCCTTTGTTGCGTTGACCCAAGGCTAGGATCTATGGTTTAGTAGCTAGCCTTACTTACCTGTAATGAAACCAAAAGAATATCAAAACCTCTAAGGTAAACAAGTATGACAAACAACTCTTAAAAATGCATCATGTAACGAGGAAAATTCATCAAGAATTTTACTTGAGAATGAGTTTGTCTGGAAGTTGTTCCCTCTAAGCTTTCGCATATTTTTCGATAGGTTGAGACTAAATGTTTAGGGGCAAATATTGCTCACGAGCTATCTCACAAATTAATTCAATGAATGCACCAAATCATAGACGTCCCTCTCAACCAGAGAACGATGAGACTACAAACATCATAACTCCCTTGTTGACAACCTTGACAAAACCTTGGTATGGGTACCTCCTTAAAATATCCGTCAATGACTCGAAGGGAAGGAGCAATCCCTCCTCATAAACCATAAACCAAATGAACTTACCAAAAGGACACAATACCAAGTTGGTTCGAAGTCATGGAGTGAGTACGAGCTCCTTAAACTCGTTGTACCAATTTCCAAGTGTGCAACAATGGGAGGGCACAATGACAAAGGCTTACCAACCACATTTATTAACATTCAGTTCGATACCATCATGGGTAGTAAGGGGAATTACATTCCTTCCCAAGATCATTAATAAAACTAGTGCCATGAAAGGATCGTGGTGTATGTAGCTCGACTCCGGGAAAGATGGAAACAAGTAATAATAGAAAACATCAATTATAGAGAATAGAGCAGAGGACGGGTTGATTTTACTTGCACATCAAGAAAGCAAATCCCATGACATGAGGATAGAATAATGACAGTCTGATTCAAATCCATGGCAAGATGACAGAACAGGGATAGTCTGATTACTTGGGAGCCGAGCAATAGTAATTAGGTAAGGTTAAAGTTCTGTAAGTTTATTTTTTTGTTTTTTTCTTGATTATTTTTAATCCCAGCAATGATAAAAATAGTCAATTCAAGACCTCTCCACCAATAAAATGTCAATACAATATTTTCAAAAATTATCAATAAATAAAAATTTTAACTTAACTTTTACATAACTTTATAAAAACTAAATATTGATGTCAATTAATAGGTAAACATGGAACATATAGTCTGTGACTTCGGCAGGGACTAAAAGTTGTGTTTCTTTGAATAAGTTGAAATATTTCTATGATTCACATTCATAATTAGAGCTAATTCAATTTCTTTTTAATCTCTTCAACCTAGATTTGAAGGATAATAATTCCATGGATGTAGAATATGAAATTAGAAATTAAATCTATCATTCATGACAATGATAAAATTGGTATGGGGTTGACATACAAATCACATCCTTCATTAAGGTCCTCTACCCCACATGTTTTCATGAATCACTTGAAGTTGGTTTCAAGAGAAAGTCCCCCAATATTGACTCTTTGGTGGAGAATGTCATAAAACATGAAAATGATTTAAATAATAAGATAGTTCAGGCTGCTAGAGACACTATCTTCCTTGCTTAAAAGGGGAAGAATTAATCACATGATTCTTCTAGAGAAGAAGGTAAAATGAGAGTAGAAGAAATTAGGGCGAATTATGGAAAAGAAAACGTAGAGAAGTGAAACCTGCGATGGTGAGAAGAGGGTGGATGCTGGGCTGTTTGGCGAGGGTATCGACGCAGGCGTGAAGGTCCATGCCAAAGAGAAGACATGTCTCAATCAAATGATGAACTTTGCGGATAATGTGCACACGCGGATCCTTGTTTCGATCATCCAGCGTTTGCCTGAGGATCAACCCCGGATCAATTCTGTTGCTTCGTAGAATTCTCATTGCAAAGTTAGATTTAGTATTACGGGGATCCGCGTATTAAATAACGGAGAGAAATGAGATGAAGAGTACAATCTCATCAAAACACCATCACGTTCGTTGGGCTAAAACAATTTGCCTCATCTTCTCATGGAGATAAGAGTGATTGAGCAATCCATGGAGGAGATCGTGTAAGCGTCGTAACATTAATAGCCACTCGCCCTTCTCATTTTTAACGTGAGGTGTCACCTTCAACCATGTGAAGTATGTACTTTTTTTATTCCGACCATGCCGTCCTTGTGCATTGCATGTGAAAGAAAGACTAGTAGGATAAAAGACAACTAAAATGCCTCTCACTTTTTCGGCGAATTTTTGATAAAAATCCATAAATTTGTTCATCGAAATTGTTATTTTGTTTACGGAAATTGTTATTTTCATATTGTATATTTTTAATAATAGTAATACTATACCAAATTTTGTATTTTAAAACTACTCAAATCATCAAAAAAAAATTGCTATTTCAATTATTCTTACTTTACTAGATTCAGGAGAAAACAACAAGTACCTCAACATTCGCTTGAATATGCTCCACCTGCACCTGCTGACGAAAATAGAACATTCTAATGTAATTGTAATCATTTGTATCCCCACATATTGTATTCATTGCACTTACTTATTTTAAAGAAATTTAATTTCACCATTTGTGAACATCACTTACGGTTCATTTCAAGGGAATATCTACGAATGCCAAATTTATTGATATGTAATATTCATGGTTTCATTTAATTTAGAATAAAAAATAGTACTTATAAATAGAGAATATGAAAAGTAATTTTTATTTATTTTTTAAATATAAAATTCCATTAAATTATAATTAATTTTTTATTTCAGTTTTTGATATTGAAAAGATTTATTATAATTTTTAATATGATTTTTTTTATACTTAATTTTCTATTTAAAAATCAATATATAACTACTATAAACTCATATATTAATAGCACTACAAAATTTAAAAAGTAAAGCTTTTTCTAGCATACAAATAAAGAAAAAAAAAATTATAATTTAAATATACAATTGAATATATAATTTTTAATTTGAAATATTATTATAAAAAAATTATAAAATTATAAAACATTTGATTAAATATTCAATTTTTAATTAAATATATTATTGTTCTGTTACCTAATTATTAACCTTATTTATTATTGATATTATTATTTTGTATTTTAATTTAACATTATTTATTAATTTATATTTATTTAAAATTTAATTTACTAATTTATAAGAAACAAGTATATTTGATATATTTTAGTTCTCAGGTTTATGCAAAGACTTCCGGTCCGCATAGAAGTTTTGAATCAACATTTCAGACCACCACTATGATGAATCAACATTTTGGACCGCCACTTTGATCCATCATCAACAAAGATGATGAGTAACTTCTATCTTTTGGAAAAAAAATAGAGAGATGCAAAATAAATTAAAAAAAAAAGCCTTTGGAAAGGAAAAGGGACCTAAGAAATCCTAAATATATTAATTAAAGGGAGATCACATAAAAAAAAGAGAAGTGAAAAGTAATATGAAAAATGAATAAAGAAGAATAATAATTCATTAAAAGCTTAAAGATATTAATTAAAGGGAGGGTTAACTATGTCCACAAATTTAAGCCAAAGGGTCTCACCCCTCTAAGCATTACCTTGATGCATAACTTTGAAGGACTCACCTAGAGAATTGAACCCGGATCCAATAGAGTCAACCCTAGGGGCTTTATATATATATATATATATATATATATATATTGATGACGATAATGATGAGACCTGATTTGCTTTATCGAACTTTAAAAGAAAAGACAAAAATAAAACTCTAAAGCTAACCAAATTGTTTCTTACTTTTCTTTCTTAAAATCTCATAAACCAAAACTGATGTCTATAAACTTGAATTATCATCATAAAAAAATTATTATTATTTTACTACATATTTGATATTTTATGTTTTTGCATTATTTATTAATCCATATTAAATCAAAATGATTTTGATTCATTTTCATTTCTTAAATTAAAGGAAAAATAAATTTATGCTATATACTTTGAATCTATGGATATAAGGTATATTATTGAAATTGTTATTAATATTTAAGATTTTTTATAAAGTTTTATAGAATTCAAAATATAATTTCTTTAATATTTTTTTCCTAAAAAATGGTTTTTTTATATTAGTAGGTAAGTTATATATATTTTATTTTTAAGTAAATTGTAGATGAGGTACACTCCGTACAAGTATCTTATAAATAATATTAAAATTATACTCTAAATGGATTAATATTTTTGAAGCATTAATATTTTAGTGTAGCTATGTACAATATGATATATTGTGTTACTTTTGTAACATCTCCTAATGAAGGTGTTATTTTGATAAAATAAAATTTCTCAACAATGCATAAACTTAAATTCCATGATTCCTACAACCTTATTTAAAAAAGCATCTTTAATATACTCCATTTTATACAACATACATTTTCCTTACTTTAACATTTAATATATCTCACTTAGAACAATTATAGAGGGAAACATTCACCTATACACCGAAATTATCAAAGTCGACTACTTCCACTAAGCTCATAACTTACGCATACTAATCTCTTCATCTTTCATATTGAGCTCATATTCATCTAGTACCAACATTTCAGGTATTACACATTCAATATAAAAAATAACTTCTATATAATTATAAGGGATTTAAAAATGAATGCACCTAAATTCACAACAACCATTACACAAATGAGAGACACCAGATTTACACGTAGTTCACTGGCTACCTGGGCTACGTCCACAAAGGGAAATTGCCACATCTTGTATTATTCATTGTTGCCATACTTGCTTCACTTAAATCTAGACACTCTTCTCGAGAGTATTTTCTTAACAATCATACATATACATATGTAATTCATACCCTTTCGTCAAAGGAAAGAAACGAGGACATCTCGTACTGAGCTATGAAGGTAAGGGTCGACTTCCAACACTGGTCTATACAACTAGAACTTTCTAATGGTCTTTCTATTAATGACAGGGTTATGCAGGACACAACTTTATCCAGCAGAATAAAACTAATTTCCAAACTATTTATACAGAAAGCGATCAAGTGTGGTTTGAACCTATCACAAAGTAATTTACTGATTCACACTGACATCAACATACAAATAGAACAAAATGTGGATCCATGCTAAGATGAATCTAACTCAGAGTTAAATACTGGATCCCGCATCTTCAGATATTTGGCTATAATTAAAACAACTGGGTTACGCTTTCATCACACAAGACGTACTACAGGGGAACTCAAAGCATAGGGATGATTCCTAATACTTATTACCGAGGAGCATGCATTCCCCGTTCACCGAAAATATATATATAATAAAACCATACATCTGCCGAGATCGCAGAGATCTCAGTTATCAGCATATAAATATATATAACTTCTGAGCAGTAAGGGCTTCACGCCGCTGCCAACAATAGGAATGAGGTATAATACATATAGACCCTGATATTTGCAAACTCGGTGGCTGAATTTTTCACAAAGAAATAACTCATGTTGCAATATAATAACGTTTCCTTACTACTAGGATATTTATGACTCAGAGTTCACCCACGGAATTCACTCGATCGATACACTGCATACAGCGTTGTTAATATCAATCAGAAAAACAAAAGTCGAGATTCCCTTTCAAAGGAAAAATAAAACATACCCCGCCAACCGATTTGCTAGATTCGTTTCAGAAAGGGGTGGATAGCTCTACCGATCCATTACCTGGATCACAATACATAGAGTTTAAAAGACTGTCCATCGCTCTTCAAGAATCGCATGTGCAGAGGTCATTTTAAACATAGTCTAAAAAGAGCTGTGTCCAAAGATTGTTGCGAGGATCGCATCATACAGGGTTACTAAATGATAAATTTTAACAAAACCAAAACCACCAACTAGGGTTCGATCCTCTTGGAAAAAAGATCGTCCAGTTGTGATCATCATTTCAAAAATGAAATCAACTAACAATTGAATAAAGATATAAATCTACATCCTATAGGGATCGGGCTCTAAAACCGTCCCTTCCCAACTATTTATGAAAAGAGTTGCTCTGCGCAGCCAGCACTGAACGTATATAAAAATATCACCCGGAAACCCCAGAGGTTAATAAAACAGAACATAAGCTTTTGTTTTCTTTTTTTCCCCTCCGCTCAGAGACGAAATCCTCCCCTTAAATAATCCTGGAAGGATCGCTTTGGGGAACACAGCCCGTCTTCCATGATGACAAATGGCCTCCAGTTAAATCAGGAGACGCGCTGACTGTTGCAAGTGGCATTTAAACCAGGAGACCAGCTAGCGTACACTATCATATAATATATTCCAGGCTCGAGGTTATAATCCATAGAGGGCGCACTCCATATTCTACAATATGGATATTGAATAATTAAATCAAAAGACTTTAACTATTTAAAATATTTCATTGGAGAGGGCATTTTCTTTTAAATAGTTTTTGGATAATAATTTCATGCTAACATAAGTAGACTGTTAGGTTTTATCCATTAAGAAGGAAGGGGACTCGACCCTAAGGGAAGTAATTGTTCTTTAATTCAACAAAAGGCACGTTATGGTTGAAGGGAAACTAGTTATGACTTCGGTAGGAGGAAGCCTGAACAAACCAAGTTTGAACCATCGGGTTTCACCTTGGATTCTCATCCCAACAACAACCCCTATTAAATTTCCCTTTACACTTCGTTTAGGCTTACTTACGGGAGTGCGAACAAGTTCTAAAAGTTACTTATTTTCTTCTAGAGAAGAGGCAAGCCCTCCTTGACTTGGGAAATACCCTTATATATATTTTACTTACATAATATTCACTCTCATCTTTAGTTTATATATAAGGCATAAATAAATACATGTCTTTCAAATATTCACATGTATTCTGATATATATATATGTATAATAAAACTTATCACCAAGTAATATTATTATGGTATATTAAGGATGCAACTAACTTGATTAATAAGCTAAGTTCATTTCGTTGAGGAAGTTATTGCTCTATCACTTCCTAGCACTCTCCTATCGGAAAGGATTAGTGATTAGAGTATTTAGGATAACTATTTAAAGCTCAATTTTAATGTACGGTGTTATGCTCTGCATAGGTCATGAATGCTCCCTATTTGAAGGATAAAGTTCTCAGCTTGAGATGTCGTATGAGAGTCTTAGAGAAATATTCATAGATCCAACCGTAACAATTATGTTCTAAAGACTCCTAACAATATTGGTTAGATTCTCAAGACTTCTTTGATCTTACCTTTCCTTAATGGGTACAGTTTTCCCATCGTTGGTTTCGTCACCATCATGTAGTCTCCTAAGTATTACAACTTACAACTTAGGAATTCACCACATAAGTTACAAGTTTACTAGTGGGGTCTTGGCTTTGAGCTCCTTAAAATAATAGAGCATAAAGGAGGGATATTACACCTTTATACCATCAATATATAAATAGGAGAAAGTGGTTGTGTAACCATAAATAATAAGAACAAATTATTAAAATAATAATAATAAATGAGCAAGGATTCATGATAGAAAATAAGAAATAAAAAAAATATATAAAAGTTACCATGGAAGTATAATATATTAAAAATTAATAAAATAATAATGATTAGAGGTTAATAATAATGACCATATTTTATACTATCAATATATAAATAGGAGAAAGTGGTTGTGTAAGGATAACTAATAAGAAAAATTATTAAAATAATAATAATAAATGGAAGATATAAAGTTAACTTAATAAATGAAAGGCCAGATGATAGAAAATGAGAAATAAAATAAATAACCTAAAATTATGATGAAAGTATAATATATTAAAAAATAAAAAAATATTAATGATCAAAGGTTAATAATAATGACGAAAGCATACAATTATGTTAAAAAATGGTTAATAAACTCCTTGAATAATATGAAAAGTAATAAATATCATTTTGACCAATATAAGATATTCCATAGAACTAACTAATTTAGTGGCACACTATCAAGAGGGAGAGAAGATGGTTTAATTTATCTTTGCAAGTTATATTTCTTTATATAAGATGTGGTATTAAATTTTTTTATAATTTAATTGTATGAAATTGTATTTTCAAAATGACAAAGAAAAACAAGAATTATAAAATTTTAATTATAATCAAAACATATGTTTAGACATAAAGCCCATTGACCATTTGCAACGTGTAGTTGTTAATAACTTTTAGTTTGTCTTGTAATTATAGATTTTATAACATATTTATGAGTCGTATTTTACTGAATATGGAGTAAAAAAATGCAGTAGAAGCAAGGCATCAATTGTTAAAACTAAAAGTACATGCTATTAAGCAATAAAATAAGTAAATGGTTCATGGTTTCTTTGACCAAATGCCACTTCCAAAAGTCATGGAGATTCTAGAAAACAAAAAAAAAACATAGAAGGTTATCTTTAAACCCAATTAGGAAATCCATCTAGAATAGATCTATTAGTATCCATTCTTCATAAAAAACTAGATCAAGGCATGGTCAATATAGCCATCACTGGCCACACTGAGCCCCCCCCCCCCCACCAATTTTTAACTAAGAATTAAAATACAACATGCCCCCTTCTTTTTATCTACCTAAATCTACATATGTGACCCAATAAACTAGGGGTAGACATGCCTCAATAGGTCTTACAATCATATGCCCATTTAGGTTGTGGTTAACTCTCATACAAGTGCATAGATTACAATGTGCCATTACTTGTTCTTCTTCTCCCACTTCCATGTGATTCTTCCACTTACCGTGTTCCTAATTCAATAATCACTTCTTGTAGGCTTGGAATTCCTTTCTAACCTTTTTCTCTAATACCATTGTTAGCAAAAAAAAATAGTCAACAATAAATTTGAAGAGGTTTATATCTAAAGAAACCCAAAAAGTGAATAAAGATGGCAGGGAATAAATAAGAAAAGACACCGGAAATTTTACATGGAAAACCCAATTGGGAAAAACAATGGGGAAAGGATCAACATATTTTCATTCTTCATACCAAAATACAGACATCAAGATTTAGCTCTATTCCTTCAACTCTACCTTTTGTGTGATAAATCATTCATATATATGGGTTCTCATAGAGTGCATTATTTTCAATACCATCCGCAAATACCATGGGCTATAGACATCTTTGACTCTTCAACCAAATCATTATCAACTTTATTTTATTATTCCATTTCATCTCACATTCGACAATATCCCACTTTAGACCAAATTCAAGCTTGGGTAAATGTTGGTTTTGTTTCATATATCTCGTTGATATTGATCCAATCCATAAACACATCTCATCATGTTTGCATCATGCCAGCCAAGGTTCTACAAAGCTCTTGCATATCCCTTGGCAAAAGCTCCTATGTTGAATCTTGTCATCCAATAAAATATTCAATGAAGTGGTTGGGTTCAACACTGTTTGCAACTCATTTAAATTTTTATCAACTAGGATCCATTCCTTCATCTTGAGACTAAAATACCTCTTCATAAAAAAAAATTGTTGACTGTTGTGTCTTATTCATATAAATCACGAAGCTTTTTTCATAATTACTAGGATGTCATTTCTTGTGAAACAATCATCTTTCGATCTAACTTATCCCAATCTCCATTAGTCATCAATCATGGTTTCTTTGATTTTCCCTCAATCAATAATTGTAGATTTTTTAAGCTGAGTACATATTCCATTTTGTATCCTCATACGCGAAAGTTTTACCCACTAAGATTTTCAATGTTTATCATTGAATCCATTAGAATCACCTATAAAAGGACCCTACACACATCGAATATCCAAGAAAACTCTTCTTTGATGCGTCAGGAAATGAAATCGGTGTTGTTCTAATACAAGAAGGACGACCCTTGCTTTCGAAAATCGACCAATCAAGGAAAAGAACTTATAGAAACCCATTTATGAGAAGGAAATGATGACAATACTACATGAACTTAAGCAATGGGCAATTTCAAATTCTCTTGATCTCTATGCTTTATCTTTTATCTATTTATCTCTTATTGCATGGTCAAGATGTGCTAACTTTAATTATCCATCACATTACATTGTACTAAGAATAATTATCGGATGATGTGATCATATTATATTATTCTGGACCAAATGGTCATATGCTAAAGTAGTTCACTTTAGAGGTGATCAATCTCTAAAGGAGACTTAATAGAAATATGGTGATCATGGTTAATAATATATCACACAACATTAAATTCTTTTAACAAGTAAAGAATGACATTTATACAGAAGGTCCACCTCTATACAGGATGTCCATCTCGTGGATACCTTTATACAGAAGGTTCACATGATAATCATCATTTGATAGACAAAATTCAGGAGCCTTGTCCAACAAGACTTTACAACATCATTACTTTGATCAATTCCATCTATATGGGAGGAATAACCTTTACACGGAAGGAAATCAAAGTGCTCACCTCTATACGGGAGGACCAATATTGACTACACAAGATTTATTTGAAGAATGTCTCCTGATGTTGTATATTTAACACTCCCTCTCAGCAAGGGAGGAATTCTTTGCCATACCAAGCTTGTCTCGGAAGTACCTGAACCTAGTCACCGAGAAAGTCTTTGTTAATAGATCTGCAATATGCTCATCAGCAACAATGTGTTGAAGTTTCATTGTACCTTTCTGAACCATGTCTTGGATGAAGTGATACTTCATTTTAATGTGCTTCGACTTGTCATGAAACACTGGGTTTTCCGAAAGCTTGATGAAAGTCCGATTCTCACACCGAATAACTATAGGATCAAGCTTTTCACCCAACAACCCTACAAGTATATTTCTAAGCCACACTACTTCTCAGCAGGAAACAATAGTAGCTATCTATTCTTCTTCAGTAGTGCTCTGGGATACAGAGCCTTGCTTCCTGCTGGACCAAGATATCATAGTTGATCCTAGTCTATAAGAGTATCTGGATATGCTCTTATGATCCACAATGATTCCTCCCTAGTATAAGTCTGTATAACCAAGTAACATGACTCCTCCCCTGGAAGCATATTCGAGTCCATATCAAATTGTACCTCAAAGGTACCTAATCACATGCTTAGCAGCTATCCAGTGTCTTTGTCTTATATTGGACATAAATTGACTTAGAATTCTCACAACATAACATATATTAGGACTCGAATGTATCAAGTACATTAGTGAGCCTATAAGTTGTCTATACAAAGTGGGATCTACTGGATCTGATCCAGAGCTTAACTCATGAAGTTTCCTCAAATTGGAAACCATCGATGTAGTCATAGATTTTCAATCTATCATGGCAAACCCATGCAATATATCCACATTGTACTTCCCTTGAGATAGAAAATTTTCATATTTTCTTTTCTAGATCTCAAGTCCAAGAAAGTAGTGCATTAGACCTAATTATTTCATCTTGAACTCTTAGGTGAGCTCCCTCTTGCACCAAGCAATCAGATATTCCTCTCCAGTGAGAAAACAATCATCAACATACAAAACCAATATCAACGGTTGGTTCTTCACTACTTTGAAGTACAAATTTGGATCAATTTAACTCTTATAGAAACTTAGTTTCTGAAGGTAGCTATCAATTTTGGAGTACTAATCCCTAGGGGATTACTTAAGCCCATATAGAGCGTTCTTTAGCTTGCAAACATGGGACTCCTTCCCGTGTACCACAAATCCTTTAGGTTAATGAATATAAACCTCTTCCTCAACCTCCCCATTGAGAAAGATTGTCTTCACATCCATCTGGTGAAGTTTCTATCCTATAATAGATGTAAGTGCAATCATTGCTCTGATTGTGGTGTACCTTGGCACAGGGGCAACGTTATCATCATAATCGATGCCTTATTTCTGAGAGAAACCTTTGGAAATCAATCTGGATTTATACGCCTAAATGCTACCATTAGCAGCATGCTTTATCTTGTAAAGCCATTTGGAAGTCACATTGGACTTCCTATCAGGTTTGGGAACAACCTCCCAAACATCATTCTTCATTATAGATTTGTACTCTTCTGTCCTTGCATATTTCCAAACTTGCTTCTTTGCAGCTTCTTCATATGAGGGTGGTTATGAATCACTAATATGACTCATCGATACAAAATACCCTAAATATCTGTTAGGTTACTCCGCTCTTTGGATGAGCCTGCTAGTGTTCCATGTTTCTATGCATTTTGTAAGATGTCTCGAAACCAAGAAGATCTTCTTTTAGAGGGAGGCTCATCAAATGACCTCTCATCCATGATTGTTTCTTCTCTAATTAAACAGGTGAGTTGACACATTATATATATATATATATTTATATATATATAACAAGAGTTGTGTGCAGCTTAGTCCCTTATAACATAGAAACAAAAATCAATATTAAATAATAATAAAACAAAATAAATTTTTATTTCTAGATTATTGCAGTAAATCTCTAGATTTCCATATTTTCCCTAGTCCAAAGTACACTCTTATTCTCATCATCTTTGCCGATTCATTACCATGTCTGAGTCATGTAGTTACTGCAGTAAATAAATCATATGTAGAATTTACTCGGGACAACTATTTGCACAAATACTTCTTAAATCAATTGGAAAATTTTGCTTCCATGCAAATTATCATTTTGCAGTGATCACCTGCTACACTTAACAACGTTAACCCTTGGTGATCCCATTTTCTGAGATAGTAGCAAATATACAACATGACCAACACTATCTATTTCAGTATGCTTCATAGCGAAATTGCAAGGCTTTAAACAAAAATGATTTTTGTTTTTTTTTACTTCTGGCCATTAGGCCACACCACCGATATCTTCCACAACAAAAGCATCAGATAGGTTGAGTATTAAAACAATAATTTTCTGCCATGTGAACATTTAAACTACTTCCATATTCAGACTCTTTATTTGAGCAGTTAATTTTAATGTGTCCAGTCACCTAGGATCTGCATGACTATTATACTAAGCGAATAACCAACGAGGCCAATAGAATGTTTGCTGCTATCAATCTTTGACAACCCTTACAAGTAATTGCTTTAGGAAAACTACAAAACTTGCTATATTACTAGCTTAAAACAAAACCTACAAGGTATGATTTCAATTCAAAAACTCCCATCATCAGTCTCCTTCAAAATCCATGTACATCATAATCCTAAGACAAAGTATCTAGTCTATTGATTTCTGACATATACAAAATTTACTTGCATTATCTCAGTTGTAAGCTTATGGTAGGATGACAAAACAGGGACAGTCCAATTACTTGGGAGCCGAGCAATAGTAATTAGGTAAGGTTAAAGTTCTGTAAGTTTATTTTTTTGTTTTTTTCTTGATTATTTTTAATCCTAGAAATGATAAAAATAGTCAATTCAAGACCTCTCCACCAATAAAATGTCAATACAATTTTTTCAAAAATTATCAATAAATACAAATTTTAACTTAACTTTTACATAACTTTATAAAAACTAAATATTGATGTCAATTAATAGGTAAAGATGGAACATATAGTCTCTGACTTTGGCAGGGACTAAAAATTGTGCTTCTTTGAATAAGTTGAAATATTTATATGATTCACATTCATAAATAGAGATAATTCAATTTCTTTTTAATCTCTTCAACCTAGATTTGAAGGATAATAATTCCATGGATGTAGAATATGAAATTAGAACTTAAATCTATCATTCATGACATTGATAAAATTGGTGTGGGGTTGACATACAAATCACATCCTTCATTAAGGTCCTCTACCCCACATGTTTTCATGAATCACTTGAAGTTGGTTTCAAGACAAAGTCCCCCAATATTGACTCTTTGGTGGAGAATGTCAGAAAACATGAAAATGATTTAAAGAATAAGATAGTTCATGCTGCTAGAGAGACTATATTCCTTGCTTAAAAGGGGAAGAGTTAATCACATGATTCTTATAGAGAAGAAGGTAAAATGAGAGTAGATAGAAAGAGGAATTTTAGAGGTAGGGCGGTCAGCGTAATAATGGTGATAGATATTATCTTCAATTTGCTTGTTGTGGAAAGAATGGACATGATGAAAATTGATTGAGAATCCAAAGGAAGAAGATGAAAGAAAATAAGGAACAAAAAGAAGAAAAATTTAAATATCTTGAATTTGCTAATTACACCAATAGGTGTTTATATATTAGAACTTGGGGTTGACTTCCATCTATATGCTTTAGATTGAAGGAGGAGGGGACAAGTGTATTGTCTAGATTGATTTTATGGTCGTCCAAAATTTGAAATAAAAAACTATAATAAAAGAAATATAAAAAATAATTGGTACTTTGTAACCAACTCTTAACTCATGCATGCATATCAAGTAGTAAGAGACAACCCATTTAACTAAAGAAGGTAACAAATTTTTGAGGCATAGACTATCGACGACTACAACTAAGCATAAAGAACAAGTAACATATAACTTGTTCATGGCACTTAACTTGTAACCTATTGGTGTTCATCGAGCACAAATTAAGTGGCTATGCTAGTTATGTTATTGCTTATTGCAATATTGGTATAAATGAATATTTTCCCAATACTTCATTTGCTTCTTGGAGATATGCATGGTTTCTTGACATGAGTGTTACTTGCTACATGAATTTTTAGAGAGACTCCATTGGAGAATTGAGTGACAATGTAGAGGGTATAGTATACTTTGTAGATAAATCTAGTCGGAAGCCTTCGAGAATCGGTGCCATCATGCTAAAATTACTTGGATCGTCATATTTTCTTTTGTATAATGTTCTCTATCTTCTTAAGTTGTAGAGAAACTTGTTGTCATTTCTCCACGTTCAACAACAACGCTATTCTATTAACATGTTACGTGAAAAAAATGAATTAAGTAGGTATTTTGACAACATTATCATAATGACAAGTTGAGAGGATGAGAGTTTGTTGAAGTTGAAAGGAACAAATCTGCATGAGCACATAATTTTTCATACCTCTCTCACCATCACGAAGATAAAATTTAAGGCGACTCACTTATGACATGCTAGATTTGAGCACATCAATTAATGTTGGAAAAATATCACCATCGTATCTTGGTCTTGCATTCATACATGAATTCGATGGAGCACTCCATGCATCCATGCATTGGCAGTTGAGTCTCCTAGAACCTAGTCCTTACTTTTCCCCCCCAAAGCTTGCTTTTGGCCATCATTAGCCCTCCTATCCACTCAGAGCGCCTTGTTTACATCACTAGAGTTCCAATGCTCCCTCATGCACAGATTTAGGATATTACATAGTCAGTTCCATGATTTGGGGCACATTGTCCCCTTGATTGCTTAGTTAACTGACTACAACACCTAGTTTGACTGCTACTAAGTATAGGAGCGCCCTTTTTTTACCACTAACAGTTAATTATGCGCCCCTTTGGAGTCTCCTCCCCTATTTTGGCGCCCACATGATTCAATTATGCTCAGTTCTACCTCAGTTAACTGATCATTCATCATCGGTGGCCACTAAACCTTATCAGGATATGGTTCCAATGCAAACTAAGCCTAGACTTGAGCTAAATTCAAATCCTCCGAGGAGTATCGAATTCATTCTAGTGTAACATCTTTTGATTGCGAGGTTATGGCTGAGTAATGTATCAACAACAATTTTTCATGTGTGTTTCACTTTTATGAGTGATTTGATCAATGTTTCTTTCTAATTCTTCTTAGTAATAACAGTGTGAAATTGTGAGTTTTGTTCAAGCTCAGTGATCTATCCTTGTGGAATTTCACAATTATCATAGTCTTTGTATGTTGAAGAAAAATTGTGTTTGTAGTTTCCTACCATTCCAAGGAGTTGTAAGTAGTCTGATGCATGTATCTATGGTAAACATAGAAAACAGTCATTTTATGATGCCACCTCATGGGCATGTAGAAAGCTAGATTTGACACACTCTAATTTGTGTCCCCATGCATGTTGCATCTACTTTTGATAATAAATATATCATGACTTTTATTGATGACTACACTAGGAAGTGTTGGGTTTACTTGTTGAAACATAAATCTTAATCATTTAAAATATTACAATTTTTTCATGTATAGATAGACCATCATAGTCAATGAACACCAATAGGTTACAAATTAAGTGCCCTGAACAAGTAATTTGTTACTTGGTGTAATCACTTGTTTCTTTAGTTAAATGGGTTGTCTGTCACTACACCATAGAATCACTTTGGATAGTACATTTGTCCCATCCTCTTTAAATCTAGGAAAAGCATAGATGATAGTCCACCACAAATTCTAAGATATAAACAACTATGGGTATAAATATGAAACACAGTCTCGTAAATTAACACCTTTCATGATTATAATGGAGAAGAATATAGAAGTAAGAACATTACTTACATGGGCACAATATGTTATATATATTTTAAAATTTCTGAAATAAAAAACTAAAAAAATATTTTTTTGTATTTATAAGAACATAATTTTTTTCTAACTCATACTCTATTTTTTAACAACTTATTTTTCAAAAACATAATATCTATTTTTCTATTATGATTGGAACTTGTCTGCCCAACCTATTGAACTAGCCCTTAACAACTATAACTCAACAACCCCTAACAACCATGACATTTTCGATGAAACCACTCAGATTTGTTTACCTTTAGTTGATTAAAACGAAACTGATACAAAGCTTTTTATTTCTGAGTAATAGAGTACTCCTCAATTTAAAGTCTAATGTTGTAGTTCATAACATAGTTACCGTTGGAATTGGAATTTAATACAACAATCTGAATTGTCACAGTTCACTGCTGGCTGCTACAATGTTTAACAAATTAACACTATTAAAAGTTGATTCGTGTTGCTCACCGCAAACAAGTCTGACTGACATGACTGTAATTCAAAAGGGAACGAAGAGAACGGAAACGGGCTCAAAAAGCAGAGCACTCACTCTGAAATTCATGGCTCATATCATTAGACTGCGACCATTGCAAATATTGAAAAAAATCATTTGGCTATGACCTAAAGTGGCGATAATTTTTGGGTTTTGAGAACTATTCTAATGGATTCTTGCTGACACCCGGGTTGTTGTTTCGTCGTTAGCCCTACTTCAGTGAAACGAAACAGGAAACAATAAATCAATCAATCCCTCACTTGTCCAATCTAGAGGATCTATTTCTAGGGGGCCTCGTAAAGGCCCGAGAACCCTGGGCTGATTGATCCAGTGTAGGTTTGTTATGGTTTCTATGACTTGCTTGTGTAAATGTCTTCATTCATTATACCCATAGGTGTTTAGATATTATCTGAGATTTTGAACTTCCTTAAGTGTATCAACAAGATTAACCTTAGTGTAACAAGTGTATAGTGGAGAAGTGGATCAACAAGATTAGCCTTAGTGTAACAAGTGTATAGTGGAGATTCATTTCATGGTGGTCCTATCTTGTTATGCTCAAATGCATCTTGATTAAGATGTAAATAAGCTTCAATTAAGATCTGGTTAAGAAAAGTGGTAGATTTATTAAATAGTATTTATTTTATTTTTATCTTAATTAGTTTAATGTTTATGTTAGTTTAATGTTTATATTAATTATTTTAATGTTTATGTTAATTTAATGTTTATATTAATTAGTTTAATGTTTAGTTTTTGTTTAAAAACCAATCATCTCCACAAAACTAAGCCACAAAACTAAGTGGTTAGCTACATCTATCTATTCATAGATCACTTTACTTATGACTGTGCTACTAGTTATAATTCCATGAAAATTTGACTTCTCCAACTTAAAATAATAATTCATAATAATTCGAAAGAAATTCCCAATTTATTTGAGCGATTTTCTATGATTAATAGATAACCAATCTTGAGCAAAATACATTCATAGATAAATAGAGAACGAAGCAATAAATTATGATATAAATCATGATTCATATAGAACAAAAAAATCAACTCTCATAAAAATCATGACTCACATAGAACCAATTTAAATCCAAATAATGTCATACAGAACCATGATTCACGCTTCTTCCATTCGGCACAAATATTACAAGCTTTTGTTTCCATAAAGCTAATATAGCTATCTATTTAGGGTGTCCACAGAAAACTTCTGTTTTAGCCAAAAGCATGCAGTTGTATTCTTATGTATAAATCCTATAGCCATAACTTTAACCTAATAGCACATTCCACGTCCATGTGGCTCGGATGTACGAAGGAACAACCGAACATGCATTCTTATACAAAGTCGCCCTCCCAAGATCCATAGTACTAGACGCATTCGATTGTGGAATAGAGCAAAGATTTCAGTGCTTATATGCATGAATGCTGGCATATTGTTCTTGCAGTAGGCCTTCCAGAATCTGATCCCGAACCTATACAGACCAAAATTTGTAATATTTCTGTAATCAATGACCATAACCATGCATAAATAATTATTAAAACACCTGCAGAGCCATCAGCACAGGACGAAGGGAAGCAGTATTAAGTTATGGGTACTAAATTATGTTGAAATATTGTAACTTCAAAGAATATTATATTTGTATATTATTTATTCCGGAGATGTTCCATACCTCCGATGTGATTATACTATAAATATGGAGATGTTTATTCCTCCAACTTGGTTGTGGTAA
The DNA here is from genome assembly GCA_027924585.1 of Larix kaempferi. Lineage (NCBI taxonomy): Eukaryota > Viridiplantae > Streptophyta > Pinopsida > Pinales > Pinaceae > Larix > Larix kaempferi. The sequence continues at coordinate 10,320,048 of BSBM01000779.1, read as the reverse complement.
CTAGGGTTATTAGACCCACCATGTGGGGGTCGGCCCAGTCAGTTATAATGGGGTATTTAACCTAATGGTTAAATACGAGCCTACATGTACTTGTGTAAAATACATATTAGAGTAGTGTATAAATAGAGGAGGTGTGTTCCTCATTTGATACACTCAGTCACTTGAGGATAGCGCACTTGTGGAGAAGAGGTCTGCTATTGTGGAGGAGGAGATCATGTCTCAGGGTTTCATCTTTGTATATTGCTGGTCATCTATATTGAGGAAGCTTTGCTGGGTTTTCTACCCCATGAGGGTTTCCCAGGATAAATCTCTGTCTCTTGTGTTTATGCTATGCTTGTTGTTTCTTCAGTGATCCTGTATATGCTATTATTGTGAAATGGAATGTAATGCTGCTATTTTCTGTCTTAGCATATTGAATCTTAACATGGTATCAGAGCTAACCTGAAGGAAGACAAGGTATGGCACTTACGACACTTGCTTTACTTACGACAATTTGAAGGTTAGGGTTTTACATAGAAAAAACCAGTCATCGTGGCACTTTCGCTATAACTCCATTTTGGCAAAGGTTCAGGGTCTGAAAAGTTTACAGGTCTAATATAACATCCCCAGGTACCTTGTGTCGAAAGGGCATCATCAGATTCGTTGTACTTTGTGAGTTATGATCAGTACAAGTTAGGGTTTCTGCCTCTTCCAGATCTCAGTCAAAATCATGTGACCTTGGAAAAAAGGTCATAACTTGGGCTAGGAAGCTCCAAATGAAATTTCATAAAACGTGACAGGTAGTACACAGACTATACTATCTCAAGAAACTTTTTTAGAGGCCGAAGGTGAACCAGTGACACGTGGAACGCCGTCCAAGTTTGCTCTCCTGTTTTATCCCATAAACAGTTCACGTTGCGACACTTGGCATAACTCTCTCTCAGAGAGTCCAATTGAGGTCAGACCTATCAGGATGGAAAGATAATAGGTCAAGATATCTCAGGAAAAGTTTTCAGAGGCCGAAGTTCAAACAGTGACACGTGGCATGCCGTACAAGTTCGCTCTCCTGTTTTATCCCATAAACAGGTCATGTTGCGACACTTGGCATAACTCTCTCTCAGAAAACCCAATTGAGGTCAGACCTATCAGGATGGAAAGATGACAGGTCAGGCTACTGCAAAAAAAGGGTTTCAGACCTTGTGGAGCAAAAATTTCAGAGTTATAGCAGAAACAATCAGGTGCATATTTCTGTCAAAACAGAATTATTTTTGGAGCACCTTTATTCATGGCTTCTGGAATTTAGGGTTTCGGAGAAAGTTAGAATTTTTGGAATCGGAGTCCACGGCTGAATGCTACTCAAGAAAATCGAAATTTAGAGACCAAGATCAAATTTTTTGGTTGGGTGGAAGACCGGGCTTGATCGAACCCCAGTTCGGGATTTTGATCGAAAGATGGAAAATTAGGGCTTCAGCAAAAGTTGGAATTTTTGAAGTCTGTAACCACGGCTGGAAGCTCCTAAGAAAAATAAGAGTTTAGAGCCTTGGATCGAACCTTTTGTTTGGGAAGAAGGGTGGGCTTCATCAAACCCTAGTTCGAGATCCTGTCCAAAAGATCCAGAAGTTTCAAAGGCAATTTTGAGGGGTCAAATTTTGGAAATTCCAAAATTGAAGTATGCTAGTTTGATCAGCTCAGCAAGACATATTCTTTCATCCATTCAGAAGTGTGAAAGTCAAAGATTGAATTTTTAGGGTTTCTCTAGAAAACCCTAATTAAGCTCCAGATCAAGTTTTAGGGGGAGTTGAGGCTAAGGCCTTACACAAGAAGACTACAAGAAGTCTCGACAGGTATGACTTAAGGAGGCTCAGGTATGTCTTGAAATCTAATTCTTGATTAAGTTCATGATGTGTTTGTCTTCATATTATTTATTAGTACAATCTTGATTAATGTTAGAATTGTCTTATTACCCTAGTAACAGTATGAATGCATGTGAATGATCAAAGAAATTCATTGATTAGGGCTATATGATTGTACTAATGCATTATGATGTTGTGTGAGGTTGATTTTGTCTGCTAACAAGGCTCAGGTACATCACAAAAGACAAATCAGGTTCCATGACCATGAAAACATGAAGACAAAGACTCATCCATAATCTTTGTTCTACTTACGAGGTATGTATGACTTTGTTATATTATGCTTAACCTATGAGACATGCAGGTTCTAGCTTAGGATCTCTAAATCACTGAAGAGATTGTTTAGGTATGTTGTACATAACTAAGTAGGTATACTAATCCAGGTATGTTTCCCATGAATCTTACCTTGTGTTAGGATCCCTTATATAAGTATACTTGGTATGATTGGTTATGCTTATTCATAAAGTTAGTAATCAAGGGATTATGCATATTATGTCTTTTATCTTGATTGATGATATGCATGAGTAAAAGAAGACTTCCCTGAAATCTTGAATACTAATGTTTATTAACTATAATCATGACTATACATTCTCAAGCTTATTTAGAACTATAATGTTTTGATAACATTTAGAACATACTAATGGGTGTATGTTTGTGTATGAGATCATGAGGATGACACTTGAACATGCACAGTGGTACATAATGAATAGAAGTTCAAAAGACATACAAAAGATCAAGCGGGAGGCAACCACACAAACATAAAAGATAAGTATTTGAGTTGTTATTTGAAATAGTAAATGATATTGCTTGTAATAGGTTGTATGCATATTTGTATTCCTATAATATATCATGCTAAGTGTAAATATTCATAGAACATTGAACAGTATACTACTAATATGCATATGATTGGTAAGTTGGACAAACATTCCATTGTTGCTTGTCTAGAATGAAACCTCTTTGCTGACATGCTGAGAGTTGTGCACACTCTCGATAGTATGTTCTGGTAGAGATGGAAGGCATCTAGATAGCCACTGTATGCATACAGGATATGGGAAAGTGTTGTGCCAAAGTATTGGTCAAGATAGTTGCATAACTATGTAAATGATATCTGTATGCATAATAGGTTATCATGTCAATATGATTTGATGATTATGAAGTATTACTAATCATGTACCTAATTTTGATTTGTAGGAAAAATCATGATGAATGATAAACAAGCGATGGATGTTCAACAAAAGGATTTACAAATCAAACACACTATAGAAGGCTTGTGGCTAGAAGATTCTCTTAGAAAAGAGAAAGAGAATCATGATGAGATGTTTGTTCCAAGAGGATAGATAAAACCATTCTCTTAATGGTGTAATTAAAGAAGAAGTGTGATTCAGGTTTTGTATGGGTACCCAGGATCGATAATCAATTGATGAGCTTAATGATCACCACGGGTGATGTGGATCTCAACCTTTGCTACAAGGTTGAATATGGTTTTTATACACAGATGACATGGATGCAAGAAGGAACTCACGCCAAAGTTTGAATAATATTGAGGCTCATATCAGTAGACCCATCTATCGAGAGATGGCACAGATAGATATGCAGAAAATCATTCAATGCAGAGAGTGAATGATGTTCAGTCACAAAGGGAGAATTGACAGTTTCTTGATAAGCTTGGGCTTTACCAAAAATTAAAGTTGTTCCTAACCTTTACCTTAAGGCTATGGATCATACTATTATTATGATATCCTTCTTATAGGGAATGAGAAACAGATCATGAAAAGAAAGAAGAAGATGGCTGCAGAAATGAAAAATGAAAGATCTCAGATTGATGCATTACTTCGTAAGTCTGGAAGTATGGCAAGGCTTAGAAGGAATCTTTCTCAACCAAGGTAAGTATGCTGTGAAGTTTCTAAAAAGATTTGATATGTTGGAGTATAAAGCCATGGCCACTCCCATGGACTCCAACTTGAATTTGTTAGTTAATGACTCATCGTATTTAGTGGACCTAACCCTATATAGACAAATCATTGGGTCATTGATGTATTTAACAAATTCTAGGCCAAATATATGCTTTGCTGCAAATACCCTAAGTCAGTGTCTAGTAGAACCTAGAAAGGTTCACTTAATAACTACAAAGCATGTAGTGAAGTACCTAAAAGGTACAATAGATTTTGGTCTATATTATCTTGGAGGTCATGAACTCCGTTTACATGGTTACTCAGATTCTGATTGGACAGGAAGTGCCTCAGACAGAAAGAGTACATCAAGTGGATGTTATAGTCTTGAATCTGCCATGATCTCATTGTTCAGCAAGGAACAATCTAGTGTGGCTCTCAGTACTGCTGAAGCAGAATATATATATAGCTGTCTGCTCTGCCAGCTGTGAAGCAGTGTGGCTTCAGAAGCTATTATATGGAGTGTTTGACTTAGAAATGAATCAAGATAGAAAATCTTGTATTCCACGATAAGTCAATAAAACATAGAGATCCGATACTTCTATATACGAGATATGGTGCAGAGAGGAGCTATCAAGCTCGAGTATATAAGCACTGAGGATCAGATTGCCGATATCCTGACTAAACCTTTGTCTCGAGTAAAGTTTGAATACTTCCGAGACAAGCTTGGTATAGTCCAGAAGGACCCTCCTCGAAAGGGGGAGTAGTATAGTATTTGATAACAATTCTATCCCTTAAATTTTATTTTGTTGTACTTAGCTACTTACAATTATTTAGATTTAGAACTCTTATATATCTTTTATTTTAGATGTATACATGTTTTGATGTGATGTATACATGTTTTGATATTAGATGTATTGGTGAGAATACATGCTAGATGTATACATGTTTTGATATTAAATGTATTGGTGAGAATACATGCTAGATGTATACATGTTTTGAGGTGATGTATACATGCTTTGATGTTAGATGTATTAGTGAGAATACATGCTAGATGTATACATGTTTTGATTAGTAATGTATACATGTTTTGATGTGATACATGCTCTTGGACATTTGTACCTGTATAGATGTGAATACAGATGAGGATTGGATCATCCTTGAACTTAAGTTCTAAAGTGAGCCGTAGACGTGAGGTCTCTGAGAATGAAGTCCTTAGTGGACAGTTGAGGGGATTGGATCATCCCTGGACTTTCACTTCTAAAGGGAGCCATAGACGTGAGGTCTCTGAAAATGAAGTCCTTAGTGGACAGCTAAGGGGATTGGATCATCCCTGGACTTTCAGTCCTAAAGAGAGCCGTAGACGTGAGGTCTCCGAGAATGATGTCCTTGGTGAACTTGAGGGGATTGGATCATCCCTGGACTTTCAGTCCTAAAGAGAGCCGTAGACGTGAGGTCTCTGAGAATGAAGTCCTTGGTGGACTTGAGGGGATTGGATCATCCCTGGACTTTCAGTCCTAAAGAGAGCCGTAGATGTGAGGTCTCCGAGAATTAAGTCCTTGGTGGACTTGAGGGGATTGGATCATCCCTGGACTTTCACTCCTAAAGAGAGCCGTAGACGTGAGGTCTCCGAGAATGAAGTCCTTGGTGGACTTGAGGGGATTGGATCATCCCTGGACTTTCAGTCCTAAAGAGAGCCGTAGATGTGAGGTCTCCGAGAATGAAGTCCTTGGTGGACTTGAGGGGATTGGATCATCCCTGGACTTTCGGTCCTAAAGAGAGCCGTAGACGTGAGGTCTCTGAGAATGAAGTCCTTGGTGGACTTGAGAGGATTGGATCATCCTTGAACTCAAGTTCTAAAGTGAGCCGTAGACAAGTGTCTCCGAGAATAGAGGATAGGACTGCATCGTCCCTGGACCTTGGTTCAAAATGCACGTGGTTGGATTAATCATCCTTAGACAGTAAATCCAGGAAGGATAGTCTTAAATGCGATTGTGGTTGGATTAATCATACTTAGAAAGTAAATCCAGGAAGGATAGTCTTAAATGCGATTGTGGTTGGATTAATCATCCTTAGACAGTAAATCCAGGAAGGATAGTCTTAAATGTGATTGTGGTTGGATTAATCATCCTTAGATAGTAAATCCAGGAAGGATAGTCTTAAATGCGATTGTGGTTGGATTAATCATCCTTAGACAGTAAATCTAGGAAGGATAGTCTTAAATGCGATTGTGGTTGGATTGATCATCCTTAGACAGTAAATCCAGTAATTCCGAAAAGAAGGATAGTCTTAAATATGATTGTGGTTGGACTAATCATCCTTAGACGGTAAATCCAGTAATTCTGAAAGGAAGGATAGTCTTAAATATGATTGTGGTTGGACTAATCATCCTTAGACAGTAAATCCAGTAATTTCGAAAGGAAGGATAGTCTTAAATATGATTGTGATGAGATTGATCCAGTAATTCTGAAAGGAAGGATCATGTATATAGATGACGATGCTGATGATCGTGTGATGACGATGCTGCTGATCGTGTGATGACGATGTTGATGATCGTGTGATGACGATGCTAATGATCGTGTGATGACGATGCTAATGATCGTGTGATGACGATGCTGCTGATCGTGTGATGACGATGCTGATGATCGTGAGATGACGATGCTGATGATCGTGTGATGACGATGTTGATGATCATGTAATGACGATGCTGATGATCGTATGATGACGATGATGCTGATCGTGATGGTCTAGATGACGATGTTGATGATCATGAGGATCCAGACGTTGATGTTGCTATAGTTGTTCGAGTGCTGCAGAAGATAAAGACTCAGTACTGAAGATGTTGATGTTCTAGTAACTGGTTGAGTTACTGATGATGTTAAGAAAGCTTCCAATGATTTATAGATGCATCATGTATGATGTTGATGACTCCTTGCTCGTGAAGATACTGTTATAATATCCTTCTCATTAAGGGGGAGTGTTGAAATATTGTAACTTCAAAGAATATTATATTTGTATATTATTTATTCCGGAGATGTTCCATACCTCCGATGTGATTATACTATAAATCCGGAGATGTTTATTCCTCCAAGTTGGTTGTGGTAACTAGGGTTATTAGACCCACCATGTGGGGGTCGGCCCAGTCAGTTATAATGGGGTATTTAACCTAATGGTTAAATACGAGCCTACATGTACTTGTGTAAAATACATATTAGAGTAGTGTATAAATAGAGGAGGTGTGTTCCTCATTTGATACACTCAGTCACTTGAGGATAGCGCACTTGTGGAGAAGAGGTCTGCTATTGTGGAGGAGGAGATCATGTCTCAGGGTTTCATCTTTGTATATTGCTGGTCATCTATATTGAGGAAGCTTTGCTGGGTTTTCTACCCCATGAGGGTTTCCCAGGATAAATCTCTGTCTCTTGTGTTTATGCTATGCTTGTTGTTTCTTCAGTGATCCTGTATATGCTATTATTGTGAAATGGAATGTAATGCTGCTATTTTCTGTCTTAGCATATTGAATCTTAACAAATTATGTGTGAGCATATGTGCACGAGGAGGGCGATATGATCTCGTGTTGCCTATAAAATAGGTCCGGAAGAAATCCCAACTTAATAATCTCAACTTAAACCATAAATACAGTATAACAGCATTACCTAAGCACTGTAAACTAGCATGATAACACAAAGAAATTAGGGCGAATTATGGGGAAAAACGTAGAGAAGTGAAACCTACGATGGTGAGAAGAGGGTGGATGTTGGCCTGTTTGGTGACGGTATCGACGCAGGCGTGAAGGTCCATGCCAAAGAGAAGACATTTCTCGATGAAATGATGAACTTTGCGGATCATGTGAACACGCGGATCCTTGTTTCGATCATCCTGCGTTTTCCTGAGGATCAACCTCGGATCAATTCTGTTTCTTCGTTGAATTCTCATTGCAAAGTCAGATTTAGTATCACGGGGATCCGCGTATTAAATAACGGAGAGACATGAGATGAAGAGTACAATCTCATCAAAACAACATCACGTTCGTTGGGCTAAAACAATTTGCCTCATCTTCTCATGGAGATAAGAGTGATTGAGAAATCCATGGAGGAGATCGTAACATTAATAGCCACTCGCCCTTCTCATTTTTAACGTGAGGTGTCACCTTCAACCATGTGAAGTGTGTACTTTTTTTATTCCGACCACGCCGTCCTTGTGCATTGCATGTGAAAGAAAGACTAGTAGGAGAAAGACAACTAAAATGCCTCACTTTTTGGGCGAATTTTTCATAAAATTCCATCAAATTTGTTCATAAAAATTGTTATTTTGTTTACAGAAATTTTGTTCTTTTACATATTGTGTATTTTTAATAATCGTAATACCATACCAAATTTCTTAATCGTAATACCATACCAAATTTCTTACTTTAAAACTACCCAAATCATCAAAAATTGCTATTTCAATTATTCTTACTTTACTGGATTCAAGCTAAAACTTCTTTTACTAGATTCAGGAGAAAACAACAACCTTAACTAGATTCATGAGAAAACAACAAGTACCTCAACAATTGCTTGAATATGCTCCACCTGCACGTGCTGACGAAAATAGAACATTCTAATATAATTGTAATCATTTGTACCCCCACATATTGTATTCATTGCACTCATTTATTTTAAAGAAATTTCATTTCACCATTTGTGAACATCACTTACGGTTCATTTCAAGGGAATATCTATGAATGCCAATTTTATTGATATGTAATATTCATGGTTTCGTTTAATTTAGAATAAAAAATATAGTCATGAATAGAAAACATGAAAAATAATTTTTATTTTCTTTATAATATATCAAATTCCATTGAATTATAATTAATTTTTTATTTCAATTTTTAATATTAAAAAGGTTTATTATAATCTTTAATATGAAAATTTTTATACTTAATTTTTTATTTAAAAATCAATATATAACTAGAACTTTCTAATGGTCTTTCTATTAATGACAAGGTTATGCAGGACACAACTTTATCCAGCAGAATAAAACTAATTTCCAAACTATTTATACAGAAAGCGATCAAGTGTGGTTTGAACCTATCACAAAGTAATTTACTGATTCACAAAGTAATGTGGATCCATGCTAAGATGAATCTAACTCAGAGTTAAATATTGGATCTCGCATCTTCAGATATTTGACTATAATTAAAACAACTGGATTACGCCTTCATCACACAAGACGTACTACAGGGGAACTCAAAGCATAGGGATGATTCCTAATACTTATTACCGAGGAGCATGCATTCCTCGTTCACCGAAAATATATATAAAATAAAACCATACATCTGCCGAGATCGCAGAGATCTCAGTTATCAGCATATAAATATAATGACCATATTTGGAATCTGGCTTATATAGTACAACATAGATCGCCTATCTCTTATAACACACACACATAACCATAAAATGCTACATCAATACACATACAAAAATACCACTGCATCCTGGATCTGCAATCCATGTTGATCACAATCATCACACCGAGTATAAAAACTAAAAAGGGCAATATCAACACAATATACGACCTACTGGTGATCGCAATCATCCCACCGAGTATGAGCAATAAAATACACATCAACACAATGTACAAACTACCCCGCGACCTGGATCTACGATTCTGGCAATCACAATCAACACACATGTTATCAGCAATAAAATACAACTTCATACTGTATACAATTACCACAGCATCCTAGATCAGAGATCCTGGCAATCGAAATCAACACACAGGTTATCAGAAATAAAACACAACATCATACTGTATACAACTACTACAGCATCCTAGATCAGCGATCCTGGCAATCGAGATCAACACACACGTTATCAGCAATAAAATATATATATAACCTCTGAGCAGTAAGGGCTTCAAGCCGCTTCCAACAGTAGGAATGAGGTATAATACATATAGAACCTGATATAGACATTGGACTTCCTATCAGGTTTGGGAACAACCTCCCAAACATCATTCTTCATTACAGATTTGTACTCTTCTGTCATTGCATATTTCCAAACTTGCTTCTTTGCAGATTCTTCATATGAAGATGGTTATGAATCACTAATATGACTCATCGATACAAAATACCCTAAATATCTGTTAGGTTGCTCCACTCTTTGGATGAGCCTGCTGGTGTTCCATGTTTCTATGCATTTTGTAAGATGTTTCGAAACCAAGCAGATCTTCTTTTAGAGGGAGGCTCATCAGATGACCTCTCAACCAGTTCTATTGGTTCTTCAGGAGCTAGTGAATCTAAGGCATCTTCTGGTTTCTCTCTCTCTAACTCTAAAGGGGGGGAATCAGACTCAGGATCCTCCATCTATGAATCACATTGAATCTATTTCTATATTTTGAAAGTAGCTTCCTCATGGAAGGTAACATATTAGTTGACTTCAATGTGTCTCTCACTAGATACATATATTCGATATGCTTTGGATGACTCACTATAACCCACAAAGGTGCCTTTCTTTCCAGAAGGATCCATCTTTGTTCTCTTTTCTTTCAGTACATGAATGTATACTAGGCTCCCAAAGATCCTCAAGTGTGAGATGTTTGGCTTCTCACTGGTAAACACATTTTCTAGTGTCTTCTCATATAGAATGGCATGTGGGCTTCTATTCTAGATTTACAAAATTGTACAGGTGGCTTCTTCCCATAATGAGCTACACATATCTTGATCATACATAATGGCTTTTGTAGCCTCACATATGGTTCTATTCTTTCTTTTGGAAACCCCATTTTGCTAGGGGGTTGTATGGTATTGTTAACTGTCTACATATTCCTACATCACTACATAGCTTATTAAATGCATGTGAATCAAATTCACCCCCATTATCAGAACTTAATGCACGGATGTGATTTTCTTTCTAATTTTCAACTAGGGCTTTAAACTCTTTAAATTTGCTAAGAATTTCACTTTTAGCCTTCATGAGATAAATCCATGACTTCCTAGAAAAATCAGCTATGAACAATACATAATATAAGAATCCACTCAGGGAGGGGGGTGTCATGGGACCACATACATCAAAATGTATTAAATATAAAACCCCTTTCGATCTAGTAGAACTGCTAAAAAAAAATTTCTTAACATTCTTCCCAAGTGCACAACCTCGAAATACACCATCATGCTCAAAATCAAATATGGGCATACCTTTTACCATCTTTTGAAGTCCTGGTAGCACTTTGTAGTGTAGGTGTCCAAGCCTTCAGTTCCATAGCTCGCATGGACTAATAGTGTGGTGAGTCATAGCTTGAATGTACTTCCCAGCATTCTTGGGTACCTTGTAGAGTCCTCCCTCTCGAACTCCAATCACAACAGTAGATTCTAGGCTTTTGTTCTTTGGCCATAAAAGTGCTTTGTTATCCATGAAGATAAATCAAAAGCCTTTGTCTTCAATAACCAAAATTGAGAGGAGGTTCCTTTTCTACCCTAGAACATATAGAATGTCCTCCACATGTAGAATATCACTGGTACTCAGTTGGAATGAGGTGGATCCAGCTCCTTGGATCGAATAAGCTGAGTTGTCCCCCAACTCTACCATGCATGTGAATTCTTTCTCTTTTAGATTAGTGATGGTACTTTTGTAACAATTTAGATGTTTGGATGCACCACTTTGAATCAACCATGTGTCTACATTTGTGATGACGGATCCTGGATGTAATATCCCAACTTTTTGACTAACTATGTTATGATGTCATGTCGGGTTATGGCCCTAGTATATGTGATTTACTATGTTTGACATAGCATTAGTATGTTTGATTTATTTCCTTTATGAGTTGATGTATTGGGCATGGACCCTAAGTTGTTTCCTTGTTGAATATATGAGGGGCAGGAAAGCCGAATGAATAAACTATGTTGTATTTCGAGAAATGATTACAAAATTATGATATACAGAGATTTCCTCTTTTGTTATATTATATTGTGCAGAGCATGCTTTACATGGTTGATTAGTTAGTGTGTTGAGCATGGACTCAGGAACACACAAAAGACCTATATACTGGGCCTAAGCATCGATGTATTTAGAGAATTGGATTTCATACTGGGACTAAGCCTCGATGTATGTTGAGTGTTGGGCATGAGCCCTGGAGCACTCCAAGATTGAAAGAAATGATTACCGGATCCGAGGACAATTAAACATCCTAGATGTGCCTCACAAACACATTCTAGCTCTAGTGTTGAGCAGAGGCTCTAGATTTGCACTAGCGTAATGCCCATGTGAGAGTGTTGAGTTGAAAGGCTCTGAAGAGCACTCGGGGTTACTACATCTCAAGTGTTGACTCGAAGAGGACTCTGAATAGCACTTGCGAGGCTTATCACAACTATTTTTGACTTGATCAAATAAATATTATTATCATCATCTACTGCGGGAACTACCATGTTAAAATGAGGGATCTGACATGCAAAGGGAGAGACTAGAGGTGCCTTACCAACTTGCCGAAACCATCCAAAGAAGTGGACCCTACCCTTAAAAAGAATTTAAAAGAAGTATCATGTGAACCAAGTCCTTAAAAGGCCCCAAAGCTAAATAATATTATTAAAGATATGTTAAATATAATATGGTTATTATTTATTCTTATGTATATATATACATATTTATGCATAAGTGGGCTGCCACTTTTTACCAATGTTATCTATTATTATTTAAAGGTGGAATTATAATTATGGCATTATTATTTTATTAAAAAGATTACAGATCAATACAATTAGTTAAAAAAGTGAGAAGTCCTAGTCCCAAATTAATTAGCAGTTAATTGAACAAATAATATTTCTTTTATATATAATTTAAATTGTTTTAAAGAAACCAGTAAAATCCAACTGTCATCTTTCAAGATGTTCCTACTTAAGGAGGAAAGACCCCAAAGATTGGGGGATGATCATCTTTTCCTTTTGGTACTGTTGTGCCAAGAAGAACTCTCTACCCAGAAGTGAACTATGTTCATAATTTTTACAGATCTAAACTAGCTATCACCTCAGGCCACTACTTCTCGATTTGCATGTCAGAACCAGCTCGGGGGGATTCTTACTGATCCAGGAATGGTTGTAGAATCATGGTTGGGAGGAACGTGGTAGTCCCAAAGTCATCTGTTCCAAGATTCAGGTCAGCTAAGAGTCATTGGCTTTTTAGTAACGAGTTGGCTGAGTGTGCAGGGTATTATCAGCAGGGTATTACCAACAGGGACAGGCTACATGAATTTAGCAGGTATGGAAGTTTCTAGAGAAATCTTTTCATTAATTATATTTTGTTTATAAATGAATTGTAAGAAAATAATATAGATCATTATATCAGTTGTAAATTCATGATTCACCCCGAATCTATAGGCAATCATATGTTAAAAACTTTCAAGTATGGGTTCATCAAGCATTACATAAATTCATTAAAATCTAGTTATACATATCCTTCCTCACCTTGAGATAGATTATTCTTTTTCTGTTAAAGAAATAACACGTTTATCTTCTACTAAAATCAACTTGACTTTCTATTAGTAGAAAATCTTAGTCACTTTATTTAAACCATTTAGAACTCATTATTCAGATAAATTTTCCTTTTAATCCAAACACAGTTTCTACAGGAGTCTAGAAAAAAGAGACGTGTCTGTAAAAACATGAACCAACACACACCCACTTGTATTTTGTAATTAGCGATTCAATATATCTTCACATAGATACCTACAGGATCAAATGTGACCTAGCAAGGGAAAATCGTGGAGCAGGAAACAATACTGTCGAAACTCTAATTACTTTATTGATCAACAATTTAATACCAGTGAGACCACCTAGAGGCTTTCGATTTAAATCACAGACTACAACAAACAAGCCAACCCATAAATTCTTTAACCACAGGAAGTAAAGTTTAAATTCAAGACCGATTTCTATTGCCCATTCTCTGTCGGCCTATTTTAGTTTCCCTATCGAACCACATATATACCAGATTTTAAATAAAGATGCCAAAAACAAAAGAAAGAAGTTGTATACAGGTTGTTCCCATTTTTTTTCATACCACCCTTTTATCGTGAACCCTATGCTAAATCATTAGATAGCTTGAGACTTTCTTTTATTCTCTTTTCAACCTACAAACATACGATAGCTACCTATAGGAAAACATTCTTCATTTCACAGCATAGTAAACTCCAGAGGGGAGCAAAGAACAAAACCCATAACCACATTTTAGCTACGTAACCAAATAATAATACAGCGAAGTAAGCTAAAGTCTTCGTCATCTTACCCATCAACACATCACATTTCACCATAGCGGAAAGGAACAAATAAACCCAGTATGGGCGCAGCTCATAAAATGATCATACATTGAGACAGTTCAGGAGAAAAACCCCATGGTTCAAACTCTTTTAATTTATACAATACAGAGGTTCACTATTAAATTTCATAGAGCCATGTAGCAGGTAAGACTCAAGCGCTACATATTTCTTTTAGATCACAGCCCCGGAGGTCATTAGCTACATTGAAACCCCATCCTGCCTAGGCCAGCCAATAGGAGACTATTAGACCTCCCCAGAGCAAATCAGTAAGACTATGGCTTACGAGAGTCTCACCCAAAAACAACCAGGACAAATGCATAAACACAATGGCAAATCTGCAGGAGATAGGGCTTGAAAGAGAGAATCCAGACTCACCATTTTGTGCCTCCTTGAATTCTAGCAGCTCCCCCACCAAAGCATTTTCTTTCTACCTGTCACAAGCGATATACAAAATAGGTGAGCAACCATATCATTTCTCGTATAGCAGAAGAGGGATAAAAACATCAGTTGTAGAGGAGAAATAACTCATTACCTGGGTGGAGTAGGGTCGAATTACGGCATATACGAGCTTAACATTTAACCAACAGACTGACCATGAGCAGAGCTCGGGTCAGTACTCAACATGGTAACCATATCCACGAAGTGCATAACCAAAATGATGAATAAGTCGAATGTTGGAGTGATGGGCAAAAGCCCCAAATCATTTCCCCAAAACCCTCGTGACAAGCTGTTTCCCACACTCAATTAAAGTGCATTAATGACATACCAAACTCACCCTAGTGGAGGTGAAATGTTTTGGCAACAAGTCTATAGTGGAGTCGTGTAGTCAACCCTGTTAACAAATTCAAAGGGTTCGATTTTTACACTAAGCCCATAGGCATAACCTTTGAAACAATACACCTCCGTTTATATCACCATATGTTAATAGTCGTGAACCCTATTATGGGTAATATTTCATGTTAAGAATTTCCCATGATAGTTGGATTACCACCCTCCTCTAATACGTTAGCAATTGCATCGGACTTAGTACCGGTAGTAAACAGAGTGCCAGACATTAGCGCTAAAACTCACATATGTACTTCACCTATAAAATACGAAGACAAAGTAGGACG
This sequence comes from Larix kaempferi, assembly GCA_027924585.1. Lineage (NCBI taxonomy): Eukaryota > Viridiplantae > Streptophyta > Pinopsida > Pinales > Pinaceae > Larix > Larix kaempferi. The sequence goes on along the minus strand of BSBM01000779.1, from coordinate 10,304,874 downwards.
TTAGCAAGATACTAAGTGAGTCCAACAACCTTTACTCTCACCCATACCTCCTGGCAATCCTGTTGAGGTATATAATTACCTTTCCTGGAGTATTATAATAAACACCAAGGGGATAACATACATCAACAAGCAGCTCAAGGTGCAATAGATAATCACAATTAAAAACATTGATTCTTAGAAACAGTAAAAAGGTGTTATGGCATTTACATTTTCAACAAATAAGTGCAATCATATCATTTCCACATCGCTTCCGCAACATCTTAAACTTACACATAGATTTGACCTTGTAAACCAGCAGTCTTAGACTAACAAGTATTTTCGTGCAATCATGTATGTTTTTATGATGTTAGATTAATGAATGAATCTTTTACTGTAAATTGACGCACATTGCAGATAGGGAAAAATTTTAATTTTTTGTTATTTTTCGGACATTACAAGTGGTATCAAAGCAAGCTACAAACACTAAGTGACCTATTGGGCTCAGTACCAAACATAGCTACAAATACACGAAAGTGTTTAAAATATTGCATTATGTTTGTACAAAAAATATATGACTAATGTATTGTTTTTGGAACTTAGCAGCAGCAGCAGCAAATACTTATATACATTCCAGGTACAGGCAGCAGCAAATACTTATATACATTCCAGGTACAGGAAACAGCAAGAAAATGAATGTAGCACAAGGCAGCAGTGTATGAGGCAATCTAGATTCCCCACCACGAGAGCAAGAAATTGTGGTGGAGCTCAACTCAAGTTTGGAAAATTCCATGCAGTAGCTACAGGCAGAATTCCAGAGTTTCAGGGATGAGAATATGCAAGAAAGAAGGGAACAATGGGCTATAAATGAAGCCTTACTCCAAATCGTAATAGGGGAAAACCCCCCTAAACATCCTACTCTATCTGTCAACTCCCTTAACACCAAGAAAGCAGCAAATGACAAAACAGAAGGTCAAGCAAAACATAAATCAAAACCATTAGAAGAGGAATGTAAGAGCTCTTCTAATGACAACGCTTCTCCACCCCCCTACAAGAAGAGGAGGAAGAACGATGACAACTTGCAAGGGGAGTTCCGAAAGATAAGAGACTCAACTTATGACGGGGAAGTAAAGTCAGGAGAAAAGGCTGAAGAATGGTTTTTAGGGATGAACAAATACTTTAAGGTTCATAATTACTCCAACGAGATGCAATCTCGACTAGCCATATACAATTTAAATGGAAAAGCTACCCGATGGTGGTGGGACTTAAAACACACTAAGGGACAAGAGCTGTGAGACATAAGCTGGGACACTTTCAGCAGAATATTTCAGGACAAATATATGTCTGAAAGATTCTTCGACAAGAAGATAAAAGAATTTCATTAGCTAAAAATGGATTCCCTGACTATGGAAGCTTTCATAAACTGGTTCTTAGACTTGCTGCACTATGTGCCTTATATTAAGGATGAGAAGGTGAAAATCCAGCAGTTCTTGGGTAGGCTACCACCAAACTTTAGAGAGAAGATAGAATTCGACATGCCCAAAACCCTTGACATAACCCTACATAAAGCCAGGATGTGCTATGAGAACAGGCAGCCAAGGAACAACAACATCAACAAAAATAGAGATAGATTCAATAATTTCTCAGACAATTGCAGATCGGGTTTTAGACCCCCACCTTTTTCGGAAACATAACAATAGTTTCCCACCCAACAGAGGTTTCAACCGACCTCAAACTCGGCCTAATGTACCCCCACCACCAGCCAATAGGTTAGCCTTCAAGAAACGGGCAAAGACAGTCCCACCAACTGTTTCTTGTTGGAAATGCCAGGGACCACATTACTATAGAGACTGCCCCAACAAAATAGATGGGACTTTACACAACATCCAAGCAGAGCCTACAGTGGGAGACATGGCAAAGACACCTAGGATTTGTGCCGCCCTTGACGGCCAGTAGGTAGATCATCAAGCCACTATGGTAGAAATTGAGGGTAAGATATCTAACAATATCATTTCGGTTTGAATAGACCCCGGTGCTTGCCGGAGCTACATCTCTCCTAAAATAGTAGAGCCTTGCAAATTAAACTGAGAGAGTCACAAAGCACCATGGCTGGTACAATTAGCCATCGGTACCAAATGGAAGGTCTCCGAACTAGTTAAGAGTTGTGAGATAGATTTGAATGGATTTTTAACTAAGATAGATTTGAACATCTTACCACTAGGATCTTATGACGTAATAATAGGAATGGATTGGTTGGAAGGACATCATGCCTTGTTGGATTGCTTAAATAAGTCGATCCTATGCACAGATAGCCAAGGAAACCAAAGAACCATCCAGGGTATACCTAAGGAAGTATCAGTACGGTAGATATCGGCATTACAAGCAAAGAAATGCTTAAGAAAGGGTTGTAAACTATTTGTAATCCACCTTCAATCAGTAGAAGCCGATAGGGAAGAAAAGATCAAGGATTTCCCGATACTAGTAGAATTCAGAGACATGTTTCCCGAGGAGATACCTAGGTTACCACCCAAACGGGACATAGACTTTTCCATAGAACTAACCCCTGGATCCATACCGGTCTCTAGAACTCCATACCGTATGAGTACACCTGAACTGATAGAACTCAAGATATAGTTACAAGAACTGATAGACAAGGGTTACATTCGACCAAGTGTGTCTCCCTGGGGAGCACCAATCCTCTTTGTTAAAAAGAAGGACGGTATGATGCATATGTGCATCAATTACCGCCAACTCAACAAGTTAACCATCAAGAATCGTTATCCACTCCCTAGGATCGATGACTTGTTTGACCAAGTCGGAGAAGCAAAGATCTTCTCGAAAATCGACCTGCAATCTAGATATCACCAGGTGAGGATCCATGATGAGGACATCAGTAAGAACACGTTTCGCACCCGATACGGCCACTATGAATTTGTAGTAATGCCTTTCGGTCTATTGAATGCACCAGCCAACTTCATGTGTATGATGAACAACGTTTTCAGTAAGTACCTTGACAAGTTTGTTCTAGTCTTCATAGATGATATTCTGATCTATTCCAAGAATGAAGAAGAACATGAAGAACACCTTCGAATAGTCCTACGGATATTACGAGAACATCAGCTGTACGCAAAATTTAGCAAGTGTGATTTCTATAGACCTCAGATACAGTACTTAGGGCACATCATTTCCGAGAAGGGAATAGAAGTTGATCCCGGTAAGATCAAAGCTATTGAGGAATGGCCCACACCTACGTGTGTCTTCGACATACGATCGCTCATAGGTTTAGACGGTCATTATCGAAAGTTCATTGAGAACTTCTCACGGATTGTTTGCTTCATGACCACCTTACAGAAGAAAACTAGTAAGTTCATCTGGACAGACAAGTGCGAAGAAAGTTTTCAGAAGTTAAAACAACTTATGATCAGCGCACCAATACTAAGAATTGCCGACCCCAATGGGGACTTCATAGTTTGCACCGATGCAAGCAAGGAAGGACTCAGTGGAGTCCTTATGCAGGATGACTTTGCCATCTTCTACGAGTCAAGGAAGTTAAAGGAACATGAGAAAAATTATCCTTCTCATGACCTCGAATTAGACACCATTATCCACGTTCTAAAGATGTGGAGGCATTACCTCATGGGTAAGAAATTTCTACTAAAGACGGACAACATGAGTCTAAAATATCTGTTCGATCAACAAGACCTGAACGCTAGACAGGCTAGGTTGTTAGCCTTCCTTAGTGAGTATCACTTTGAACTAAAACACATCAAGGGGAAAGAAAACAAGATCGCTAACGCCTTAAATCGACGAGCTCATATGTTATATGAGGTAACCGAAAGTCAGACGAACTCCGACTTACATAATAGAACTAGAACGGCATGCCAAAATGATCGGTTCTATGTCGAGATCCTTAAAAAGATCTAGGAAGATAGGCTTTTTCAGCAACAGAAAGAGTACAAGATAAATGATGAAGGATTGTTATGGTCGAAGGAGAGACTTTACATTCCCGAGGGAGGGGACATTAGACCTAACATACTCACCGAATTCCATCGGAGCCCTTATTCAAGACACCCCGGATATCAAAAGATGATTTCAGCAATAAATAAACACTACTTTTGGCCTAAACGGAAAGCCGACATCGCATTGTTCATTACAAAGTGTCAGGAATGGCAGTTGGTCAAAGCAGAACACCAACACCCCTCTGGTCTACTTCAACCGTTACCCGTTCCAGAATGGAAGTGGAAGGTAATAAGCATGGATTTCATTACAGGCCTACCCAAGAGTAAGAAACAAAATGACTCCATCTTCATCGTAGTAGACAAGCTGTCGAAAGCTGCACATTTTATGCCAGTAAAATCTACCTACAAGGCAGTTCACATTGCAAAAATCTTCCCAAAGGAGATTTTCTAGTTACATGGGATACCCAAAGCAATTATCTCGGATCGAGACACAAAGTTCGCTGGTAACTTTTGGAGAGCACTGTTCTCCGGGTTAGAAACACAACTGTAGTTTAGTACCGCATACCACCCCCAAACCGATGGACAGATGGAACGAGTAAACCAAATCCTAGAGGATATGTTGAGAATGTATGTCGTGAACAATCCCACTAAGTGGGAAGACTACTTACACCTCGCGAAGTTTGCATACAACAACGGTTATCAAACCTAGGCCAAGATGAGTCCCTTCGAGGTACTCTACAGTCGAAAGTGTCGAACCCCCATCACCTGGGATAGCCCGATAGATAGGCTTATGCTAGGGCCAGACTTACTAAAAGACTTGGAACAACTAGTCTCCAAAGTGCAACTAAATTTAAAAGAAGCACAAGACCGCCAAAAGAGTTACGCAGACAAGAAAAGAAAGGATAAGGACTACCAAATCGGTGAACATGTCTTCCTAAGAATAAAAGCGAAACGAATCTTGTTGAGTTTGGGATGTTGCGGTAAACTAGCCCCAAGGTTTTGTGGACATTTTGAAATACTGGGCAAGAAGGGTCCAATAGCATATGAGTTAGCCCTACCAGCACATATAAAAGTTCATAATGTCTTTCATGCTTCTTTATTAAAGAAATATGTATATGATACTAAACATATCATTGATTGGTCCTTATTACAGGTGGAGCCCGAAGGGGAGTTCACGCCAGAACCACTCCACATTCTGGACAAGAGAGAGGTCCAACTTAGGAGGAGGACCATTACTCAGCTGAAAGTGCAATGGAGGCACTTTGGACCAGATAAGACCACTTGGGAGAATGAAGCTACCATGAGAGAAACATACCCCGCCTTGTTTCATGATCTCATTTCTAGTCCCTTGGAAACACCAGGACGGTGTTGTTCTAAGCGGGGAAGGATGTAATATCCCAACTTTTTGACTAACTATGTTATGATGTCATGTTGGGTTACAGCCCCAGTATATGTGATTTACTATGTTTGACATAGCATTAGTATGTTTGATTTATTTCCTTTATGAGTTGATGTATTAGGCATGGACCCTGAGTTGTTTCCTTGTTGAGTATATGTGGGGCAGGAAAGCCGAATGAATAAACTATGTTGTATTTCAAGAAATGATTACAAAATTATGATATACAGAGATTTCCTCTTTTGTTACATTATATTGTGCAAAGCATGATTTACATGGTTGATTAGTTAGTGTGTTGAGGATGGACTCAGGAACACACAAAAGACCTATATACTGGGCCTAAGCCCCAATGTACGTTGAGTGTTGGGCATGAGCCCTGGAGCACTCCAAGCTTGAATGAAATGATTACCGGATCCGAGGACAATTAAACATCCTAGATGTGCCTCACAACCACATTCTATCTCTAGTGTTGAGCAGAGGCTCTGGATTTGCACTAGCGTAACGCCCATGTGAGAGTGTTGAGTTGAAAGGCTCTGAAGAGCACTCGGGATTACTACATCTCAAGGGTTGAGTTGAAGAGGACTCTGAATAGCACTTGTGAGGCTTATCACAACTATTTTTGACTTGATCAAATAAATCTTATTATCATCATCTACTGCGGGAACTACCATGTTAAAACGAGGGATCTGACATGCAAAGGGAGAGACTAGAGGTGCTTTACCAACTTGTCGAAACTGTCCAAAGAAGTGGACCCTACCCTTAAAAAGAATTTAAAAGAAGTATCATGTGAACCAAGTGCTTAAAAGGCCCCAAAGCTAAATACTATTATTAAAGAGCTTTTAAATATAATATGGTTATTATTTATTCTTATGTATATATATACATATTTATGCATAAGTGGGCTGCCACTTTTTACCAATGTTATCTATTATTATTTAAAGGTGGAATTATAATTATGGCATTATTATTTTATTAAAAAGATTACAGATCAATACACTTAGTTATAAACAAAGTGAGAAGTCCTAGTCCCAAATTAATTAGTAGTTAATTGAACAAATAATATTTCTTTTATATATAATTTAAATTGTTTTAAAGAAACCAGTAAAATCCAACTGTCATCTTTCAAGATGTTCCTACTTAAGGAGGACAGACCCCAAAGATTGGGGGATGATCATCTTTTCCTTTTGGTACTATTGTGCCAAGAAGAACTCTCTACCAAGAAGTGAACTCTATTCATAATTTTTACAGATCTGAACCAGCTATCACCTAAGGCCACTGCTTCTCGGTTTGCATGTCAGAACTAGCTCGGGGGGATTCTTACTGAACCAGGAACGGTTGTAGAATCATGGTTGGGAGGAACGTGGTAGTCCCAAAGTATTTGTTCAAAGATTCAGGTCATCTAAGAGTCAGTGGTTTTTCAGTAACGATTTGGCTGAGTGTGCAGGGTATTATCAGCAAGGTATTACCAGCAAGGACAAGCTACACGAATTTAGCAGGTATGCAAGTTTCTAGAGAAATCTTTTCATTAAATTAGATTTTGTTTATAAATGCATTGTAAGAAAATAGTATAGATCGTTATATCAGTTGTAAATTCAAGATTCACCCCGAATCTATAGGCAATCGTATGTTACAAAATTTCAAGTATGGGTTCATCAAGCATTACATAAATTCATTAAAATCTAGTTACACATATCCTTCCTCACCTTGAGATTGATTATTCTTTTCCTGTTAAAGAAATAACATGTTTATCTTCTACTGAAATTGACTTGACTTTCTATTAGCAGAAAATATTAGTCACTTTATTTAAACCATTTAGAACTCATTATTCAGATAAATTTTCCTTTTAAGCCAAACACAGTTTCTATAGGAGTCTAGAAAAGAGAGACATTTCTGTAAAAACATGAACCAACACACACCCACTTGTATTTTGTAATTAGTGATTCAATATATCTTCACATAGATACCTACAGGATCAAACGTCACCCAACAAAGGAAAATCGTGGAGCAGGAAACAATACCGTCGAAACCCTAGTTACTTCATTGATCAACGATTTAATACCAACAAGACCACCTACAGGCTTACGATTTAAATCACAGACTACAACAAACTAGCCAACCCATAAATTCTTTAACCACAGGCTGTAAGGTTTAAATTCAAGACCGATTTTCTATTGCCCATTCTCTGTCGACCTATTTTAGTTTCCCTATCGAACCACATATATACCAGATTTTAAATAAAGATACAAAAAAACAAAAGATAGAAGTCGTATACAAGTTGTTCCCATTTCTTTTCATACCACCCTTTTATCGCGAACCCTATGCTAAATCATTAGACAGCCTGAGACTTTCTTTTATTCTCTTTCCAACCTACAAACATATGATAGCTACCTACAGGAAAGCATTCTTCATTTCACTGCATAGTAAAATCCGGAGGGGAGCAAAGAACAAAACCCATAACCACATTTTAGCTACGTTACCAAATAAGAATACAGAGAAGTAAGCTAAAGTCTTCATCATCTTACCCATCAACACATCACATTTCACCATAGCAGAAAGGAACAAATAAACCCAGTATGGGCGCAGCTCATAAAATGATCATACATCGAGACAGTTCGGGAGCAAAACCCCATGGTTCAAACTCTTTTAATTTATACAATACAGAGGTTCACTATTAAATTTCGTAGAGCCATGTAATAGGTAAGACTCAAGCACTACCTAGTTCTTTTAGATCATAGTCCCAGAGCTCATTAGCTACATTGAAACCCCATCCTGTTTAGGCTATCCAATAGGTGACTATTAGACCTCCCCAAAGCGAATCAGTAAGCCTATGGCTTACGGGAGTCTCACCCAAAAACAACCAGGACAAATGCATACACACAACGGCAGAGCTGCAGGAGATAGGGCTCGAAAGAGAGAAGCTGGACTCACCATTTTGCGCCTCCTCGAATTCTAGCAGATCCCCCACCAAATCATTTTCTTTGAACTTGTCACAAGCGATATACAAAATAGGTCAGCAACCATATCGTTTCTCGTACAGCAGAAGAGGGATAAAAACATCAGTTGTAGAGGAGAAATAACTCATTACCCGGGTGGAGTAGGGTCGAATTACGCCATATACGAGCTTAACATTTAACCGACAAACTGACCACGAGTAGAGCTCGGGTGAGTACTCAACATAGTAACCATATCCACAAAGTGCAGAACCAAAATGATGAATAAGTTGAATGCTGGAGTGATGGGAAAAAGCCCCAAATCGTTTCCCAAAACCCTCGTGACAAGCTGTCTCCCACACTCAATTAAAGTGCATTAATGATACACCAAACTCACCCTAGTGGAGGTGAAATGTTTTGGCAACAATTCTATAGTGGAGTCGTGTAGTCAATCCTGTTAACAAATTTAAAGGGTTCTATTTTTACACTAAGCCCATAGGCATAACCTTTGAAACAATACACCTTCGTTTATAGCACCATAAGTTAATAGTCATGAACCCTTTTATGGGTAATATTTCATGTTAAGAATTTCCCATGATAGTGGGATCACCACCCTCCTCTAATACCTTAGCAATTGCATGGGACTTAGTACTGGTAGTAAACAGAGTGCCAGACATTAGAGGTAAAAGTCGCATATGTACTTCACCTGTAAAATACGAAGACAAAGTAGGACGTTAGCAAGATGCTAAGTGAGTCCAGCAACCTTTACTCTCACCCATACCTCTCGGCAATCCTGCCGAGGTATGTAATTACCTTTCCTAGAGTATTATAATAAACACCAAGGGGATAACATACGTCAACAAGCAGCTCAAGGTGCAATAGATAATCACAATTAAAAACATTGATTCTTAGAAACAGTAAAAAGGTGTTATGGCATTTACATTTTCAACAAATAAGTGCAATCATATCATTTCCACATTGCTTCCGCAACATCTTAAACTTACACATAGATTTGACCTTGTAAACCAACAGTCTTAGACTAACAAGTATTTTCATGCAATCATGTATGTTTTAATGATGTTAGATTAATGAATGAATCTTTTGCTATAAATTGACACACATTGCAGACAGGGAAAAATTTTAAATTTTTGATATTTTTGGGACATTAGACTGAAAGGGATGAGACAAACCTAATACTCCCTTCTTGTCTCCTTTTATTCGGATGCATTCTTTTGAGTGATTTCATCTTCTATGGTGGTAGAATCATGAAAGTTTCCTTTCCTCTTTGCTCTACAATCTCTTGATAAATGGCCTTTCTTGTTGCAATTGAAGCATCTATCTTTTGGCTTGTCAAAGCCTTTGTTGAACTCTTTCTTCTTTGAATGAGAGAAATTCTTTTGGAAGAAGGGTTTCTTTCCTTTCTTCATTCTTTCCATGAGGGAAATATTTTCTTATTTGATGCACACTGACTTGCTTTGGATTCGCCCCTCCACTTTGAGGTAGTCATGCAAAAACCTTTCGAAGTTAGTTTGTACCTCTTGAACATTTACCACGGCCAAGAATGTCTCCCATGAGGATTGGAGACAATCAATAGCAGTTTGGAGAAGATCATCTTCATCCACCACTACTCCAATACCAGCAAGTTGATCTCTTATGTGAGAGATCTTGGAGAATAATGAGGCCACTATCTCATTCGTCTCCATATTTAAGTTTCGAAGCTTGTTCTTCAATTCCCTCTTTTGACTCGAGGCCTTCTTATCAGATATATTAGTCAATGTATCATAATATTCTTTCGTGGTCTTCAACAGCGTGATCATGGGAATCAAGTTATCTTTTACTGAATCATAGATGATCCGTTTAGCCTTAGCTTGATTCTTCTTGAAGTTGATGTACCCTGCATTAGATGTAGGCTCCTCCACAATATTGGATACATAGCCATCCAAGTCATGCTCCTCTAGGATGTTGAGAATCCTAGCCTTCTGAGTGTTGAAGTTTGAGGTTCCCTCAAGACTGTCTTCCAATCGTACAGAGACTGATTCCATAGTTTTCAAATAATGTGCTCAACTTCTCAGGATCTATGTAGGCTCTAGCTGGCATGCAAAACTGAGCTCCTTCACGCACTGAGTTATGATACCATGTTGAAATTTGGTCGATATTTGATCTTTAATTATTTTAGATGAAAATACTTGAAGCAATCAGACAATTCAATCCATGAAATTCATACACCCATAACATTAGATATACCCTGGGGAAAATCCTCAAAATTATGAGAACAAAAACTCCACCAATTCTTCTCAGTATAATATAATGGATAACAAATAATGCTTTCTTTTACAACGTAGCAGATTGCTTTCGCAAGATAAGAGATCACCAAAATTATCGGTGAATATATAGAAGAAATATAGAAGAGAGATCAATTGGATGTGTGCCCAACACAAAAATAACAAGCATGAACAATAACCTTCAGAAAGAGAAGCGCCTTGCCTTCAATGGAGAAGAGAATTTGCTTCACACTGGATTCAACAATCTTGTATATCATATTTATACATTCTTCTCTTCTATTTTTAACTTCTAACTTCAGGATGAATTCACCCTCAAACTAGATGTATTAATCTTGCATGGAGTGGTGCTCCCCACTTCTCATGCAGTGCTTCATCTCACTAAGATGTCACTTAGGATGAACTCGCCTCTTAACTAAAATCTTTCCCACTTAGTTAGTTGGCACACTTAAGTGTCGACATGCAAGTGTCACAACTCACATCTCATCTTTTAGTTTAACATAAGTGTCGTCATGCAATAACACTTAGTTAACTAGATCTTCTTTGTTGTCACTTAATTAACTCTCTTTTACTGAAGTGTCATATTTTAGTTTAACTAAACTGAAAATACTTTAGTTAACTAGTCCATTTTATTTAACACATGGTTAACCCAAATCATGTTGATTGATTTACTTTAAGTAACCACTGTGAGTTCTTTAGTTAACTGAGACATATCTTTAACTAGTGCTTTAATTGAAGCATTGATACTTAACTGAAGCTTTATAACGGAAAATTCAATAATTATATTTCTCTTTAATTAGATGAAGTGTCTACATGGGAAATTTCAAATTATCTTGATCTCTATCCTTTATCTTTTATTTGTTTATCTCTTACTACATGGTCAATATGCCCTAACTTTATTTATCCATCACATTACATTATACTAAGAAGAATTATCGGATGTTGTGATCATATTATATTATTCCAGACCAAATGATCATATACTTAATAGCAATCTAGTGATCATGGTTAATAATATATCACACATCATTAAATGCTTTTAACAAGTAAAGCATGACCTTTATACAGAAGGTCCACTTCTATATGGGAGGTCCATCTCATGGATACCTTTATATGGAAGGTTCACATGATAGTCATGACTTGATACACACAATTTCGGAGCCTTGTCCAACAATAATTTACAACATCATTACTTTGATCAATTAACTCTATATGGGAGGGATATCCTTTACACAAAAGGAAATCAAAGTGCTCACCTATATACGGGAGGATCATTCTTGACTACAGAATATTGGTTTGGATAATGTCTCTTGATGCTGTATATTTAACACCCCCCCGCCCCCAATGTTAATATTTTATATATTATTCCTGAATGGATAGAAGATAGGCCATGCACAACACAACTCGAAGAAATTTATGTATGCCAACTTCCTAATATTGTTATAGTTCTACCCCTATGTCCTAAGAAGGTTGAAGTTGTAAAGCAACAACTCTCTAGTATTCATCTTGAAGTTGTTTTGTTTATGTATAATATAAAGAAGCTCTTAGTTTGTGAGTTGGAGCATATGGATCTTAACAAGATTTATACAATCTCTATTTCATGAGAATTGACCTTAGAACTTCTCAGAGCAATGACAATGAATTCTTCATTCTGCATTTATTAGTAGAAGAAGATCAATTTTCGATGACACAATGTAGTTATTACATGTGGAGGCAATAGTTTCCTATGGAAAACGAGTATAGGTTTGAGCATAGGAAAGATGCCAAAAATGGGCTATTACATTAGCATATGGAAAACAACTTACATGAGGAAATATAAGGGCTGAGAGAAATCTATGATTTTCTTCCCATAGAAATGATAATTGGATTTCAATTAAAAATACAAGCATACTTAAAATACAGGTAACAAGAGTTTTATAACAACTTGAATATTTTGGGCATGATTAATGTGACTGACAATTGGTATTCTCCCTATATTTGGTCATCGGGTTGGTTGAAAGGCCTACAAAAAATTATGTACATTGAACTTTTTTATTTCTTTGCTGAAAATTGGAAGGGACTTTCAAGTCACCTGCAAAATGCTCCTTTGGTTGAAGTATGTAAGTTCTTCCAACAACACAGATTTGGCAAGTGTATCAAATGTTTCCATCTCTGCCATAATTTAATCTCCTTGTAGTTGAATGTGGGAATATCAGCAGGGAACGAGTCTCTCTAAATTTCTTCCTTCCTGCATCCATAAGTAACTGGTCAAAGTTAATGGAAAGGAATCCCTAGACTACTATGGGATTTTCAACCCTTTCTGAATGTTACCTTACATTACAAACTTGTGCAGTAGGTTTTCCTATTTTTCCCCATGATTTGAAAGGATGTATTTTCTCTAATTTGATGCACACAATCCAATGGAAAATGGCTGTGGAATTTATCACTTGAAGGACAGGATAAATCCCTCCAAACAATGTTGATGACATAAATCCACAAAACGAGATAAGGTTGGGAAGCAAATTTTAAAATACAACCTAAACCTCACCCCCTATCTCTCTCTCCTCCTCTTAGTAACCCTTACTACCCCCTAACCTCCAACCCCTTGGAATTCCCTCTCTCTCTCTCTCTCTCTCTCTCTTACTAAACCCTAACCTATAACCCCTCTCTCTACCTCTTACTAAACCTCCTATGTCTCTACCTCTAACCCTTTAACAACCCCCTTCTCGTTCTACCTCTAATCTCTTACCACCCCCGAATTCCTTTGAATATCTTTGTCACCAAACCAAATAATATAGTTGTAATGTTAAATATTGTGATAAAAGTGTAATTTTAAATATCGCAACAAAATTCTAATGTTATATATCGCGTACGTGTTTTAGTGAAAACAAACACGTGCACGTTTTGATTAACAAAAACACATGTGCGTTATTTTTACCTACGCTCCTAACCCCCCAAACCCTCTAATACACCCGCCCACAACTCCCAAATACCCCCACATTAATATATACCACCGCCTTCTCTCTCTCACACACACATGCATCCATATGCTTACCCCCTACCACTGATCCCCCTCCTCTCTCTATATATGTCTCTCTCTCCTCCATTCCCTAAACCTTACTAACTCTTGCTCTCACTCTTTCTCCATTGCTCCACTTACCCCCAATATCCTAACACTCCCATCTATATCTAACTCTAACCCCTTAACAATACCCCTTTGTCTCTACCTCTAACCCCTTAACTTTCCCTAAAATCCCCCTCTCTCTCTCCTCCCCTCATTTCCCTAACCCTTACTGACCCCTTCTCTCAAACTCTTTCTCCCATGCAGGGAGAGGAGGGGATAAGCCCCCCGCTATCTCTACATATAACCCCTTACCACCCCCTAAAGTCTCTCCCTTTACCTCTCTCTCTCTAACCCAAGCACTCATGTTCCTCACCTATACCACCCTTTCTTCCTAATCACCCTTCTTATCCCCAAACCTCTAACCCTCTCCTTCTCTCTCTCTACCCCTTACCACCCAACAATCTCTCTCTCTCTCTCTCTCTCTCCCCTAACTATTACTTACCCCCAATATCCTAAGACCCCCCTTTTTCTGTACCTATAACCCCTTAACAATCCCCCTATGTATCTACCTCTAACCCCTTACCACCCCCTAAAGTCTCCCCCTTAAGCTCTCTCTCTCTATCTCTAACCCAAACACTCATGCTCCTCACCTATACCCCCCTTTCTCCCTAATCACCCTCCTCATCCCCAAACCCATAAACCTCTCTCTCTCTCCCCCTTACCATCCCCCAATCTCTCTCTCTCTCTCTCTCTCACATGCTCCTCATCTATACCCCTTTTCTTCCTAATCACCCTTCTCCCCCCAAAACCCCAAACCCTCTCTCTCTCTCTCTCTACTCCTTACCATCCCCCAATATTTCTCTCTCTCTCTAACTCTTACTAACCCCCTCTCTCACTCTCTCTCACTCCCCCACTCATCCACCTACCCTTAAACCCCACCCGATATCTCTTCCCCAACCACATAACACACCACCACCCCATTGGTTCTCTTTCTCTCTCACACACACATGCACACACACACACACACACAGAATGAGACATCCATATGTCTCCCCCTACCACTAATACACCCCATTCATTATTTCTCTCTCTCCCCCCCCCATATTCCCCCTAACTCATACTAACCCCATCTCTCACTTTCTCTCACTCCCCTACTCATCCACCTACACCTAACGCCCATTCCCCCATCTCTTTCGCAACTGCCCAATACACCACTGCCACATTGGATCTTTCTTTCTCTCTCTATATATATCTCTATCTCTCTCTCTCACACACACACACAAGCACACACACACAAAAAGACACATCCCTATGTCTCCCCCTATCACTAACACCCCCCCTCCTCTCTCTCTCTCTTTCCCCTCCCCATCCTCCACCTAAATCATACTAAACCCATCTCCCACTCTCTCTCACTCCTCTACTCATCCACCTACACATAACCTTGAACCCCCTCTCTCTCTCCACCCTCCTCTCCCTATGCCTTACTGGCCCCTTCTCTCACTCTCTTTCTCCCCTGCAGGGAGAGGAGGGGGTAATCCTGCAAGGGAGAAAGGGAGTGAGAGAATGGTTTAGTAAGGTTTATGGAGTGGACATGAGAGAGAGAGGGGGGGTCAGGGTTAGGTGTAGGTGGAGGAGTAGGGGAGTGAGAGCGTGGGAGAAGGGGTTAGTATGAGTTAGGGGGAATATGGGGGGAGAGAGAGAGAGATAGAGGAGGGGGTGTTAGTGGTATGGGGATACATAGGGATGTGTGTGTGTGTGTGTGTGTGTGTGAGAGAGAGAGAGAGAGAGAGAGAGAGAGAGAGAGAGAACCAATGGGGTGGTGGTGTGTTAGGTGGTTGGGGAATATATAGGGAGTGGGGATTAAGTGTATGTGGATGAGTAGGGGAGTGAGAGAGAGTGAGAGAGGGGGTTAGTAAGAGTTAGAGAGAGAGATATATTGGGGGATGGTAAGGGGAAGAGAGGGAGAGAGAGGGTTAGGGGTTTGGGGAGGAAAAGGGTGATTAGGGATAAAGGGGGGTATAGCTGAGGATCATGAGAGAGAGAGAGGGATAGGGGTTTGGGGATGAGAAGGGTGATTAGGAAGAAAGGGGGGTATAGGTGAGGAGCATGATTTTTTGGGTTAGAGAGAGAGAGAGAGTTAAAGGGAGAGACTTTAGGGGGTGGTAATGAGTCAGAGATAGAGACGGAGAGGTATTGTTAAGGGGTTAGGGTGAGAGACATAGGGGGGTGTTAGGATATTGGGGTTAAAATTTATGGGGATATAGAAAGAGATAGAGGGAGTGTTAAGGGTTTGGATATTATGGATTAGTAAGGGTTATGAAGAGGAGGGTGAGAGAGAGATACAGGGGTGGGGGTTAGGTTGTATTTCAAAATTTCTTTCCCACCCTTATCTCGTTTCGTGGATTTCTATTGATGACATTGTTTGTAGGGGAGAGAGAGATAAAGAGGAGGGGGGTTAGTGGTAGGGGGAGGCATAGGGATGTCTGTGTGTGTATGTGTAGATGGGTGGGGGTTAGGAATATGTAAAATGATATTTTGAGAAACTACAAATCCAAATTTGAAATGTAACATTTGGTCAACCTATTTTGTGATATTGTCTAATGGAATTATTATTCGTTTAGTTCATCAGTCTTCTGATGGACCCTTGCATTTTACAACAGTTGTTTTTTCATGTTTCAGTTTTATGTTGGTTCATTCTCTTGATTTCCATGTTATTTGTTTTATCCTTTTTACTATAATTTTTCCTTTGCAGCTTTTGATATTTGTGTATTGAATCCTTTATTTGGTGCCTAAGAGAAGATTTTTAATGTGTTAGGGTAACTTGGATTATTAAAAAAAACTGAGAAGGTTGTGTGTTTCTCTCTACCTACAAGTAGATTGTTATATTTGGTTTAATGTTCTATGTAAAAATATAATTCTTGTTATTAACAAGCAAAGATGCTGAATGTAATTTTTAAAATTTTTAGACTATTAGTTTTTTAAACTAAAATTTGTTTTTATTCTTTTTCACCTTATTTTATTTGGTTTTTCAAATGGTGGGGGTTAGGTGTAGGTGTAGTAGGGCAGTGAGAGAGGGGGAACTAATTTAAGAGTTAGGGGAGGGTTAGCGGTGTTAGGAGGTTAAGACATAGGGGGTGCAAGTAGACATTCAATGATCTGTCAGCCATGGAACCACCTTCTTAAATGTTTCTAACCGCTAGTAGAAAAAAACATGTGCATTATATAACTACAAAATGTGCACGCATTTTGTACAAGCAAAATGCATACCCATTTTGTGCCTATATAGATAGTGTGCATCAATGTCCGAGAGACACTCTAACAGGCTCACGAAGAAATCAACTGCACATGCAATTTCAGATTCTATACATGAAATACACTCTTTCCATTGCAAGAAAGTTCACACAAATTGAGTATTTCATTGAGACCATCTCCATCACAAGTTCTATAAGGATTGCTTGGAGCACTAAAGACATTGGAAAAGGTTCAAGAATCCAATAGAAAAACCATCTCCAATTCTCCACCATTAAATTTCTTACAATTTAGGAACATCAAATGCAATATTTCATTGATAATTGTGGTGGAGTATAGATTCAATTGAGAAGCAGAAACACCAAGCTTGGAGAATGTCCTATTGAGGAGCACCATAGACCATCCGCACCATTGATGTTATTATAATTGAGGAGAATCAAAGGAATCATATTATTGATCATTGTGGTGAAGTGTAGAAACTATTGAGCAAGAAATATACCTAGCTTGGAAAATCTCCAATTGAGAAGCACCATAGACCATATCCAACATTGATTTTCTTACAATTGAGTATTAAAGGAAATTTATCTCATTGCTCATTGTGGTGGAGTATAACATAATTGAGAAAGATGAAAAATAAGCTTGGAGAATATCCAATTGAACAACCTCATAGACCATTGATCATTGTAGTCATGGGATATCTATGCAATTGAAAAAGAAAATATGCAAGGAAGAAGCTACCTGAATAAATCATCGAAAAAATTAGAGAAAAGAGAATACATCACATGACCAACCGAAGACATTCAGTGGAAACTCACCCAATTCCGATTGTAGAGCATGTCATGATTCTTCCAACCAATCCACAACAAGAAGGACAACACAAGCATTCACTTGAGGGGCCTTTTATTTCCACAACAATTGGATAAAAAGCACTCCATGGCCTTGATCAAGGATTAAAACATATGTCCACAACAAGGCCACCTGAAACAATTGACAATTTGGTAGGTTGTTGTGTACAAGTGATGGAGTTAGAGAGGAGTTGCATGGAGAATATGTGCTCGAAGAAGACAATGTGATTGATACCATCTAATAGGATGTCCTATTGCCACCATCTAGATGCCAACAAGAGAGTGAAGGACACGAAGCTACTATTGAAACACCAAACCAGCGAGGTGATGAAGCTCCAACCTAAATACCTCCATTAGAAAGTTCACGCCGAAGAAATGCAAAGCATATATAGATTGATGAAAGTCTCATTGGTCCGCTTGAAGGTACCTTATCTAAACGCAGTATTGCATATCAAACTCAAGAAATACTTGTTAACTATTTTGATTCTAAATGTGATGGAGATAAATGTAAATTATTTTTATCATTATTAAAATCTAGGAGTATGAGTGTTGTTAGGAGAAATTTAAGGATAAAGATGATAAACAGTTTTGAACCAAGTTCTCATATTGTTAAAAGTTTAGTAGTTGCATTAAGTACAATTGGAAATGAATATCATTCAAAGGATAGCAATGAAGCTCTCCATGTGTTGTCACAATCAATCGTGAACAAAAGAACTAGGGCCCTTTGTCTTCTTAAACCTACATCCAAACTTATTAATTTTAATGTCAAACCACTCTGTAGATATTTTGTTAGAAGAGAACAACTTGAAACTAGTCAAATAGATGTATGGGATTTCATTGGCAGGTTTCCATGCTCTGATATGAACTCATTGAAACGGTAAAGGGACTAGTGCAATATTTTTTGCATGACAACACTAGACCTTCTTCCAACCAAAAATATGTACTAAATTAATAAGGGGTTCAAGGGATTGTGAACCCCCCATTAAACATTTTCTTGACATGAAACAAACATAATTATATGATATATTTAGGCATGACCATAATGAACTTAACTTGGGCCAAAGATCCTCCAAGAAATGAAAAGCATGGTATGTTAAAATAAACTATAGGGTTCTCCCTGTAACCCTATCCAGAATTTGAAACAAATATATAATTTACCATAAATGAAAGGTAAATTGCATCATCAATAAATCACTACAATAAAATATTTCTTAAAAATTCATATAAAAATTATAACAAAAATTTGAAATGAACCTGTTCCTTGATGGTCAATCAAGTTGTTGATGAATATGTTGAGATTTTTGCCGCTCCTTTTTGTTCATCTTTTGGCGCAACCACCAAAATATTCCTTGGTTGACCTCCCTACCATACTGGGAGTAATCTTATTCCTTCTAGTCCCCTAAGCAAATTGGGGGTCACAAAGAACATACAAGCCTAAACCCTTAGATGAGATATCCCAATCCCAAGATCAGTTATCAACCAAGATCACATGGACCACACTCAATATCAAACTTCCATTATAGAATCCATCCAGCATTAGGGAGAAAGAGATTCTTTTCTCTTCATTCTCCCTTTCTTAAACATAAAAGTCTTGAATGACATGTGTCGTCCCATGCAAAATTTAATTTAATTTATTCATTCTCATGCAACCAAGTATCACTCTCACATACTAGTGCACATAAGTTCATCTATTCTCTCATAGTTGTCTCTCTAGTCTAAAATCCCAATCCCTAGATCAGTGGGTGCATGTAGAGTTAAACTCTAGATATTTCCTAAATTATATAGATTTTAATTTAATGTATGTCTTCCTAAATCCATGGGTGCACATGATTTTGTATCTCAACTATTGCCCCCTTTAATAATTGCTCAATTTAAAACACTTTTCCCTTTGTTTATTCTCAATTTTAACATTTACATATGCATAATTAAACTAGGTTTTTAAACGTTTAGTGCCAATATTTCCATTTCTTTTCGTTTTCTTGGTACCATATCTGTGGTCCTCCTGAAATCTTCCTTGTCCTTGTCCTCATCCTTGTGTGGGGAGTTCTATGCAGCATTCAGGAATCGTTACCGTAATCTTCCGACTACATTTCCATGGGGACTAATAGCAATTGAGGAATAATTTCTTCCTTATTACGTGCCCCTCAACACATCATACGTGACCAAATTTTTGTTTCCTCGCCCGCATGGAACATGCTTCCTTGGGTGAGTTGATAAGGCTTCTGACCTGTGCATGGAATGCTATTTCACAGTCGACAGTTCGTTGTTGTACCCCTATGTATATTTATCGTTCTTTACGACCCCATTTTATTCCATCGAGAGTCAATTGGTAATTCATTTTTCTTGCTACTGCACACACTCAAAGCGCAGATTAGTAGCACTACACCATATAAAGTATATCATCATGCATTTTCATCTTTATCAATTCTATTTAAACAAATGGAATTTATTCACATCTATGGAATCAAAGCATTATTTCTTTCACTCATTCATAACATCATGATATTTCTCAATCAATTGAGCATACTCATCATTTTCTTGTCAACAACAATTCTTATTCAAAATAAAACATATCACAATTTCCAAGATTATTTAACCAGATCGTTTTATTAGAAGTTCCCTCAAACTCCAATTAGTCAATTTTAGTCAAAGGCATGCACTAGATAAACACAACTCATAAAAAATGTTGTTTTCAATACCACATTGAGTACAGTTATTATTATGACACAAACACACACACACACACACACATATTGTGTGTATTGCATAACACTCTTGTGTAGGAATGCTCAACTACATTATCTCCAATGTAATCTAGAGAATTTATTCATAGCATATTGTGCATTAGGATGTAAGGTCACACATTTTATCAAAAATATTGTGTAGATGGGACATGCCAATGGTGCAGTGGAATGGCATTATTGGAAAACTACATACATGTGATCAATGAGCATGAACTTGGGAGGAAAGAGGTGAACTTGCAGTCATTCAAATATGTCACATATGATATTGATGGAGGGAATGAAAGTAAAAAAATACAATTGGTAACTTCTTAGGTTAGTAATGAGTTCTTGAATACTATTGTTTCCTTCAAATTGCAATTTCATATGTAACAATCTATTGACATACGTCTTTATTGTTGATCTACTAGGTACTGGTTTGTGACTTCACGGAGGGATTCTTTGAAAAGAAACAACAATATGTAAAGCATGTACATATGGTTCGTTGGAAAGATGAGAACTTTAGAACGTTCAAGGATACATTTCATGTTGGGACTATCTTACCAGTGGTCGAGTTTGTCGAAAAATATACTCTTCAATTGCAAAACAAGATTCAAAGTCAATACTATCACTCTCACTAGGTCAACATAATGGTCCACATCACCTATATACATGGGGAAGATAGTACTAAATACAATAGGTTTATATTGGAGGGGTATCACCTCTACATAAGTGATGACAGGTGTCACGACTTGGCTTTTGTACAACACAACTTTCAAATGTTCTACAATCACTTGAAGGATAACAATATACAAATGAAACAACATTGAATTTTGTCTGATAATTGTGCAAGGAAATTCAAAAATGCCCGTGTCTTCCAATGGTTGTATATGGTCCACAAAAGGCACAAGGTTCCTATGATACCCCCAAGAAATTCTTATCTATTTTTTATTTAATATTTTTGAAAATATTTCAGGACAATTATTATTTGTAAGAGTTATTTAAAAACTCAAAAATACTCACATAGGCTTTGAGTGATACTTTGCACAACAATTATTATTTGTATTATTGATAAAAAGAAAAAGACACTCAAGGAGAATTCAGTTGAATGAAGGGACACCACCTTGAGACAAAGAACAAGTGTAAAGAAACCAAGAGATATTTTACCCATAAAATCCAATCCAAAAGCTCAACTACCAAACAAGATCCTAAATCATAGGGATTGAAGGATTGATTGAGATTTGATTGGGATGGCACAAAACCTAGGAAAAAACTCTAACTTGGTGCACTGAGATAGCACAGGACGTTGTGTTGTGCATGGATAAATTGTTGTTATGAGTTCATGATGCTAAGTATTTTTCTTTGATTGTAAGTCCATCATTAGGCTTGTTACAGACTTTGAGAGAGAGAGTGTTGCATTCAAGCCTTGCTTGCTAGTTCTGTTGTGCATGGTGGTGATCCAGCTTGGGGGTGGAGTTGGATAGAGAGTTTGTTTTTCTCTCCTATGCTTGGGAGGAATTGAATCTCCAAGTGTTATTTTCCCAATATTTCTACGTTTACAATTGTAGGTATGTTATGATACAAATCGATTTGAATGGTAATATTTGTAATTGAAATATAGATCAAATGATTTTTTAAAATGTTGATTAGATATGGATTGCTTGGGAGTCCATGATTGGGTTGAAAGATAAGAGTCAGATTACTATATAAATCATCTGCATGATAACATTGGTTAATGTATGAATTTTCCTTGGAGTTAATAGTATGTCACGTCCCCATCTTGACCCTATTGCATTAAAATTGTAAATGATGTAATATTGTTATAAAATCATGGTGAGGAGCTCAAGTCAAAGGCCCCGTCATCGATTTATTGATACATATGGTTTGCGTGCTAGCCAGGCACATTGGAATTTCAAACATCATGTACATATGCATTTTAATAAAATTCCCACAACTAGATATGCAATGCAACAAGAGATGGGGGCATGATTTTACAAGGAATTGGGAGGGAAAACATTCAAACCCTTGAGCCAATCAAGTCAAGACAAATGTCAATGAGAGAACCCATGAACCCTCAACTACCCATGTTGACTTTTGTACCCAATCATTCATTTCTCCCAAGAGTTGGTTGAGGTAATTAATGCCTTGGGGAATGGGGGGTATGGCTGTCCAAATTCGGGTATGGGCAAGCCACCCTTCATGGAAAATCGCATTTTTTCTTCTTGGGCAAAAAAAGAGCCAAGAATTGCTCCCCAAGCCATTATCCATCAACCAGTTTTGTTCTCTCACGAGTTTGGAGCTACCTCGACGTTTTGCAGCCATGTTTTTCGGTTTTTTCTTTGTTTCCCAGCTGGGAGAAGGGCGTGTTCATGCTACCGAACCATGGGAAGGAAGGGGAAATCGATTTGCGGTCTATAGAGGCTTTTTTGGCCCACTTAATGCTTATATATCTGTCGGAGAAATCGTTTTCTTCCTTGTGGTCGAATTTCCCTCTCTGAATCCGTTTTGGGGTGCTCACATTTTGGGGAAAAACCCGTGGTCATATTGCTTGTAAATCGCATTGTTAAAGATGTGTATCCATTGCCTTGGCTTGAGCTTGAATGCAAGTCTCCAGAGATGAAGAGGGTTCATATTTAGCCTGATAAAACCAACTGTAGACTGGCTTGGCTTAGATGCAATGATTACTTGGCTATGTATGAGTTTGAGTGTCCCCTTTTCCTTGTAAGAATGATGCCTAGCTCAGGGGTGG
Source organism: Larix kaempferi (assembly GCA_027924585.1). Classification (NCBI taxonomy): domain Eukaryota; kingdom Viridiplantae; phylum Streptophyta; class Pinopsida; order Pinales; family Pinaceae; genus Larix; species Larix kaempferi. The sequence continues at coordinate 10,281,728 of BSBM01000779.1, read as the reverse complement.
CAGTTGTGTTGAGAGAATTGATGAACACAACTGCGCTATGGTTGGGTGGAACATTGCAGCGACATAGCTAGTTGCTTGGGACCATTTCACCATAGGGATAAGTGTTTCTCTATCTATGTGTTTTAATTCTGCATTGTTATAAGTTGATGATTGTATTGATATGTTATATGCATATGAAATGTGTGTGGATGATTTGTTTATTTCCGCTATGCATGTTTGTTGAATTGCATCTCCACACATTGGTTTTAATTCGTATGAATCCAATGAATCATGCTGAGTTTATGTAAACGCCCCAGAGATTGGCATCATGTTCCCTTCCTCGAATTGGGTCCATGGCAGGGGACTTGACATAGTGCAGAACTGTTTTACAAAAAAAAAGGATTGTTGTTTTCCATTTCGATACATGAAAAATCCACGGTGGCATTTCTTTGATATTTATAGTTTTGTTATGTATAGAACCTTATATTTATTTACCAATCAAATTGAATCATGTAGAAATTAAGTCGTGAATAAACCCTATGTAAACCGATTTCTTATTTGATTGATCATATCCTATAGTAATCAAAGTGTAAATCATCTCTGTGTAAATCGATTTCATATGTTTATACATGTGACCCAATCCTGTAGGACTTCCAATCACAAACAACCCTGTGTGAGTCGATTTCATATGTTTATACATTTGATCCAATAGTGTAGGAATCAAATTGTAATGTCAATATAAAATAATTTTGTGTAATTTAAAATAAATGCTTGGACAAATGATGAATTGAATTCGTTATGAGATCTTCTCATAGGGTTACAACTCTAAGATAGAATTAAAATATTTTAAATATATTGAAACTCTGTTCACAAACCCTTGAATATTTAATTGAGTCAATCTATGTCCTATGCTATTTTGTTCATAAGCTAACGACTGCCTCGATGGACTCTGCCTTTTGTTGAGCGATGAAGGGATCAACCTATTTTATGAATGAGTCCTGTTTCTATAGGTAGAGAAGAGGAATATTTAAATTTTGTCTCATTTTATGGACATTTTAACGCATGATGTAATCTCCAGCTAGTTTGTGAGGTGACAATATGGGTAAAACCATTTTTATTGTCCAACTAGAGTTAAAAATCGGTGTGAATTATGTTACACTACTTAATTATTACACATTGGTAAAATAAAAATATATGTGACGTTAATACCACTGGAATTGATCGATCCTCTATAGGCATATAGAGTTGAATCGATACTTTCCCCTATCTAGCTTCACTTTAAAAGTTATGTTGTGATCATGGTATGATTGAGCAATCAAATTTTGTTTAACATGTACGGGATTAATAAACTGCGTAAATCATGTAATTTATAGATCGACTATCTGTTAAGCATCAAAACACTCACTATTATTTTGAGCCTTCTTCTATAGAGTATAAACCTTATGAATTAAAGATTAAAAACTGAATATCGAATTTTGAATGGGTAACGACTATGGGCAGAGTCGTTGGATACAATGCATAATCGTGGAGAGGTTATCATATAAACCTTAATTAAAATTTTACATCCATATCTTGACTATTATGTGAAGGGGATATAGTAATAACCAACCCCTCTATCGATTTTGGATTTGGTGCTGACTATGATTCCTAAATTATAATTTGCTTTCATGCTAAGCACTCTGATCCAAAACCCAATCATATGTGTCATCTCTTGGGAAGTATAATGTTCTACATTTCGAGTTCTATATTGAATGAAAATTGTGAAATACCTTCTGAAGATGACACCTCAGTGTTCTTGACTCAGTCATGTAGATTTCCGCCGTTATATCTCATATAGATCATGATTGGTCAATGAATAACCTCTAGATAAGTGGGTTGGTCTCAATTTGAGAGTGTTGAAACAACCGGTGTAGTCCTCCTATGATTATGCCCTTGTTTGCATAATCCCATAAAGTAGGATGCAACATGATGTGCCGGTTAGTCTTACTAGCATTGACAAATCATTGCGGTATGGACTTGAGTGTTTTGTTCACTGCTTCAAGCTAACCATTTTCCTGAGGGTAGAATGGAGACGAATACTCCTATTTAGAACCCAATATTGTAGTTAATTCAAACATCATGTGATTCTGAAAATGTATGACGTGATCATTGACAATTTGTTTTGGAATGTAGAACCTGGATATAATATGATTAAATATTAAATAAGTCTTTGTTTCCCTGTCATCTTTAATTGTAGGCATAGCCTCTGCCCACTTAGTAAAATAATCGACATCAACTATGATGTAATTATGCCCCCTAGCTGAAAATAGATTTCATGTCATAAAATCTATTCCCCACTTAGTGAAGGGACCTATAGTGATGATGGGAAAAAGTGGAGCTAGATGCACCCGCATATTTTTTGTAAATAATTGGCACGGATGACAGTGTTTAACTACATCTATGCAATATTTAAATATCGTACACCAAAAATAACCATCATGTAAAATATTTTGGGTCTTTTCCAACTCGGATAGATGAACTCCACATGCTCCAACGTGGGCATAATTTAAAACCATATCTGTTTCTTCAAGGGTTAAATAATGATGCAAAATAGAATCAACTCCTCTTCACTATAAAGTGTCACCGATGATGAGGCAATTCTTTGCATTATGACATAAGCGTCATCAATCATCCCTTGAGAAAGTAGAGGGACACTTCAAAGTCTAGAGATATATTATTGAGATTTTATTCATTCGAAAAGCCCAAAATGAGTTTGGAAAATTCCAAATACTTTTTCGATTTTGCAGACAAAAATTGTAAATCGAAATCTCGCAAAATGACAATCCACCTATTGTATTTTCCCTTGATTATTCGTCAGGTCAAAACAAACTGGAAAGGATTGACATATGCTACTACTATGGTTGTTCACAACAAAATATAGTGACAGATTCTTTGGATAGCATGAACACCTACCACAACTAATTTATCGACGTGAGGGTAGCGAAGTTCAGGTCATAGCAATGCACGACTAAGATAATAGATAACGTACTCTTAGAGTTTGTCATCGTCCCAAAATAAAACTATACCAATCGTAGAATCTGATGTGGCCATATATAATAAGAAATATCGTGTGTAATATGGCGGGCTAAGTAAAGGGGCTGTCAATAATTCCTTTTTAAGGGATTCAAATGATCGTTGAACAACCTTGTCCAATATAAATGGATTGTCTTTTTTGAGTAAACGCATGAATCCTTTGGTTATTTTAGCATAGTTTACAACAAAACACATAAGAAAATTCCATTTCTTGTGTAAAATCTGAAGGTGACAAATGGTACAAGGAGGAGGCAGATTTAAAATAACCTAAACTTTGAAAGGATAGACCATGATCCATTTAACAAACATCTAGTCTCGAAAACAAAAATACATTTATCAGGATTCAAACAAATCTTATAATGTCTGCATCATTCAGACACAAGGCACAAGTCACCAGGATGAGCTCGTCTCTTTTGAGATTGACTAGGTATATCATCAATATAAGGGTATACAATTTGATTGATATTCTTGAAAGCAATAATCATATCACGTTGTAATGTAGCTCCAACATTTTTCAAATCGAATGGCAACTTCCTATAATAAAAAGTACCCCGAGGACAATTAAAAACACTTTTATGTTGGTCCTCAAGTTTAATCTAGATATGAATTTAGCCTAAAAATACATCCATAAAAGAAAAGATTTCGCTTCCAGAACACTCATCAATAATTTGATAAATGAATGGTGTGGGGTAGTTGTGTTTAGGATAGGCTTTGTTCACAACACGAAAATTAGTAAAAAATATAATAGTACCGTTCTTTTTATCTACTTGAACAAGGTTGGATACCCATTCTGTCACAACGATAAGATAGATGAATACATCTTTTAAAAGTTTCTTAACTTCAGGTTTAACAGTTGCTACCTTCCGAGGATTAACTAGATGATTTTTTTGTCAAATAGGTTTAGAATTTGGGTATGTTGGAATTTCATGTTCCACATTGGATGGATCGATGCCTGGAATATCCTCGTATGACAAAAAAAAAACGTTGAGAAACTCTTTAAACAAATTAGCATAAATACAAACTTATTATTTAGAATAGTTTTCACTGATCAAGATGTTTTCTACGACATTTGGATATTTGGAAATTTTGACCGGTTTTGTTTTAAACATATTTTCAATATTTCCTTCAGCATAGATTCCCTATTTAGCTAAAGTGTTAATGGGTTGATTAGTATTTCTAAGAAGTCTCACATGGAATTCTTCATCTTTGATTCTATTTAAAGAAGGAGGGAAATAGGAACGATGATGTATATCTTGCCAAGGTTTCTTGGGTCCTACCATGGATTCCATAATGGCCTCGTCTGTAGGAAAAACCCTATCTAGACAATTGATAGAATGAGAGGAATCAATAGCCCATAAAGGCTAATGTTCAAGATCCAAATCCTTTGAGACTGAAGGAGTTGTACTTCAATTCATGACAATACTTTGAATGGATTAGTAAGCTATTTATGCCGTGGATAAAGGCACTACTAGATGATGGTTTGGGGAGTTTTCTGCTAACTCAGGTGAAGCTGGAAGGATCTCAAGATCAATTCTGTTGAATGTTCCTTATGAGGAATCGTCATATACAATATCTCCATTCATAACACTAGTCAAATTTATATAATTAACCATGGAAGGAATATTGAATGTTCCCATGACTAAAAGATACATTCCTTCCCATATACTTTTGGTTGTAGGGTGTGTTCGATCAATCCATGGAATATTAGACTTTGTCGAAGTTATAGGATTGTTCCGGGTATAATATAACTGGTCAATTTTGACTATCTTTCCTTCATGAGGAAATAACAAAACCTGAAACACAAACGATGGAATAGATTGAATAACATACGTCCATCTCCTTACCAACAACATATTGTAGTGAAGGGGAGCATCAACAACTTCAACTTCTATAGAAACGACTTTTCCTACTAACTAAATATCAAAACAAGGGAGGATTCCATGAGGTCAAAATGACCTTCCATCAAACACTGTAAGCAATGTGGTTGATGGAACTAACTCTAGGGACCCTATATCTCTCCAACAAGAAATATCCATCACACATGTAGAAGCACCTTCATCAAAAACCGTTCATCCAATAGTTTTGGAACCATGGACTACGTTAATTTTGAAAGAAACATGATATCGTAAACAAGGTTTAGTGTCGTGCATATCAAATTTTCCATTAATGCACTAATGGAGGCATCATTTCCTCTAGTAGCCAAGAGTGCATTTCATTGCAATGGGAAACTTTGTAACACTTTTACAGCACACATAGGACATGAAGTTTGGGAGAAATACTCAACAATTGAATAGTTGACAATAGCTTGAGCATTAGAAATGTGCGTGGCTCTTTTGCAGTCACCTTTTGGTATCTTTGGCATAGGATCAATAGGTTTTTCAATATGGAGAGAGTTCTATAGATCGAGAATTTATTTCTCCTTTAATGACAGTTCCTGACCATAATTTCTTGCTCTAGTTTGTAATAGAGTATTTGAACTTATCATGTTGATATATGATTTATTGGAAGATGAAGCATTGTGTTTTCCCCTAGTGGATCCGGATATTCCATAAGTCATATTGTGTCCTTTTGGGAAAGGATCTCTTAACAAAGCGGGTTGTTGCTACTATAAGAGCTTCTAGGCTTGATCAATTAGGGGGCATTGATGCATAAGATGGTCTTCTTTTCAAAGTTTGCAAGGAAAATTGACCTTTATATGTTGTATTTCACCCCCTTCACCATTATCGTTTGACTTGGGCTTGTTTTGATTTCCCTCCCCTTTCTTGCCCTTGTTATTATTTTTCTTCCCACTAGGTTGCTGAGGACCATTTGGGTTTGACTACACATTATGTACAGTATATTTTTCAGAAGTGGATGTAGAAAATTTATTTTATTCTACTGTAGATCGTTCGATAGATAATGTTTTCATCTATTAAGAAAGTGCTTCTATGGTTGAATTTTCGAGTTAACCAACAATGCCATCAGCATGTGATCCTAGTTTTGGCTTAGCAGGATCAGTATTTGGTCGCGATGCATCAGGTATAATTTCATACAAAATCCCAAATTGTGAGTAATATTAAATCCAATTGTTGGGATTTGAAAATAGCTTCCTTTTCTGTAGTAATCCCCGAGGTAGAAACGTCTCTAGAGATGTAAGGTTTAAAATTTATTTTAAGAACCACTCTAACAAAAAATCGGGAGGTATAGAAGCTTTAATCATCATTTCCCTCTTCACCACTCCTAAATATGATCATAAATGTGGGTGGATTTGTTATGTCTAAAAGTAGAAAATAGGTATGTACCAACATCGTACCTAATAGGAAGTTGGAAAAGGTTGACAAAAAAGGTCACCAAATATTCAAAACAATAATAAGCAGCTCATGGAAATTCAATATACCATTTTGTTGCTACTCCCATGACGGTTCTTTGAAATAATATTAGTCTAATTGAATCGTCATTTAACGAATTAGAGGAACACCATAAATGAAAATTAGTGACATGATCTCTTGGATCTTCACCAGTTTTACCATCGAATTTTGGAATTTCCAACGGTAGCTTAGTGGGAATAGGAGGCCAAGATGGATTGTGTCACACCTAATCATTCAATAGACTCAACAGATCTGGAAAATTTAAATTTCCAAGGAAAGCTAATCTTGGTTGTGCTGAAAAAGGGATGAGTTGCGGATCTTGATGGGGAAAGTTTCCCCAACGAAAGTTTCCAAAAGGCTGGTTGGGGTTTCCCATATCCATAGCCTACAAAGTGAAAGTGTTTACAAAGGATTCCACTTGGGTTGGGGAATATTTCCTCCCCCCATATCCCGTGTCCAGTTCCACTAAGGTTGGGCCATATTTCCCCTAATAGGGATACCACTTGAAGGCATTTCCAGTATTACCTCTTCCGCTGAAAAGTGAGAAAGGGTTATTTTTTGCTGATGACTGGAAACCACCTGTTTGAAAGTTAAAACTTGAAAACTGATTTGGAATTCAAATAGGCTTAGTGGAATGAAAAGGCATGGATCCTACATAAGTGGAAGAAGGGGGAATGTGCCCCCCGCCCTAAAGAAACCCTTGAAATGAAAAAGCATAACCAATAGGACCCATGGAATATTTTTGGGATGTAGGGGTAGATGTGAAGGAAAAAATTGGTATACCTATTTTAGGCATGCCATATGTAAAAAAAATCCTACATGAGGGTATTGAAAAAGGAACACTTGAAGATTGAGTAGCTGAAAACCCTACATGAATTGACCAAGTGATAGAAGTCACAACTGGGGTAGTATTAACATATGTTGAGATAGGGATATGGGTAATAACTTGAGGAGGAGAAATCCCCCCTAACATCATGGCATATGTAGGGGTACCTAAGTCCCTTTATCCTTCACCTACATTTTCCATAATAAATCCACTCGTAATCCTATAAGTGCTTAACCTGGCTTCACCAGAAGGTTGAATCTATACTACAATTGGATCATTAGGTCTAGTTAAAGGTGGTTTAAAAGGTCTAACAAAGCCTTCATATTGTATATCTTCAACAGAATTACTGTGTAGTGTAGGAGTGTTGTTCTTGATAAGGTCAGGTTCCCCAGGAATATCAACTATTCTAGTTGGTTCGAATGATCCACTTGTTTTTATGCGGTGCCTCTGAGTAGGTGGTGGAGGATCCATTGTAACCGAAGGAAGATTTTGAATCCTCCTTTATCGGTGAAGTGGTTGATATTCCACCCTTAAAATGTTTTAGAATCATAAAATACTAAGGCCAAAAGAACACGCAAGGAGAAATCAACATACACTAAAAAGTGTCATAAGGATATCAAGACAAGCAAACATATAATCCTTCCGAAGTTTTAGTGTGATTTGATTAAGTCCCACTACTAAAAATAACAAAGCTTGAAAGCAATTTCTCAAGCCATGCGTGTTTCCCTTCTTGGTGCAAGTGTTTTTGTAGACAAATTGAGAAAAACATCCTCCAAGGGTACTAATGCTCCTCCCTCAAAACCCACCCAAGGTGTTCACATAAAATACTCTGCTGGCACCTGTGTAGGATCCTAGGACAAGATACTATAGCTACCAATTAGTTCATAGTGTTCGGGGGAACAATATTAGGTCAGAATCGTACGTATGAGTAGGGTAGCTAAGCCTGAAACTTCAACAATACTTAAGTACTAAAGAGAGTCCCTATATACTTAAAACCCCTCATAGATGCTTGATTAAGAATTGGAGGGATCTATTTGCAATCTAAACTCACACAACCTTGTGCTTATCTCTTGTGTAAGTAGAGATTCAAGGCCACACTACTTATACAGTTGGATTTGTCCTATCCCAAAGAAAGACCACTATTGTTTCAAATTTTATGTGCTCTGAAAAACTTACAACTTTCCTATTCCAAAGCGCTAACTTACGCTATTGGTGAACGCCCCTAAAAAGAAAATGTCATAGTTTATTTTAATTAAAGCATTCATTATAAATGGAATTCTTAGTGAAGAGGTAACGATATGCAACTTATGATTCTTTGAATCTTTGAAGGAATAAAATTTTAAGATCAAATAGCGCTCGTAGAAAGAAAATGAGTGCTGAGAATGTTTAAAAGAAATAAAGCAATGCAGCACTCATATTATTTCAATTATTTTTATCTTTTTATTTTGTAATAACAAAAATAAAAGCACAACTTTTTTTTTTATTTTTTTTATTTTTTTCTTCTGGAAACTGAATGTACAAAATAGAAAAATTGAATCATACCAATACTTTTTTTTTAATCTTTTTTCTTTCAAAATTGTATGCAAAGAAAGGAAACTATAACTTACGCAAGCTGTTCTTTTGTTTTGTAAACAGAAAATCAAAAAAGAAAAAGACTTAACAATGCAGTTTTTCTTTTAATTTTTTCAGTCCATAGAGAAGAAAGAATACTACCTTTTATAATCTATTAAAGAAAAGATTATTTTCTTTTTATTTTTGTAAGAAGTCTAAAGAACAAATTCTGAACTTTTTAAAACCTTGAGTCTAAGTAGTCTATGAAAACTAAAAATAACTAGAAATAGTGAGTGAAAAATAATAAAAAGTTTCACTACAAAGGTTCAAATTGACCTTGGAAGACAAAGAAAAAGGGTTTCCATTTCTAAAAATGATAGAGGTATAATAAACCAAGTTCCAAATAGAATTTAGAGAGCCAAGAATCCAATAATTAAGATCTGACTCACATAAACAAATTAGAAAAATTGCAACCAAGTGAATGCATGATTGTCAGAATAGTAGCTCGCGTATATGCGGGCTAGCACTGTATAGCTCATGTATGGGCATAAAACAATGAAAAACAAAACAGACTCTCCTACGGGACTAATACACAACTATGTGTGTTCACATGTAGTGTATAAGTTCAAGAAAAGTAAAAAAATGGAATTCACAATGCCAAAAACCCTAGGTTTACATTCTTATAAGGATTGATGGATAAAGATGAATCTTATCAACTAAAACCTAAACCACCGAGCAAACCAAAAATAACTAGAATATTAAGAAAAGAATCTAAAAAAGGAAGAATCAAACAATCCTAAAACAAAAAATACCCAAAAGAAAAGATGAACACTAGTGGAGTCTCCAGTTCTGATTAGGGAAATAAATCCCCAACAAATGTTGAATCCAGTTGTTACAAAGAAGAGACATAAACAAACCCTAATATTGCAAGTAAACACAATACTTTCTTTTCAACAAACAATTGGCATACAAGGCATTACGGATACATACTTGGTTCCAAATGCTTGAAGTAGAATCTTTTGTTCTTGAGATTTAATCCTTTGCCTCAACGTCTTGCACCAATTCCTGAAATGAAAACAAAGGAAAGTGATAGCATCATAATAACCATAAAATATTATAAGAGAAACTTGGAGAATTATAGATTTCCAATTCAATAGAAATAATCATTCACATAAACTAATATGCATATAAGAATAATGTATTGGACAGGAAAAAGAGTTCATTTATACATTGAAAATGACAACAAAGCACTTAGAACAACTAAACATGATCATATTGTTGTTATTATTACACTGAGTGCTAGGTTCTTCCTTCCAAGCCACTTCAACACTCAACGTTAACTCAAAATATTTTCACACAAAGTATGTTGATGAGATTTGGGGAATTCTCTAGCATAATAAGCTTATGGTAAAAATAATGGAAAACTAGGTTCCATATAGGGAAAGAGGGGTGTTGGAGACTTATGAAAAAGGGTTGTGCAAATTGATAATAGAGAGCGTTTCTTCTCCAAGAACAATCTCACCTAAATAGGGAAAGGTGATTGTATATTATGTAACCTCCAAATTCTTCTCCCCTATGTTATTTTATACTTTTAAGGAGCGCAGTTAGGGAGTTAGGAGAAGTTATTCATGGGATTTGGGAGTTTGGGGAATGGTGTTGAACCGAAACTAACCTGTGAAATAACTTTTATCAATTATTTTTATTTTTTACCCTCACACAGACATATACGCGGGCTAGGCACAATTAGGTAGTGTATATGTGGGCTAGCCAAGAATGGGGCACGTATTTATTACGAAATAGGGTTTTTTAAGAATCATTTCTCAAGATAACAATTTATCTAGAATGGCACAAGGGAAAATGATTTCTGCAACCAGGAACATGGATAGAATCAACCACTATAATGTCTTGGGAGAAATAATGGAAAAATGTGTTATAACAGTCATGGGTTCAAACCTTGACCTATCCCCGTGTGTTGCATGTGGGGAAATTTTGGTATGCCTAGGGGTATAGACGTAGTAGACTAGAATCATCGTTTTGTCGCATGAATACGAGCGTGAATCCATTTGTCGATTCCCATCGTTACCAATAAAAAATAACATTAATAGTTATTCTTTGTTTTCATCTTGCTTTAATAAGTTCTATGATCTTGTTTAGATATGATTGTGTAGATATAATTATGTCATTCTCTTTGGTTTTGAGTGCAATTTTGTTTTGTATATCCTCAATTCAAAACATTCTTGTTCCATTTCAATTTTCATTCATAGTCACCTTTAATTTTCTTATAAATAACATTTTCATCTAGTAAACCTTGATTTTTGTCATGCATTAAGATGTTTTGTTCTTGATTTCACTTAAATTTCAGACCTCTAGCTTGTTCTCATCTGTTCTCTATTTTTTTGTTAAATAATAATATACATATATTGTAGGTTTACTCAATAATAGAATATTTGTAAAGTGCATATAATAAAAATATCAAAACCATGACTACACATAAAACACATAGAATTAGCTTTTGAATTTAATAATTTTGAGAAGTAGTGGCGCCTTTTGTGTCTTTGCTACACTTCCGCTAATTCCAAGCTTGCATGTTGTTTGTGATACTAGGAGCTATTATATATTATATTTCATATTGTATGATATTTCGTTGTTGTATTTAAATGCATAAATAATTTTTTGGTTGTAATTTGTGTTTATTGATGTGTTGGGATTATATTTTCCTTCTATTATCTTTTGTTTTGTTAATTTAGTTTTTAAAATGGTGTTGAAGCTTTAAATGGATTGTTATTATATTTTTGTTTTAAGGAAAACTTGATGGGATTTCTACCTTTTTCTCATAATATCCAATAGGTGGGTACTTCAACAATGAATGGGAATAGCAATTGGTAACAAAAAGGACTTAACCACAATTGTGTACCTATAGCCTCCTCGTCGACAACATCCCTTGGGAAAATTGATCAACTAATTGAGCTAATCCTTGGCACTAGTTTGTTATTATAAGTTATATTGTACTTGAACACAAAACCTTGCACCTTGTTGTTGAAAAATGATAGCATGTTATATCTAAAAGTTTAAGGTAGGTGATGGTCAGTATGTTAATTTTCTCGTTTGGTTGTTTTACATGTCATTCCAGGTAGGATAGTTGCACAATCCAACTTAGGGGAAGAGTGTTAAACATAGTAAAGGTTATGTCATATGAGGAGGCTCGACTTGTAATAGGATAGCAGAAGTAACAAAGCAATAGTGTCAATTGAGGATTGTATGAGTCGTTAACTCAGTTTTGATGGAAACTCGATCATGCATTTCGATGGTATACTTTTAAAAACTATTATAGTTTTGGGTTAGACATGTGTTTATTGGGTACATGTTTCTAACATAAAAATGAATGAATTTTCTATTTCCATGATTATTAATCTCAGTATGGTTAATGCTTCAATATGTGTAGACGTAAATATTGCTCTAGCCATATTATAGTTGGAAAAGGATACATGTGTTATAGTTGAGCTATGGACATTGATACCCTACGAGCATATGGAGATACTGTGTAAGTATGTGGTATGTGATAAGTGAAATACTATTTTATTAAATTGGAATTAACAACAACAACATAAAATGGTGCACCTGGGGTAATAACTCCCTTGAAGTACTAGTGGGGCAATGAACCAATGAGTGGATAAGTAGGGTGGTCAAATAAATAATATTTTATTGTTCTAGCTAAGTGTCCTTATCTCAATCCTTCATATTTTTTTATGTGTCTTATATGTTAATTTTCCAAGATTATGGGTGGGCATATACTAGTCATGCAGTTTTGGGGAAGGTAGCATTTGAGGAAAAAATATTCATTTTCTCATGGTTGAGCTATTAGGTATGCCAATGTTGTTGTTGAAAACGAATTTTTTTCAAGATTGGTATGTTACTATAGTTTGCAACCATGATATTATATGGAATCCATGACTATGTTCATGGGCAATTTTTGAGATAAATAAGAAATAATATACAATTGAGATTCCTTGTTTTCCAACAATATAGATTTCCTAGTCAACTTGCATTGGAGCACTTAAAGGAAGTGAGAGAGGCCAAGGGACTATTAGCAATGAAGAGGATACCATTCATTTTGTTGTGATGGGCTAAGTAGAGAGATGTTGGTGAATGAAATTGATGTAAAATAAATGGGTTGAAGTGTTATTCTCTTGTTGTAATAATTGGGAAATGTGTTGAGTGAGGAAAACCAGAGTCATAGCCAATAAATTCACCCTTGTTGTTTCATTGCTCGACATGGGGGTGGATCCTACAAGATTTGGTGCCTGTGATTGGGGGGGAAAACATGCCCCTCAAGCTAGCTCCCCAAGTGCAACTTGTAATAGATAAGAATTTGGTATGCATTATTCATATGTTGATGACTAACATTTGTAAGTATAATTGTAAATGGAAATTATGAACTTAATTGGTGAAATAAAATGCATGGAATTTATTATTTGTCTTAGGAAATAAATCTTGGACTATTTAGAAAATATTCAAATGCATGTTTGAAATTGTTGTATCCATTATTTGTAAGGGAAAGGGCATAGTTTAACCTATGTTCTACAAATAAGTTTCAACTATGTCAAAGGCATGTAACGGGATTTGTGGTAATCACAAAAGACACCATAATCATGGATAATGTAATTATTGTATATGGAAAGTATTGCATATGTATCAAGTTGTTTATATTCCATATATAATCATAAGCTATGTTTTAAGTGTTGAAATGTTCGAATATATTTGTGGGTAATTGATGAATTTGTTGTAAGCAATATTAATTCCATTACTATATTAAAATTGCCTATAAATTGTATCCCATAATTTTACTTTGAGCTTAATTGTGTAACTAGCTATGTTGTAATATGATAGCAGAGATGTTGGTTACAACACAAAAGTTGTATGAGATAGAAATAAAACTGCACATAAAAACATTATAATTGTATATGAATTGTTTGACCTAATTTTTCAATAAAAAATTAAGTGTAGTTAAGGTCACCTATTTAATAAAAATCCAATGTAAAGGAAGGTCACACGTCCATAATTGAAAAATATGTAGCTTTAAAATGCCCGGAAGGTGTTCTTGACGGAGCATACAAACATAGTATGGAAGCACTCATGGTGATAATCATAAATGGTACAATTCAAATTTCTAGTAAAATGGGTGAATTTGTGAAATACAAAGTTCAAACGGTCATTATTGAAGTCAAAATTCGCCAATAATGGAGTTTGAATTTCATCAAAAGACAGAAGGAATTTGGCAAGTGGTCAAGGCTAGGAAACCATAGGTACAATTCATGGTGATCAAATTGTTTATTGACTACGTCAACATGAATGTGTAGTAAAAGGAAATTTGGGTCTTTATTTATAAGCAAACAATTGTATGGAGTGGTTGTATAGTGACTAAAGGTTAGAGAGATGAATTACATGGTGGAAGTGCGAAAGTGGTTTTTGAAACAATGTTAAGTGGTTTGTAGAACTCCAAAGGTTAGTTTTAGAAACTAGACTTCGACCTCCATAATGGACGAGGGAGTGCCATGCGTAAAGGTAGCTTTTTACTGTGGACGGCACATATTAAATAAAAATAAATTGTTTATATAAATGTAAAGGGGATAAGGAAACTGTAATGAGCACGATGGACATGGCACAACTAGAATATGTGTAGAATTCAAATGGCATGACAAGTGTAGGTGGTCACAATGGACAAGAATGCCACATAATCTCCTAATACGTGTCATGCACAAAGTTATTAGAAGCATTATGAGCTAGCATAGTCATGCCACATAATCTCCTTAATCACTAGTTTATGGAAAGGATGTCATACCACCTCAAGAAAATAACTATTTTCACATAGGAGCATTTGAAGAATGTTATTTCTATAGTTAATTTATTCATTGTATGTTTGCTTTATGTGAATTTTGTTTCCAATATTGTATGTTTTAAAGGGTTTTAGAATATGAGAGTTACTTATATAATAAAGGCATGTTTTATAAATGACTAATTTAGTAGAGGTCATGATTATCTTATTAAGATGACAGTTGATATAACCTTTCAATCTTCTTTTCCCTCTCAATAGGAATTAGTTTGATATTACGACAACCTATAATCTTTATAAAAGATGTTCACTCGATATTTAAATAATTACTATGTAGTATATTCTTGTGCTTCAAGTCAATATCTTATATATATTATAGTCAACTTTGTGAAAAAAAGATAAGTGCATTAAAATGTTGATCAAGATATTGGTGAAAAGATTATAAAACACTAATCAATTAGGTAACATTAGTGATGTTGATCACATGCCTGTATGGATTTATTATGATTATATTGCACATGCAGTGAAGAGAATCCAGGTAAGAATTTATTCTGTCATGATTTGATATTATAGATTGATATGTTTATGCGATTTAAATGCATTGGAGAATGACACTTAGGTCGGACATAATAAAGACAAGAATCCTTAGACCTATAAGGTTGTTAAAATATTTTTAATGTGTTTGTATGACATAGAATGTCACACTATTTTGTCTTAATTATTAAGAAATAATTAAGGAAAGCTAGGAGTTATGGTCTTGTTATGAAGAGAATTTCATGTGAGATAGCCATGTCTGAGGCCATATTTTTATATGGAAATGCTATAGTGTTGTCAAAGTGTCTAGTGGTCTCCCTATTTGTGTCAGTGTTCTAGACAATAACCTTATTTCCAGCACTGGATGGTGTATCCTTATTGTTGTGTTTGGGCTGAAGAGGAAGGTGTCCAAATGTTTGAGCAAGTACTGGGGATGTGGTTAGATGACCTGTTGAGGTGTTGGCTAAACCTTGAAACTCATCATGGTTGAATGCATGATGGGACTAATGTATACTTGAATTAATGCAAGGATGCAATGAGTGGATGTGCATAAATAGATTATCTAAACTATGTGGTTATGCACACATATATGTAGGAACACATGTTTGAGTGCATGTGTGACGACATGCTTGTGCCATTGTTTTGTTGTAGTTAAATGCTAAAAGTTGAAGTGATGGAATCATTGGGATGACCATAATTTTGAAATTTTGTATGGAATATTGTGAATTTGGTGATGAAAGAATAGTACATGCATAAGTAGTTATGTTTTTCTTGATTACATGAAAGCTCTATTAGGAGAATATAATTACAAAAAGAGATGTTAGAGATATGGGAAGGAAAGTGAACCATAATAAAGATATGGAATAGTACATACAAAATTTGAAAGATACGTATTATGTGGAATTTACCATGTTATTATGTGGAATTTGATTATCGTAATAACTATTTCCAAAACTCGTTGAAAAATCAAGAGGTAACTCATAATCCTTGTATGTTTATGACACAAATGGATGGTGGATCTACCTAGTAAGGTCAAAAGATGGCTACAATGAGCTATAAATCTTGGGGAGAAGGCCACTTTGATGACACTAGAACCCTATGTTGGTGCTCTTGCATGTGAAATCCTTGGCAAGATGGATCTCCCAAGGGACTATTTGGAAAAGAAGGGGATGTTTGAGCTTGGAAGGACACTTAATTGTGAGAGATTCATGTTGCATGATTGTTGTGATCAAGGAGACCTTGTAAGAAAAGATAGTGAGTTGAACTCTCACTTGTGGCAACCACATGAAGAAAAAAAATATTCATAGATATAAGTATTGGGTTGATTACATACTTTATCATTATGTTATGAATAGATATGCTTTAGTTATGAATTTGGAAATTTGTGTAGATGGGATAATTGTTGCATAAAAATGGCTATAACACCCACATTTATTTGATGATTGTAAGTGAAGACATAATTGTATTATTGGAAAGAGGAACACCAAAGATGGTATCATTCCAGGGGGTAAGAGAAGGAATGTAATATTCCCATGAACATATGAGAATAATGTGTAAGTATGTGGCAAGTGGGTAGGTGAAGTGCCATTTTATTAAATTGAGACTAATAAATAATAATAACAGCATAATAAAAAGGTGCACATGGGATAATAACTCCCTATGAATACCATGGGGCAATGAACTCACAAGTAGAATGGTAAGTAAATAATATTTTATTGCACGACCAAATTTATGTATTTCAAGCTTTTTCATTATTTTGTCTTGTGTTCCTTAATTGGAGAAATGGAATGTGGAGAATTTAATATTGTCTCAAGAAAGCGATTAAGCGATTATGGACTATTTGGAATATATACAGTTACAACTATTGTTTGTAAATCAGAGAGCATAATTCTACCTGTTATGTAAATTAAGTCTCATCTATCTCTGGAGGGCGGATCCGACGGACATGAGCGGATGACACAGCGGCGAACACGGACTTGATTACCTATAAATAAGTAACGATGACCCGCTGGGATGGAGTACCGTGTCCAGTAATTCAAACTGTCATCTAGGGTTTGAATCGTAACAAGCGAGTTTGATTTGAAAGCCATCTGTGTTCAAGAAACAAGAAAACAAGAACAATGTCTGGGCGCGGCAAGGGCGGCAAGGGTTTGGGAAAGGGAGGAGCGAAGAGGCACAGACAGGTGCTGAAGGATAACATTCAGGGCATAACCAAGCCTGCTATCAGACGTCTCGCCAGAAGAGGAGGCGTTAAGCGTATTAGCGGGCTAATCTACGAAGAGACAAGGGGAGTCTTGAAGATCTTTCTGGAGAATGTAATCCGAGACGCCGTCACTTACACTGAGCACGCGAGGCGCAAGACTGTCACCGCCATGGATGTCGTTTATGCCCTCAAGAGGCAGGGCAGAACCCTCTACGGCTTTGGTGGTTAATATCCAATTCAACTGTCTTTTCTGTTTGGTTCAAATTTAGGGATGATAGCGGTATACCTTGCCAGATCCTGTATATATTAATATAGGTTAGTTTGCACTGGATCAATGTAATGGATATATTTCGTTAATCTTTCTATTTTTATGTTCTTGCTCCGGTTTTAAGAGGAACCAATTTCTCACCCGAATAAGGGTTCGATTGATTGGATTAAATAATATTTTATTTTACTGTTTTTTTTATAGTTTTTCGCTCACAGAACAACTGGTTGAATTGCCAATCCATTGGTTTGCTAGTTTTTCATTGTTCTTTGTGAGGCAATGTAGAATGTACAAGGATGAAACTGCTGAAACTTAAACACTAGACAGACTACCCTTCATGAGAGAGACTGCACTGCACTAGACCGACTCCCCTTCGTGAGAGAGACTGTGAGGTTAGAACTCTGGTATGAAAGATCCAACAGTGCAGTCCTCAGAGGCTCTAATTTCTAGGAAAATTCTGTTTGGTGCTTAAGTTTCACTATTTAATGAAAATGAAAACCTAAGCAGCCTGTTTAAAATGTTCTATGGTGATACTTTCTCATGTGAGGTAAGTGTTATATCAAGTAATTGTTTTTATGTATTATGCATTATCAAATAAACAACAAACAACAAGGCTCAGGTTTATTTTTCATTTTATCCACTAGTATTAGTTTAAGTCCCAAGACTTTGCCAGTTACAGATTTTGTCCATTAAAATTCAAATAATGGATCTTTGTTAGATTATGGGTCATTGGTCACTCATACAATTTTTTTTGGAAGAACAAAGATGAATTTGGAATTTAAACTCTTGGAATCTGAACTCAGACATATTTGTATATCTTTGTAGCTTTTTATTTGTATATCTCTGTACCTTTGCTGTAGGCGAGTATCTATCTTACCAAGGAATCTGAACCCAGACATATTTGTATATCTTTGTAGCTTTTTATTTGTATATCTCTGTACCTTTTCTGTAGGAGAGTATCTATCTTACCAAGCAGCAGAGCTGTAGGCGAGTATCTATCTTACCAAGCAGCAGAACTCGAAGGACTATATTCGTTTCACATAATTTAAAATGGTTTTTGAAGTAATTTAACCTGGTGGAGAAATCACTCAAGTTTCACAATATTAAGAAGCAATTAATACAAGGACTTGACCCTGTGATTTTCCAGGTTTCTAATATATATATTATTATAAAAATTAAAAGGAAAAAAAATATTTATATGGTATTTATTGTTTTAAATAAGTTTAAAAAAACATATTAAGTGAAGACTTTAAGATATTTGATTTTTCTAAAATATTTTATGAAAGGTAAAAGAAAAATAAAAAATATATTAAAAGAACCAATATATATAATTAAAAAAATATGATTTTTTTAATAAGGAAAATACATTTTTAAAGATATTATAGAAATTATTGTTAATCAAAATAAAATTATTATGTTTAATAAATCTAAAAACAATTTGAATTTATATATAGATTTTCAATAATTATAAT
Source organism: Larix kaempferi (assembly GCA_027924585.1). Lineage (NCBI taxonomy): Eukaryota > Viridiplantae > Streptophyta > Pinopsida > Pinales > Pinaceae > Larix > Larix kaempferi. Next base: position 10,262,649 of record BSBM01000779.1, on the reverse strand, counting down.
CAATATATTCTAAGAACTACTACTTTTTCTCATTTAAGTTATATTTACAAAAGTCACTCTCCCAATATCAACTTTTTTGAGTTTTGTAGTTATATTGCACTTTTTCTGAGGTGGATTGGATTTCATGAAGGGTTATCATATTAAGCTAGGTCTCTCCATTGAGGTGGATTTCATGAAGGGTTATCTCCATTGAGGTGGATTTCATGAAGGGTTATCATATTAAGCTAGGTCTCTCCATGGACTGCGATATTAACATAAACCATAGAGATACTGAGTCCATAAAATGTTGTATTGAGGTGGATTTTATGAAGGGTTATGATATTAAGCGAGGACTGCCATATTGAGGTAAACCTCAACAATGATGCTTGTTTGATGGGCCACTTGTTTGGAGCTAGATTTAACTGTCGAAAGTCGGTAGCTTGCTGTGACTATATTGAACTTTGTTGAAGCGGGCTTAAAGTCATTAATGGTGATTGTAAAACCTAAAGATTCTAGTGTTACCCAAGAGTGTCATGCTTTAGGTTGTATTGTTGTTAGACTTTGAAGTTATATGCCTTGTTAAAGTTTGAAAAATGGTTTTTGTAAAGAAGAGGCTAGGGTAATGTTGAGTTAGAGTTTGAAGTCTACATTATTATTGGAATTGAGTTGAGCATATCAATATTTATTGGAGTTTTCCTTCCTTACGAGAATTGAACCTAGGTAGGGATGGTAACAATCATTCCTCCCAACCACCAAAGCTACATCCAATGGACACAATTTTGAAATATTTACAAAACCTTTTGAATTTGTTTTTTCTTTTATTTCTTTTCGCATATGTACCAAGTATTTATTGTCACTTGGGTGGCAACTAAAAAATAAAAAACATGTTGTCTTGCACTTTGTTGAAAGGAACTTATCAAATTCTATGGTAATTCCTCACCATTTTAATGACCTTGTCATATCTTGAATAAACTATCTATCCCTCTCAATGTTGCTTTGCTCATTGCAAGATGTTGACTATGGTTGCTTGCATAATGTCAAGCAAAATTTTTCTCAACATTACTAGACAAGTTAGTCCTTTTGCAAAGGAAAATTTAACTAAATAGCGTGATTCATGGCCATTATTCAACTAGCATATTTCAATAGTTGCATTTTCCTTCTATTCAAGGTGATATTATAACAATTCTTCTCATTTTTCTTTGAAAATAACTAGAAATAGCTCCACCCTTTCAATGAAAATTAGACCATACAAACATCTCCTATTATTAAATTTTGCAAACAAATGACATTTAGTATGTGTGGGGGATGATGCTTTAACTTTGTATAACCACACTTGTTCCAATAATGTTAATTCACATTCCAAAACAAATCCATTACACAATAACCTCATTTACAAACATGGACAACTTATTATCATTGTCAATGTTCCAAATAATTTGGTATCTTACTTCCTACCATTCCTTTGGTGTTGGATGAGTGTTTTCGTTACCAAATTTGAACTAATAGAGAAATTGGCAAATGAGAGAGGTGATGTAGACTATTTCCTCATTCTAGGTTAGTAGAGTAGCATTGAGAATATACCCATGGTTTTTAGTAAATAGTTCCTTGCACCCATTACTAGCCTCAAGGTCATTGCAACAACAAATGATACATTTTTAATTGGTTAAGTTGTAAATATTCTCACTTGTTGCTAACAAGATCATTATCAATATGAAGTGCACCTAAAATATCAGAAATCCAAAAACAATACAACAATTGTAAGAGTTGCTCCTATACCATTTTTTTGTTTTTCTTTAATTTCAAATTCTTCTTGTTATTGTTTTCAAGAGACATGTAAATATTTTAGAGACACCAACATTTAAAAACAAACTGATGTACTTTGCATTTTTTCTAGCTACAATTCAACACTTCATATAATGATCTTCATGTGCAAATCCAAATACAATTTTCTTCCAGTTCTACTCCCATGTATCTATTGAAAATCATCATGTGTAATGGCTATAAGAAATGCTAGTATCAACTTTTATTAATCCTCTAAATGACCACATGAAAATATTAAATTTAGATACCTTTTAACCATTTTCCACAATACGTAGCCATTTTGTTCATGTGCCTTTTCTTTTTTATTGGATTAGCTCAGTGTGCTCATTGCAATAATAGCAAACCATTTTACTATGATCATAAGTACCTACAATGCATAGTGGGAAATTTAAACAATAAGATCAACTACACTTGTGGAAGCCACTACTATAACAATTATTTCTCCAACTTGTTGTAATCAAAATACGATTAGGACATCTCAACCACTTTTTATGAGTTGTGAAAGTTGCATCTAAATGGTTCTTTAAAAATATTAGTTGACAATGTCATCCTTGATATCAAGCGGTTTAAGTTTATGCCTTTACTTTACCCCTGCCACTATGTGATCCAAGCGAAGGGGACAATGTTTCTTTTTGTTTATAGCAATGCAGTGCACACATTGCTAGACTTAGAACTATTAAAAAAAAATTTCACTTGTGTTCAATTACATAAGGAAACAATCAACTTTTGTTGGAGCATTTGTGCTCCGTGTTATGAGTTAGTTGTACTTTTTACACGGCAATATTTCATATGTCATTATAGTTTGTTAAACCAAATCCATAGAACTTATTACTTTTAATTGTTATCACAAGCAAATTTTGTAAAGTATATCACAAAGTTCATGAAATTTGCAGATTGCAACAAGTATTGTTATGAGTTGGCACTGTGCATGGGTCTTTACACCTTTCATAACATCACTTTATTTAAACAAGGTTATCATTATAGCAAGGGAAGGGAAGTAGGAGAGCAGCTAGTCCCTACCTTAGGTTATGTTATGTTTAGATAGTTCTAAAATTTGTTTAATTCTTTGTAAGTCGTGGATCTAGTTTTAAAAATTTGTTTAAATTTTTATTAACCATATATTAGGTCAAAATTTAGTATCTAGTTCCCATGCTATGGCAAAAGTTCAAGTCTAAATATTTAATTAATGATACAATAACATAGATACAAAGTCAAATGATTCTTATGAACAATTGGACTCTTGTAAGTATTTTCAAGTCGTTCTTAGAAACCAAACTTGAGGATTCAAAGTCTTTTTCTTGTTTCTTTTGCCATTAGCTTTAACTATAGATATGGGCAAGGTTTGTTAGCTAGTTAATAATGATGTGCTTCCACACTTCGTTTTCATTATGTTTGATAGCTCACAAACAAAGAGAAAGGTTCCCAACTCCAGAAACTAACCCATATCGCCAATGCAACTTGCTAATGCAGCAGTAGCAATAATGCTTGTGATTATATAGACCGAAGTTTTAGATCCATATCCGGTTGATGATGCCAGTGATACAACAAAAGAAAAACTAGAATTAGTGTTTATGTTTGCATGGTGTTGATACCAAATTCTTATTAGACCAACCTAGTGCTTTTATCTTAGCCTAGTGCTTATATTGTCTAGTGTTTATACCTAGAATTTCTACCTAGTGCTTAGTGCTTATACCTTGTGACTAGTGCTTATGCCTAGTAATTATCTTTCCTATCTATCTAGGATGTGCAAATTCTAATAAAAACAGGTAAACCATAATCAAATGTACAAATTTGATGAAAAAGCTATCAATAGTGCATCATATAATAAATGGAGCATAAGAAATTACCAATTTTAGGTTGTTTCTTCTAAGGAATGAGGCTAATCATTTTCATTTTCTTTGTTCTCTTTCTTGGTTCTGATATTGAGTAACAAATAACAATTCAAATAGTGTATTGCTTTTTGAAATCTTTTTTGTTTCATTCAATAGACTTTTTTATGGAACTAATCATTTCTATTTCAATTTTTATCCCATATATCTTTATGATTAGTTTATAAATGTATCTTAATCATAAATTTCATTTGTTCTATTACGTAGCACATTCATATAGGTTTTTAAATCCAAAACTAAAGATGGTATAACCTTTCACCATCCTTTATGGATCCAATAGACTTATCTTCTTACATATCCCCTTGTCCTCCTACATCCTACCAATAGACTTTCTTCTTACATATGTTATGTTACAAGTTAAACCTATATAAGAATAGTTTACTTGTACGAGGTATTTATCATTTTTGTCTATTCCCCTTTTTTTTCAATGGAATGCATCACGAGAAACATTCATGCACTTCCCCTCATTTTGAGGATGGTACCCAAGGTAAACCATTAAGTTGCAATTATTAGGAAACCTAACTTGTGGGGACATCGAGTCAGGCCCTTTATATGCATATCCACCTGTATCTGACCCTGAGACCTTCTACTTGGTTTTCACAACACTCAACCACTTGAACTAACCCAATAGGATTCAATTTTTTCCATTCCCCTATAGAGTGATTTGTGGATTTAAACCTTATTGCAAATGGTACTTCTTGAATTTATATCCATTCATAGGATATTTTGATTATTAACATTCATCTTTGCTACTTGATATGGTCCAGGCCATTGTAACTTAATTTTGACATGCTTCTAAAATATTGTTTCCATTCTATTTAAAGACTAGATCACTAGGTTCAAATACTTTAGGTTATAGTTTCTTATTACCTTTTATTCTTTTTATTCTCTTCAGTCTCGATGTTCCAATGTCCATGGAATTATTTTGAATTTAATTTCTCCAACAAATATAAGCTCTCTTTTAAATTTTCTGAATCCTCCATTATATTCTCCATTGTTATTATTAATATGACTACCATGAATTCAACTGACACGGTGCATATTCTGTAGTATTATTAAATGTAGTGCATTATGCCCATAGCGCAAAAGGAAGCTTTAAATCCCAATCTTTTGTATCTACTCTGCATATTTTGGTAAATATATTCATATTAATCAAAATTTTGTTTGTTGATTATAAAAGTGGACATGACGAGTTGTGTAAGAGATAGTATATTGGACAATGTTAGCATTTTTCTTTAACTATACAACATGAGTGACAAAACTGCAAAAATACAAGTTTAGTTTGAGTGTGATATAGGTGTTATTTGTAATGAGCATAACAAACATGAGAATGGGAACCCTATCGAGTTTCTCATAGAGTGACTTGTGGCCCACTCTACTTAGATGGATAATTTTCCATCCTAGTGTTATGTTTAGCTTGTAGGGCTTATTTGATGCTTGTTTGAAATATTTTTGTATGGTAAGAGTATGTTAAAATAAGTCTAGAACCCCCTCCCAATTAGTTAATATTACCCACTATCCTTGGCCTAAGAGCAAATGAATGCCTCAGAATCCAATTAAAGAGAAACTCTGAAATGCAAGTGGGGTCAAGTTATTAAGGAATCCCTAGCAAAGAAGATGGGTGGTATAAGGATTTAATGTGATTACTTGTATGTTCTATATAACTATCCCCCCTTACAAGATAAGTAACTTCTAATTACATAAGAGGAAAAGAAGAATAATAACTCCATATGTTGTTTCTCAAGCAAGTGGTTGACACCCTTCGAACTCATGCCTCATATATTAGTTGCATGAGTAATATGTGCATGGCCTTCCAATTATCAAATAGTAAATGACACCTCGGCTATGTTTTGGCTTGAGTCTCGTTTCTTCTTTTTGTATCGGAAGAATGGATGGGGAGTGGTACTAAATCTAATCACTATACTTTGTAGGTTTTCCTATTTTGATCATACGTCCAAATCCATTTGTGGATGGAGTGTCTGGTAATGTAGAGAATGCAAAAGTAAAAGACACACAACCACTCAAGGTAACCTCCTATATAATTTTTGTCTTTTTATATTTACTATTTTTTAGAAGTGTAGTGAGTGTATGACTGTGGTCTATACATAGTCCTTATCTTATCAAAGAGTCTATATGTTTTAATAAGCATACCAGCATATAATTGCCAATTTTAATAAACATTGCAACAATTACACTAGAAATACCAAGATCGACGCATTATGCAAGGCTGGTAACCCACCATTTTCACAATTAAGATTAAAATTGTAAGGTATGTTGTTCCAAGTTGAATAAGTTGTCATTGATGTCAAGTTGCATGTAGGAGAATTTCCATTGTGATTAATGTCAAGCTGCATAATTTTCATTGCTATCATCATGGAGGTCAAACTGCTGTCTCATGTACAATACCTGTTATATACACTCCATGGTTATAACTATATTTGGAGTACCTATAATTATATTTCGTCTCTACTATATCTAGCCGTATTTTATTATAGAATTGGAGAAATGTTTAGTGGAAACTATATTTGGAACTCTTGCTATATATAGAGGATTTCTATTATATGATTTGGAGGTTATTATTTTTTGGATTACTTATTTTATTAAATATTTGTTTTGTACCGAGTTTTGATTCTCATCGCAGAGTTATCACATGGTCATGGGTAAAAAAATTTGTCGGACCTGTGGTATTTATATATTGTAACTTTGAGTTATGGTTGGATTCCGATATTTGGATCGGACGATGGAGGATGATTGCGTGGGTTGGCGGAGCTTTGGCAAACCCCAATTTTGGCGAACCTGGAGTTACTTTAGACCTTGCTCTATAAAATTTAAATTTTGTCTCTAAATCTGGCACATTCCAAACATATTTGGAGAATACACTAATAGTTTTTGACATTTTGGTAGCGTTTGATAACCGTTGATTATAGTGATCGAATGGTTATGATTGAACCTAGTAATTTCATGAGTTATGTCTATTATGCCATTCAAATGAGAATTTGAGCCGTTGGCAACCGAATGGATGTACGGAATTCGAATAGACAAATCCATGATGTGTGCCAAGGATGTGTAGATTGGTTCATATAGGTGGAAGTGGATCATATGTGAGGTAATGTTCAGACAATTGTTTTTGGAGACACATATACAGAGATCATAGAGGCACTGGAAATGCAAAGTGTGGAATGAAAGTGTATACAGAGATAGAGGTGATGTACGTGTTGAAAATGTGTGGAATTGTTGAGAGAGATTAGAAACAGAGTCTCGATATTGGAGAATATGTATGCAGATACAGAGATATCATAGGTGTGAGCATAAAATTAGAAGAGAACATAGCATTCATGAAAATACTAGAGGAGAAGGAGAATGAAAGTGGAATGAATATGTTTAATGAAGTGTAGCATATACGAGAAAGAAGGTTGAATGCAAATCTATGAAGCATTAAAAGAATCTATTATGTAAATAAGTAGGTTCCTTATTATAAAAGGTGAGCCTCTCATCTAATAAAAACATGGCTTATTGAGAAAAGTACTTTTATGCTCTCATTTCTCTTTGCTCTCAGGTTTAGGTATTTTCGCTATTATTGAGTTTCTAGCTTTGTTCTTCATTTTTTGAGTGTTTAGACTAGATATGGTTGTCTGGTACATTTTGTTGCAGGTTGGAAGCCTCCTCCTTGAATGATACACCTCCTTGTGGCTTCTCTCTTCCTACCCTCCATCTTTATGTGTTTCCTCTTTCATTTTCTCAACTCCCTAGCTGAGCATTAGCGCCCTCTGGAATCCAATGTGCCCTTCCTCATGGCTTCATTGTGTATCCATATTTTGGACTGTCTCCACCTAGGTGAGTTATCCTAATCCATTTTATACCAAAACTACTTGACAACATCAATATCCAAGAATATTTTCCTAGTGAACAAAGAGGGGTGCTACACCTAGGTATTGCGCCCTGTCTCGCTTTTTAAGCAGCTTCAGTATTGTCACCTACCCAAATTTTGAGACTATTTATTTTATTGCAAAAACATTATGTTAAATTAGAATTACAAAGTTTTGTAATTATGACCAAATCTGGTCAAGGAGGATTGTAATGACATATTATTATTATTTAATAAATTAAAACAGGAGACAAACACCAAGGGAACTATTAAATGAGTGTTCATTGACCCACTAGGAGGAATGGAAGTTGTTAGAAGGCATGGGACAGGTGTCAGCATTTGCACTCCACCATTAGCTGTTGGTTATGGGACAACTACCCCTAAAATTGTGGCATTATCCACCAGGTGGGTGGAACAGAGCTGTTAGCTCACTAATGACCAGGTTAACCACTAAAAAGGCCTAGGCAGCCTAGAGAAGTAAATTCGAATTGAGTAGGGAGCTCCATAATTATTTTTCTGCAGAAATAATTCTGAAAGTGTATCAGGTGATCACTAAGAGATTCAAATAGGGAGGTTAAGTGGAAGTGCATTGTGAGTCTACTGAAGTTATTATGAGTAGGAAACCAGAGGTGCTAGAGCAGGTCTCTTTGACTGCTAAGTCTATATGACTGGATGATCTACATTGTTGCTGGAAATTGATGACCTAAAGCTTCCACAGATTCTTCTTCCTGGTGGTTCAATGAACATGCTTGGGGATCCTAAGGAAAGTAATTTGGTTGTCTTCAGGAGTAGGTTGGGTGCAACAACCACCTTGGGTGTTTGTCTACCCTATCTATAGTTATGGGTTCTATCTGTTATTTCAGCCTATAAGTAGTTAAATGATTTTCTACATTTGTAGATTTAGTATTTACAGTTAATGGCATACAGAAGTAACTGTTTCAATTTCTGACCTAGGTATTCTTTTGTACAATGATGGTTAAGTAAATGAGATGATTGATTAAATATCTTCTCTGAATTTTTCCCCATATTGTTTTCTGGATAGTACTCTAGTACAAAGAAGTATAATTAAGATAGATGAATGATGGGTAGAATGCCAAGTGCATCATTAGACTAACACTGTGGTGTTTCTTTTAAATCTGCAATATCAGTTATATATGTCTAAACTCAGAATATAGAACAACATATCATAAAATAGATATTGTAGCATTTTCTTGACTTAGTAAAAAAAGTAAACATTTCATCTTTGCACAGAACTAGGGTTTTCAATTATCACTATCTATTTTCCTTTTTGAAAGCTAATGCTATGCATTCTATTATTATTCTTTCCAACAGTAAGGTGTTATAATTCCACTTAGTTCAAGCATCATCATTCTTAAAAATTTAACAGCTGCAATTTAAATATTCTTCTTACACAGAGTTGCTACTCAGTACATATAACGCTAAATAGATACTTATCATTCACAAATAATAGCATCACTGTATATTACTATTTCATTTCAGTATTAATATCTCATATTTTGATTTAGTTATCAATTACAGTTATTAAATTCAAACATTTTCATCATAGGCAGAACCCCAACTCTTTTTCACTTATTATTTAGCATCCTTAACAACTCTTTCGCCAAACCCTTATATTCAAAATAGCAACACAGATATTATCAGTTTCCAAATAGATTAAGGTTTCATGTTCAAACATCATTGAATACGTACATAAACATTAATTGAAACAAACCATATAATTATATGAACACTAGATTTTATTTCCAGTTCGACATTACATTTTTTTTACAGTAACTCTGTGAACTGTAAAGGTTAGGGTTTCAAAGTTTTCAAATCAAAAACATTGAGTTTGGCTCTCGGCCATTAACAAAACGATAGCATAGTTTTTAGTTAAATACAGAACTATCAAATCCTACCATCAAAACCTACAGGGTAGGGTTTTGACTGCACGGAACAAAGTCAAAACCTTTGCCATGTAGCCATTATAAACGCACAATAGTTCAAACATTAAATTTTCACAAACTTGGAGCATGGCTCACAGTTTTCAACACAAGTAAACATCATCAAGTTACAGGAACCAAAATATTTGTATATCCACTTTAGCCAAGGGATAAAACCCTCTGAGCAGTTACTTTCTTTTACAATTTATCTACACTAAAAAAAAAACACCACAGGTTAATGCCGAATGGGTTGAGGATTTCATCCTCCCTAGGCTGCCAGACAACTCACAATATTTCGACGGTGGTCACTTCCCATAGACAAAGATAAACATGAAGTCTCGGCTAAGAACACATGAAGATCCAACAATCACCTAACCGAAGCAACAGGGTAACCACTGAAGCTTACCATTTCTTATGCAGCTACCAGCTAACCAAACTCGAGCTTGGGAACTGAATGACGAAGGAACCTGCCACATGAATAAGGCATTGTAAAAAAAAGTGACATGAAAAAAGTTTTACCAACTAACCAAACTCGAGCTTGGGAACTGAATGACGAAGGAACCTGCCACATGAATAAGGCATTGTAAAAAAAAGTGACATGAAAAAAGTTTCGTTATGGTGAAATAGAAATAACTGCAACTCTTAAAACATTTTAGAAGGAGACAGGTTTCGAACCGAAACATTACCTTTAAATATCTATCTCTTGAGAGGTAACGCCATAGCCACTATAAACTGTATCCATCACTCCACCACCGATTGCAACGAAGGTTGGAAAACAACTCTGAGAACTATCACTCGACATCCAAGAAAAATCGAGTATTGGATCAACCTACATGTAGAGCTATCACCAACTCTGGAGTCATTCCAACTCTAAAACTATTACTGTAAACTCTCACAGATGGTTCAAGCCTTTAAACTATCAACTGGTATCTAAAAACCCAACAAGTCACGGGTTCAAATCGTTGAGAAACTCCAAAAAACCTGCTAACAAAACCCTGGAGTTTCTCGGCCTATCGGCCTCTCCACAGAGCCACCTCCCAACAAAATGAATGTCAAAGGAAACAATAACCTCGGAAATGTAGTGGAGTTTAGGGTTAAGACCAAAGTCCAATAATCTCACATGATCAATGGCAGAGAATGTTCAACACAACACATCGTGATTCGAATCACAAATTGCATTAAAACCTAATTAATAACCATTGCCACCGTGGAGACAACTAGGACAACCCTCAAGCTAGATCAAATAAAACTCGACCACGTTGACTGCCCTTTCACATTACCTTCACATGTTATGAACCACGATGGCAGCCATGGTGATATTCCACTGAATCCGGTTGATGGGAGTATTAAAGACCAACGGTGAATTCAAAATCCTACCAGCAAGTAACCATCATAGTATTAATTACCCTGTCCACATCACGCTTGGCTCAATACTTATGTTACAAGCCTGTCAATACATACAATAGTATAAGTCATAGTTTACCTTAGGTTAATGCATTAGCTAGGTATCGAATCTATATTCTAAGGTTCACATGGGCACACTTATATTCATGTCATTTCATATTGAACCAAGACATAACTTATTACATAAAGAAATTGCATATAATATCGATGCTATATGTTTGATATAGGATTTACATATAGTTTCGATGTTATGAGAAATTACATAGGTTATGGATATAGGAGTTTATGTAATAGGAATTGCATATATTATGCATATAGTTTTAGGCTATAGATAATACAAAGAAATTGTATATAGTGTACATTCTAGGAATGATGTGAAAATACAAATAGTTCATACTATAGGATATGCATGTAACTTTGCATATAGTTCTTGCACCATAGAAATGCACAAGAGTTGCATATAGCTATTATGTCAAAGGATATGCATGATATTTATTTACAATTCGCATTTAATAGAAACATCATGATAACATGAACCTATATATATTTTGAACAAAGTATGAAATCACTAGTACGGGAAATGAGAATAAGTATAACAAACATACTTTTTGTTATGAAAACTAGATTATAACTAAAGAGATCTCACCCTGATACATTTCATTATTATTCTCTAAAACCATTATGACATTTGGAGATTACTAAAACTAGTTAAGAATTATTCTGTCACACTTCGTAAACATTAACACCCTTACCTGTAATCTGCGAAAGGAACGATTCAAATGCTTTAGCATGAATGCTAAGTAAGTCTTGGGGTACCCTTAGGACCCCTTCATCATCAAACAGAAGAATAACAGTTAGCACTTATAACATTATATCGGTTGAACATTGACGTAAGTAATATGGCTGATATGAGAAGAACATCCAATAGCATCGAATATAGATATTCAATATCATGTCCCAAACAATACAATTATGATCATTACAAACATTTAGTACAGCAAGACGACATCGAAGAATTTATTATAATTCCGCAGAGTTAATATATGTATTAAATGCTATGCTGAAAAATTTTAAATTTTTGTGAAATTTTGGGATGTTACATGTGGTATTAGAGCTCATGTTCGAACTCTCGGCCTGAAAGGTCCAAAGAACATGCAACGGAAAATTTTTATGACAGCAGAAATATTTACTAATTCAAGTTAAATTATTTTGTTATATAGAAAATTGTTTTCTAAATTATAGGTATGGAAGGATCAGATGAACACATGGAGGATAGATTTCGACTGACCAGTCATACCAACAATAGCACTAGACAGCATTATGAAGAAGAAGTCCATGGTGAATTGAATGACAATTCATCAGAATTGTTACATGCATTTCAGGAGTTGAAAGCAGAAATAAGATCTGTTAAACAACATAATGAGAGAATTCTGAAGGCACAAGAGGAACTGAACCAAGTACTATTTGATCAATTCCCAACTGATGAATAGGATAGAAGGGTTGAAAATACCTCCAAGATTGAAAACTTACCTCATGGGAACAAGGGTAAGAAAGTGAAAATTGATAATGAGAATAACAGTTCAACATCATCAGGAGCTGCCATTGAGATACATAAAAAGAAATGTAATTATTCAAGTGATAGTAGCGAAGGGGATTACAAACCACAAAGAAAAAGCTATAAACAATATGAGCATATTTCTGGGGAGTTCAAGAAGATCAAACCCCAAAACTTCAATGGTGAAACTGAGAAAGGAGAGATAGCTGAAGCATGGTTGTCTGGCATGAAGAAATACTTTCAAATTTATGATTATTTGGAATCATTGAAAGCAAGGATGGCCATATGCAACCTCATCGGGAACGCAGACATTTGGTGGAAGGACATCAAAAGAGTGAAGGGCATCAAGTACAAGGATGTGAATTGGAGCACTTTTAAATGGTACTTCAAGAAGAAGTTCCTATCTAAACAATATTACGAAGAAAATTCCATGGAATTTTATGATTTAAGACTAGGAACCATGAATATGAAAGAGCCAAACAACAAATTTCTAAATTTGCTAAGGTATGTGTCATACCTTGTGGAGGAGAAACCAAATATTCAGAGGTTTCTGAGTTGTCTACCTTTCAACATCAAGGATAGAATAGAGTATGACAATCCAAAGACCTTAGAAGAAGCCATGAGGAAAGAAACCTTCTGTTATGAATAGAACTAGAAAAGAGAAGGGATATCTAACTGGAAAAATAATAAACTCAACAACGTTGAGCTGAAGAAGAAGAATTTCATGTTCAATGGAAATTCTGGTTTTCAAAAGAAAAACTTTCCAAATCGAAATTTCCAAGGAAATAGTCCCAGAAATAATCAACAACAGAATTTTACAGCTCCTAGAAATACACCCAATGTTACCAGAACTAATGATGAGAAGACACCTATAAAATGTTTTGAGTGTCAAGGTCCTCATTATGATTCAAACTGTCCCAATAAGAAGTGAACAACCAATAATATTCACTCCATACAAGCTGAACCTACTGTGGGAGACTTGACAAGAGAGATGCCCAAAAATAATGCAGCTCTAGACAACAGGCAAGCAGAGCATCAAGTCTCTGTGGTAGAGATTGAAGGTAAGCTACAAAACCACCATGTTTCTATTTTGATTGATCCAGGTGCTAGCCTGAGTTATATATCTCCAAATACTATAGAAAAATTTAATCTGAAAACAAAAAAATTTAGTAAATCTTGGTTAGTTAGACTAGTAACACGAACAAAAAGAAAAGTGTCTGATTTTGTTGAAAGTTGTGTTTTATCTATGAATCAGTTAAAGACACGAACCAAGCTAAATGTTTTACCTTTAGGATCTTATGACATTTTAATTGGAATGGATTGGCTAGAAGCACATCATGTTATTTTGAATTGTTATGAGAAATTTTTTACCTGTCTAAATGATGAAGGAGAAACAATAGAAGTGAAGGGTATTCCTAGAAAGACATCACTTAGACAGATTTTAGCTATTCAAGTAAAAAAACTAGTTCGAAAAGGATGTAAGATGTTCGCAGTGAATGTAGTACATGAGGAGTTAATTACAAAAGAGGAAAAACTGAAACTAGAAGATATACCTATCCTAAAATAATTCCTGGATGTTTTTCCAGAAAAGATTCCAGGATTACCCCCGAAGAGGGATCTAGATTTTACCATTGAGATGATACTGGGTCTGGTACTGAACTCCAAAGCTCCATATAGGATGAACATATTGGAATTAAATGAATTAAAATCACAGTTGAAGGCACTGATTGATAAAAACTATATAAGACCCAGCGTGTCTCCTTGGGGAGCACCTGTTATTTTTGTTAAGAAGAAGGATGGCACTTTAAGGCTTTGCATAGATTATCGCCAACTTAACAAGATGAAAATAAAAAATCGATATCCGTTTCCCTGCATCGACGATCTATTTGATCAGCTGCGTGGAGCAATGATATTTACAAAGATTGATTTAAGGTCAGGATATCATCAAGTTTGTGTGAAGGATGAGGATATTTTTAAAACAGCTTTTATAACTCATTATGGACATTATGAGTTCATGGTCATGCCATTTGGGTTGACTAATTCCCCGGTAGTATTTATGTGCTTAATGAATAGTATTCTGCACAAGTATTTAGATAAGTTCGTCATTGTATTCATAGATGACATTCTAGTATATTCTAAAAGTAAGGAAGAACATGACAAACATCTGCATATTATTTTACAAGTTCTGAGAGATCATTAGTTATATGCTAAGTTTAGTAAGTGTGACTTTTACAAGGATAAGATTCAGTATTTAGGCCACATAATCTCTAACGAAGGAATTTCGGTTGATCTCCATAAGATAAAAGCCATTAATGAATGGTCGGTTCCTAAGGATGTGTTAGACATACGATTTTTTATGGGGATTACAGGATATTATAGAAAATTCATAGAAATTTTTTCGAAGATTGCAAACCCCATAACCTTTTTACAGAAGGAGGGGACGAAGTTTGTATGGGATCAAAAGCATGCAGACAGTTTTAAGAAGTTGAAGGAACTACTAACTACAACACCTATTCTGAGAATTGTAGATCCTAATAAATATTTTATAGTATGCACCGATGCATGTAATAATGGACTCGGTAGAGTCCTAACACAAGAGGGACATGTTGTTGCATATGAGTCTCGAAAGCTAAAAATACATAAGAAAAATTATTCTACATATGATCTGGAATTATTAGCAGTAATACATGCCTTAA